>OY282500.1:48781705-49981705 GCA_958295605.1 Ajuga chamaepitys | reverse complement strand
TGCAAAACATCTGTAATGTTGGTAACAATGGATAAGGTAACAACCACCTGTAGACATAAAAAGTAATTCAGTTTCATAATTAAAACCCCCACTGTATGAAGTCAAAGTCTTTTCCAGCAGGCAACAACAAAAAAAAAGACAGGATAATTCAAATACATTAACTTAATGACAAAAGCAATAAACTTCTCTAAATAACCAAAACTTATAGGGCATGCAATGACCACGAGCACACTTGACCTACAAAGCAAATCAATATTATGTTGCAACGCATTCCATAATCATCCCGTCCCGTTACTGATTTCAGTCATTTTGTTGATAATTGTTTTTTGGGTTTTGCATCCTTCAACTTGGAAATTTTTTCACTTGATTTCCCCACAAGCTCACTCTTTTTCTTCCCCTTCACTTCACCGTGCTCCTCTCGGCCTGACAAACTATCCCTCTTTGGTTTCTTTCCCACTTTCTTCTCAGGTTTCGCCTCTTTTTCCACCTTCAATACTCCCAAAGCCTTTTTCTTCGAAGCTTTATCCTTCTTTCTTTTCTTCCCTACAGTTTCATCAACAATCAACTCCTCTTCCTCCTCCTCAGTCTTCTTCCTCTCATCACCATTATCCTCATCATGATCACTTTCATCCATCAATTTTTCTTTGATCAACTTACTCCCCTCGAGTTTCTCGTTGTCCGCACTCCTCACTTGCTCATTCTCATCCATATCATCATCACTATCCATACCCTCTCCTACATCCATATAGCGTACCTCATGAATCCTCCCCTTGGTCTTCTTCTTCCCGCCCTTACCAGCACTCATTTCCTTAACATCACCCTCAACATCACTAATTTTTGCCAACTCTGCCCGCTCCTCTACCTCCTTCAACCCTTCAATCTTCAACCTCACATCCGGCATTGCCTGATAAATCGGCAAAGCAACCGAGTCACAGAACTTCAAGTGCAAACTCCTGACACCATCCCACTTCTTGGAGACCCTATCAACCGCCCCCTTGATCGATTCAAAGACATTATCAACAATTTCATCTTTATCCATCTCCACCTTACCAACCTTCATCACACAACAAGTCCCAGTCCTCACATACAACAGAGCACTCCCTAAAGCCCTCTCAACCTGAAACTTCAAATTCTTCTTCCCCATGTCCACCCCTAAAGGCAGCTTCTTCTTTTTGAAAAACTGCTTCCCTATCAACTTAGGCAACAAGTGAACAACCCTTTTGTCCACCAAGAACAGGTCATAACTATCACAAAGTTTTCGTTTTGCCTCAAAGGGCTTGTAATTGGTCTTGAGTTTCGAAATCTTGATCACTTTCGAAATAGGGATGCTCTGCGATTTGATGAGCTTCTTAATTTGGTCGGAAGGAGGGGTGGTCGATTTGGGTCTGTCGTCTATGATTAAACAGAGCTGTGAAGCGGCGTCCAAAATGGGGTGGGGGAGAGGGATTTTGAAGGGGTTTGTGCGGGGATTAGCAGGGAGTTTCTTGAGGGTGAGGTTAAGGTAGATATAATCATCTTGGGGCAACAGTTGGAGCTTCTCGGTGGTTGATTGGCCGGCTTTGTACTTCAACAAGGCGGTTACGGCTGCCTCTATGGTGGGTTTAGTAACTCTTGAATCGGCCACGGACGGCGGTGCAACAACCTTTGAAGCCATTGGAGGCAAAGAGAAGAGGGACCGAATCAATGAGGTAAGCGGCGATGAATCAATGGAGGAGCGGCGATGAATCAATGGGGTGAGCGGCAGATTGCGATTTTGGGGTTTTAGGGGAAGAGGAGCGGCGATTGCTACTTTGGTGGGGTTTTAGGGAAATAGTTGATGGTGTAAAAATGAATTGGGTTATTGGGCCCAATAGAGAACGGAATAATTAAATACAGTAATAAAACATTGCCCCAATAACTTCTGGGCCGATAGGGAATGGAAGAAATTCTTTATTAAAACTTGATGATTAATTTCCTAAAACTCATTTTTACTAAAATAAATTAAAATATACTTGTTACTAAATAAATATATAAATATTTATACAATATTACCGAATTCTATCAGATTAAAAAATGGTGATCCCAACCCTGTTACTCTCCCTCAAATACATTAGATTTATTGGGTTGTGCTGCTGGGCCCGTTTGAACAATTGGCCCATTACATTGGATAAGTGGATCCAATAATATTTTAAGCCACGTATTTTATGACTCAATTCATCTAAAATATCACAAATTGAACTATTTGATCCAATTTTGCATCCCCTCTCGTCGCCTTATAAAATTATGATTTTTTTGTAATATCGCAATTCGGACTTAGGATGCAAATTTTACTCAATAAGGAAATGAAACATCTATTTGATGACCTTCTCGAAAGTTCACTAGGAAAAATCTATGTATAATGATACTACACTAAAAAGTTATCCTAAATAATAGTAAGTGATTATAAAAAAACATTATTTCACTTATTTGAGAGTGATAAGTTAGTCAACTCACAATATATTTGATGTAATAAAATTCTTATCCTTTTATTCTTGCAATAATTTGTTCCCTTTACAAGTAATCTCAAATAAATTAAGCGGGATTAGACAAGGTTAAATGGGATCTAAATGAGATTAAGTGGAGCAAAGTCCGGAAGAAAATTAAGCGGGATTAGCCAAAGTTAAATACGAACTTTTGCAACAGAGCAATGCTGCTGAAAATATCTTATCCAAAAACCATGAAACAGGACAAGGTAGTTCATATTCCGGATCAGAAAGTGTTGAATGAAAATTATGGAACAATATTACCAACGGTCCCACTTATAACAACTAATTAAATTATAGTTATAATTTTCATGGGCAAGTTATGAGTAGATAGGAAAGCTTAAAAAAGAAAATCATCTTATTGTTAAATTTAATTGATCAATAAAGGGGTTCTTAATTATTAATTTGAGAAATTACTATTGCCAAGAAATATGACAGTGTAGTGGGTAGGGGCGGGATTTTTGGGTTGGCTCGCCTACCCGATTAAAATATGATCTTCAATCTATTTTTTGGATACTCAATTCTAGTGACTAGAGCCGTGAAAATAGCCCGATCTGATGGCCAGTCCGACTAATTCGAAAAGAAAAATTGGGCTGACCCGAGTTTTTTTAGCCCGAAAAAAAAAATAGGCCTACTTGGCCCGACCCGAGTAGCCCGACGATCCAATGGGCCAAGTGGCCCGACTTTATTTTTTCTCTTCTTTTTTTTTATTATTTTTTTATTTTTCCTCCAATTAATTTTTAGAGGGAAAACCTCCCTCCATAATAAAACTTCCCTCATAAGTTCTATTATGGATTGAAATGAATTTCAAAATAAAAGTAAAGTATTTCTATAATTAATTAATTGTCTCATATGTTTCTAAATCCACGACAGAGGAACTTTCTCTTTTAAGCAATTAAAAAGTCGAAAGAAAGTGACTGCTTGTCTACAAAAATATTTTAATTATAATTAATAATACTCGACTTATTTCTTTATTATATAAGCGTATTTAAATTTTTAATAATTTTAATTTGTGTGCGGGAATTTTTGTATTGAACAAATTTTCTTAGAAAAAATGTATAAAATACAGTGGGCCGAAATTGGCCCGACAACCAAATGGCCCGAGGATGGGCAAAACTCGGCCCGAAAAAATTTGGCCCGAAAAAATTTGGCCCGACTGGACTCGGCTGGGCTGGGCTGGCGGGCCCGACCATTTTGACAACTCTACTAGTGACGAACATACGTGGGTCAACGCCCCTGATCCCGTCATAATATGTTATTTAATATATATTTATATATATGTGTGTGTATATAAATCGATTTTAATATAATTTAATTAAATAAAATAAATAATTATATTGTTTAACTTGAAGTAGATGGATGTATTGTTATATCTTTACATATAAGCGCCAAATGGAAGGGTTTTATGTCAATTTAACTTTGCCGCCTAAATTTTAGACATTAATTATGTAATTTTTTTCAATTTTGGTAAGTTCATAATTTTCTTTCAATTTTTAAAATGCAAACAATTTTTCTTTTATTTTTAATCCGTTTTTTATGCATAATATATTAAATGATTCATCTTTCAAGATTTTTAATTTGACATACATATCACATATATTATAATGACATATTTGATTTGAAAAAATAAATTATTTATTGATTAATTATTTGGATTCGATTTGAGTATTTATTTCCAAACAGACTATAGTATTGAGTCTAGGCTGGAATTGAAAGTTAATAAAGTATTTTTCTTATAAAAAAATATTAATTGAGTACTCCCTCCGTCCCGATTAAAGTTGTCACTTTGACCGGGCACGAATGTTAAGAAAAAAACAGTTGATTGCTTTTTATTTGACTTTTTTAAAGATGAAGATTGTGGGTTGAAATTTTGAGAGTGGGGATTGTGGGAATTAATTTCCTTTTTTGGGGTTGCAAGTTTAATTGGGACGGACCGAAAAGGCAAGTAGACAGTTTTAACCGGGCCGGTGGTAGT
Organism: Ajuga chamaepitys; assembly: GCA_958295605.1. NCBI lineage: Eukaryota > Viridiplantae > Streptophyta > Magnoliopsida > Lamiales > Lamiaceae > Ajuga > Ajuga chamaepitys. Next base: position 49,977,229 of record OY282500.1, on the reverse strand, counting down.
ATTTTGTAAGATACAAAAATCAATCTATTTTATTTAACACGGATTATCAAATATTTTCTATACTTAAGTTACGTCCGGGAGAAAAATCATTGTTGGTATGATGAAATTCCTACTTTATTAGTGATAGGGATAACCCGGTCACTTCGGGTCGGGTTAATACTTGAGCCCACTGACCAGCCCAGCACGCGTAGGCCCAGCAAGCACGTGAAGGCCCAGCACGCGTAGGCCCAGGCCCAGCAGGCTCAGAAACACGCGCTGGCCCAACAGGCAGTTTGTTCCGCGGATCAAGGCTGAAGATTCGTTCCCAACCGCCATGCAGCTGGAAGTAGGCGTGAATATAGGAAGTTTGTTAGGGTTCAGTTAGGGTTGAGGAAAAATTAAGTATAAATAGGAGAAAGGAACTCTGAATTAGGGTTCGCACTCTGTATTGTGGATTGCTACCTGTAAACTCAAAATTTTAGTGAAAGAAACACCTCGGCAAGAGTGATTTTCTGCCCGTGGACGTAGATCTCCGGATCGAACCACGTAAAATCTTGTGTTTTTACATTCTGTTTGCGTAGATTATCGTTAAATTTCGTGGTTACCGGATTGCGCTTTATCAATTGGCGCCGTCTGTGGGAACGGAAAGCAATTTTTGACGTTCATAGCGTGTTCCAGAATCATGGTGACAACTCGTTTGAATCAATCCCGCCACGGTGATCAATCCAACCAGGATCCACCCGTGGATCAGGTTTTGCCGCCGAGGCAATTGCCGGCAAGAAGTACATCTCAACATCAGGGCAATCAAGGTCCACCCCCTCCAAACATGCAACACCCTAATCCCGCTGCTGACCAACCACCGGTTAACATTCAAATTACCCCAGAATTGCTCCAGGCTTTCTTACAAGAGCATGCACATGTTCTTCAAGATTGGGCAGCTAATCGCCTACATCCCGCGGGGCCTGCCGCGGGGCCCGCCGGCCATGATGCTAATCCCGCGGTGCCCCCACCTCGTCAGCACTCGCGTGATCAACAGGACCCGGGGCACCGCGGACGCCAGGATCGGCGACGGGAACGACCTGGTTCCTCCGAGGACCATGGGAGTTCTAACGAATCACGACCTCGCAACGATGAACCTATTGATGTGGATCGCCGCCGTCCACTTAATGCGGCTAAGAGGGTTCGCTATGCTAATCCTCATGCTCTAGACCTTCAAGAGTATGAGCGAGTTCAACGCAATGTTGAACTGGACAGAATTCTGGGCCTCGATGCCAATGGAGATATCATCACACCGTTCTCCCAAGAAATCATGGCCACCTCCTTCCCGAAGGGTTTAAACGGCCAGCCATACCACCTTACAATGGCACCGGAGATCCGGCCAATTTTCTTGGAGCTTTTAGGCACAACATGCTTAGCCACGATAACATTACATCCCTCCAGTATTGCAAGATTTTCCCTGAGTACTTACAGGATGAAGCTCGGGTGTGGTTTGATTCTCTCCCACGCAACAGCGTATCTTCTTTCAGAGAACTCGCCGAGCACTTTTGGGCACGGTTCGAAGCGCGGGTGAAGCCCATGGCCACACTGGCCGATGTCATGAACATGGAACAGCGGGACGGTGAAACCGTTACCCAATTTCTTGATCGCTTCACAGCGGTAAGCCTCAAGGTGGGGAATTGCCCCGACGACGTACTCATTAACGCATTCATGAATGGACTCCGTCCCGGAGCACTTTACACCGAGTTAGTTCGAAATACACCAGTCACAACCCGAGCACTGTTCAAAACGGTGTGCAAATTTGCTAAGGCAGTGGAGCAGACTCGCCAGAAGCGTGAGAAACACGCTAGCAAGTGGCAGTCCGACAAAGCACAAACCGAGCCTAGTCCGCGACGATATTCCACAATTGACTCCGTTGACGAAGTCACGAGCCGAAATCCTTTCTATTCACAGGAACGATCTGCGACCTTGTCCGCGGATGACTGCGCCGCCTGAGAAGAGGAATCGCGGAAAGTGGTGTGCGTACCACCGAGATCATGGGCACGAGACAGAGGAGTGCCGAGAACTCAGCAAGGAAATAGAGGAGTGCCTGAGGAAAGGTTTCTTGCGCCAATACATTGTGCGGACCGATGACAAGCCCCGGACAGGTCAGAATGGGGGGTCGTCCAATAATCGTGGATATCATGACCGCGGCACACAACAGAATCGGCCGCCGTGGCAGAATAATCGGCCGGGGCCCAATAACTACGCACGGCAAGATTCTGGCAATCGCCAGCAACCACGTCTTCCTCCGCCACCTTCTCCTCCGGGGGGACCCGAAGACAATGCGCCTCCTCACGTAATAAACGTGATATATGGGGCCCTTCCCACAGGGGCCTCGCGGCATGCCTTGAAGGCAGAGGCTCGACGTCCTCCTCCCGAGGAGCCACGTCATAAACGCCTCCATCAATCCGAGACTGTCAGCTTCACGGATAGGGACCCGGTTCCGGAGATAACACCTCATACTGACGCTATTGTCATCGACATGACTGTAGCAAATATAACAATAAGGCGAGTCTTCGTGGATAATGGAGCCGCGGTGAGCATTATATTCGCCGACTGTTTCCAAAGGATGGATTCCTCGGGAACAACTTCGGCCGGCCCCCGGGCCACTGCAGACTTTCACCCAGGGTGAAGTCCAGCCAGAAGGAGTTATCACTCTCCCGGCATCCCTGGGAACCTATCCGAAGATAAAACCATCTTCGTGGATTTTTATGTGGTGAATTCCCCGTCACCGTACAACATGATATTGGGCCGGGACTGGCTTACCCCAGCCAAAGCCATATGTTCCACATATCACCTCGCACTAAAGTTCCCCACTTCGCACGGCGAAGTGGCTATCCGCGGGAGTCAGCGGGTTTCAAAAGAATGTATGTACGTAGCACTCAAAAAGACTGCTAAAGCTCCTCCTAAACAGCAGCTTCAGGTAGCATCATCGGTTCTGGAACCTCGGGAATGTACCTCATTGGGGGATGCCACTGCCCAAGTCCCGCTTGATCCGTCCAAGCCGGAACAGACAGTAACCGTCGGAGCCGTGGATGTGCCATGGTTGCATCAGGCTATAATTCAGACCTTGCGAGAATATTCCGATGTCTTCGCATGGTCTCCTCTGGATATGCCCGGGGTCTCTCCCGACATAATAACACACAAGCTGAACATTGATCCCAGCATAAAGCCTATCCAGCAGAAGCAAAGGAAATTCGCCCCGGAGCGAAATGACGCAATTCGAATCGAGGTGCAACAACTCTTGGATGCGGACATCCTGTTCGAGGTATATTACCCCTCCTGGCTATCGAATCCAGTAATGGTGGTTAAATCCAGTGGGGCATGGCGGATGTGCGTCGACTTCTCCGACCTCAACAAACATTGTCCGAAAGACTGTTATCCACTACCTTCCATCGACCAAAAGGCCGAGGCCATTACTGGGTTTGTGGCACTTTGTTTCTTGGATCTGTATAAGGGATACCACCAGATCTTCATGGATCCGCAAGATGCCATCAAGACAGCATTCATCACTGCTTTTGGGTGCTATGCTTTTAAGAAAATGCCCTTCGGGCTCAAGAACGCCGGAGCCACATACCAGCGTCTCATGGACCGGGTTTTCCACGGCCAGATTGGCCGCAACGTCGAGGTTTACGTTGACGACCTCGTTATAAAGAGTATATCCCATTCTTCATGTGTGCAAGACATTGCCGAAACATTGCGCACCCTGCGAAGCTACAATTTGCGCCTTAATCCAGCAAAATGCACTTTCGGCGTCGGCTCCGGCAAGTTTTTGGGTTATATGGTTTCACAACACGGTTTGCAGGCCAACCCGGCCAAACTTCGGGATGTGCTAGAACTGCAACCACCTAAGACATTCAGGGATGTTCAACGTCTCACAGGAGGTTTAGCGGCTTTAAATCGATTCTTATCTAAAGCGGCAGAGCGCCAGCTACCATTCTTCAAAATCTTGAGACAAGCGAAGTCCTTTGAGTGGACTCCGGAGTGTACCGAGGCCTTCGAGGCTTTGAAACGTCACATACAGCAGCTGCCCACTTTGTCAGTTCCTCTCCCCGGAGAGCCGCTTTATTTATATTTAGCTTCCTCCGAGGAAGCTATTAGTGCTGCACTTGTGCGTGAAGTCAATGGGGTCCAACATCCTGTCTACTTCGCAAGTCGAGTTCTCCACGGGGCGGAGACACGGTACTCTGTGTTAGAAAAAACCGCTTTGGCAATTGTTATGGCATCTCGGCGTTTACGGCCATATTTCCAAGGACGTGAAATACGGGTTCTGACCAATCATCCTATCCGCCAAATTCTTGTCAAACCCGAGGTGTTTGGGCGCCTCGCAAAGTGGGCCGTCGAGTTAGGCGAATATGATATTCAATATCTTCCCCGACGAGCAATCAAGGGACAGGCACTCGCCGACTTTCTGGCTGAAACCCCGGGAGACAATCCTGAGTCTCCGACAGACAGTTATACACATCACCCCGCTACCCACGTACCCTCACATAGGAAATGGCAGCTATATGTGGATGGAGCCTCCACAACGTGGGGAAGTGGTGCCGGGGTACTCCTCATCGACCCCGAGGAGGTTGAAGTAAAATACGTCATCCGATTCAAGTTCAAGGTGACTAATAATGAAGCGGAGTATGAGGCAGTTCTCGCCGGGCTCCGGCTCGCTCAATCCTTGGGCGTTCGTCATCTTGAGCTCTTCACTGACTCCGAGATCGTGTCCAAACAAATTCAGGGGACTTATGTCGCCAAGGATGAAACAATGATCAGGTATCGTGCTCTAACACTCAAGCTCATGTCAACTTTTGATGCAGTTATTATCCAGAAAATACCGCGTGCTCAAAATGCAAGAGCGGACGCACTCAGTAAGTTGGCCTCCGCGATCCGAACTAATATATCTCCGGATATCATGGTCGAAGACCTATCTCATCCAGCAATTCATGAAGCCACAGTTTCAGTATTGACCGATAGTGATCCGAATTGGATGACTCCCATTATTCAATATCTCCGAGATAGAATCCTGCCTACTGACAAGCTGCAAGCTCGGCAAGTTGCCCTCAAAGCCCCCAAGTACTCCTTTCGTGATGGAGTCTTGTACCGGCGATCATATCTACAACCGAGCCTCCGGTGTCTCGCTCCTGCCGAAGCTACCCAAGTTCTGCGGGAGGTTCACGAAGGGGCCTGTGCCAGTCATATTGGCTCTCGGACATTGGCCAAGAAAGTTCTCCGCTGGGGATATTATTGGCCAACTCTGTTCAACGATGCCCACGACTTAGTGACCAAATGCAGCAAGTGTCAACTGCACTCCCGAGTGAAGCATCTACCACAGACCGAGCTCACTGGGATCCAAAGTGCGTGGCCGTTTATTCGGTGGGGTATCGACATTGTTGGCCCATTCCCCGTTGCTCCGGGAGGATTGAAGTTCCTGGTCGTTGCCGTAGACTACTTCACTAAGTGGGTCGAAGCCGAACCACTTACAGCCATTACTGGTCAAAATGTTTTAAAATTTGTATGGCGCAATATTGTATGTCGCTTCGGCATCCCGAGCACTATCATCTCGGACAATGGTAAACAGTTTGCCAACGATCCATTTCGGTCATGGTGTGAAGAGCTCCACATCAAACAAATCTTTACTTCGGTTGCTCACCCTCAAGCCAACGGGCAGGTCGAAGTCACCAATCGGACACTACTCACGGGCATAAAGAAGCGCCTGGATAATGCCAAAGGTCTCTGGGCAGAAAACCTTCCACAAGTCCTATGGGCTTATCGCACAACACCGAATACATCTACCGGGGAGACTCCTTACAGTCTTACTTATGGTTCCGAAGCCGTTATCCCTGCTGAAATCAGCGTACCAAGCCCCCGCCTCCTCACATTGGATCCAGAGGATAACGACGAGGCTCTCCGGGTAAATTTGGATGAGCTTGAAAATCGCCGTGACCAATCATTCATTCAACAGGCCAGGAGTAAACAACGAGCAGCCCAGTATTATAACCTCCGGGTCCGGGGTACTCAGTTCAATGTCGGGGACTTAGTTCTTCGGCTCAACTCAGCCAGCAAAGCTGCCCCTGAGGGGAAATTACAGGCATCTTGGGAAGGTCCCTACCGCGTCGTTGCCGCACACGATTCCGGATCCTATCAGCTAGAGCATCTCAACGGGACCCCGATTCCCCGAAGCTGGCACATCACTAACTTGAGGCGTTTCTATCTGTGAAGGCCAAATCTCAAGTACCATCTTATCTTTAATTTCTTTTATAGTAGTTATCTCTCCTTGGACTTTTGAATTTGCTCCGGCACTTATCATTGAATAAAAATTCTTGGCTTATGTATCTTGCTATGTTTTTCTTTACGTTACGGGGACGCCCTAACGCAATCATATTATCGTTATTGGTCTCCGGACAAGTAAATCTCTTCCTTGGTCCTTCCGAGGAGATTCGTGTATCGTCTCCGGACTTACATCACTTTCTCGTCTGTTTAACCGGAGAAGTGTTTACTCCCGCCTGATCCGTCCGGGGAGATATTACTCCCGTCTGATTAGTCCGGGGAGATTGGATTTATCCATATTGTGTTCCCGAACATCCAATTAAAATTGTTAATAATTTTTCCTGTCGTGTTCCCGAACACCCGATTAAAATGGTTCGTGACCTGTTGCTCTCATTAAATACGTTTGTACACACTACAACAGTTTTATAACCTTCTGAATATTACAACATTAAGAAGTTTTTTACACAAGACTTTAAACATAAAAAAAAAAAAAAGAAAAAAAAAAAGGTCATCTGCGGCCCCCGAGCCAATACTCAGCGCTCCGGCGTTGCTGCCTGCTCCTCGATCTTTGCCGCGTCCTCTGGGACCTTGAAGTTCCTCGGCCTCGGGCTCCGGCTCTCTCGTCCCCGCGAGCTTCCCTACGCCGAGGACTTCTCTGGGCGCTTGCCTAGGGACTTCACCCCTGGTCCGAGCTCGGCTACTTTGTTGTGGCGCGGACCTCGGGGTTTGGGCCCACTGCTCAGGGTCCCACTCCTCCGGAGCCATTACTTCGATTTCCCTGGCCAGCTCCTCGACTACCTCTTCGGCAATCGCTGCGGGTTCTTCTTCGATTATGGTCACTGGAGCTGGCTCTCGGATCACTATGCCTTTGCTCTTTCCGGAGGGTTTTTTCTTATCCTTCCGAGGAGCTTTCTGCGTACTTTGGTCCCGGCTTGAGCTCGCGATGAATTCTTCGGCAGAAGGCCTCCACCTGCCTCGGCCCTTCAGCCCCTCATACATACTGAGAAGCAACTCCAGGACTTCTCGTTTCCTTACGAGCTCCGATGACTCGACAGAGCTCCTTGACATCAATGTTGCGATGTCACCTTGGATTTCTACGACCCGTTCCTCCACTTCCTCAAAGGTAAGAAGACCGAACTCTGATAGTATCCGGTCATACTCCCTTTGATGAACGAGGACACGGCTCATCTCGGCAGCTGTAGACCGGTATTTCATCTCGAAGTCTTTAGCTCTCTCTTCGGCTTCAACTACTTTCCTCTCTGCCGAGGCCACCTGCTTCTCTAGCTTTGGCACTACGTGCATTTGCAGATGATTCTTTTCCCCGCGGAACCACTCAAGTGATTGCATGAGCTTCTTTATGGTTTCGTGTAGTTCCGCGGTGTTCTAAACAGAAAGAAGAGTCAACCAGATCGATTACTCTCAAGTATGTAAAAAGTTGGAGTTCAGTTCGACAACAGACATAAATTGATCATGCAAATAAAAAGAGAAGTTCAAGAGTCCGAGAAACAGAAAATTATATTTAACATTGCAGAAGTACAATTGTTCCAAATTCGGTACATTGATTAGCATACATCCCTAAACTATACAATTTTAAATTTGCGGGGATCGACTGACCTCCCGCTCAGTTGCCTCAGTCTCTTCGGGCAACCCCTCTCGCCGGCCCTCGGAGACTTCGGCTTCTCTTTCCTCCGTTGCTGCGACGGCTTCGATCGCAGCTGGGGCTTCAACTTCCATCCGTGGAGGGGGCTCGATGCTCCGGGGTGCGGTGACCAGCTCACCTCGGCAGAAGGCCATGAATTCCTTGTCCTGGTCCATCTCATAGTTGGCAACTTCCGCGGCCGTCAGAAGTTGCTTCTTCTCCCCGAGAGCCTTCACCAGGGGCCACTCCGGCAGATTTGATAGCGCTGCATAATAGGCCTTCTCCACTCCGGCCACTGACTCAAAGTCATACCCGAATTCTGGACGATATACGTCCACATTCGGGTAGACCTCCTTCACTTGCTCCAGCAGCGCGGATCGAGTGGCCTGGTCCCCAATAGCCGCGAACTCCGTCTGGAAGTCGAGGAACGTGCTGGTTTTGAATAACTTATCGGCGAAGGCCTTCAGCAACGCTCCCTGCCCTTCGACCACGGCAGCTTCCCTCGCCTCCATTTCCGCCTGCAGCCGCAGCACTTCACCCCGGAGAACATTATTCTCCGCATCCACCCCGCGCAGACGCGCGACCTCGGTTTCGACCAAGGCAGCCCTCTTGCGTGCCTCGGTCATATCGTGTGTCAGACGGTCGTTGCGCGCCCGGAGTTCTCTGGCCACCTCGGCCAGCTTCTCCTTCCCCTCCTTCTCGCTCCTGCGGCCGAGGTCTAGGATACCTCGCGCCAAGCGCAGGAGCTCTTCGGCGTCCGCGCCTTCTAACCCCAACAGACTTGGGGGCCCCTGTTCCCTCACCTGAACCAATGATCGTAAACAGTGATCAGCACAGAAGCATATTCAATGCCATTGCATTAAACAAGACTGGCACTTACCTCCATACCTCCCTCCGCGCGAAGTCTTTTCGCTGCTGACGGAGGAGTCCCAGATGACTCCGGTCTCTTTTTGGACATCGGGGTAGGCTTCGTTACCCCTACCTGCTCCTCCGACCCAGCGCTGGGCCGCGCACTGGGTGGCATCTTCCCCCGGGGAGACACCTCAGCGGCTTTCCCCTTCTTTTTGGCCGCCGCCGACGATGCGGGGCTTCCGGCAGGTTCTTTCCCGAAGCGTCCCACTGCACAAGAAAGGCAAAGATTAGTTATGTAAAAATCAACAGTTGCAAAAGGCAAGACGGAGAGACTCCTACCCTCTTCGGCGCCCGCATTGCCCGAATAATACGGGCTCAGCCCTGCCTCCTCCAATTCCTCCTCGGAACAGAGGGTTTTGAAAGTCCCCACTGTCCGGAATGTATGAATCACTTCAGCCTCCGGGCTCTCCACCGGAGCGGTATCAAGCACCTCATCACTCCTCCACTTCGGGAGAGCTACCTTATTCCTAATAAATATAAACCTCTCCTTCCACCCCTCTAACTTACTTGGGTTTTGAACCTTGAACCCACCTCGGGCTCGAGGACTGAAGGAGTACCATCCCTTGGACTTCCCGAAGTTTTTTAGTTGGAAGAAGAACCTAAAAAGCTCTACAGTCGGTTCTAATCCGGCGTTTTTACAAACCACGGTGAATCCCACTACCTGCCTCACCGCGTTCGGCGCTAATTGGCAGAGGGCAATACCGTAGTATTTCAGCAATTGGATGACAATATCCCACAAAGGCAATCTCAAGCCTACTCTAAGGGGATCTATATATACACTAATAAACCCCTGCGGTGGGCAACAGGCCCTATCCTCGGGGTTCGGTATTATATACTCTAGGTTGAAGGGAAGGTAAAACGATGGGAGTTCTCTCTCAATTTGCTCTCGCGACATCCGTGATGCTACGGAGGCCACCTCCAAACCCTCCTCCGCGCATGGATAGAAAGCAACCATCATTACGTTGCATTCCCGGCCGTCGGCCCTGTCTATAGTCCTAACCTCATTCCTCTCCGGAATGAGATATGATAGGGGGGGAACGTCTAACGGGGTACTCGAAGTCCCTAATTCTTCAACAGAGGCAGAAGATGAGGCAGAAGGTGAAGAGGAAGACATACTTACTTGGGTTGAATGTGAGTGGGTTGATTTGAGAAGTTTTTGATCTGAGATGAATCACGAGTGCAGATTGCCTCTTTTTCCCGCTTTCTAAACTGATGAATCGCAATGAAGAAGATGAAAGGTTACTGTGCAGTTATTCCAATTATATACGCAAAAAACCAACGGCTCTGATGCAGCCTATTCAAATTCAGTGATGGAGATTTAAACGTGCTCTTCACGCGCTTTACAGTTCCCAAGGCGCGTGGGGAACAGGTTTCTTGGAAATCGCAGAGCGTGTCACTTCACATCCCTCTCTCTCATGATGGTGCCGCCAATCACATCAACCTCACCCTTCGTCAGGAAGATTCAAACTACACTCCGGTGATTCCTTCACCTCGGTCATACTACCACACTCCGGTGCTTCCTTCATTTTGGTCAGACTACTCACTCCGGTGTACCCTCCACCTCGGCCAGGTTGTTATATACTTCCAACGCGTTTCTTGCTTCTGGGAAATTTGGTATCTCGATAAATGTCTTGTGCACTTCGGCCTAGCTCGACTCCGCGCCCGCAGATTGCTCCGCAGAGTCCCCGGGGACGCGGATAGACTTAGTCAACCATAAACGCTTCGGCCCGCCAACGACCACGACCCTTCTTGCTTACGGTTCCACCCCGGTGACAACCGAAGCTCCCTCCTCGCTTCGGCTAGGGGGGGGCATCTGATAGGGATAACCCGGTCACTTCGGGTCGGGTTAATACTTGAGCCCACTGACCAGCCCAGCAGGCTCAGAAACACGCGCTGGCCCAACAGGCAGTTTGTTCCGCGAATCAAGGCTGAAGATTCGTTCCCAACCGCCATGCAGCTGGAAGTAGGCGTGAATATAGGAAGTTTGTTAGGGTTCAGTTAGGGTTGAGGAAAAATTAAGTATAAATAGGAGAAAGGAACTCTGAATTAGGGTTCGCACTCTGTATTGTGGATTGCTACCTGTAAACTCAAAATTTTAGTGAAAGAAACACCTCGGCAAGAGTGATTTTCTGCCCGTGGACGTAGATCTCCGGATCGAACCACGTAAAATCTTGTGTTTTTACATTCTGTTTGCGTAGATTATCGTTAAATTTCGTGGTTACCGGATTGCGCTTTATCAATTAGATTAAAGGCAAAACATGTATTTTTTTATTTTATAAATAATTTATTAAATTATTACATCTTCTATATATATATATACATATTTATATATATATAACAATGTTTGTTTGATTAGTCACATAAGTACAAGAGCTTTGAACATAAGTATATATAAAATATCATAATTACTTATTCATATTTTTATATAATACATACTTTGTTAAAATTATTTTTTTAAGTGAGTTTACACTTTGAAAGATAAATTATGACATTTGTTACATTTTCCAATCATTTTTTACGTGAACCAACCCCAACTATATATATTTTACACTTTGTAACCTAAAAAATATTTTGTCGGACACTAACAAACTTCCACTGCATCAGTTTTTACTCTTTGCAACCTAAGTAATTTTATTTGCATTAAATAAATTTTATAATATCATTAGGTTTGAATATGGAAAGTTTCTTATGTAGATTAGAAAGTAAAAGAGTAGATACATGATTGAAGATAGGCTCAATATGTGTTGATTCAAACCAATAAGTGCACTCGCGCGATGCACGGATATATTATATTTTTCTATGAGTTCTTTTTTGTATGGTGTAAAAAGAATTCTAATGCGTAAAAAGTCAATTTTTTAAGTAACACATATGCAAAGTGCTACAGATAATTCTGAAATATCTCCTTGTATACAACATTCTCAATCATGTTAGTACAATTACTGTCTTTGTCACAATTTTTTCTTAAAGGATCAATCATTTATGATTAGGGACTCTTCAAACTGCAATATACATTAGTCATGACTGAAATCTAATTTCCTGAATAATAAAAATGAAAATCAAAATAAGCATGAGATAACCATCATTTAGGCAGAAATCCAGCTTCGTTAAAAATAGAAAACTAATATAAGCATGAGATAAACATCCAGGAACGAAATCAGGAATTTCAGTTAAGGGGGCCGATATAAAAAATTTTGAAGTTGGGGGAGGGGATGCGAGTTTTTTGAATCTCTGGAGAGGCAAAATTCAAATTTCCTCATACATATATATACTCTCTAATTTTTTAAAAAAAATTGAGGGGGCGATCGCCCCCACCCGGCTCCCCTTGGTTCCATCCCTTTATCCATCATCTTAGTAATATGTGTGTGTGTGTGTGTGTGTTCCAATGAACTAATTATACTATGAGGGTGTTTGGGTGAGTTTATAAGCTCTGCGAAACATCTTATAAGATATTTAACAGCTTATAAGTTCATTCAAAATGTTTGGCAGCATTTTCTAAATAAGATCTTATTTTATTTTAAAATAAGTTGTTAACAACTTATAATTTCTTTTTTAAAGTAAGAAAGGTCCAACTTATTTCTCAAATAAGATCTTATTTTAATTTACTACTTTTATTTTTATTATTTTAATTGCAAAAATGTCATTAATAACATCTTATAAGCTCTATCATCTTGTTCTAACCAAACACTTCAACAACTTATTTCTTAAATAAGAATTAACATCTTAGAAGCTCTAAAAACTTCTTATAAGATGTTAGAGTTATAAGAAGTTTAGTCAGACACCTTCTATAGCCATAGACGGGCCTAGGTTGGAGAATTAAATGAATGTACTATTATGCATAAGTGATTGAAATGAAGCTTTTAGAAATAGAATGAATATAGAAATGAAGATAGAATGATTATATCTTGATTGTTCTATTTTTTTTCTCTTTTTGTAATGCGTCAATTTATTAATCTTAAAAACTTTGTTATTACTTTCTAATTTTATTTATAGAGTTAAGTATTGTTGAGACTCATTGAAATATTTATAGAGCACACAATGGTAGTCTTCTATTTTAGATTTTCTAAAATATTATTTTTCAATGTCATTTATCCAATATTTTAAGTTTAGAGTCTAACATAACAGAACTTGTTTTCTTGCCTACTTAGAATGTGTCCCCTATTTTGTAAAAGATCGTCACATAACCTTAGACTATAGCTACAAAAATTTCCCCGTGAGACGAACTTCTAAATTCGTCTATATATGGCCTTCATCGGCTAAATTTCTGGGTCAGTCACTGGTTATAGCTATAGAATATTGGATTCCAACTAATTTAATATAGAAAATACATAATCTCAAAAAATATTGAATTCCTACTAAGCATTTAAAATTTGAAAATTTACCTAATTTAGTAATTATAATTTTTTACGCGAAAATAAACACTTACTAAAAATCATGTACTTCGCTTATAATATATATAGAGATATTAGATCAATACAATTGTCATGCTTTGTTTCAGATGGCACGCCAAAATATGATTTTTTTTTTTTTCGTTGAATAAATCTTGCATTCAACAACCTAACTACCAACCATTATAAAAAGTTTAGACGCGGGTCAATATAAAAACACACACACACATCACACATCACACATAGAGGTGGCAAAATCGGCCCGGCCCGATGGACCGGACCAGTAGACCTGATATTTTAGATGGATTGGGCCATATAAATATTGGCCCAAAGTACTATTTGGCCCGACCGAGCCGGCCCAAAAATCTTCATATATTATAGGGGAATACCCCGGGCCGGGCCAACTAATTACAGGTCCAACCAAATTTTGGCCCGGCCCAAAATATGACCCGAATTGCCACCTCTAACCACACATACGTAAAAGGTTGACCGAATTGCTAAATTGTGCAGACTTTCATTAGATTTCTTTCTTTTTTCTTTTTTTAAGGGGGCATTGTGGGAGGAGGGACAAACATAAGATTCAAAACCACAATAAAAGATGCTTCAAAGTTTAACAAAAAATAATGTTTATTAAAGACCGATACATATAAGACTTGCAAAAGCACTTATTTTAATTAGGTTGTGGTATAAAAAGAGAAAAACAACCTGCAATGACCAAGTAGACTATAAAATCCAACGTAATACTTAGCCACAAAATTAAAATCCAAAGCAACTCAAAATCCACCAACTAAAATTACTAATACAACAAATATGTACAATTTGAATAGCTAATAATTCAACACGACATCACATTTTGAGAAACAATCATAAGAGACGCACTAATGAGGGTAAAGAACAAACAAACCTTATAAATCTATAATGTAATACCCTGATGCAAACTTTGACTCCTTTTGATTGTGATCATGTAACAAAAACTTATGTACTAAAAAATGGAACAGTAAAAAAACAATTAAATCAACAACTTTCTGAATGAACCTGACACTGGCTTAAGCATTGAATTCTTGAAGGAAATGATTAATCAGTTAGACCTTGAAAATATTGACTGTGAGGAAAGCACAAACATCCTGCTAAAATTTGCTGCTGCTCAACCCATCCTACAAAGAAACTAATTTTAAACTGTGTTGTATGAATTTCGAAAGTAAAATTAAAAAAAAGATTAATGGGCAAGGGGTATCAAAGATATTGTCTTACAATATTTTTTCCGAGTCCTAACTCAAACGCTAAAACCTATCCGGATATAATGTCCAAACTCTAATCTTCTCACCCCTTAGAGTGCGTTCTAAAAGTGAGATGAATTTGATTGAATTGGGTAGCGGAAATCAACATTCAAATTTGAGATTACTGAATTATTCTTGTGTGTTTAATTCCAATCAATTCACAACATATTTATAAATGTAAAACAGTCAAATTCACAACCATTTGTTTGAAATAGGGATGGCGATATTGCTCTGACCCGATCCAACCTGCCCTCACCCGAGGGGTTCGGGGCAGGTCAGATCAACCCCGTTCTAGAAACGAGGCAGGTCAGCCCCGACCCGTGCACGGGGCAGGGCAGGTTCAGTTTTCACGTGCCCCCCCGGCCCGACATGCGCCGCCCCGTTACTATATAACACACACATGTATATATATTTCTTCTTTGAACTATACATCAGGTTTAGCCTAATGCCAAGGATTTTTCTTTCTTGTTCCGCATCGTTTTGAACTAATACTTGTAGAACTAGCTTTCTGCTAGTATGAATTCTGCATACTTCAATTTCTTTGTTTTCTCCCGCCTTTAATTTATACGCCGACTATGAAACTGCCGTTTACTCTTCTAAAGACAGTCTCTTCTCCAGCTTGCTAGCTAGCGAAAATTCTTAATCGAAATCGCACAAAATCATAGCCAATTTTGTGGAGTTTAACTTAATTTCTCTCCTGCGGAGGAGCAACAAATTTTGGGTGTTTTTCTTTCTTTTCTTTTTTTTGTTGGAACAGGGCCGGGGCAGGGCAGGGCAGATCCGCCCTGCACAGAGCAGCGTCGGGGGCAGCTTTTGGTGACCCGCAGCGGGGCACGGGACAGGGCGGGGAAACGGAGCAGAGCGGCGAGGCAGGCATGGTTTTTTAAAATATCTGCCCCGACCTGTCCCATTGCCATCCCTAGTTTGAAATGATACAGTTCTTCAATTTAAACAGATTACATGGTTGCAGAGGAACGAAGACGTTTTTTGCAGCTGCGAAGCTGTTGTTCAAGATGCAGAGGGTAATTGCTTTTGATATATATATTTTTTTTTTGCTATAATTGCTTTTGAATGTTGAAAACAAAAGAATGATTCACTTTTAATTACCTAATATTTATTTTATTATTTTATATTTAACTATAGATATTATTAATAAAAAAATAATTTAATATTTTATGTATTTCAGGTACTATTTTCTCGCTAACTAAAAACAAAACATCCGCAACCTTTTTTTTTTTTTTTTAATAATTTTTGGATAAATTTTCGAAAACCATCTGATATATGATCAACATGGAAATATTCAAATTATGGATGTATCTCTTTACATATTTTTCTGAATTCATTCTTTTTTCAAATCTTAATAGATTAATTTCAAAATTAAATATTTAAATCAACTTGAACTATGCGAGTTTTGACACTTCAGTATCTAAACTTTTTTTTTTCACCGATTGCACCCCGAAGTACACGAATTCGACAAGTTGCAATCTCCGGCCCTTTTTTCCGGCCAAATCGCGTGCACATGACTTGCACATGCGATATTGGGGCAGATTTGATGTTTCTTTAATTTTGGGGGCAATTTTATAAGTAATAAAACCTAAACTAGTGGACCTAAACATAATAACACCAAAAGTCCCCGCCACCGCCCCGCGCCGTCAGCCACCGTCTGCCACCGCGGGCCGCCGGAGTTTCGACAGCGACCCACTACACGGATTGTAGCAGGGTCGCCCAAATCACCACTGCCACTGTCACTGTTATTGCCAGAGCCCTCTATTTCGGTGAGCTTCGGCCGGAATCTCATTTTCCGGCGAAGCTGTTGCTCCCTCTTTCCGCCTCATACCTTGATATGGACATCTTCTTCGTTTTTCGGTAAGCCTTCCCCTTCCTTTCCCTGGCCTCCTCATCATCCTCTTGGAAGCTCAGCAGCGGCGCCGCAGCAGCTACGGTTCTCAAACCCTAGTTGCTCAACTTCTTCCCCCTTTATTAGGTTTTTTTTTATTCTTTTTTTTTTTTTTTTGAAGCTTGTATTCAACAATTCAACAAATTTCAAAAAAAATAAGATATATCTCAATATATAATAGAAAAAATAATGGGCACAAATCCACCCATAAACAACATATCAAAAGAATCAAACACCAAAAGGGCTGTTCGAGAAGACAGCTCTGCACCACAATTAAAAAAGGAACTCAAACTCCAATCAATAACTAATCCATGTGCAAACTCATTCAGAAAAGCATTCCCAAGGACGCAACAGCAACCGAAGCCGCCACCGCTGGTAGCAAACCTGCCGCGTTAGAGGCGGGGCTGGGGACGGTAGCCTTCTGCGCCGCCACATTTTGCACGCCGATCAATGCGACAATAACGGCCATCAGGAAGAAACTCTTCATCTTCAATGCCTCCATTATTTCAGTTGGCGAAAATGAATTAATTTTTTATGTTTTTTGTCTTTTTTTGGTTGAGGAGACAGATAATGAAATTGAGATTGAGAAAATCAAAGGTTTCCCCCTTTATTATGTTTAGGTCCACTAGTTTAGGTTTTATTATCTATAAAATTGCTCCCAAAATTAAAGAAACATCAAATTTGCCCCAATATCGCATGTGCAAGTCACGTGCACGCGATTTGGCTGGAAGAAAGGGCCGGAGGTTGCAACTCGTCGAATTCGTGTACTTCGGGGTGCAATCGGTGAAAAAAAAAGTTTAGATACTGAAGTGTCAAAACTCGCATAGTTCAGGTTGATTTAAATATTTGACCCTATAAAATATTACCTCATTTAGAGATTCTTGAAATTAACCTATGACCATCATTTTTGCGCTCCAAATCCGCGACATATGTTGATTGATGTTCTCTTATATTTTGCCAAAATTCTGTCAGGATTGACTGTATACTGATAATAATGGAATCAACATTTGTTAGCACAATATACGCGTGTTATTAAATAATTAAAGAAACATGTTGTAAATAATGTGTTTTCGTACAAAATGTTGATGGCAGGTAAATTTGAATATTGCAGCCATCTTGTATATCTTTCCAGGTTCGTGTTGTTGCTTTGTGGCTGATTTGTTTTCCTGATCATTCTACAGATATATTTTTTTTATCTTCCACTATAAGCAGAATAAGGGAAATATGGTGAAAATGAAGATTGCGAAAAGACAGATGTCATTTATATATAGATGTGAATACGGATGTCATTTTCAACATTTGAATTTGAATTTCAATGTATACTCCAGATTGTAATGTGTTTTTATAGGTTCTTCTAATTTACTCACAATAGAATCTATATATATCAGAATTCCGCAAGAGAAAAGAACGGATTGTACAAGATTTTTTTTCAAACTTTCAAAACGCACCATCATAATCGGAACAATATCAATTCAAACTTTCAAAATATAACATAGAGAATTGGATAAGTACAAATTCAAACTTTCAAATTACATACGAAAATAGTAACTTATATTATGGGCCGGAAAAATAAAACCTTACTAAAATTGGCTTACTTCGCTTATTATATATATATATATATATATATATGGATCATACTATCAAAATATACACGCGTTATTGAATAGTTAAATAAACATATTGTAAATAATGTATTACCGTACAAAAGGTTGATGGCAGGTAAATTTGCATACTATATATAGATGTGAATACGAACGCAATTTTAAACATTTGAATTTGAATTTCTCAATTAATTCCTAATTGTATTATGTGTTTTATAGGTTATTTCAATTTACTCATGACAGAATCTTATATATCCGATTTCCACAAGAAAGATACCATCAAAATAGGAACAATATAGGTTCAAACATTCGAAATATAACAGAAAACATTGGATGGGGAAGAATTTGAATATTAAAATATCTTACGAAAATAGTAACTTAAAAAATGGGCGGGAAAAATTAAAACTTAATAAAATTGGCTGACTTCGCTTGGTATATATACATATCAAATTTTGATTTACTTATCTTTTTTCCTTTTTTTCTAAAAAAACACCATTTCCCCAAATTTATGTTAAGTGCAAATAATTTTTTGTATCTTAATCATTTTTTCCGTATTATATATCAAATTAATTATCTTTTCATCTTCTTTAATTTGACATCATGTCACATATATAAATGTTTGATATTATATTAAATAACATACATTTATTTATTGATTGATTATTTGGTTAGATTTGTGTAGTTATTATGGATGTTTATCGGTACCATGCTTAGACTACAAATAAGAATTAGTTAAATATTTTTTCTAAAAAAATATTTGACAATTTCAATTTATTAACTTATTTATTGTATTTACCTTCGTATCTTTATTTTTTCTATAAATTAATCTATATCAATACTAATATACATATAAAAATGTGTGTGTGTGTGCTCGCATGCGTGCATAGTAAAATAAAATGGAGCCAAATATATAAAACGAAAAAAAAAATACCATCTACTTTTAAATTGGACATTTTCGAGGACTTTAGGCATGTATGTGTCCATATAAAGATAAGTTACTATAGTGTCAATATTCTATTAGTTTATTTCTTTGTCAAAAACTCTAATATATTAAAATACTAGCAAGTTTTTTTGTTTTTAATTTATCTTTACAAATAATATATCAAATTAATCACCTTGTCACCTTCGTAGTTGAATTAGATTTTAATTTTTTATCGTTCATTATACTATCTATAATGTGAATTATATATATAAAAAAAAAATGAACCAATTGATTATTTTTAACAATAATTATGGAATTATTTAAATAGAAAATTGTAATATTCTTAGAAATTATTCAATTTTTTTATTATTATTATTATTATTATTATTATTATTATTATTATCATCATCATCATCATCATCATCATCATCATCATCATCATCATCATCATCATCATCATCATCATCATCATCATCATCATCTTATCTTACTTTTTTATATGTTAGGTGTTATTATCTTCGTATTTGTTTTCACATATGTAATTAATAGAACTAGTTTTGGTTATTTGCATATGGTAAGAAGGATACGGACTAACTAAATGCATGTTTGACTTTTAAAAATAAATCAATTTTATTTTAGGTATCGTTATTATATTTTATTTATAAATAATAAGTATATATGCAATCCAAACATTGCACTAGAGAAAAGGATATTTTCACTATTTAAAATTATACTACATATCATCTAAAATTTTGAAATATTTATTTTATCAAGTGTACAATGTTCACGTTTTTTAATAATAAAATTACATAATATTTAATTTAGTTAAAATATTACTATATTAGCAGATATTTGTGCATCGCACAGGAGTAATACTAGTATAAGCAATAGATAAAGATGTTAGAAAATATAATGAATATAGAAACATGATATCTTGATTTTTTTTTTCCTTTTTGTAATTAAAATAATTTATTGATCTTATATAAATTGTTAATATTTTTCTAGTTTTATTTATACAGTTGACTATATTTAGGGGGCACACAATGGTAGTCCTCCTTTAAATTTTCTAAGATATTATTTTTTAAGGTAGTCTTACCCAATATTTTATGTTTAAGTCTAATATAAAAGAATTTAATTGCTAGCCTGCTAAAACTTTGCCCCCCTAATTGGTAAAAATTTGCAACATGTGCATAATTAAAAAAAAAATGATCCCGTGAGACGAACTTCTAGATCCATCTATAAATGGGTCCCTCTCAACTATATTCATGGGTCTGTCACTGCCCGATCCTGACGGGAACGGGTTGGGTCCGGTCAGGTTTTTCATAATTTACTTTTCTATGAATGTTTTTTTTTTTTTTTTTTTTTTGCTTCTTTAAATTATTGAAATATGTGTATAATTATGGTTGATTTTGTTAAGATTGGGGTATTTGGAAAAATCTAAACCCCCAAAGAAAAACCAAACCTAAACCCTATACATGATGCACTAAAAAATACCTGACTTGGCTGGGTAAAATCCACGTGGGTTGGGTCGGGTACCCGAACTCATAGGGTAGAAAGCCCACCCCTACCAGTATGTGTTGAACCCGACCAAATCAAGTTTTCAAAAGCACTTTAGGCTAGCCAATTTTCTGGATATTCGACCTGATAACCTGAAGCTGGAGAAAATCCGACCTTATTCCACCGCCTAGTTGTGGGTTAATGATCATCAGCATGATACAACAGGATTGGAGACGTGATAATAATATATTGGGCTTTATATCTTTAAGAAGCCCGATTGATTGCTATTTTTGTCTTGAGTATTGAACTAGATGCGATTTGGAATTCGTTCCGATTGTGTTAGAATTGGAGGTAGCAAACTAGTTCCGACCCCCCAAAGTAACTTAGGTCACAGGAATTAGACATGTATATGAAACAAACTGAATCAAATATATGTAAATTTGGTTTGTATTCGTAAATTTTAAAGAGTATTTTCCATTCTAATTCAAATTATCTTCGAATATTATTTCTAATTCGTATTAAATTCGGTAAAAATATTTGAATAATTTGAAATAATTCGAATATTCTTATTCAAATATATAACAAATAATTTTTTTTTGGAGCAAAAGTTTTGAGTCAAATAAGAATCAAGAAGAGTAATAAAAGCACTCTTAATATCTTGGCACAACTCCATATAATATGATACATCTATTTAACTCTGAATATCAAAATACGAGTTACACACACACACACACCGATATATATATCATGATATAAAACCACTTCGCGCATCAAAATACCAATAGAAAATAGATATACATACGAGCGATACCACTAGTGAGTTTTTAATAGAAAGGAACCAACTAATGTTTTTTCATAGAATGGAACCAAACCGATGGTTTTTTTAATAAAGCAAAATTGATCATGTGTTTGTCAGTCACCACTCACTCCACTAACAAACAAAAAAATGTAATACAAATATAAAAGCAGACTACATATGGTCGTGAATCGCTCTAGATTATTTAAAGACTTCACGAAACTCTATAAAGGACATAAAACTTTTTAGAAACAAGCTTGATCAAGACTTAGAGTCCTTCTCTCCGTTCACACTAAAGATGGGCTACTTGGACGACTCTTACATACAAAGGAACATGCCTATTACTTATTTTGACCTGGACGAGATCAGTCTTGAGGCCGTTACGTGTTGGCACTACCATAATACCATTTATTTAAAATATTTCTTCAGGTGCCTTGCATTCCAAGGGTGGACGAGCTTCCTTCCCAGCGGGTCTTCCAATTCATATGTTCCACTGGACAAGCATCACAATATCTTGTATGGACCATCCCAGTTCGGGCTTAACATTCCCGTTCGGGGATCTTTCATCCCTAGCAATAACTCCCTGAGCACAAGGTCACCAGTCCTGAATTTCTCATACGAACTTGTCTATTATAGTACTTTTTCGAACGCTGCTTATAGGTCGTGTTCGATCTCTCTGCCTTCAATCTTCGCTCTTCCCTTAGATCGAGCTCTACTTTTAAAACATCCTCGTTGTCCATGTCGTCATAGTTCAATACTCTGAAGGATGGTTCCCCCATTTCAACAGGAATTACAGACTCCACCCTGAATGCTAAACTGAAGGAGGTCTCCCTAGTGGGAGTCCTCACCGTTGTCCTATATGACTAGAGCACACCAGGCAGCTCCTCCGCCCAGTACCCTTTCTTCTCCATTAGTCGTGCTTTCAATGTGTATTTCAGTACCTTGTTTACGGCCTCTACTTGGCCATTTGACTGAGGGTAGTAAGGGATACGGAAGTGGTTCTTGATTCACAAGTTGCTACAAAACTCCCGAAACTGTTTATTGTCATGCTACTACTTCCCATTGCCCAAAATGATCGAGTGGAGGACCCCAAATCGACACACTATTGACTTCCAGAAAAAGTTGATCATCTTGGTGTGTGTAATTTCCCCAAGAGGCTCGGCCTTCGCCCATTTTGTGAAATAATCCACGGCTACAATGGCCTGGCTAAAACCTCATTCGGCCTTAGGGAATAGGCCAATGAGGTCTATCCCTACTTAGCGAACGGCCAGGGGCTCCTGACCGGCATGAAGAGCTCTAATGCACTCCACACTAGAGGAGCGTACCTCTGACATTTATCGCATGCTTTACCAAAAGCTATCACATCCTTTTTTAAGGAGGGCAAAAAATAACCTTGTTTGAGGTATTTGTGGTCTCTTCCCCCTTTTTCTTACAGGACCATCCATTAGCAAGTTCTCCAACTTTCCTTCCTCGTATAACTTCCAAAGTTCTGCCAGGAGGTCGCAACACTGATTGGTGTCATGTCCTGCTGACTTGTGATACTTGCAATACCTCCTAGGTTTCAATTTGATAGGATCCACCAATATTTTCCTTGCCGGTTTTAGAAGATCTTGATATTTTATTTGAACGTAAATTTCTTCTAAGTTCAAAGAGAACACCTCCTTCAACTCTCAGACTTGCTCCTCATTTTGCGCGTCCTTGGCTTTTTTTGCCTTTCTTGACACCTTCCCTAACTTCTTTCCTTTTGCCTTGGAGTCAGGCTTATCTATTTCCAAATTTTCTTCTGTAGCTGCAAATTGCTCTGCTTTCGTCATGAACTCTGCGAAGGTCTGGAGACCGTGGGTCTGGATGCTCCACAAAAAATGTGATCCCCTTTTTAGGCCATGCATGATGGTCATTAACATCGCATCATCCGGCATCCTCTTTGTTACCAGCAACATTTTATTGAACCTGTCAAGGTAACTTCCTCAAGGATTCGTCATCCCTCTGAACAACAGTGGCCAGCCTCTCTTTCACGCTGCTCGGGTCTTTGAACACATGAAGTTTGCTTTAAACAGCTTCGCAAACTACTCCCAGGATGTGATGCTCCCTGTTGGCAGCAACCTGAAGCATCTCCGAGTGTAGTTGGGAAAGCTTGACAGAGGACGGCCTTTGACAGATTTTGAATTTCCATCCAAGACAGATACTTGTTGATGCAAGTCGTGGGGTCTATAGTTCCACTATATGGACTGAAGTTGGTTAACTTTATGGTCTCAGGCACCTCCGCCTCCCTGATTTCCTTGCAAAAAGGAGATTGCAGCCCGGAGGTCGATCGTCCATGATTACCGCTTTCCAATATGACCAACCATCTCATTAGATCTTCAATCTCGAGTTCCCTGGCCTGGTCTTTGATAAAGCGAAATACTTCGAGAACCGCCAAAGGGCGTTGTCGAGCGGTGCGGCCATCTTTTTTGGCAGGGACTTGATTCTATAGGGGGTGGGGTGAAACTATCTCTCTTTTCTCATGCCGGATTCTCCTTCGGTCTGCCTGGCGAGCACGTATTACAACTCGTTCAGATCAGTAGTGTGAATCTACCGATTCCTCATGGACCTCTCGAGCTCGTTCCTGTAGAACTTCTGCATTCTCATACTTATCTTTCTGGATAAAACATCTCTTCATGAGGTTGTAACGCCCCTCAGTTTGCGGGTCGATTAACCGTGTGAACATATTTCCCCTCGAGTCAAATTGTGTCTCAGAAACGTGCGTACATCTATGATCACTTAGGAGGTCGGCATGCTTTTTAGACGATCTTAAGGATCAGGCCGTCATGGCGGTTGTGTGACGGGAAGGGTACTGCAATGTGCCCCCACTAGACCGATCCAGGTGCACGGGTGCGTATGTGGGGTCTCAGTTCTGGACCTTTGTGCGTGAAGCCGTCTCCCAGGGGTGCGACATGCCACACTCCTTTAGTAGGTTGTCGATGATCTGCCTAGCCCGAAGCAAAGCCTCCGGATCCGTATCTAGATCCACCAACAACTGCCTGGCAGGGTCTTATGGTTGAGCATGGATAGGCATTGTCATGAGAGGTGGAAGATATGCATGCATGTGAGCGTATTGAAGACATGATGTAGAGGCTGGGCATATTGGTACATCGGTGGCACGTTAATGGGTGCCGTCGGTGCTCGTAGACACAAAGGAGGTTGTCCATCGAGCATGTTCAGCGGACATGAACCCCTGCAGGCCAGTGGACCCCGATTGGTGGTGCATGTGCATGTAAAGGATCGACCGTCGGATTTGGAGGGTTATTCAAGTTTGCATGCATCTGAGGATTATGCATGTCCTACATGCATCACGCTTGGCGACGGTGGTGGAATGTTTTCTTGTTGTTGAGAATTATAATAACTGGTTGCATTTGACCCTTCTACCGATTGCTCTCTTGTTGCATTATGACAGGCCATAAGAATACTTACAGGAGTTTTTTGTAAACACTATTCATCAAGAATAATCCTTGAAGGTTTCGGAGGTTCAAGCCCCTCTTTCTAGCTCCAAAATATGGTGTGCATGGAAATTACGTGCTATGTTTACTGATTTGGCTGCTTAGATGGACAAGACTCCACACCGTCACCACAACCAAACTGTAACACCTGTCGACATATTCATTAAGGTTTCTTAAAGATAGCAAATCGAAGAATACCACAAGTTTAGTAACAAAGAACCAAGGTCTTTTTGGACTTTGCTAATGGAAATTCCTTATATTGATAACTTTATATTACAATTTACAAAGTCTACAATTAATTTCTATCACTACGCGACCTGCGTTCAGATTGCGACTCTCAGGATTTCTACTTTTCTCTCTTTTCGTTATGGTTTTTATAGTTTTTCTCTATATCGCGTGTGTCCGTGTTGCTTAAGCTTCTCCCCTATTTATAGTAGTGGTTTTTTGTGGGAAGCATCATCATTGCCCTTTCAAATCACTAATTTCCCGTCGAGGTCGTGTAAGAAGGCATGTTTGCCATGTGTCATACATGCGCACCCTGCGCCAGGCACGCCTATCTTTGTCTGCCATTTTTGGCGAGCTCGCGGCGGAGAATACGAAGGAGATCGCTAAGGATGAGCTCCATCCTCGAAGTGTTTACCTGTCACAGTATTGTGTAGTCTGAGCCCGCAAGTTTGTGGTGTACAGCTCACCTACGACGAGGTTCTGCCAGTTTGCAAAAGTTGCACAAGGGTTCCTGTGTTATTGCACACGCAACCGATCTTCCTGACAACTCTCAAGGACACTCCCTTTATGAAAGACAAATGTCCTCTTCGCTTCCCACCTGGAAGAGTTGACGTGGCAGCGATGTCCACACTTTGTGACAGAAGTGCGGGAGCTTGCCGCTGAAACAGGTAAGTTTCTGTTGTAACTTCCTTCAATGTAGTTTATTATTCCATAGTATGTTCTCTGCTGAGCTAAAGACCCATTTTGCATCTTTCCTGCAACTTTTGTCTTCTACGCTACTTTTATGATAACTCCAAAACCCAACAACAGAGAGCAGATAGCTCTTTGGTTAAATGTAAGTATGTGAAATACTTTGGCAGGTGATGAGTGTTAAAGCACTAGGAATTGCATTGAAGTTGACATTTTAGCTAATATATCCCCAGACATGGGTCTTTGCGATGCTTGTCTTGGTTTGCGTCCGAATTACCTAAATAAACTACTTCTTTTTATGTTCAAGTCCCATAAAATGAAATGCACATGCCACTCGCATAGCATCTAGTTGATGACGAATTTAGTGTCATGCCACTATTTTAGTGTGATTAAAAACCAAGGGGATGTTTGCTTGGGGCTGGGGTGGCTGAAGTGGCTGGAGTTAATGGCTTGGTATGTTAAAGAGTGATGTTTGGTTGGGTGGGAAATTTAATTATTAATTGTGAAATGTGATGTAATATGAGTAAGAGGTAGTTATTAATGATTGGGAGAATAATTAAAATAATTTTTTGATTTGAGATTGATGTCCCCACAAACCCTAATATCGTGACTTGGCCAAACCAGCCCAAACAAACATCACTTGGGGTTGGCCAAACTGATTATGGGTTTGGCAAACCCCAAGCAAGTCTTCCATTACATAAATAATACATAAATGAATTCAATCATCAGAAATATTTCTTGTAACAATACTAAATTTTGTATAAGACTATAATAAATAGATGTCAAATACATATTACAACAATATTTTATATATTCATTGAAAGGGTTTTATTTATTAATGAGTAATAGTGTCTAGTTATATTGCAATCCAAGATACAATATCAGTTGTATTAGATGTTTCCCAAAAAGGGTGCGCTGCCACCATTTTTCTGGTAATCTCTTTCACAACCAGTTGGCATCATTTATTTAAATATAATACTAATACATACTGCCAAGGCATGTGGACGTTATAAATGTGTTAGATGTCACGTGTATAACAAAATATGTTACTGTGGATTTAATTAAAAATAAAAGAACAAATTTGTTACTGTTGCTAATTAATCAACGCAGCAAGAATATTATGCGATAACAATCACAACACAGCAAATTAGAGCCCCAGAAACAAAGAAACAATGTTGTTGGATACTCGAGCTTGAGTGGACACTCCGCCCAATCAGTATAACACCATTGATTTTAGGGACAGTCGGATCTAGATTTCCATTCTAAACAATTTTTTTTAACCCGGACCAACCGGTTTCACCGGAATCGAACATGATGTTGGTCCGATTCTTAATATGTAGTGGATTTTAAGTGATTCAACATAATCCGGTCAAAAATCGGATAAGCCCTCTGAACCGGTTACCCAATTAATCCGATTTTTCATGATTTTTAAAATCTAAGAAAAAAAAGATAGGAAGATCAACCTACCAAAGACGGATCCAGAAATTAACAGTGTGGTGTGCTGTAATATAATAAATTTTGCATTATAAAATTTACATATATAAATATTTTTCAATGTTCAAATAAGTTGCGACCGACGAGACTTTAAATTATAGAACTCGTCTATAATTGAGTCTATATCTATTTTATTAATGAAATTACGTTCAATATACAACATTAAACAATCTACAAGAAAACCACCCCCAATTCATCTTCGAAATGTTGTCTTGACATACTTCATTGTTGAAAATGTTTGTTCAATTATTGCAGTAGAAATAGGCAGAGTTAAGAAAATCATAGTGAGGTGGATTTATTTTTAATGGTTAATTACAAGAAAACTTACGACATGTGGTCCAATTTTCAATTGGGAATAGAGGACGTGACATAATAACTTCGATCATCGATTAATGACAGTGAAATGATGGATTTTGAAATCGATCAAGGGTAAATGAAGTTCATGCACATGCAATGGTGGTGATGGCGACATCAGATGTCGAAAAATATAGTCTTGTAATTGACAAAAATTATTGTCAGTGATCAACATTGATAAGTTCCAAAAATCATGTTGCAATTAAAAATTGTATCAAATGTTATCCTATTTTAATAAGGAATAGACTTATTTTTAATTGGGGTGGCTTAATTTTATTTTGGAGTAGACTTAATATTAATTAAGATTACTAGTACTAATGAAACATTAAGGTTGTGTTGGATGGAATGATTTGGAAAACAAAGGATTTGATTTCCAATTCTTTGTATTTGGAAATTTACTCATTTCAAATCCTTTATTTGGATGTTTAAATTCAAATGAGTGGATTTGAATTATTTAAACTTTTTCTTGTTTAGTTCTTTCTTAACATTTTTTAAAGGATGATGATAATGAAAGTGTGTGTAGTGTGTGAAGTATGTATAGTGTGTGCATGTAGTGTGTGTAATATGTGTGTCTAGTGTGTGTGTGTGTGTGTGCGTGTGCGTGTGCGTGTAGTGTGTGTGTAGTGTGTGAATGTATTGTGTGTAGTGTGTGTGTGTGGTATATGGAATGTGTTGTGTGTGAAATGTATGTGATAATGCGGCTATACATACATGAGAGGTATGATGAATTTATAAATGACTAGGTTGTTTAGGAGGGATTTAAAATCCCTTGATTTAATTTTTTTTGCCAAACAAGTTGGGTGGATTTGATAATGGATTTTCAAATTCACCCCTCAAATCTCTCCATACAAATGGACCCTAAAGGAGGAGTGTTGGGCTGAAGCTCGGGAGGGGCCAAGCCTCCCTCCGCCCCTGCAACCTACGCACATAGCAAGTGACTAGCAATACACGACAACTATTAATAAAATAGTAAACAAGTTTTTTAAGTTAAACTTAAAAATGAAACACGCAAAGTGAATACTGGTTTTATAATATTTATGATTTTATTCCTTCTCCAAACTCCATAATTACATAGATTTTACTTATATATATTGGAGTCTTCCTGTTTTTCTACAACGATTTAACCGGTCCCAGTAATTCAATTTATTGTCCGATAAGATGGTCGGTCCGAATTTGTTCTAAAGGGAAACTATATTATAGAATTTGGAACATAATTTTATATAATTAAGGGGCAAATTTTAAAGAACTAAAGGAACAAACTTTTATATATTAATCAATAAAAATTATTAGACAAATCGTTTTGGATCATGCCAAGGCTATCCAGCTTTGCTTTTCTTAGCTCATCCTAAAAAGTACTCCCTCCGTTCCATTTAAATTTGCACACTTGTATTTTTCGTCCGTTCCACTTAACTTTGCACATTTTTAAAAATGAAATTTTTCTCACAATCTTCATCCTCAAAATCTTCACCCTCAATCTACACCTTTGATAAAGTCAATTTAAAAGCAAAAATAATTTTTTCTTAACATTCGTGTACGATCAGCCCCGCAAAATTAAGTGGGACGGAGGGAGTACATCAACCATCTTCACATCTAACCCATGCGGGACGTTGGTTATATCTGAACTAACAAATGCTATTAAAATTTGCTATCTGTTTCTGCAAATAGTGCAGCGTCTTATATTTAATGTTTTACTGCCCGTAATACATCAGATGGTTGTTATTCTAAAACATAAATAGATAAAACAACATTTGAAAATGGAGCATTAATAAAACTAAGTAGTATAGCATTGACAGAGATCTAATTAAAACAGGCAAGTTGCATCACACCTCTAAGGCTAAGCATTCTCCTTCATGGATTTATAATCCTCTCCAACCTGTATTTCCCTTTAAAGTCCCCTTACCATACTTCCAGTTAGACTATTGTTTCACATGGAAGCTGAAACCAAAACCATTGGTGATGATAGTAAAACAGAGGACTCAAGTCGAGTCCATGAACAAGACTCCGTTGTGAAGCCATTGGTTGAAGAATTGGCTCAAGCTGCAGAGTCCCTGGTGCAGAATGTGACTCATCAATCTTCTGCATTTATTCAGAAAGAATTTGGGAACTTGGGACTTGTTCAAGAATCATTGATCAAGGGAATCACATGAAGAAGATGCTGAAGAATCCTCCGAGCCTTGTACAGAACAAGAAAAGGCCGACGAAAAGTCAAGAGCCACACACTCTCAGGTATTATTCAAGAATTTTGTAACCGTTTCTCTCATGGGACAGGCGTTTGCAGAGACACGCGCTTCATGGACCAATTGCTGTGGTTTGCTTGATGTTTTGAGGCCTTCAAACTGAAGGACAAAGAAGTGCCTTTTGAAGTAGATCATGATGATTCTTTGTACAATTTTGAGTTTCTCAAACATTTTAGTTCAATGATGTGTGTTTTGGTTTGTTTTCTCACTTTCAGACGTGTGTTTTTGAAGTTTAAGTTCTTAATCAGAGAATGTTTTGGTGAGTATTACTCATTGCTCTGAGATCTTCTATACATTTCATTTGGTGTTAATCTAAAGAACAAGAGATCTTTTATTTTAATGTGTTTCATCTTGCGTTCAAACACTATGTGTATTAAAAATTCATGAAATACCACATGCAATAGACGATCCTAAGATAGATTTTATCAACTATGTGTACAAATGGCAGTATCTGATGGGCATGACTCCTATTTCAGTAGGATTTGTCTACACTGCCATTTGGTGTTGGGTTTCGTAAAATCAATAGGATAAAATTGTCCCCATGTGAAGGCTGTGTGGATTTAGACTTTAGACTCACTGATTTTTATGCAACTTTTTTCTCGGATTTCATATTGTTATAGGCCTCCTAATAACTTCTATTTTCCCACCTACCCAACTAAATGTGTGATTGCGTTGCATCAGAGTGAGTGTTCTCAGAGGCATACACATCCAAAAGAAAAACGAAACAAAAACAAACCCACCCTCAAGCTACTATAATGCATTTTTTCTAATTATTCATTACATTACATAATAACCAATTATATTACTAGGCCCACCAAATAGTTTCCAAATCCAAAAAATATATTAATCATTTGACTTTTATGAACTGATTTGGATATTTCTCAATTATCTGAAACAAAAATCATACCAAACAGTTCTAAACTAGAAAAAACGAATTAAAGTACTAAACTTAAATTATTCCCATGAGAGGTTTAAATTAAATTATCCCTAATTCTCTATAGTTAGTTTAACACAAAGAATCATAAGAAATTTCATTTATAAAAATTATAGATACATATTTCTACGTTGCATTTTTCTTTAATGCTCGTCTTTTGCACTTGCTGTTTCAGTATGGTAGACATGTCATTTTTCAGTTTGATATAGATATTCGGTTTTAAAAATATCAGAAATAGGTTCCATACCAAATATTTTAAAATATCCAAATTTATCAACACCGTGCGAATCCCAGGTAAGGTCACTCAGAACCTAGAATTGTTTCTAACCTTGTACTGGAGTTGCTCTAGCACCTTTGATATAATGGCCTAATAATAGAAAAAAGGATTTGGCACAAAAAATATAACTAATACCTTGTCACATGAATTCAATAAAGTAGGAATCGTGGTCAGGGTGGAGTCGATGGGATTCTAAGTTAACAAGGTTGAATTCAACAGAGCGAATCTCATCACATCACACTACTCTTTAGCCAATGTTAGAATGTTGGAGAAAGCAAAACGACCACCACCAAATAAGTTTAATTAAACAACCACCAAGCAGATGGCAAAGTTAGCCAAATATATAGCTAGAGATCTGACGATAGCTCGACTTTTCAAAGAATGATTTGTTCAAGTTTTCCAACCGACTCCAGACTCAAATATTGACAAGGCATAATGTAACTGCTATGATCTAATATGATTTTTACATTACCACAACTTCACCATAAATATGTTCACTTGACTTCATTTCCTCAAGGTTTCAATCTCATATCCTCAATAAAAAGAAGCAATGGTATAAAACCATCCATCACCAAAAGCAAAATAAATGAAAATATGACTTTCCAACAGTCCTTCACACAGCCATGCTAGAGAACAGGTTGCAAAACAATGAGCAAATATAAGGTCAATAAGGACAACTTAAATCCTAATTAGAATATCAAAACCTCATTCAGTACACCGAAAGTGATAGTCCACAGTCGTAAATCTCCAAAGAAAATAGTACGGAGCATTTTCTAACAAGTACAACCTATGGTTTCCCAAAGATTTTATTTCAATTATGTGCATGGATCATTTTATCATTTTCAGACATGTAGTGTATGAAGTTTAAGTACTTAACAAGACGAGGTTATTGTGTATCTAACTTAGTGCGCAGTCCACATAAGGTTTTATCTATTTTCTCCTTGCTCAGAAACTTGGCAGAAAATTAGACTTTCTGATTATTTTGTCAAATCGTTACATGAGCATCCAAAATGTCAATATTTGACAGCTATTTCTGTAGTTCTCTAAATGTAAATATTGGGGAAAAACCTAAAGAAAATACAATGGAAATTATAGTTAATAAATATTAAACTTGCTCTTGCACGTCCTGATACGGCTAAATGGAATGTCAACTTTGGGCTTTTGACACCCTCCTTGTGACAAGGGTGTAAACCTAATTGCGAAAATCCAGCAAAACTTCGAACAGCTCCAAAGAGCTGATACTATCTCAACTCTCGACTAGATATTCTAAAATAAGATACATAGCTCAATTACTTTACCAATCTTTGGTTGAGGAGAACCGATCACCAAAAAGCTAAACAAAAAAGTAATTGCAGGAATTCAGATCTAAATGGTACGAAAAAGAGCTCTGTAAAATTCTCTGCACTCATTCTAAAATGAACACCAGTAATGAACATTTTCGGATCTAAAGGAAGATATTTTTCTAAACTAGGTCATGTTCAGCTGAGCACAACTCTAAAGTATCGCATTTTCCAAAAGCACATAAGTTTAGCAATTTTAAAGACTGGATCTACCTGTAATGGGTGGTGCAATATCTGATATGATCCTCAAAGGGGTAAAACCGGGAAAGGTTACCAGAATTTCGACATATGCATCTTAATAAGCTAACTAACTTGAAGGCTCCAGTCTCTTACCCTCAATATATAGCTACATAAAAAAGAAAAAGTGATTTAAGCTCATTTTAAAGAAATCCATCTGCCATACAAAGCATAAACAATGAGAAACTAACACGCATCATGTTAAATCAAACCAATGATCACCTACCAAGATTTTTACAGATTGCATTTATACAACCCATGCTATAGGTGGGGTTTAAAACAACGAGGAAATATAAAGTTTATAAGAAACAAGATGAAGATACATCAGCTTATGCTGTAAATGATATTTCAAACTTCATTCAACAAAGTGCAAGTAATACCATTACTATGTTCTCCAAAGAAAATAGTATGGAGCATATTCTGAGCATTATTACACAACAATGCATCCAAATAAAAGACCTGATATTTCCAAACACCATAAAGACAAACAAAAAGCACAAACTATCAAAATTTGAAACTCTTCAATCATTTGGTTAGAAACACATTCTCCTAACCTCTAATTTCTTGCGTTGAACTCAGTGCTTCTTTGCAGCATGTACATAGCACGCGACACCCATGACAGCAATAGCAGCAATAGTCGAACCGCCAATCACCACCCAGTCCTTTTGTTTCAGACCACCAACATATCCCTTCTTTTCACCATCAACTAAAGCATCATCACTAAGGTTACCATTAACACTTTCCTCAATTGCTCTCTCCTTCATTTCAAATCCACTAATCACCTTTTGCTTCTCATCTAAACTACTCTCTAGAGTGGAGATTTTTCCTTTCATATTCTCAATCGTCTTCTCCAACTCACTCCTCAACTTTTGCAAAACCTTATTACTTTCCACAACCACTTCCAACTCCTCAATATTCTTCTTCAAACTCCGAATCTCCTTTCCCTTACCGTCTGATTCATCCCTCAAGCTCCTTTCCACTTCCTCCAGTTTCCCTACCTTAGCCAACAAGAGGTCTCTCTCCTTCCCAACGGCATCCAACTTGACATCTTTCTCCTTCTCTCTCTCCTTCACCCCCTCTAATTCCTTCTTCAAGTTCGACAATTCAAGAGTCGATTCCTGTAAGTCACTCATAGCTGACACCAAATCATGCTGCAGCCTTGACACCTCAGCTTCAAGCTCAGCAGCTCGAGCCCCCACCACTGACAGGGTCCTAGTTTCTGATTCTGCTTTGTCCAACTTCTTCTTCCACTCCTCCTTTTCATTGCTTAATTCTTTCATAGATGCTTTCAGTTCCTCAAATTTTTGCCTGTATTCCTCTTTCTCTCGCTCAAGATCACTGATCTTCTGGGTGAGCCCTGAAATCTTGGGGGAATCTTCATCCTCAGTAATTTCCACAGCGTCAGCAAATTCTCCATTGATCACTGTCTCATCAGCCATTTATAATACCTACAGTCCCAAACGCTACAATAAATATTTACTGAAGAAAATAAGAAACAGCAAAAGAAATCAACCGTTTTACTGAAAACGACAACGGAAACAGAATTCCGGAAAAAATTACTTCGGTTCAGATTTAATCAAAACATCAACAGAATCAAACAAAACCAAACGAATTTCTTATTCAACTATAAGTATTGAAATATTACGTTTCTTCGCAGTCAAACAGAGCAAGAGATCTGCCGTTAAGGGCAGAACAACAGGTTTAAGCGGTACTAAAATTAATAATATTAGCTCTCGTCGGCAATTGCTATGAACTCGAAACAAAATTAGCCGCCTGAAAGGTTGAAAAAATTAAGGAGAGAAGCGAAGATAGCGTACCTTCTTTGCGGAAAGACTGTGCTGGATTCCAACGAAATTAGGGTTTGAGATTTGCAGCCGAGAAAGTGGAAAAGCGATTTCAGTTTGATTGGAATTTGGAAATCACATCACATCACATTTGCTTTTAAAGATTACTATTATTATATGCCCAGCACGTGCTGAAAGGAAATTATGCCGTTCTAGTCTCTCGATAACTAGTGCTCCCTCTGTTCTATAAAAAAATTGTATGTTTAAAAATATATAAACAAGGGTTGGATTAATTGATTGTAAAGTGAACCCAACTCATTACGTGTTTGTTCACTAATTATGTATAATAAATTGTTCACAATCTCCACACATATCATCAGACCACTAACTAACTTTTACACATCATTAAACAAACATCATTTTCAATACATACTTTAATCAATAATCAATCATTCATTAACTAACTCTTAAACACATCAAATCAACTTTAACACATTTTATATTATAATCACCCCACAACCCAATCTCCAACCAATATAAACAAACACTCATTTATTTACAACAACCTTCATATTCCACTATATTTCTCACAACCTACAGTACGCCAACCACTCACAGCCATAAACAAACAGCGCCTATAACTTTTCTTTTTGACTATTTTACGAGTATATAATTTTTTTAAAACTATCGATACGTATTTATATAATTTTTATTTTATTTATTTAATTAATTTATGAAGCTAAATTATTATTTTTTTGGAATAAATATTTTTTTATAAATTAGCTGGAAGCAGCAACACTGATTGACAAAAGATTGTGGGACCAAGTCCGACTGTATAAAATTACTCATAAGATTTTGCATAGGAGGCTAAATTATGAGCGATAATATTCTCTAAACGACTAATCCAGACTAAGCGATTGCAATGAAATGGGCGAAGTAGCTGGTAGATATTGTGAAAGACAAGCAATGGAACGATCAACCTCCCTAGACGGGGCAAAAACGGTCTTGCTAGAATCACCTAATATATAGAGACCTCAAAGCCCCAGCTGGTGAACTAACACCAAGGCCTCTCGCAAAGCCAAGAATTCGCTCAATTTCGGATCCGCCTAGTTGTGAAAATCCTAATCAAAGCACGGAACAATGATTCATCCTCTAGCAAAATGAGCACACCAACATGACACATGTTGCGAGAAACCAAAATCGCCCCATCAAATAAATATTCAGTATCTTCGAAGGTGGAGTTCGACCAAGGACGTTGTTGAGCGATGCATGATTAAAAACTTAAAAATAAAAATATTTGTGTTTACTTGTACTAAAAAGAGACATTGATTATTGAAACATGACTCTTATTTTGGGACAATAAATATTCTCAAGTAAAACTCTCTTTATGGAACAAATAAAGTATTTATTTGCTGCAAACTGAACATATATTTATGTTATAAATGAATTACTCATGTAATAAATTTATAATAAAATAATAAGTATAATAAAAATGTATTTATTTAAAAAAATTGATTAATTTTGTTTGAAGTTTTAAGCACCCATGGTTGATATGTGTCTTTCTTTTAGTTTATGTGAACGACAGTCCCCATTCATAATTGAGCGGGAAATGAAAAAAAAATAAAACTTAACAGCCTTACCCTCCTTTCTACTATATTATTTATGGATATAAATTATTGGTATACTAAGTCTTTATCAATAATGATTACAAATCCCACATTTTCATATTATAAAAATGGAAAATAATATCATTAATTGCATCTAAGCTATTTTTAGCTAGATCTCTAACACGATAATTGTTTGGTTTTATATAGTGATAGATACTAGTAGTATTTTTTAGATGCATAGAATAAATATGTATACTTATCTTTATAATGAATTATTTTCTAGAACAAAATTAAGACAAAATATTACATGAAACATATTAAAATTTTATATTTAAAATTGGTTAGTTAATCTTCGGAATCCAAATGCACCATGTTGCTCACGGATGAGTCTAAGTAGAATTTGGAGTGTGAATAGACTCTTCAACTATATTTCTCAAACAATCAATTTAATCACTTTTCAAAGAAATTTAAAATTCTTCACTGAGAAAGTCTACTTATGTAAAATATACTTGCCAACTGAATAATTCATGATATGCCACAAAGTCAGCTTACAACAGATACATAGCATCTACTTGGCAGAGTTTAAATTAATTGTTCGCAACTTATCTATCAAAGTTGTGTTGCAAAATACTGTGGTTATGGCGCGTTAAAGTTGCTTCGGTTGATTTGACTGCCTTAAATCATGCACCTTAAGTTACATATAGCTTCAGTGCAGGTGAGTGATCGTGTATGCTGGACAATCAACAATGCAAGTGCATTTAAGAACTGCAAATGAAAAAACAATAAACAACACATCAGTTATAGAGGTTTCAAGGTGGAGTAACCCTTCTACTTATCTCTGCAATATATCATCAAGGGGGAATCTACTATGCAGTTGTACAACCTAAAAAGTGATGGCAATCCTTTATTCCATGATCCTACAAACATGTATATTGGCCCATATTTTTTAAAGCCGCAATACATGACCTAAGCCTTCAGGCACTTAGACCACCTTTATTTAAGGCCTCCAAATTAACTGACTGATAAATTTTGGTTATTTCTTCAAGACAACCAAGTACCCCTAGTCTCAATCTTGTGTGAGTATGAGATTGTATACCAATATCCTACTCCAAATGTGGAAGCTCTAGTACTCTTGTTTAAAGATATGTGATCGAAAATATTTAAGCTCAAATTGATTGCTTGTGATGCTTCTGAGATTTGTGGAAATGCGAAGTGCTCAAGAGTTCAAATGTTGTTATATTATAATTGTGTCTTTTTCCAACCTTTTTCAGGGTATCTATATATAGTGAAATCTCAAGGTTATGTTTGTTTAGGGGAGACAAAATTTAGATCAACTAATAATTATTATGGCTTGTGTGAAATTGTCCTTGTACTTGACTAGTCACTTTCAATATGCGTTATTCGTTCTAAAAGTTGAGCTACTTTTCTTAGATTCTGACAGTCGCCTCATCGACTCGTTGCAATCTCATTGGTTGTCTATGCATGCATCCAACGGCTACAAGGCAGTTGACTTAATTGAAAATATTTAAGCTTAGGTGAGATGCTTGTAATGTTCTTGAGATTTTACGGGAATGCGGAGGCTCAAGAGGTCAAAAGTTATTCTATTGTAATCATGTCTTTTCTAGCTTTTCCAAGTTATCTATTTACAGTGAAGTCTAAGTTATGTTCGCTTAGGAGGAGACAAAATCAACTGATGATAACTCTGGTTATTGTCAAATAGTCCTTCTACTTGATCACTCACTTTTAGTAGGTGCGATTCGCTCTAAAAGTTTACCTATTATCCTTAGATTCTTATAATACCGCTGCATTGAAATCTCATTGGTCATCTATACATGCGTCCAATAGCTACAAGGCAACCGACTTAGAAGGTATTTGGCTAAGCTTATTTTAAACATGTTATAAGCTCCAACATCTTATAAGATGTCTCAAAGAGCTTATAAGATGTAATTTACCAAGAGCTTATAAGTTAATAAAGTATTCGGATAAAATAACTTATAAGCTTGCAATTGAATGGAGTGATTTAGCATGAGTTTAGGGGACTAATTTGAAAAACTACTGTCAAACACACATTGACTAGCGTGGGAGGTGTGTGAAGTATGTGTATTGTGTGTTAATTGTGTGAAGTGTGTGTGTTGTGTGTAGTGTGTGCAATTGTGTATAGTGTGTGCAATGTGTGTAGTGTATAATGTGTGTAGTGTGTTTAGTGTGTGTAGTGTGTGTAGTTGTATGTATTGTGCGTAACGTGTGTAGTGGGTGTAGTGTGTGTATTATGTGTAGTGTGTGTAGTGTGTGTAGTGTGTAGTGGGTGTAGTGTGTGTAATTTATGTAGTGTGTGCAATGTGTGTAGTATGTGTAGTGTGTGCATTGTGTGTAGTATGTGCATTGTGTGTAGTGTGTGTGGTGTGTGTAGGTGTGAGTGTGTGTGAATATTGTGTATAGTGTGTGTGATGTGTGTGTAGAATGTGAAATTTGAGTATAATAATTAATATCTTAAAGAATAAGATGGGATATACCAACTTATTTTTTTTAGATCCTATAAGCTCTAACAGTTTTTTTTTTTTTTTTATTTATTTATTTATATCTTATAAGCTCTTTTTTTGCCACACTTTGCAAGAGTTATTAGCTCCTAAACATCTTATAAGATGTTTTTAGGAGC
This sequence comes from Ajuga chamaepitys, assembly GCA_958295605.1. Lineage (NCBI taxonomy): Eukaryota > Viridiplantae > Streptophyta > Magnoliopsida > Lamiales > Lamiaceae > Ajuga > Ajuga chamaepitys. Next base: position 49,938,716 of record OY282500.1, on the reverse strand, counting down.
TTATAAGCCCAGCCAAACACCCTCTTAGTCTTTAAACTTTGTTGGCATTCCTTTGTCTTCAATAAGCATCATGTCTTCCAGATTTAAATGTCTCTATAGGCCTTTAAAAGTATGTATAACAAAAAAGGTGGCATGTGAAAGACATTATACTAAATATAAATTAAAACTTGTTATTTGTGTTTTATAAATTTAATTTCTAAAGTTAATAGTTAAACAATCGATAGTCTAAAATACTTTGAGGGTCAATCAAATATTTTCAACTCCGAAGTTGTTGTTTCTTGGCGACCAAGATCAATTCTTGTCAATATGGAATTAAGTTACAAATCTTTTTGACAATATAATCAAATCAAATCGCATTTTCTTGCTGAAGATAACATGTGGCTATCAAATCAATATTGGTTACCCACATCACGTCATCTTGTCGCATAATCATGAAAAAACTACACATCCTACGCCTATAAAACAAGAGATCTTCTTTATGGTTTAAATACATCACAACAATACTAAGTGAAGAAGTTGAAAAGATTGCTTATCAACTATTAAAGATCGATGCCAAGGCGAGTTCAAAGATATTCGTTGCAGAGTACATCAAATAATAGCATATAACTCTGAAATAAGGTGCAAGTGTAACGTAATCTAAATTAAAAAATGACTTTAAGCAGATTAAATAGGCAAAACTTCCAAGAAACTGTCGAATTATTTTTTCTTCAAGTTCTCGAAGACTTCCATACTTAATCTCGATACCAAGGTGCTAACCATCATATTAATGATATTGAATTAAAAAATTATTGGCAAGAAGAATAAGATGAAGACAAAATTCTAAATTGATATAATAAATTTAAGTTCTTATAGTACTTATACTGAAATTATACTAATGTCCTTGGATGAGGAGGCTAAGGTCAGAGTTTTGCCATTTTATGTTTTGTGTTAATTGGTGGGGGAGGGGGGTCCTTCCATGATTTCTACATCTCTAATTAAGATTTTCATAATGTGATCACATTTATTAGATTTTCTAGCCATTTTGTTGTTTCCCTATAGTATTTTTTGATTTGTTTGGTTAGTATCCTTTTATCCTACCATCTAGGGTTTATTTCACCTTTGTCTGAGTTCAGTTTGGTTTTTTCTTATTTAGTGTGTGGTTTTATCCAGATTTCTCCATTTTCTCTATTTGTTTCTTTGTGTCTTTGCAGGGTTTTATTGGCTTATCCTTGGGTTTACGTGGTTGAGAATAGATCATGATTCAGTGGAAAGGAAATAACTAAAGGGGTTGAATTGGGCGATGATGATGAGGGAGAATTGGTGGTGTTTATCAGTAATCCAGTCTATTTAGTAGGGACACTATGTAGATCGAAATCGTTTAATAACTACTACCTATTGGAAATTATGCAAAAGAGATGGACCTGTAAAAAATATGATAATTGGAGAATGGGATACAAATATTTTCCTGTTTTGCTTTGAGGATGAGGTTGATCGCGAATGGGTTATGAAGAACCAATTATGGCATTATGAGGCTCTTTATTTACTACCAAACCTCTAAGTAGAATGGAGCGAGCCTTGAAGGTGCATATAGAGAGGGCTTCGTTCTGGGCTCGTGCATGTGACACCGATAGCATGTATGGCGCAAAAGTTTATCAAAATTATTGCCCGCCAAGTTGGAGACATGCATGAATATGCGGCTGATGGGGATTATTTTTAGGTAAGTTTATCAGGTTTAAGGTGAGTATCAGTATCACGCAACCACTCCGACAAGAGGTAATGATCAAGGCTAAGGGGAACACATGAGAACTTGTCGATGTATTGTTATTGTTTTGGGGTTATTAGGAATTTTTTTAGGACGTCCTTCCGATACGATCGTAATGGATTCCCCCCGCCGTTAGATTATGAGTATGATCATGTATTAAAGGCGTCCCTGTTAAAGAGGTTCATAGTAGACTATTGCGGTGGATCGAAGAGAGATGGGGGGAGAAAGATACCAAAAACTCAAAATCTTGTGTGATGGTGGAAAAAGCCGATGATTGCCTAAAACAAGCCATTGGTAATTCTACACATAATCGACATGTGGAATAGAATGATGTGGGGCAGACTGAACCTTGTTCGACGGAGATAACGTCATTGAAGGAGAGCCTGCAAGCTACGATGCTGCCAGTGTTGTCTAAGCTTCCCCAAAGTGGCTGTCAAACTAAAAAAAAATAATCTGAGATCAATAGTGCACACATTTTGACTGCTCAAACATCCACTCCAATAGGTAACTCATGCAGTCTTGAATCAACTAAGGAAGCCATGCTACCCATGCAGAAATTCACTCCCTCTTTAAATAAACCCCCAAACCTTACACCAAACCAGAACCATATCGTCATAATCCAGTCTAAAAACACATCTGATATATTCCAGAACATACATAAAACTCAAACCATATTGTCCTGGACCAGAATTAAAACATGCCCAATATTCCAAAAACCCTCATAAAATGATCCCGGAAACACATATCCCGTACCCGAAATTCATCTCAATAAAACCTATCCATAATCTCATCTCACCCACTGTAACCTCATCGCTCACAAATACAACCCCTACGCAACAAGTTCCTCAATCTAATCTTAGTATAACACCTAACCCATGCCATAACCTAACTAGTACCACCAATTAGGCGATATATCCAAAACTACCCCTTAGCAGTAACCTTTACCGAACTCCTGCTTCTATGCCCACCAACCAAAAGGACCTTGTCCGAACCCAAAATGCAAACCTGGAAATGGAAGCCGAACAGGGAGGTCTCTGATGCTTCTTATGAAACTGAACCAAGAAGATTGAAATGAGGTTCACAAGATATGGAGGTAGATTCAGAGCAATTGGTTTTCAGGAGATTGAGAGAAGATGGGTTACTAGATGTTCCATATATGTGTAATCTATCAGTGGTGGAGGTTGCAAGACAGAAACCTCGCCGATCCCAATGAGTTGCATGGGATGAAATTGTCAGGGGCGCTTGGGAACCATCAAACACTTTGAATGCTTAAAGGAGTGATCACTAGTAAAGATCCCAACTTTATGTTCTTGTGAAATTAGATGATATCGTCAGAGTTTGCTAAGATAGGCAGTTTTGTTTCGGATTATAATTTTTATGTAGTTGATTGTGTGATGTCAGAATGGGGATGGAGGGTGGTTTAAGTTTATTGTGGAAGGAAGATGTTGGAATTAAGGTGTAGTCATCATCTTTACATCACATTAATGCGATGGTGGGGGGAAGAGGAGGATGGTGGGTCTTGGTGAATCATATATGTGTATGGGTGGCCAGAAGTAGCTAATAAGGACAAGACATGGGCGATGATGAAGGAATTTCACTCTGCTTATAAGAAACCACTGTTGTGCTTAGGGGACTTCAACAACATTTTGTATAGTTTTGAGAAGATGGGGGTAGGGCGGTGAGGTACATAAAAGAGAGAATTTTAGGACATCATTGGAGGATTGTGAGTTGGATGATTTGGTCTTTCAAGGATACTAATTTACATGAACGAATGGGAGAGTGGGAGATCAAAATACACAAGAGAGATTGTATAGGTGTGTTGCAAATTTAGGGTGGGTGTGCGGGTTTCCTTATTATCATTTACAACATCTTATGCGTTAAAATTATGATTATTGCCCGATTCTAATTTCATGGGAGAAACAGAGAGTGAAAAAGAAAAAGAAATAGAAGAAACGTTCAAGTTTGAAGCTATGGGTTGCAAGATAGCTCGTGTGCCAAAATTATTGAGTCGACTGACGAGGAGAAGGTGTTGTATCTACGAAACGCCTTGAGAACCAAATTGGATTATGTGGACATGAACTGATGGTTGAGAATCTACTGGTTTTGGGAATATCTCTCGAGAGTTTGCTAGATGCAGAAAATAGCTTGACAAGATTTAGGCCATGCCCCCTACTGGCAATCATATACGAGCTGCTAAAACTGCGGAGAGAAGAATTTAGGAACTAATGTGTAGAGAGGAAATGATTTGTAGACAGAGATGATGGGTGAGTTGGCTAAAAGATGGTGATAAAAACACAATTTTTTTCCATTGGACGACGAGTGAGGTAGAAACAAAACTCCATTGATTATATTTTGGATGAGAACTAGTATCGTACCCGTGCGATGCACGGGAAGATATATTTTTTTTTTTATTTAAGTATTTTATAGTAATTGATGAACATGTATATTATTGAATAAAGGTCATAGAAAAATACAACATGACTATAAATAAATTAAAGAAGATTTTATAATAACACATGTATATCTTAAAAAAATACAAAAATACTAAGAAAACTAAGAAAAATAATATACAATATAGACATTAATAAACAATACATAATAAGAAAGAAACACTCCAACTACAAATTCTGAAAAACTTCCTTATAAACAACATTTGTAGTAGTCTTTCTTTCTGGATCTTCATCATCACATACTAAAATCTTCAAACCCTTTCGATTAGTGACGCGAGAGATTGCAACATACAACTGACCATGACTGAAAACAGGTTTCTTCAGGAACAGACCAACATGGTTAAGTGATTGCCCTTGACTCTTGTTTATAGTCATTGCATAAGAAATGATAAACGGATATTGTCGCCTTTGAAACCGAAAAGGCATTCTCTTGTCGGAAGGAGTCACAGACAACCGAGGGATGAGAACCGTGACACCAGCATTATCACCTGATATGACCTTTCCCTCAACTACATGATCACCAAGTTTAGTAATCACCAATCGAGTACCATTGCACAACCCTTGTGAATGATCTATGTTTCTCAACAACATAACAGGCGTGCCAATTTTTAACTTAAGCTCGTGATTCGGCACACCAGAGCATTTGATTGAATTCAAAAACTCAGGAGTATGAAGATCATTCAAAAGATCAACATTAGCATCAGATTTACAGGGTGTATCCGAGCTCAAGTACGTCCTACCCTCAGAATTGTTTTTGGATGTCATATACTCATTAATAGAATCAACAACATTAAGAGTTGGAGCTAGTATAGCCCTACCACGTAAATATGAAGTGTCATCACCTACTTTCCCAAAATCCGGATACGTACTTTTCACAATAGTTGCCATAGCACTGTCACCTTTTTGCAACAAAATGTCTTCTGGGATGTCAATCTCTACTTCTCCATCATTAGGTCCACCAATAATCCCATCACCAATACCAGCAATCCATTCTGAAAAATCTCTTAGCTCATGACCATTTGCATCATTAGGAAGATTTTGCAATCGCATATTCTTCGTCAACCTCAACACCTTGAAATGCGGCCACAAATAGGAAGAATTAATTGTTGCATACACTATATCCTGTCTTGTTCCTTTTGGAACAACAGGCAAAATTTGCCTAAAATCTCCACCTAGAACAACACTCTTTCCACCAAACGGAGCTTCTTTCTTTGTTATGTCACGAAGTAACTTATCTAAAGTTTCGAAACAATTTTTGTGCATCATTGGAGCTTCATCCCAAATAATTAGTTTAGACATACCAATCATCTCAGCCAAAGGACTTCCTAGGGTTATGCTGGACGAAGAATCCTCATGAACATTCAATGGAATTTTAAATCGGGAATGTGCTGTCCTACCACCTGGCAGTAGTAGCGATGCTATGCCACTTGATGCAACGTTCAAAACTATCTCACCCCTAGAACGTAAAGCAGCCGACAATGTCCTCCAAATAAAAGTCTTACCAGTACCACCATATCCATATACAAAGAACGCCTTACCATCACCAGAACTCACCGAATCCATAACAGAGGTATACACAACTCGTTGTTCGTCTGTCATTTCAGCTACAAATCTAGTGTGTTCAGCAGCCAAAGTTTCACGATCATACATGAGTTCATCAGCAACGAACCGATTTCCAGAAGCCGCCAAATTCGATATGTCTGCTGTTGGCATGGGATCGTAATCAGAAAGACTCTTCCCACGACTCCGTAACATTTTCTCAATCTCCACAAGAGTAAGATTTTTAATCTCTTCATCAGACAACGTCAAATCTACATAAAACATATTGTATTAAGCCATAAATTAACATCCAAACACTTATTTTTTATAAATAAACAAAATAAATTATTTTTTTTAATAAAAATAACATTATACAATTAGTATTCCTCATTTTACGTTGTTTGTACAAAATATCATCTGATAGATGCATCCAACATTGTTCCCACACGTGTTCAGGTCGGCCAATTAAGTTAGAGAAGAGGAGCGTAACAAACAAAACCCTCAAGTGCTGAGCAGAAGCCCAATGACTGGCCTCCTCGATGGCATCTATGTATTCCCTATCATCCTCTAGCAACCCCCTAGCATAGCAAGCATCTCGATAGGTCTCATATTGTACATTCCCAACCTTTCTTGTATCAGCATGACATTTGCAACCCTTAACAATGTTCAAAAGACACCTAGCGTAGTAAGGATCACCACATCCAGGTGGAACATAATGAAGCCTACCTATTGCTTTACCCTTTTCTCTTTTAACCCATTCTCTATCCTTCTGCTTCCAGACAATTTTTTATGGAAACTCTGCATAAGTCAGATTATTTGCCTCTGGATATTTCTTATTTGCTTCAAACCATCCCAAAAACATACTTTGACTGATACTTTGTCGCTCCAGAATATTCTCCAACTGATCCCTTCAGAATAGACAACTGACTGTTGATTCTCAAGATGGAAACTCAATCGTTCCACAGGTGGATATCGATATTGAATTTCAAATCCAAAGATCCTCCAAGCAGCTTCACAAGGCGATATGTATCTACAATCGTAGTACATACTAATCTCATCAACTGTATTACCAGAAGAATTATCTTGACTTGCTTTGTAAAAACCAGCAGTAACACGATCATGGCCTTTGTTTATGTACTTGAACAAATACTTTATAGACCGAGATTGGTTGCACCACTCAACATTTATGTGCGCTCCATACTTTAGAAGAAGATATCTATTATGGGGCACTACATATGCATTACTCAAAGGAACACCACTCTTCATAACAACCCTTCCATCATCCCTCCGCCTATATACTGGATAACCCTCGTCATCAATAGTTGTGGAATCAACGAATCTTTTCGGGAAGTGTTTCGTACATTTACCATCATCGTCCATACACGGTGAATTTGGACGCACTAATCCACACGGACCGTGTATCATGAACTCTTGCACAACAGAGTAATATTTTGGATCAGATACCTCATCAGGTATTTCCGCAGAAATTATTCGGTCAATGTCTGCTCCGGTTGGATATTTATCTTCTTTGGCAAGAAAAAGAAGGATGTGAGCATGCGGGAGACCACGCTTTTGAAATTCAATCGTGTATACCACTGCAAAATAATCCAAACAATATATAATTTTACATATATATTTATCACAATATCGAAGTTTAATCAACGTTACATGTAAAATTAGCTAAACCTAAATTACCTGTTATGACATTGCCAAATATTTTCTTGCAACGAAGCTCATTAATAAGAGCATCAAGTTTCATCTTGAACACCCTAACGACGATATGTGGATGATCCTCTGGCCTTAAGTTCCTTGGTTCAAGAAACCTAACAATCTCTGGCCATTTTGGATTGCATGTAAAAGTAATAAATAGATCAGGATAATCAGCCCATCTACAAATAGCCATTGCATCTTGATAACTTTGAATCATATACCGCGGACCACCGGTGTAAGTGGAAGGCAAAACAATCCTCAAACCCATGTAAGTAATATCAGTTTCACCTCGTAACAAAGCATCAGTAAGACCACTATATAACTCGACTCTCAAAACTTTTTGATTTAATCTGATAAACAACAGTCTTATGGATTCAATGATGGTATAAAGATCAACAATAATCTGTTGTGTCAGCCTCTTGCTGTACAAAACACTTGCTCGCTCAGAATGCCTTTCTTGTAGGCGAAAAGCAGCGAATTCTTGCATACTTACTTTTTTACGTCCTCCACCAGCAGATTCTCTTCCAGAAGCAAACGGAATATTTTCGCTATAACCATCTTCACCATATGGGAATAACAAAGGACACTATAACCTTAAATATGATGAGTGCATCTCATTAATGCGTTTCAACGAACCACTGCGCGTTTCAACAATTATGTCACGATCACCAAGCGCACGATCAAGGTCACCAACCACCAAGGCTGCCACTTCTGAAACAGCGGGTAGATTATATCTTCTGTGATCCTTTGTCCTCTCATTGACCAATTTTATTCTAACATCAGCACGTCCTTCAGATATTATCTTTTGAGCCGCCATCCTAAATGTTTTGACTAAAACATTGTGCTGATCAAGCATGGATTTCAAGTCTGCTACCAACTCAGTATGAAGAGCTTCATTTTCTCTGTTCTTTCTGGAAATATAAATAAATATATTCGCATAAACACAGTAAAGATAGGACAAAAGTTACGTACACAAACATGACATATTAAATAGTATTGCAAATTCAAAATTAAAAATTAAATATTATTACCTCACGGCATTGATTCTATTTGATATTTCGTTGTCAGTATCGTATATGTAAAGTTGTGCAAACTTCGGAGTTGAACCTTCAAAGGGAAGAAGACTTCCAATTAGATGATAATTCTGACCATGTAATTGGAAAACAGGAGGTCCACCACCAGTGTTCATGCTAGAATCGATCTTTCCTCCCATTGACGTGAATGAGAACATATTATTGTATGTCCGTATATTTTCTAGATACTGCTTACTCCTTGCACTTTGTCCAAAAAGAAGTTCTTGTAAAAGTTGAGGAGGAGGTGGAAGTAAAGGAAGTTGAATCTTCCCCTTCATGCAGCATAAACTATATACAGGATATACAGACTTCGGGAATGAGGACAAAACGTTCCTCATACCAAAACAATGCGGAACAATGACGACAACTGTACGTGGTATCACCAAAATCCATATAATCTATTCAAATAAAGTATATAGTAAATAATCTTAATAGACTTCAAAAATTCATAAAACATTATGCTTGAAATTTAAATTAGTAGAACATAATTAATAAAACTTACCTACTACAGAATGATTATTAATGTGTACTTTCTTTGTTCCGGCTGCTTTTGCACAGAATCAATAAAATATCTTTATTAATATTTTTAATCAGTTTTTTTTTTCTAAAAATAAAGTACATTAAATTAACTAATAATTTAATTTATAAAACTCATGTAATATCTTACGTCTTCTGGGTGGCTTCCTAATTTTTTCAGGTTGTAAATTAGCTGATGCATTAATAGAACCACCTCCAGTAGAATTAATCAAACATGATACATTTGTTAAACTTTCTGCATGTGGAGTGATATTCGCATTTCCTGAAAATTTAAAATATTCATAAAATAAATGTTAGTATTGATTAATATAATTTTTGCACAATTGTTTTTAAATAAATAAAAGAATAACAAATACTGTATCAGATGTACCTATTATGGCAGACGAAGTTGAATTAGAAACAGTTTCATTTGAACATTCCTCTACGACAAAGGGGCCTTTTTGGCGACAGAATTTATTGGATTCAATAACTTAAAAATTAAAAACATTGAAGTTAGAACAAATAATTCCCGAACAAAATAGTATAATAAATAATGAAAAGATAAATATAAATTCTAGGAAAATATTTTATTACCATTGGTGATATCGGAAAAAGGACTCCTCTGAAATGGATATGAAACAGTCCCTTGACTAATGTTATTGCCAGAATCTGTTTTCCTGGAGAATTTATTAACAACTCCACTACCATTGCTGTTGGATGGAGTTGTATTTTCTAAATTTAAAAGAAACAATAAACAATTTTAGTTAATCAAAATCTATATAAAGAAAACAAAAAACATTCCAACAAATAACTATATAAACTTCTTATAAAAGAAAAAAATACATTCCCAATATGTTATTCCAACCATGAAAAATAATTAATCCTAATAGTAATTAAATTACGTAAACAATAATAGTAAACAAAAATGCAAAATAACATACAAATACAATAATAATTATTTTAAAGAATTATAAAACTTAAATGATTTTAATTTATGTTCGATTAATCAATAATAGGCCCATTTGTTATTCTGTTAGCAAATTCGTAAGTAAATGACAAATTGACTCAACTTGTTCAATTTTTTTTTTTTTTTTTTTTGGCATGTACAAATAAATGAAAAAAACTAATCCAAACATATCAAAGCTAAAACCGTGTAAACTAAATCCTACAAATATTTTTACTCGAGTTAACAAATAAACAATACAATTCATAAACAATTTGTTTAATCCAATATTTAAAAAATTAATATATATGTTAGAATCTAGCTTTAATATTATAAATGGTAATTCTAAATAAACTGAACAAATATAAATTACCATTGAATCAAAATTGAATAAATTAACAAATAAATGAAGTAATAAATATTTCCTTATTATTAATATATCAATTAAAATATACATTTATTGAAAGAAAATATTTATATTTTAATTAGCTAATACCAGGTATTTATATATATATTTTTTATCACAAAATAGTTATATTAAATACAAATTATAAGAAAATGACAATTTCTAAGCCCACTTAAAATAAATCTATGTCAATATAGTGGTAAAATATTAATGCCCAATTTCTGAATTTGTATGGGCTGCTGATATACACTCAGCAGCCCAATAACATAAAACAAAATAAATTAACATAAAATAAAGCCCAAGCCCACAGCCCAAACCCACACACCATTTATACTATACCCATTTCAGATAAACCATTTCAGGTGAGGAGTCTTCTTCTAGACTCTTCCCTCACAAACAGCTCACTATCTCCACCGTCATTCTCTCTCTAACTCATTTTCTGACTTTTCCTATTCCCTCTATCTCTCTCTTGTTTATGAGATGAAACATAGAGTATTTCACACTCTGTGATAATCACCTCTTCATCTCCACCGTCATTTCTCTCTCAAACCCAGTTTCTGGGTTTTCCGTTTCTCTCTCTATCTGTGTTGGATTCTCATATGAAATAAGCCCCACTTCATAATCTGTTTGTTATCCTTGTTCATTTTGAGTAGATTAGAACATTCTTAGCATAAATTTCTCTTTTAGAAATGATGAATCAAATTTTTTTTTTGAAATATTTTAGTATATTTAATAACAGTGTACAGATCTAAGATTTCAGCGCAAAATATGTAAAGCTTCTGATCTAAATGAGTTTTTTGTGAGTAGAAATTCTATTCAGAGATGAAATTAGGGTTTTTGAACGGATTCCATATCAATGATGAAAGGGGCTTTCAAATCGGTAAATTTTTGAACAAAATCCCTTTCTGAGAAAAAATATGCTGGATCCTTTCACTAAACCTCCTTACATGTTGTTTTCTGTCAAAAATGAGATGAAAGAAAGAGTATTTCATACTTTGTGATACACAACTCTTCATCTCCACCGTCATTTCTCTCTCTACCACAGTTTCTGGATTTTCAGTTTCTCTCTCTATCTGATGTCCACTCTCATATGAAATAAGCCTCCCTTCATAATATGTTCATTATCTATGTTCATTTTGAGTGGATTAGAACATTATTAGCACAAATTTATTTTTTAGAAATGATGAATCAATTTTTTTTTTGAAATATTTTATTCTAATGAATAACAGTATACAGATCTAAGATTTCAGCGCAAAATATGTAAAACTTCTTATCTAAATAAGGTTTTTTGTGATTAGAAATCTCTATTCAGAGATGAAATTAGGGTTTTTGAACGGATTCCATAACTATGATGAAAGGGGCTTTCAAATCAGTAATTTTTTTGAACAAAATCACTTTTTGAGAAAATAAAATGCTGGATCCTTTCACTAACCATTCTTGCATGTTGTTTTTGTCATTTTTTTTCAAATAGTTTACCAGATCTGAAAGTGTGAAAGAAGTTTTCGAATTCTAGTTCTGAAAAAGGGTTTAAAAATGGTTTTCAAAGTCATATTATAGGTCAAATCAGGGTTTTCATAAGAATGTGTTTCGATGATGATAGGGATTTTCAGATCTGTTTCACATTTCTATAAAATCTAATATCGGATCATACCTTTCCATATCCGTTCTACGAAGAGACATGCAGAAGGTAATTTTATGTTTTTTGCATTTTATTTATATTTATATCATACTAAATATGTGTTTACTGGTAGATATGTGCCATTTTGTGATTATGTTAAAACAACTATGTTATTTTGTAATTTTATTGCCTAAAATATAAACATGCAACCATTTTCTGAAGGTATAACAGCTTTATCTGAGTTATAATTCAACATGCAATTTTTTTACTAAACTTGTATTAGGCAGAACACTTAAAATCACTGATCATCTGTATGAGTTGACTCATGTACTCTATTTTCTGTTATATATATATATATAAATATTTGTTAGAAATTTGTTCATTTCAGTTCTACAAAGAGACATGTAGAAGTTAATTTCTTTTTTTTTTTTCCTTTCTTTTATATACATTTATATCCCCCATCATATGTTTTTACTGGTAGATGTAAGGGATTTTGTTTTTTTAATTTAAAGTACTATGTATTTATTACTTTTATTAACTAAAATATCAATATGCAATGAATTTTTGAAGTAATTTTACCTTTATCTGATTTAGAATTCAACATGCAATGTTTGTTAATTCAATTGAATAAGGCAGAATACTTGGAAACACTAATCATATGTTAGAATTGAATCATGTGCTCTACTTTCTGTCTATATATATATATATATATATATCTATATATATATATATATATATACCTGCATAAAGACCTTATTTGAAAATGGTCATATTTTGACAAAAAAAGCTTCAATTCTGATAAAATCTTAAAACTGAACCTACTAAACCCATATTCTTAACGCCTAATTTTATTAAAACACATGCTAAAAGAGTAGTTTCAAATGCTCAAATTTCAACTTAAAAACGTTATTGATTCTCACAAGATTCATGAGGATAAACAGATGGTATGTTTGTTGAACGCTTAATCAACATAATCAATAAAATACGCATATCACAAGTATCTCACATTTCATATTTATATATACCAAATAAACAGATAAATATAAGTTAAAATTTATTTAGGGTAAAAAAAACCATCATTTAAGTACAATACAGCCTGTTGCAGTAAAAAAAGTCATATTGTCATATTTTGGACTTCGCTAATAATGTTATTTTTAATCAAAATGATCACTATCTTGAAAAGTGTTATTATCAACAAAGATAATTTTTTGTTTAATTAACTTTAATTGATTAGCTAGAATACTTACATATGCTTACTTATTCACAATAATTTTTTTATTTACTTTATTTGATTATCCAATATTTAATTATTAATTTGTTATTTTAACAGATTCACATCTAACTATTTCACTTTTGTATGTATAATGAGGTACCACTACAAAAGCAAATAAGTTCTTCAATCCAAGAGTATGATGCTGATCGCAGAATCTTGATGCAAAATTATAAACATGCATCAAGAAAATGACAAAATACTGGACGAATCCTTTTACGAAAAAACAGGATGCTCAAAGGGCTGCACAAACAGATAAGTTTGTTCCCAATTGTTTTAATAATCAGTTTAGTCTTATAAATACATTATGATTTTTAAAACAAAGCAACCACTAACCTTTTTAACTATTTGAAATCTGTTCAATGTTTATGTAGACAAAAAAAAAAAAAAAAAAAATAGATCTTCAATCAATACAGTTTTAAAACATCAGACATACCTTCCCTAGCATGCTTTTTTTCCTATAGTAATAGAACTTCTAAGTTTCACCATGTTTTTCTTCGGACCTCTGCTTGCGTGAAAAATGATATGTTGTTTGATCAATCTTTCATCATGCTGTATAAAATATATAAACATTTTCATCAACATGTAGGCTTTCCATATATGATACAACAAACATTACATAATAATAGACTTCACAAACATTACTAACTCAAAGTCATGTTAAGCAGTTACAAAAAGAATGTTGATTATGGCATACATTACTTTGCTATCGAATAGTGAAGAAATAATGTACTGATTCTTATTAATTTAGCCTTGATTACAGTAAAATTCATGCATATATTTTGGATTGGTGGGTTGACAATGCTTTATAATTATCTAATTGGACCATGTTCATCAATAATAATAATTGCTTTATAACCTAGAATTAACTAAAACATTTTCAAGCAACAATGAACCTTGCATAAGTAATACAATGTTTTGTTGTCATTGTTTAAGAAATTTATTCCCACTGCACAGCAATAGTGTTTTTATAAAGTGTTTGCACCAGAATATAATGATTCATTGATTCATATATCATTGATTGAATGAAAAAACAACTCCGAACTTACACAGCACGTGATTTTGATAAAACATTGTTTATTATCATACATTTTTCATAGACATATATATGATTACAAAAGTGACCTGATCTTTCTTCTTCTCATACTTTTAAAACTTCATTTAAAATAGATGCAGAAACACAAAACATCAAACAATCATCAATAACTGCAATGGGATTGTTAATATCTGGATAATCTTGGATCTAAATGGAAAAACAATATGAACATAAGTAATCTTTGCTTATAAATTTTTATTTCCCTTTCATTGTTCATAAAAGAATGTTGATTAAACTACTTTCACATGGTATATCATAGATTATGGAAACTTATTAATCTATATAAAAACTAAAAACACACCTTCACAAATCATAACCGCATGGTATTCTTCCACTGATTTTTCATTGAGGATTGAAACTCCTTTCTGCATATTTAGGGCATCATAAGAACGAAATTATGTTATTCTGTAAGTAGGGTAAAAAATGATGTAACTTATCTGTGGAATGGATACTTATATTGAGTATTTATAGGGATTTATATTTTCTTTTACATATTTGTGTTTATCTAGTCACATATATTTTATCTGATATATATCTAAGTATATTTATAGTTATTATCTTGATAAATATTATTCTGATTCATCCCATCATTGATAATTTATGTATTCCACCAGATCTTCAAATTCATAATAAATTATAAAAGGAAAATATTTGATCTTTTTAGAGTTGAGAATAAATTTCTATTTTCAATATGAGTATTAATAAAAACATAAAATAACTTAAGATTTTCATAATATGGGTTTAATATAAATAATTTTTATAGATTTGATTATTAAATAAAACAATATTGATAGGTTAGTGTTCTTCTTTCTAAAACATTTTCCTCCTTTTTGTATCTGCAGGTTATAGAAGCAAAAGATGAATTAGGATATTAAAAATGAGATATACAGCTATGAATCCAAATTTGTCCCTAAACTATGAAAGAAGATAGCAAAGATAAGTACAGGATTTTACTATACCCATTCCATAAGCATTTGTTTCGATGGTTTCGTAAATGTTATTTGCGTACAACTTTCCCATGTTGTATAAGATGTTTAACCATTTCATGTTATTTTATGCATGCTTATCATATATGATACAATAAAAATGCATAAAATTAGACTTCACAAGCATTACTTATTCGTAGTTATGTACAATAGTAATCTTAGCATTCCGGCCTGTGGCATGAATTATGTTTTTACCTGTTAGTGCTTCATTATTGTAATTATTTTTAGCTGGTTAGCAATAACAACACTAAGATTAATGCATCTATTTTGATTTGTATGGATAAAAATAAAAAAATAAGTATCTTAAAAAACAGGTTCATAGATAATAGTCATTGATATATAATCTAACATGATATAAAACATTTTCAGCCTGCAACTTATGGCATACATAATAAGATGTTTAGTTTTCCTTGTTTATGAAATCATATATGCATGCCACAACAATTCACCTTTTATTGACGTTATGCAGTTTAATATACTGAATCATTGAGTCACATATTGTTGTTTGCATAAAAAAAATACAAAGTACTTACACGGCTTCTGAATTTGACATCCATGTATTTATTGTCACATATTTTCATGTATATATGATTGCAAAAGTTAACTGATATTGCCCTATTTCATAATATTAACAATTTAATTAAAACAATTGCAGGTACAGAAAACATCAACTATACATTGGAGTTGCAACAGGGTTGTTGATAGCCGGAGTATCAAAATCAATATTTATAAGCATATGAAGATAAGTGATCTACTACTAAATCTTTCCTCTTATTTAATTTTGAATAATATAGGATGCTGATTAAATCACTTACACATGATATAATATAGATTATGGAAACTGATAAATCTGAATAAAAACTACAAACACACACCCAGAAATCATAATATGTGTTGAAAATGACTTACTGATGAAAAAACAAAAGATAATTATTTTGATATCACATTATGTGTTGCATAGACCTTAAAATACAGTGAAACATAATGTAAATCGTTCATATAAAATAGACCATAAAAAACATAGATTAATGAATAAAAACCCTAAACGGAAGATCCATAAAATTATCACCCCTAGGAGGTTGCTTCTCCAATGTAATTATATCCCCGTGACCAATGATACAGTCATCCAACATCTCCCTACAGCCAGTTAGGTAGCAAATTTCTTCCCTGTCGTTTTCGTCCACATCCAATCCAACTGTCCACTCTCTACTACCTCTTAACAACGTTGCTCTTCCGTTGATTATATGTCCCCATCTAAGAAAATGATAACGAAACTGCTCAGGAACTTTCTGCAATAGAAAATATAATCAGTGATACATAATACTAAACTTATATTATTAATGATTCAACAGTGACTTCAATAATTACCAGTCTTCCCATCTCAACATTACTGTGATGAACCGACACTGTGAAAGATGGATACTGAACATTATTAACCACCAGAATTGATACTTGTGATTGAGTCATCTCCCTATAACGTTGACTTTAAGTCTTTTCTAGGTTAAGTTTTTTTAAAACTTGTTTGAAACAACTTCAGTATTCTTATAGAAACATATATATATATATATATAAGAGATATTAATAAGGATAACTATTGATTAATATAAGTTTATATTTTGATGTATTATAATATAGAAGAATCACATATTTGCTCTCCCAGATTCTGTTCATAACTAAGCATATATTTTCTTCACATAAATATTACAATATATTTTTATGTCAGCTATAAATATTTGATTGATTGACACAATCCTAATTTGTTTATATATATATATATATATATATATATATATATATATAATTTTCAAATAACAAAATCCGATGACCCATTTAGTCACAATTACATAATAATTTAATGTTGAGACAATATTTGTGTAATAAGTGTCGAATCAAAAAATAGGTTTTATAATATCAAATCTTAGATAGTAAATTAATATATCTAATATGAATATGCTTTCTCAATTCCATTGTAATTTATTTCCTTATTTTAAGGTTCCATATCTTACTTACATCACTAATCATGTAATTTTTACTTTCTGAACTAAATTAGATTTTGATCTTCTATAATCTTATATGATAAACCACCACATAACAATCTAAGCACGTTATTTTCAATACTGTATTGCTGATCTAACAAACATTGTTAAAATTACCAAAAACAAATAAGTATATTACTGATAAGCTTATAACTCAGAAAAAATACACAAAACCTACATTTATTATTCCAAGATTTGTAAAGTTAAAAAACAATAGATAAAAATAATAAGTGTCGCTTCTCATTTACTGAACAAACACCCTAAATGAAAGATCAAGTGTATCACCACCCCTAGGAGGTTGCTTCTCAAAGGTGATAAAATCACCACGACCAATCATACACTG
Organism: Ajuga chamaepitys; assembly: GCA_958295605.1. Taxonomy (NCBI): domain Eukaryota; kingdom Viridiplantae; phylum Streptophyta; class Magnoliopsida; order Lamiales; family Lamiaceae; genus Ajuga; species Ajuga chamaepitys. Next base: position 49,920,989 of record OY282500.1, on the reverse strand, counting down.
ATCCATCATATCCCTACAGCCTGTTAGATAGCAAAATTCTTCCCTCTCTACAACATCAACTTCAATTCCAACAGTCCATTCCTTAGTTCCCCTAATGAGCGTCGTCGTACCATTGATTAGATGACCCCACTTTAAAAAGTGATGACGGAATTGTTCAGGAACTTTCTGCAAGAGAATCAATAAACATGCTTTAGGAAATTATTGCTTTACAATTGCATACATATAGGTTAGAAATTCTTTAATACCAGTCTTGCTCCGCGAACATGCTTGTGCTTCACAGCAATAGTGAAACACGGGTATGCAACATTGTTCACAACTAACACTGAAACAATAACTTGAGTCATCTTCCAATTGCATACACTTTGGTCTTGGTTTTACTAAGCTTGTATGGTACCACTAAATATTTTTCTTATGAAATATAATGAGTGCATATCATCTCATATTTATATAGACGTTGGTCAGTTGAAAACATCAAATCATGAAAATTATCTTCAATTTAATGTGAACAATCTGTTGAGATATTGTAGCTACAAATATATCAAGTTATATACAGCATTTATATTGAATATAATATATACAATATATTTTCACATAATCAATAGTGGATTTAATTACATATATTAAAATTTCAACATTTGTTATCCCATTTGTTTATTTCATTATCTCATAAATTGTTATAAAAAGTATTTGTGATACTTCAAATTTCATCTCTTCTTATCTACATATATCTAAACAGATATGATTTAAAAAATTATATACTTTATAAATATTAATTTATTTAATACTTTTTTATACACTTTTATCATATTAAATAAAGTATATCGTTTGGCATTATTTATTTAATAATATATAAGTTGTGATGAATTTTAGATAACACAATCTTTTATGGTAAAAGAGCGGTAAGCAATAGTTTTCATTATATTGATAGGGACAATATTATTTTAGTAGAAACCTGAAATTAAACATAGAAACTACATATACTACCTTTATTCTATGCAGGACGAATCTGAACATAATTAAATTCTAAATCAGTAAACATATACACGAAAATTTAAGCCTTCATCCTCCTCCCACTCCAGCGTGAACTCCCTCTTCAATCCAAGATCATTATTAGCAAGAAATTTGCCACAGTTAGTTAATTCTAATTTCTTCCATGGGTCACCTCCAATTCCAACATTCCAGTACTGTATTCCTCGAAATTTTTTAGCAGTCCCTTCAAGCAAGTGTCTCCATTTAATAAACTGTGCCTTAAAATCATCTGGGATCACCTGAATAAAATCATACAGAAATCCATTAATGTTTGTTAAAACTAAAACAATCTGATTAATTAATAAGTATTACTTATAACATTAATATAAACAGCAATAACTTATACCAATGTCTTTGATTTCAGTATCTCATCAGTAACCTTAACATCAAAAGACGGACTTTCATCTTCGGATATAACAATTAACTCAACGTCTGGATCCCTACGCATTATAAGAGTAAGATTATCATACCCATATCAATTCAGTAATTAAACGTTTCACAAATAGTTGAATACAAAAAATGCAGCTATGAAGCTTACTGATTTCTCATCCTATAGTCTTCAATATATCTACTTTTACAATTAGGAATAACCAACCTGCAAATGATTTATATTCGATCACGAAAATAATAAGACCTATAAATAAGCATAATTTTCTGGCTGCCTAGGGTTTGAGTGGTTAGATTTTGCAGATTTTATTGCCTTTCTTGATAATAGATATATATGCACTATATCATTGTCTATTATATAAACAATACTTATCCAGATCATATCTTGGATCCAGAATTGCATGCTTAATATTTGATTTTTAAATAATAAATAAAAATAATCATTTTTGTGCATAACAAAAGATTATCATCGTTTAAAATATTTTTAATGTGCTCTACATAGAAATAAAAAAATTCAAAAAATATCTTATTTTGAAATAAAATTGGTTACTGAATTAATGAAATCAATATAATAAAATCATAAATATGATACCTCTAGAAAATTTATATGATCGAATAATTTATTCATAATTGTCATTAATGGATATGTTACGTTGCTTTTAAAAATAATGGATATAAATACATAAAATATTTTTGTGATATATATTATCATATTCTCATTATAATACATATATCCCTTTATTATATATTTATGCCATTTTTGTAAATTATATTACAACTATTATTGTTGAATTGTGTAGTTTTTGTTAAATATATTACAACTACTATATTAAAACTAATTTTGTGTCGTCTTTTATTTATATGTCGTTTTACTTAATATTATAACATATATTTTCATTAACACTTTGAATGTGTATATCTCAATTTTTTTATGTTATTTAATTATATTTATATCATTACTAACTATTACATAGTCTATTTAATTTGAAGTGTATTCATATAAAATTAAAGTTATTTTATCATAATGCAAATTAATATTGTATTATGTAAAATGATAAATAAATAAAAAATCCCGAAAATTTGTTGTCAATAAGTCAATGCATTTACTTATACATACACATTTATTGTAATAAGTCGATCACAAATAAATTTAACAACAAACAAAATAACATTGTCAATATGCATAAAATTTTCGAGCACGTTAAAATATATATATGAAATCATTAACTTAATGTGTTTTGTAGTTTGCACATCTATTTTTATAAACAATTGAACACATATAATCATCGCACTGGAAAATAGAATTACTTAGAAACACGTTCAGCTTTATGTATGTAGTCATTATGTTAATGTGTTTAGTAGTTTGCACATATATTTTATAATGAATTAAACACATATAAATCAAAATGGCAATCTGAATATCATTGAAGCACGTTCAAATAAAAAAGTAGCATAGAGCAAATAGCATAACATAATCAATTGATGAAGTAACATAGAGGCAAATATTATAGAGAAAAAGAAATTGTCAATAGAAAAATCAACCTTAAAAAACAATGTAATATAGCAAAACAGAATAGGGAAACTATAGAATAGTCTTAAAAAAACATCGTCAATAGGAGAATGACTTAAAAACAAAATAACTTCAAAACTTTTCCTGCTTGATAGTCTTCCTGTTAGTCGAGTTCTTATCGAGGTCATCCAACAGCTTGCGCTTCACCTTTAGACCCTGGTCACCATCATCAACCTTTTCTTTTCCATTAGAGCGGCCACTTTCCACAGTAGTAGTCTTATCTGAATTATCATCATTCTCATCTAAGGCTTGCACGGCCTTTTCAAGAGTATTAACCTCATCATCAGAACCACTATCATCATCCGCCGCATCTTTGCACACAAGCTTAGAAATCAAATCTGACTCCTAATAACAAATGATAAAAACACAAAATTTACATAATATTTTGGGACTCATGTCACAATAAATTTTTTTTTATTCATTAGTGTAAATGAAAATATCACTAAGATTAATATGATCTTAGTATATTTTGATACTTCAGAAGAATATTTTTTAGAAACTAAACTGAATAAAATCAATAATAAGTAATTTTTATTACCTGTGGCTCAACATAAGCTGAACAAAACCGTGCCAAAAGTTCAGGATCATCAGAAACCTTTGTCACAGAAAGGGTAACTCTACCACCACGTGATGTATCAGTCTTTTTTGACACTTTAAAAAGTACATTCATGTCCACAAGTTTGGTGATATAGTACTCTAGAACACCCGGCTCAGCATCCTATATATTGCAAGAATTATTTTGATGTAACACATGTTAAAATAATTAGATAAACTATTGTTTAATAACTTAATCTTACATTGGCTGTTTTGAGATCGTAGGCTGACTTCCCAAATATAATTTGACACTCTGAGTCCCAAACAACAAAAAGAGCGTTGTATGTTTCATCAATGACACGAACTTCCATCTTGAACCTAAAGAAAATTAATAATAATATTAGTTAAACCTTAATTTGATGTAAAATAGCATGATTTTTAATACATTATTATTTTTGTTGTTAGGTATAATAGTTACATATACAAACTGAAATAGGTTAGAATATTATACCTGAAATTTTTGTTAGCTTGTACTTCACCGCATTCACGGCAAGACCAAATATTATCCACTTTGTTCAGCTTACGATGGCATGTTAAGCATGCCATATACCACAAATCAGTAGCATTTTCAATCTCAGCGATTCCACAGTAGACCCAAAACACACCATCCTAAATATTCAAATCGAATCTCAAAATATTTACTGATATTAAAATAACCATAAATTTTATTTTAATAGAACTGAACAACATATAAAAAAGAAAACTTCATTACCTCTCCCTCACATATCTCCTGCAGATTCCTAACAACCGCACGTCAAGAAGAAAACTCACTGCTTGGGGACACACCAGAACTGCAAGCATGTGATATATCGACAATGGTTTTGACCGATTCGGAGAATCAGCAATCCTAAAAAAGGGGTAATAAAGTAAGTCGCCATGAGTATTACTCGGACATAATTTTATCATATATTCGTCATATACTTTATTAAAAAAATTATTTAAGTTCAATTTAAAATTTAAAGTAATAATCAATATTGATTTTTTCAAATAAGCATATTAAGAACTTGATAATATCTCAACATATATAATAAGAAATTTGTGAACAAAGTATAATAACAATGAAAAATTTAGCTAAATTTACCTGTTTCTAAACTCATTTATCTCCCAAACATCAGCATTTACAAAAAGCTGGGTGCAGTTATACGAAATATAGTCATACTTGGATCAAAAAACAATAGACTAATATAATTTTTAGCAAAATATAAATAATATGCAATTTTGCAGGGAAATTACCATTGTACACCTTCGGTCGGCAGAATTGCATTACTATGACAACTGGCTCAGTTGTTTCTTTGTTATAAAAAGGTAAGACTTGATCCACAAATTCTTCCCACAATGTTATGGTTAATCTGTTTTCACTTTAAGTAAAATACAAAATGATTAAAAATTAAATTTGTTAGGATATTTATAAGGACCTAATAATATTTTTAAGAATCTCCCGGAAAATAATCTAATAAAATAAAATAGATTTAGACATAAACCTCAAATCTTCTATCTCGATTTCCATCAACCTCTTCGGTCCCTCCTTTGTAGCCATCATTTGAGGTGAATGCATTTCCACCAAGCGACCTATGACATCTAAATTTCATAGAATAACAAATAAATTCGTAAATAACATTGGTAGGTGACATGCATTTATTTTATATACTAATCATAATAAAATGAATCCTTGTATTAGTTAGGTACCAAATAGCAAAGTTTCATCCTGCTTCTTCAGTTTTGAAATCCAATCAAATGACTTAAAAATGAATCTATCTTTCGGGAACGATGTGTCACGGATATGTTTAATCTTTGTCTTTCCATAAAAGGAAAATTTCAGTGGGTGAGTTGCAGTTTTAAATCTCAGCTCATCTTTAGAAACCATAAAATCAGAAATGATGTACAAATTTCCTTCGGTAAGTCGCTGTCGAGCAGTATCTATATGGTTCAGCCTTGCAGATCGCCTTATAGTTGAGCCCTGATTCATACAAAAAAAAGATTTACATTAAACATGGTGAAATGAAATTTCAATGCATTGTAATAAATAGATTTCAAATAAGAAAACTGCAAATATGTATGAACATTACATATTTTTCAGATCTCACAATTGTGTAGTTTATATGAAGAAAGAAATTTAATACCCAAAATTTACATATTGTCGAACACTAAAATGATTGAAATTTAAATGAATTGTAATAAATAGATTGCTAATATATTTTTAAAAAAATATCATGAAACAAATTTTCATATTTTTTATGATTGCAAGCAAGTATACAACAAACACGAAAACTGATATTTTTTTTAAAAAATCGCATTATTTTTCATTTTAACAGAAAAAATATTTTATATCATAAACTGTAAATTGAAATGTTAAATGAATATGCATGAACATCATTATATATTACTTGACTCCACAATATGAAAACTGCGAATATGTATGAACATGGCATATTTGTTAGATCTGATAATTGTGTAGTTTTATTGAATAAATGAATTTAATACACAATATTCAAAAATGTTTACCTCAGAATCCCGGAAAACGCATTCGAAGCTCTGAATTTCAGTAGGATTCTTGTACATTGGTATATTATAAGCACGTACAAGACGCATCTTCAAAGCCCAATCATGCCTCTTAGCACGGACTTCGCTTATTTTGGAGAAAAACGGAGGCATATTTATTCGAAATTGTATGCGGAGAGTTCAAGTATAGAATATTTGATTGTCTCATTCAACATTATGTATTTATAGAGATCGAAATTACGGTTTGTAATATATTTATTATGCAGCAATATAAATAATTAGATATGATTGAATCTAAAAAAATCTTTTAATTATAAAATCAGGAAATATACAATCGCTGATTTTACTCAAAAAATAACTGATATTTATGTAAAAATATATGGTTTGTTACAAATAGATCATTTTCCATGGAACAATAAATCGGAACATTAATTTTCAGTGAAAAAACAAATATATACCCCGAAAAATATCAAATCTTTTGCCATATTGTCTCCGAATAAAATGGTGGCCAGCTGGGCCCACAAAAATAATAAATTAAATATAATATAATTTTGTTTTTCATTAAAAAGTTTCCCATTTTAGCAATGACAAATGGGCGGGAAAAAATGATTATTGCCAAATCAAGCAAAAAGTCATTTTGTTTTTAAATATATATAGATGGTGTCAGGAGAGAAGATGAGCAGGAGATAAAAGATGTGTTTAAGAGATATTTTTATGATCTATTCTTAGCCAAGCACGACTTGGAGATGGATAATGTGATCAACGTTATTAATCTAAAGGACACATATTTAATGTGGGAATCTCTGGTGAAGCCGTTCAAGAAAGAGGAAGTTGTCCTGGCACTTTCTCAAATGCACCCTTTGAAGTTCCCTGGGCTTGACGACATGCCTCCTTGTTCTTTCAAAAAAATTGGTTTGTTTTTTTTTATCCTGGGCTAATGCTTGTATTGCTTGATGTCTTGAGTAATGATGTTGATCCTAAACCCTTGAACGAAACCTATACTATGTTAATCCTAAAGAAAAAGAAGTACAAAACCCTTTTGTACTAAATATTTCCGCCTGATTAGCCTTTGTAATGTGGTTTATAAAATTATTAGTAAAATGATCGCTAATAGAATCAAATGTTTTTAATTCCCTTATTCATCATAGTCAGTATACTTTTGTACCCGACAGGCTGATTACTGATAATGCCTTGCGTGCTTTTGAGATTTCTCATGATATGAAATTACACAAAGCTAGGAAACGTGGTACCTTTGCTTTCAAACTTGACGTGAGTAAAGCATATGATAGAGTTGAGTTGTGCTATCTTGAAAGGATTTTAATAAACGTGGGTTGAAGAGTGGTTTTGTGAGTCTTATTATACGGTGTATCTCATTTGTGTCCTTTTCAATACTTATTAATGGGAATCCAACTGACAACTTTTCACCTAGTCAAGGTCTCCAACAGGTGATTCTTTCTCTCCTTAACTATTTTTTTTCCATATACCTTTTCTTCCCTCATACAAAAGATGGAGGTGGGGGTTTGATCCATGGGGCAATAATTTGTAAAGTTGCTACATCCATTACTCACATTTTCTCCATAGATGGAAGTATCATTTTTGGAAGGGAAAATATGGATAAGATGGAGGGGGTTAAGGAGATTATATCGGTGCACAAGAGAGCGTCGGGGCACTTGAAAAGCTCGGAAAAGTCGGAGGTGACTTTTAGCTCAGGGGTTGGGGCACATGGTGCATTTGGGTCTCCCAACTAACATTGGCCAATCCAAGAAGGAGGTTTTTAGGTGGGTAGTGGAGAGGGTAGAGAAAAAGTTGAAGAGTTGGAAGTGTAAAGTGTTATCACAGACGGAGAAACTAACCCTTATTAAATCTGTTGCTCAAATATGTTATGAGCCGCTTCACACTACCTCATGACGCACTGAGGAAAAATTGGTTTGTTAGTTTCCAATTTCTGGTGGGGGCAAAAGGGGAAGAGCGAAGGATTCATTGGTGTCATTGGGGAAGTTTGTTCAAGCCAAAAATGAAGGAAGGGTTGGGATTCCGAGATTTTGAGTGTTTTAATCTTGCAATGATAGTGAAACAAGGGTGGCCACTTATCCAGACTCCAGATTCTTTACATAGAAAATGTCTAAAGGCGAAATACTTTCCTCATTAGGATTTTGGATGCTAAGCTTGGCCACATGGAGAAGCATCTTGGCAGGGAGAATATGGTTCTTTGTAAAGGAGTTATGTGGACAGTGGGAAATGGCTAAGTATTAATGCTTGGACGGATATGTGGGTGTCTAACCAATTGGGATTCAAAATTAAAACACCAGATGGATGGTCAGAGAATAAGGTAGTTCATGACTTGCCTAAGGGTGACCTTACGAGTTAGGATGGGGAAATAGTGGAGGAGATCTTTGGAGCTGAAGAGGTGAGGATGATATGGACTATTCCGATGTGGAATGTTAGTAGGCCAGATAGGTTAAGCTGGAAATTCACAAAAAAATTAGTATACTCAGTGAGAACGAGTCATCATGCAATGCTAGATGAGAAAAAAGGGCAAACTGTGGAGAATTGAGGGGATCGAGAAGGGAGGAGTTGTGGATGTGGCTTTGGGGATTAAAAGTGGCACTAAAAATTCATGTATTCCTTTTGAAATGTTGAGTTGGAGTTAGTTAAACATTCTTTGAGAAATTGTAATTAGTGTGTGAATTATTTGAAACGATCTCCTCTCAAATTGGACGTTCGAGCGGGTGCGTCGTATATGTCTATTGTTGACTAGGTGGAGGACATATAGAAGTATTAAGGAGCAATGCTTATTTGGTGTTCTACTTTGGTTTATTGCATGCTAGAAATCAGCTTCTTTTCCAAGGCAAAGAAATGACCGAAATTCGTGCATCATGGTGGCCACAACACAAATGCATGACTATTGGATGGTAGATGAACCCCCACAATAGAGTGCAAATGTACAAAGAACTCGAAAGTGGCATGCTCCTTCGGTGGCTAGATGAAGATCAATTTGGATGCTTCCATTTGTGGATGGAAGTGGATCTAGGCTAGGGGTTGTTATAAGAGATGAGTTGTGGAAGGTGGTGAGATGTTACACGGTGGCGTTGGGAGAGGTGTATTCCGTGGAAGTTGGGGAGGCTATTCCGTATCGGGAGACGGTTGAATTAGCGCTGAATATGGAAGTGGAGAACGTGATTATCGAAACTGATTTCTTCAAACCGTTTCATACATTGCGAAAACGTGAAGAAGGTCTTACCTCCTTTAGCAATATTGTCGTTGATATTTTAGCTTTGTATTCTTGCTTTTCTTTCTTTTCTTTTAATTAGGTTAGGAGATCTATAGATACTATTGTCGAAGTTTAGGTAAGTGTGCTTTTAATGTTGGTCGTCCTTTCTTTTGTTGGGTGGATGTTCCAGATCACCTGCGTCACATTATGGTTCGTGAGGCAGTTGCTGAGTAATTTATATAAGTTGTTTTCCGCTAAACTATTTAAACTATTATATACTTGTAAATCGCTATATTTATATATACTAACGATGCTCTCATCCGAAGTGACTACAAAAAACTAGCATAATACTGAAGGATTTTGCGGTTAAAAATATCAGTAAATAATTAACGACAGAAACTTGACAACATACTAAAAAAAAAATGCTGCCGAATTAGCTATAGAATAATGACGTTAATTAACCGACATTATATCCATCGGCAATCAGTAATTAAATAGTGAACATTTTCTTTCCAAGAAAACATTGATTGATTCAGCGACGGAGTTATACGACAAATATAATTTAGTCGGTAAATTTATTATTTAAAACATGTCGACCGATTTGGTGATGGAATCGTACTAACATTTAGTCGGAAATTTTTTATGTCAAACATATGACGGATATAGTAGGTGTCCGGCCGGTAGCATAAAACTAAAAAATATTACAATTTTTTTTAATGTAACCCTCATTCACTCTCACCCCATTTTATTGAAGTGAGGCTAGGGCATATGGTATTTTCCTTATTCACTCTTCTCCATCATCTTCTATCTCCGCTAATGTTTGAACCTTTAATACATGAAATAATGTGACATTGAGCATGTGGGATAATTCGTGTGCTCACCAGGCCTCTAGGCAACGTATGCTTTTCTCAATGCTTATTTCAAGATTGAGATTGGAAGGGGATTGAGTGTGTGTATTATATAAATTATATTGGATATGTGTTAATTAGTAAGTATTTCTAGTTTGTCAATGGAGATGAATTTTTCGAGCAGCTTTGTGGTTGATGAACTAGTTTCATCCAAATTGTTTCCAACCATATGTTGTATAATCTTCCTTCTACATGAAGTAAAATTTGATCGCTTGAGTTAAATTAATTAGATAAATATGTCAGCGCATTTTTGTGTATTTGGATATTTGGCAAGCTACTGGATTCTACAGTTTAATTTAATTATTTTGTGGAGCCTGTTTGAAGCTAAATGGGGTTGCATATGCTTAATGATGCACTAAGTACTTAATTGCATTTTACAGGATTCCGACCGTAACGTCTGTGGAGTTAATATGTAATTAACTGGTTACATAATATGTGTTAGTCCTTCATACTGCAACATTTGATTTTTTTTTTTCTCTCTGTAAGCTCTTTAGTGTTGTACACAGTACATAAGTGTTATTGTTTTGGAAATGTGTATGTATATATGATTAAATTGATTTTTTTCTACCCTACCCCAACGGGTAATACCCGCATACTCTCAAAAGCCGCCACATGTCATTTAGATTTCTCTTATTTTTCTTTTTCTTTTTTCACGTAAACTCTTAAACAAGTCTGACTTGGTTAACATTAATTTAATTAAAAGTCAGATTTGGGACTCTTTCTTAATTTCTATTTCCAATACTAAGTCAAAAGGCATAAAATATTTTATAAACCCCTGGAAAGAGAATCAGAGCACGTGTATAGACCCACCAACAGTCGTCGAAAATTCATCGTGTGTATTGTCTGGTAATTAGTTCTCTTTATTTTTGTTGTTTTCTTTGATAGTGGGACCAGTGAAAAATAAAGAATTGATTGATTCACATGTTTGAAGCTAATTGGAATAAATTCACCTTGGCCTAACAATGATAATATATCTTAACGCATTTTGAAGCTATATATCAGAAACCATATTGATCACATTGGCCTGACCATGATCACATGTCCTGAACCTAATTGGAATAAATTCATCGCCATTATTTTTGTTTTTTTCTTTCGGTCATCATGTTTGATTCGGGTTCGACCTCGAATTGAATCGGCTTATATATCAAAATTTATATATTTGACATGTATAATTATTAGTGATATAAATTATTTGTTTTGGATAGATTCGAGTCAGAATTGAGTTATCTGTATTCGTGTCAGGTTGGTTTTCAGTTTCTCTTGTTAACTTTGGGTCGGATAGGGTTAGGGAATGTCACCCTATAATAGTTGGAGATTTGAAAGAACTCTACCTTTGCGGATTTGATGTAATGGTTGTACAATATATACATGTATGCACAATCATTTTTATATTTTTTTTATTCTGCTAGAAGTAAACAACAAAGAAATGCATTAGGGGTAAAAATATGATCTGTATTACTAATATTGAATAAAAGAAAATGAATTATGGTGTTGCATACTTAAAGAAAATCAAATAGGGTGTTGCCTATGTTCTTTTTTATATTTTTCAGTCAATAACCAACATTTCTTTCTTATTCAGGTGTTGTTGGGTCAATGGAAAATTTCAACTCACTATCATCATTTGATTGTGGAGGAGACAACGAAGAAGGTAATGTCGGTGATATTCATGAAGAGCCATTTGAAATTGAAGGTGATGAGGTTCAACTTGATTCTATTTTAGATGAATTGGAAAGTAAATTAGCAGTGGGTACAATAATGAATAGTGTCGATGATGCATACTTAATTTATTGTGAATATGCACTTGCTAAAGGTTTTAGTGTTAGAAAGGGCGATCAACGTTACTTTCCCCAACACTACATAATTACAATCAAAGGAATTTGAATGTTGGCGTGAAGGTTCTAAAGATGAAAAAGCGTCTAGTCAAATAGTTTCTACTAAGCAAAAGCCCATAACGAGAATCAATTGCAAAGCAAAACTTAAGATCTTGAGAGAGACAGGAGGAGATTGGAAAGTCAGTAAATTTATTACAGAGCACAATCATGAAATGGTTGCACCTGGTCAAACTTATAGGTTAAGATTAGCACACAATATTTCACATGCAAAAAAGTCTACTTTAGAAGCTCTTTAAAAGCTGGAATACCCATGTCTCGTGTTGTTTCTTTTTATGCAAAATGAGGCACATGGCCATCAGAATTTAGGATTCACTGGAAATGATGCATGTAATCACATTGATAGTTTGAAAAAGCATACCAAAGTTGAGAATGGAGATGCTAATATGTTAGTTCAGTATTTCACTGGTAAGTCTAACAAAGAGATTGGTTTTTATTGGAGCATGCAGCTAGAGGATGATTATCGGATAATGAATTTCTTCTTTAGGGATTATAAATTTGTTATTGATTAATGAGTGTTTTGGTGATGTTTTGTCTGTTGACACGACTTATATAACAAACAAGTATAGTTTGGTATGTGCTCCTTTTGATGGTATAAATCAACATATGAAGAATGTGATGTTTGGATTGCCTTTCATGTCAGATGTAACAGAGAGTTCTTTTGAATGGTTGTTTAGATCATTTCTTGATTCAGTGAATGGTAAATAACCTCAAGTCATTTTCTCTGATCAATGTCAAGCCATGATGAATGCGATAGATACAGTCTTTCCAAATGCACATCATCGTTTGTGTCAGTGGCACATCAATCAAAATGCCCCTACATTTTGGAAACTTGAATGGTAATTCAGGATTTAAGAACTTGTGGCAAAAATGCATGAGTTATTGTGATGATGAAGAAGAATTTGAGGAAACATGGAAGCACATGATAGAAGAATATAATCTTGCCAGTCATAGATGGTTAAATGGGATGTACAAATTGAGATGAAAATGAGCAACAACTTTTAGCAATGACAAATTATATGCTGGGCTTTCAGCTACATAAAGAAGCGAAGTGACTAATCGAGTCTTAAAAGATGTAGGCAAAAGGACTTTTACACTATATGAGTTTATTCAGAGTTATGAAAGCATAAAAAGAAATTGGCGCGAAGGAGAAAAAAATGAGAATACACATTGTCAAGGATTGACTGCACAAATTCTACAACGTAACCCGATGTTATCTCATGTTGCTGATATATATACGATTAGCGTGTACAAGATGCTTGAAAAGGAATTTCTTGAATATTTGAACTGTGTTTTTGTAGAACAAACAAATCTTGGTGATGGTCGGCTTGGCTTCAAAGTAAGATATCATAGTGAAAACTCAAAGATCAGGAAAGTTGTGTTTGATCAGCAGAGTCGTGAAATATAGTGTAGTTGTCATTACTTTGAAAAGATGGGAATATTGTGCACAAGAGTATTTAATGTTATGAATGTCAATGTGTTGCCGGAGTCGTGTATTTCAGTAAGTTATCTTATTAAATATTGTTTTTAGCTATGCCTTAAGAATTATGATTGAATTCATTATTGTGTATTAAATTTCAGCTGCAAGAGGGTAAAAAAGAAAGGTACAAAGCTCACTAGATTGTGCAAACTCATAAGAATCAAATTATATGCCACCAGTGCAACACGATTCATTCCCAGCAGCTCAGTGCTCTTCTTTCCCACCAACACACTATTTGGGTGCACCATAATTTGCATCTCAAAATTATCAACAAATTACCTTATCAATTTCCAAAACATGGGGTAAATATACTTTTATTGTATCAAGTATTGGACATTATAATTATATTTAATTTCATATTATATTTTTATTATAGGAAGGGAGTGCAAATATCAATTTTAGTGGTCAAGTAAATTTATTTGGTTATACATTTGGAACTCATTCCTCACAGGTATTCTCAATTAGTTCCAAAACATGGTGTAAATATACTTTTATTGTATCAATTATTGGACATTATAATTTATATCTTAATTTCATATTATATTCTTATTACAGGAAGGAAGTTCAAATATCAATTCTAGTGGTCAAGTGAATTTATTTGGTTATACCTTTGGAACTCATTCCTCACAGGTATTGTCAATTAGTTGCAAATAAGTAAAGTTGATTTAAATGTAGTTTCTAATATTCTTTTTATTTTTTGATAGGAGCCTTCTCACAATAAATGAATATTTGTTGGTTGGATGCAAGTTTCGAAACCACTACTGATTTGTTGGAGACAATGTAATCAAGGGCTCTTTATTGTTGCATTTGTAATTTCAAACTTTGTTTTTTGATATGTACTTATATGTGCTCCAGTGGGATTTGTTCCTGGATTTCAAGAATTTCAATTAATCTATTGGTTATTGCCATATTTTTTTGTCACTGTAATTTCATTTGGAGTATAGTTAAATACGATATTCATTTGATTTATTGGATTGGATTGAAATGGACAAATGTTATTTCACTGTAATTTCATGGGTGGTATAGTTAAATACAATGTTCATTTTTATTGGTGCTTCAACTGTACTCGGTAGATTGAATTTGATAAATGAAATTTTGTTCAAATAGATAGCTGAATGTTCATTTTTTTGTTGAGCTTCTTGCTTCAGTGGTTTGGTGCTTTAGCTCTTGGTTAGGTGTCATCTCTTATCTCTACTTTTTGCTTCTTTTCTATTGTAAGAAATTTCATTTCACATACAATAATTTCAAACTATAGTTCCTCTGGTACCATCAAGTTTTCTTATTACATCTTGATTTTATTAAAATAAGTTGGGAAATAAGCAAAGTGAATGTTCCATGATGAGGTGTTGAATTACTCACAGTGCAGACAATCTGCATAACTTCGTGCTCAACTGCAATTCATTTATTATTTGGGCTTATAGTCATATAAATGCCTTGGTTTCTAAGAGGGTGTTTGTAAATTCTATTGCAACAATAAAATCACTTTTAAAAAGCATTTTTAATTTGAAGTGTGTTTGCAAATTCAGTTATAACACTAAATCACTTTTAAAAAGCACTTTTAATTTGAAGGGCGTTTGCAATCTCATATTTGGCCACTCAAATCACTACCCAAAAGTGCTTTTGAGAGTTCCAAAACTCTAGATTTTGGTTACTTTTGGCTTTTTTTCAATCTATTGGTTATTGTATTTTTGTTTAGAATCACTTTTTCCCTACACTACCAAATTCTAATTTTACCACAAAGTCAATTTTAACCACTTTTCTAACTTGAGTCTAGCGCCTACACGAAGAATAGTCGAAGCTTTTTTGATAGGTTTTGCAACAATAGTAAAAAAATTCCAGAATTACAGAAAACAATTATAATCATCACACCAGGAGAATACAATTTTTTTATAATTTCAACTTGTTAAACCAACCGCTTTAGTCACGAGTTCAACATTACAATGATCATAAATGTCTTCTTCAAGAATCAATTACTTCATGGAGAGGGGCTGTAAAATCTTCAATTGTTATATTTGTCAAACTGGTACACGTGTTCGTGCACACACTTTAGGACGCTTTAAGTGTCAATTTAGTGATGTTTGTGTGCAATTTCACGTGTATTTTGTGCATTTAATTCTCATTGGGCAAAATAATGTGGTTGGTTCATTTTTGTGTCAAAACAAGTACAAATGGATCGAAAAAGAGCATCAAAAGATCGCGGAGTCGATGGATCGATCGAAGCAACAAAAGACAAGGCTAAAGGAAGATCTAAGCCGAGACGGGAAATACATCTCGGACGATATGAAGTTCCAGGGCAAAGCCAAGTTTTCAAGAACATCAAGATCTCGGTCGAGATGAAACCCAAATCTCGGTCGGGATGAGCCAAACCCTAACAAAACCCTGAATTCCCCTTTTCACGTCTTGGTCGAGACACAGTTGTATCTCGGCCGAGATCAGCCTTCGAGTCACAAAGCATAAAACCCTCATTGCTTCGTCTCGGCCGAGACACACTTGAATCTCGGCCGAGACACACTTGAATCTCGGCCGTGATTGTTTACCCTGTTTTAAAATTGTGAATGAGATTTTGCCTAAAACCCAAGTGACAACTCTTTCCTTATATATATAAGTTCCATTTCGAAACAAACCTATCTTGGGACATATCTAACAACCATTTCTAGCCACCAAGACCACCAAGAAGGGAGATTGGGCAAGGGATTGAAGGATCTTCTTCTCCAATCAAGATTTTTGGTTTCATCTTTTTGTTTATCATGTTTCTTATATTTTACATTGACTTCCTATTAGTTTTAGTATTAATGGGTGAGTAGCACCCCTATTTCTACCCTTCATCATATGTTGAACTTTGAGTGACAATGATTATGTAACTATTGCTAGTTGATGTTACCTTTCTAATGCAATTTCAAGTGTTCTACATTATTTGTTGGTATTGATTCATGTTTGCATGCTTTTTATTGGATTGATCACTCTCTAAGGAGTGTGTAGATGTGTTGCTAGAATTAGAGATCACTATCCGTAATTGTAGGTTCTCTGATTCCCCTAGTAGCAAACAACGAGTGATGTCCTTGGTGATATTGTAGAATTTGACCTCTAAACCCGAGCTTTCGAGGTTCAAGTCGAATCTATTCCGTTATCTTGGTGCTTTATTGATTCGATTGGTTTAATCAGATAGGTTTAGTCGAAGAACAGACTTTCGATTAGCTAGATGTAATAGATAACACGATTGCTAGAGCAGACTTAGTAATTCGTGGGATAGGGACTTGAATTGTATTGGATTGGGCATCAACAGTAGTTGAGTAATACATTGAAGCCAAAGGGATACTAGATCAAAGGTAGATTCCTTCAATTTATTAAAAACCAAAAACTCGTTCTAATTGTCTTGTGTTCTTGTGATTAATTGCATCTTTAGTGTTTAATTGTCTTGAGTTATTTAGTTTGTTTAGTTTAATAGTTTGGTTGTTCTTAGTTGATAATCACAATCAAACCGCCCCCCTACCTTTATTGCTTTCATTGTTTGTTATTACTTTTATTTAGATTTCATAACCGCTTGATTTATTAAGATAACACTAGTCTACCGTTCTCTGTGGGTTCAACCCGACTTACCGCTCTACTTGTAGAGTTGGGAAATCAGAATTATAAATATCTAATTTGGTATGGTCCAATGACACATCCACCAAATTTTGGCGCCGTTGCTAGGGAACGGTGATAAGAATAGTATTATTTTAGTGTTCAAGCATTACTTTTAGTTTATTAGTTGGTTATCTATTCTCTTGTTTACCTAGTAAATTTTGATACTCTCTAGCTTCTCTTGTTTGTGGATAGGTAGTTGATGTTCTTGCGCTCACAAGGGGAGAAAGGGTTATTTGAACCGGACATCGTTGAACGTGAGCGGTTATTAAGAAGAAGAGCCCAAGTTTTGGAACAAATTCGGGAAGAAATTGAAGATTTGAACATTGAAAGTGAGGAAACCACTGAATCGGAAGAAATGGCTAATGAACAAGCTCAGGAGAGGACTCTAAAGGAGCTCGCAAACACAAGGGTTGCACATGAACCCTTGTGTATCACATTTTCGGAGATAGGGAATGACAATACTTTCGAACTCAAGTCGGGGCTCATTCATCTCTTGCCATCATTTCACGGGTTATCCGGGGAAGACTCTCATAAGCATTTGAAAGATTTCCATGTGGTATGCTCGAGTATGAAACCGACAAGAGTAACCGAGGAGCAAATTAAATTAAGGGCGTTCCCTTTCTCGCTCAAGGACCTTGCAAGAGATTGACTCTATTATTTACCACCAAGCACCATCACCACTTGGGAGCAAATGGAGTCCCAATTTCTGGAGAAGTACTTCCCTGCATCCCGGGCCACCAACATCAGAAAGGAGATCAGTGGCATTAGGCAAATGCAAGGAGAAACTCTATACGAGTATTGAGAGAGATTTAAGAAAGTTGAGGCAAGCTGCCCACATCATCAAATCACTCCGCAGCTTTTGGTCCAATATTTTTATGAAGGGCTTTGTCTGACTAACAGAAACATGATTGACTCAGTTAGTGGTGGAGCTTTGGTTGACAAGACCCCTACTGAAGCCCGAGCATTGATTTAAAAAATGGCAGCCAATACTCAACAATTTGGTTCTCGAGAACCTATGAGACCGGGTCGTGAGGCTCATGATGCACTTATCGAGGAAAGGTTAGATCAACTCACTAACCTAGTAAGGAAGGTAGCCTCGGGTAACACCCCTACTCCCAAATCGTGTAGAATCTGCAAAGTGACCGAACACTCCACTGACACATGTCCCATCTTGAGGGAGGAGTTCGAAGCCCGAGTGGATGCAGTGCACAATTTTTACTCCAATCCAGCAGCAAGGAAGCATGATCCCTACTCACAGACATATAATCCGGGGTGGAGGGACCACCCCAATTTTAAGTATGGGCCCCAAAATCAGAATCAACACTCGGGCAAACAAAGCAACTAGAGCTGACCCCCTTATCCTAAGGGAATGTATCAGCAAAGACCGCCTGCAGATTCAACTCCTTCAGATCCATCATTATCCGACATTGTAAAGAGTTTAGCGAACAGTACACTTCAGTTGCAGAAAGAATCCAACTCGAGGTTCACAAATATCGAAATCCAAATGAGTCAGATTGCTTCAGCCGTGTCTCTATTGGAGAATACCCAAAGTGAAAAATTGCCGGCTCAACCAGAGGTGAACCCTAAGAATGTTAGTGCAATTGGCATCGTGAGTGAGGACGTGCTTGGAGAGCTTGAGAAGCCCGAGCACTCTTTACATGCACAGACAGACGGCCCACATGACAGTTTGAATGAAGAGAAGACCTCAACTCCTCAAGTTGCTGAAGTTCAAGCCCGTGTACTAAAGTGGAAACTTGCAAAGGAGTTGAAGAAATAAAAGAAAGAAATGGCGGCATGTTTCCCCGACCATTTATTTCCATTTCCCACTAAGAAGTACTCCCTCTGTCCCGGCCCAATTTGCCTACCTTGGCCAGGCACGGAGATTAAGAAAAAGCAGATTTTGTGAAATCTTTGACTTTTTCAAAGGTGGAGATTGAATGTGGATATTTGAGGGTGGAGATTGTGAGAGAAATTTACCATTTATGGGTTGGCAAATTAGATTGGGACAAACCAAAAAGGAAAGTAGGCAAATTAGAGCGGGACAGAGGGAGTACTTTTCATCCAAGGAAACCGAGAATGTTAGCATTAGTACTTTGAGGAGTGGAAAAATGCTCGAGAAAGGGAAGTTGAGAAATGAAGAAAGGAGAGTTGAAATGAAGAAGCAATTGCTGAGAAAAGAATCTCAGTCAAGAAACACCAAGATTTCGGCTAAGATAGCCTACTTCGACCACAAGGGAAAATCCCCTGCCCACTCATCTCGGCCGAGAAGGAAGTGAATCTCGGCCGAGATCAATCGATCATGGCTGAAGGGAATAATCCCTGTAAACTCATCTCGGCCGAGACACAAGTGAATCTCGGCCGAGATCCTCAGGGGTCAAAACTCAATATTGCAACTCCACCACTCCCGTTTCCCAGCCAGATTAAGAAGGTTCCGGATAGAAACAGAGACGAGGAGATACTGAAAGTGTTTAAGAAAGTTGAGATTAACATTCCATTGATAGATGCCGTGAAGCAAATCCCCCGATATACAAAATTCTTGAAGGACCTTTGCACCAACAAGAGGAGACTTCAAGGAAATGAAAAAGTTCTCATGGGGGAGAGTGTGTCAGCTATCTTCCAAAAGCAGTTGCCACAAAAGTGCAAAGATCCGGACATGTTTGTCATACCTTGCAAAATCGGTAATTGTAGAGTAGAAAGGCCCATGCTTGATTTAGGGGCCTCAATTAATGTGATTCCCCGCTCTGTTTTTGATAGTCTTAATTTGGGTCCTTTAAAGGATACAAGAGTTGTCATCCAACTAGCCGACCAAAGCACCTCGTTTCTGAATGGGGTGATCGAGGACGTACTAGTTGAGGTGGACAACCTTATATTTTCGGCAGATTTTTATGTATTAGACATGCACGGAGATGCATCGAACTCCACTCCGATTTTGCTGGGGAGACCATTCTTAAACACTTCCCAGACCAAAATCGATGTACGTGAGGGAACCCTCACCATGGAGTTCGATAGTCAAGTGGTAAGGTTTAATATATTTGAATCTATGTGATATCCTAAAGATGCTAATAGTGTATCCTCTGTTGATATGATTGATCCCCTTGTGGAAGAATTGTTTGAGCATTGTTGCAGAAATCAGGAATTCGTTGAATTGGCCAATCAGTTAGAGGAGATAAAACCATGGGACACTAAGACAGAGTCGGAGGAAACAGTGGCACAGCCTCCGTCTTCCAAGTCATTCCGGCCGAAATCTATTCAAAATTTCATTCCCCTCCCGGAGTCACAAGAGAAAGCTCTCCCATCTACAATCAAGGCACCCGTTCTCGAGCTTAAGGCTCTTCCTTCTCACCTCAAGTGTGCGTACCTTGGGGATGACGAGACATTACCCATGATCATTTCTTCAAAGTTAACTCACAGTCAAGAGCAAGCACTGATTAAGGTTCTCAAGCAGAACAAGGAAGCAATAGAATGGACTATTGCCGACATCAAGGGAATAAGTCCATCCTTATGCATGCATCGCATACTTCTCGAAGATGATGCGAAACCGAGCAGAGAATCACAGGGAAGGCTCAATCCTCCCATGATGGAAGTGGTCAAGAAGGATGTAATCAAATTGTTGGACGTGGGAATCATCTATCCCATATCCGATAGCCAAATTGTGAGTCCGACTCAGGTGGTCCCCAAGAAATCCGGCATAACAGTCATAGAGGGAAAAAATGGGGAGATGGTGCCTATGCGATTACAGACCGGCTGGCGAGTCTGTATCGACTACAGGAAATTGAATGTTGTGACAAGAAAAGACCATTTTCCACTACCCTTCATCGACCAAACACTAGAGAGATTGGTCGGCCACCCTTTTTACTGCTTCTTAGATGGCTTTTTCGGCTACTTCCAAGTCCCGATTGCTCCAGAAGATCAGGAGAAGATAACCTTTACGTGCCCCTTTGGCACATTCGCTTGGAGGCGTATGCCGTTCGAGCTCTGCAACGCACCTGCCACCTTCCAAAGGTGTATGGTAAGTGTCTTCTCCGAGTTTATTGGGCATTTTATTGAAGTTTTCATGGATGACTTTAGTGTTTATGGAAAATCATTCGAAAATTGCCTTGAGAATCTTGTGAAAATCCTAAAAAGATGCATTGATAAAAATCTTTTGTTGAATTGGGAAAAATGCCATTTCATGGTAGAGCAAGGAATTGTGCTAGGACATTTGATTTCTGAAAAAGGCATTGAAGTAGATAAAGCTAAAGTTGAAATAATTACCTCTTTGCCTTACCCCGCAAATGTGCAGGAAGTTCGTTCGTTCTTGGGCAATGCAGGTTTTTACCGCAGGTTCATAAAGGATTTTTCCAAGTTTGCCTCTCCTTTGTGTCGTCTATTGCAAAAAGACGTTGATTTCGACATGAATGAAGAATGCAAGATTGCGTTCGATGTGCTTAAGGAAAGGCTCGTCACTCCTTCCATTATCCAACCACCTGATTGGGAGCTTCCCTTCGAGCTAATGTGTGATGCTAGCGATCAAGCAGTGGGTGTAGTCCTAGGACAGAGAAGAGGAAAAATGGCACATGTGGGTGTAGTCCGTTTTATGGTCACTTTTACCTAGAATTATCCCACCTTACCCCAAGCCAACACTACAACCTATATAAAGACCTATTTGATTCTTTGCCACACTTGTCAAGTACGTTTTCGAGTTTAGATGATTGGCAAGCCTATGGTAGACAGTTCATGCATTTCAATGCGAGCGTTACATGGCCCACTTGATACACTGGAGAGTTGAAAGATACACTCACCCGGTGAGGATCTCAAGTCAAGAATGCCAAGTCTCGAAAGTAGTGGATTTTGTCTATCACATATGCTCATTACTATCATTTTTCCCTTGCTTTTAAGAAAATAATCTGAAACCGATTGCCACTTAAATCTGCCCTAAACATATGTCCTTTCTTCTTTTTCTTTATTTGTTCGGGAAGAACAAAGTTCTAAGTTTGAGGAGATTTGGTACACGTGTTCGTGTACACACTTTAGGAGGCTTTAAGTGTCAATTTAGTGATGTGTGTGTGCAATTTCACGTGTATTTTGTGCATTTCATTCTCATTGGACAAAATAATGCGGTTGGTTCATTTTTGTGTCAAAATAGGTACAAATGGATCGAAAAAGAGCATCAAAAGATCGCGGAGTCGATGGATTGATCAAAGCAACAAAGGACAAGGCTAAAGGAAGATCTAAGCCGAGACGGGCAATGCATCTCGGCCGAGATGACGTTCCAGGGCAAAGCTAAGTTTTCAAGAAGATCAAGATCTCGGCCGAGAGATGAAACCCAAATCTCGGCCGAGATGAGCCAAACCCTAACAAAACCCTGAATTCCCCTTTTCACGTCTCGGCCAAGACACAATTGTATCTCGGCCGAGATCAGTCTTCGAGTCACAAAGCATAAAACCCTCATTGCTTCGTCTCGACCGAGACACACTTGAATCTCGGCCGAGATTGTTTACCCTATTTTAAAATTGTATTGCTGCTCATTATTCCATTATGTATATTCAGGTATATTCACCCTTCTTATTTCAAATCACGAGTTGATTTCTCAAAAATTGCATCCACCGTTACCAATATCAAATTACATTAACTGCAAATAATTTAATTTCAGCAATTGAGTTGAGAATTTCAAAATCAGATTACATTAAGTGCAAATTATTCAAATTTTAGTAACTGAATTTGAAATTCAAAATTTTCTTCTTGTTTTCACCAGAAATTAGAGAATAAAATAAAACATATAATCAAACCAGGGCAGCAACACCATTTTAATATTGTCGGGACGGGCTCTGTGAATTGCAGAATCCATAAATATATGTAAGGTGGGAAGAAAATACATGAAGAAGGACGAACATTCACCTTCAAAAGATGCAGTATCGGAGATGAAAAACCAATTGTTGTCTGTCTCTAACAGTTTCTCTCTCCATCCGATTCCCTTGAACTCAATATTTTTTTCAGAAAAAAATAGGTGGTTAAATGAAATATTCTAATTTGTGAATTTGTTTTTTTGTATATCCCCCAGATCTTTGAATTTGAATTTCTAAAGGAAAATCTCACTGGGAGGGAATTGAAATTTTTCGAACTTGTTTCAGGAGGGAGATGAAAAGTTTAAATCAACGCTTAACCATGGTTAGACTTGTTTGAGAGTTTACGTGAAAAAGAAAAATAAAAATCAGAGAAATCTAATGGACATGTGGTGACTTTTGAGAGTATGCGGGTATTACCTGCAGAAGTAGGATATGAAAAGCCGATTAAATTGAATAGAAACACTGTTTTTTCTTTTTGTTTATCTTGTCCCCTTTTTGTGAGTATGAGTAAGAAAAAATATATGTAATTTTGTATGCTAATGTGATGTATATCTGTATGAGTTCACGATTCCAGAATTTGTAATTGTACCTGTTAAATACAATAGTTTTTTTATGATAATGCTTCCCTAATTTTTTGAAATTTATCTGTTCTTTTTTTTGGTAGCTACTAGATTTTAATCCTCAAGTCTACTTTACATAAAATTTCAAGAAAAAATGACATTTTTTTTGGATCTCATATTTTTGTTTTTTCATCCATACATAAGGTGCATCACTTTCTCTCCAAAATTCATGTATGACCAAAATGCGTTATAATGTTTTCCAAAAGAAAGAAAGAGGAGTGACAGATTGAAAATTGTTAAATTGGCTACTAACACTTTGAAAATATGCTTATTAAATCTTTGCATAGTCATGGATGATTACGAGAACATAAAGCCACGATCTGTATGCAGGTTAAGATTTGCAACGTTCATAGTATGAAAAGAGGGACTTTCTGATTGTATTAATTGTTTCTACGGTATGTGTATAGTTATTGAGGATGAAGACAGAGTTCTTTTGATTTTGTTGCGAGGGTGAGGTGCTCCATCTTATTTCTTATGACTCTCTTACAGTGATCTCAAGATCTCTGGATCTTGATATCTGAAAAAAGGAAAAAAGCTCGTGTAATCTTTCCATTGGACCTTAGAAGTGTCTTATTATCTGTTTTAGCTTTAGTAAGTGAATATACATATGTGGTATATGTATGTATACGTGTATTTGTATGTATGCCTATATGAACCTGATACCATATATAATTCTAAATTAAACAGCCAATTGGAGGGAAAGACATATAGTTAAAAAAGGATAAAAGAAAAAGGTGTACTTACGACATTTTCCTTATCATGAGAGTGCATATTGCATTGTCATGACTTAGGTCTTTTGTCTGTTCCTTATCTACATATTATACTGATTATAAAATTATATTCAACATTTCCTACAAAAAGTCCAATTCAACTTACTTTTTAGGGATGTTTCATCTTTTAAGAAGAAAGTATTATATAATGCATTTTTCTGTTATTGGTCTCACATAAATCGCCTTATTTTAAGACTTATACAACTTTTGGAAATAGAGGTGGCAAAAATGGTCTGACTCAACTTAATCCGAAATTTATGGTGTGTTAGGCCGTAAAAAGAGGCTCGAAAACATTGGGGCCTATTTGGCCCGATCTGAACGTGCTGAATTTTTTTATGGGCCAGGGGCGGGCTGGCCCACCATTTTTTTCTTTTCAATTATTACGACAACCTGGAGTTGTAGTGCCATAGTGGTCGTTATATACGCTCAAAGCAGAAACAAACTCAGATAACGTGAGAAAAACCCTACGCTCTGCTCGCTTCGCCATTGTTACGCGGTCGACTGTTGTATTGTCTCGGGATCTGAAAAAATGGGATCTACTGACTAAGGTGCTTACATATTGGACTCAATACAGAAACTGGAAGAGATAAGGGTGACTTATTGAATTTTATCTATACTGGTCATCTCTCATCATATTCGATTTATTAAGAATTGATTATTTCTTGCTCGTATTAGCTTGATTTTTTTGTCTACGAGGTACTCAACCACTTCTTGAATATAAAGCAGGTGGCGAAGTATATATCGGATGATCCATGGGTTGTGTGGTGCCGCAATGGAATTCACTCACCACAAAGCACACACTCAGTAAAGAAGGGGTTTGATCACTGTCCTCTTGCCATTTGGAGAAGAATTGGATTATGAAGCAAGAAGAAGGTCATGGTTATTTTAGACGGTGTGGATCACGAAGAACGAACCTAGTCTCTCCTGCTCCTGATCACAGAAGAGACTAGCACGAAGCACGAACCTAGTCTTTTCTGTTCCCAATCATAGAAGTTAATAGCCGAAGCACGATACCTTTTCCACTCCTCTACCGCGAACTATCTTACCACGATAGGCACCCGGTCTTTTGTGGAAAGGGTCCCGATAAAAAAGTAGCTAAACTGACAACAAGTACATTGTCAGCTCCCTTCTCTTGCAAAATGGTTGGGGACCACTGACACAAACTCCAGTAGCCGTTAGTCTGGGCAAGTTGACTAGGATTAGGGGCTGACATGGCATGCACGAAATGACATTGTTACCCCTAACCCTTAATCTGGTACATATAAAGGGCCTAACATTTCTTCTTCATCAAGGTATGACCTACTATTTTTTCACTATTCACACAACAACAATTTTTCTTCCATTAAAATCCTCTGATCGCTGACTTGAGCATCGGAGGCTCTTCACCAGAGACCCCCTCTGGTGTTGGTTTTTGTAGGCTCAAAAGCGGATAACAAGCAAACTCGAAGTACAAAACATCAATCCCACCGAGTACAATTTTAGGTAGATCATGTAACATCTTGTTAGTGCCGGAGCTGTTTTGAAACGACATGACAGTGGCATCGTCTGTGGGAAAAAGATTCTTCTTGTTTCAAGATATGATGAGAGAATCCTTTCCCCGTTATAACATTTGATTCGGTACAGATTGATTTCTTATTTTTTTCTCGTGTTGTACAATTTTAGCATGACAAATGATGGCTTTGAACATGATCTGCGTACTGAATTTGACAAAGAGGCTGGACATCATCCTGTTGGGGTCACTGAAACCCCACCCCCAACCGAGGCACGCTGTAGCGCCACCCAGGCTGCTGGAGGCAATAGGGTACTTACTTTAACCCAATAGCAGTTGAACGAGCTGATAAAAATGGCAGTAGAAAGTGCCCTCGCCAACAAAGAGGGAATGTCCGACCTCCACCTGGCTTTGTGCCTCAGCCATGTACCACTCCAGCTCGTGGAACAAGCTACATGCAGCCCTCGGGGAAGGAGGTCGAGGCAGAGGAGGTTTCACCCTAGGAAACGCTCGTGCGAGGAGCACGTCACCCTACTGTTACCCCTGCACGAACGAAACTGGAGGAGGTCGCGGATACTGAGGTAGCTCAGTCGATGAGTGCCGCGAACATGGTCGCTCAACAGTTGGGAGCTCTGAGGCATGAGCTGGAGGAGCTGCGCCAGAACAAGGAACCTAGGCACTTCCACCGTGCAGTGGGTTCCCCTTTCTCGGAAGAAATCTTGCAGGACCCCTTGCCAGGGAACTTCAGGCCTCTAGCCAATGAGTATGATGGGACCACGGATCCTTACGAGCACCTCTTATGATTCGAAAATGGTTCCTTACTGCACCAATACAACGACGGGATTAAATGCCGCGTGTTCCTCACCACGTTAACTAAGGTTGCGCAACAGTGGTTCGGGCAACTGGCCCCGAACACTATCCAAACCTTTGATGACTTCAGTTCTCAGTTCGTGCATCAATTTGCGAGTGCCATGAAGCAGTATAAAACAACATTGTCTTTGCTTAGTTTCAAGCAGGGGGCTAATGAGACACTGAGAGCCTACATTGGGAGGTTCAATAAGGCTGCTCTGGAGGGCTTACAGGATGGGGATTTTTTCAAGTCATTGGCTAAGACCATCTTTATCAACAACCTCCCACAACCCAATCTATCAATAAAATATTCATTTCTCTCTCTTCCACATACAACCTACTCCACAACCTAAAAAATACATTTTCACACTTTATCAGCAACCCAACCCAACCCAACCCAATATTTTAATATATATTAATTTCTTATCCAAATACAGATCTTATTTCCCAATAAAATCAATATTTTTTATACGGTTTAATAATTGCATATTATTTTTTGCGTTTTTTCTAATATACTTCAAGAATAAAAAAATATTTAAATTTCGTAATTACAATAAGTCGATTTTGTTTTTCCGGTACGTTTAAAATAACATGCTAAAATAATAACCAAATTAAAATTGCAAAAGTTGAATTACGAAATCGAAAAAAATAAATTAAGCTACAAATACATGTCTGAAATACTAAATTACAAATATGAAATATACAACTTATATATTTAATTAGAGTGACCACATTTTCACCATATATGCTCGACCAGGTCGTATTTAAGATTATCGGATCGGCCCGGGGTCCGTCGAGGATTTGGCCCATCGGACCGGTCCAGACGAGCCAACTATTTATAAAAAGAATAAAATAAAGAGCTTCAATTT
Source organism: Ajuga chamaepitys (assembly GCA_958295605.1). Classification (NCBI taxonomy): domain Eukaryota; kingdom Viridiplantae; phylum Streptophyta; class Magnoliopsida; order Lamiales; family Lamiaceae; genus Ajuga; species Ajuga chamaepitys. Next base: position 49,893,376 of record OY282500.1, on the reverse strand, counting down.
TTTATTCAAAATATGTCAACATTAGATTCTACTTGTAGAGAAAAAAAAAAAGAATTTTGATAATTTTTTTTATTTTTATAAAATAAAAATTATATTATTTATTTATTATTAAAACTATATCCAATAAATAATTTGATATAACCAATGAGGTACCGACATGTGGCAGGTTGTGGAAGGGGGTTGGGTTGTGGAATAGGTTGGTTGACCAACCCTATCCACAACCTAAGGTCATCAATGATTGTTTAATTTTCCTTTTATTTTTAATTCCAAAATTTATCCTCTTCCCATGCCCTTGCCCTCCAAGGGCATGGATAAAGATGGTCTAAGAGGGCGTCCCGATCCTTTGACGAACTGCTAGAGAGGGCAGACAAGTATATCAATTTAGAGGAGGCCCAGAGTGGCAAGAGAAGAGATGATAAAGCAACGGAGAGGAGAAGATTCTAACCTGGAAGAAAGGAAACACCGACACATCAAACCCCGAAGCGGGAACCAACGGATAAAGACAACCGCTACACGAACTATACACTATTGATCATACAACAAGCGGAGCTATTCGAAATAGCTCGCGATCACCCTAACTTCAGGCTCCCCACAAGTCGAGAGAATGGACCGCGAAAGAGGCCAACCAATGAGTTCTGTAAGTTTCCATAATGAGTTCGCGCACACCACTAACGTGTGCCGACACCTTGCTAACGAAATCGAGAGGATGATCCACAATGGTCAACTAGTGGAGTTTGTCAAGAAGGAACGTGATAACAGAAAAGAAAGGAAAGTGAGGAGAAGGCTATAAGCCAAAAGGAGGGCAACGATCTCTAGGAGGGACCGAAAAAGAACACTCAAGGAAAGAAGGGATATATACAGATGATAGTAGGAGGACCCACTGATGGAGACTCAAATTGGGAGAGAAAAGCTAATTTGTGGAGTGCCCGCGCCTGGCACGAAAAGGAGTACCACGAAGTGGGTGAACTCAGCTCGTTGCCCACGATCGAGTTTGGGCCTCGTGATGGTGGCTCGGTGCAGCAACCACATCATGACACCCTGGTGATTACTGGAGATATCGCATGATATGCAGTGGCACACATCTTTGTGGACATGGGCAGCTTAGTGGATATTATGTTAAAAGATTATTTCAAACAGATGGACATTAACGTCGGAATGGAGCCGATGGAGACTTCTCTCTTCGGTTTTACTGGAGGGGCCATACACCCAAAGGGGCAAGTCACATTACAGACTCAGTTAGGGGAGGAGCCCCATGTTAAGACAAGAATGGTCAAGTTCCTGATAGTGGATGCGCATTCGCAATACAATGTCATACTGAGAAGACCCTCACTCAACCTTTTCCAGGCTGTCATCTCCACCTACCACGTGAAAATAAAGTTTGCGATTGGTGGAGATGTGGGGGAGGTAGTGGGCAACCAGTACAGTGCGCGGAGATGTTACATGAGCACGATCAAGGAAGTCCTGGGTACGGGGATAAAGAGCAAACTACGAAGTCATGAGGAAGGAAATAACAAAAGGCTAAAAGCAATGGAGTTGGATGAAGAGGATCCGGAAGTACAAATTATGCCACAGGAGGAGTTGATGAGAGTGGAATTGTTCGCGGATAGAACATGTTTCTCCACAAAGGTAGGAGCATCATTGGCACCCGAAGTACTAACTGCCATAGTGGCAAGCCTAAGAAGTAATGCAGATTTGTTCGCGTTTCGCTCAGCTGACATGGATGGCATAGACCCTAGCATTGCAATGCACTCATTGAACATAGACCCTGCTGTCAAACCAGTTAAACAAAAACTCAGACAAGTAAGTGAAGAGAAGGACAGGGCGATCCGGAATGAAGTATTGAAACTGTTGGAGGCAGGGCACATCACAGAAGTACAATTCCCTGAATGGTTGTCAAACACAGTGATGGTGTCCAAGAGTTCAGACACATGGAGGATGTGTCACAATTTCCGAGACCTTAACAAAGCATGCCCAAAGGAGCATTATCCTTTGCCCAGAATAGATCAATTGGTGGACTTAACAGCAGGATATGAAATACTCAGCATGATGGATGCCTATCAGGGCTATCATCAAATTACAATGAACCCCCAAGCCGTCCCGAAGACAGCCTTCGTGGTGGCATGTGGAACATACGGCTACGTGCGCATGCCCTTCGGGCTGAAAAATGCAAGAGCAACATATCAGAGGATGGTTGACAGGGTGTTCCGCTAGCAGATCGGAGGAAACATGAAAGTATATGTAGACAATATGCTTATCCACAATGAAAGGAAAGAAAACCACTCTACTAATATGGAGGAGGTCTTCGGGGTTATTAGGGCTCATGGTATTAAGCTAAATCCAAGTAAGTGCGCTTTTGGAGTCACATCAGGAAAATTCTTGGGGTACTTGGTTACGGAGAGGGGGATAGAAGTCAACCCAGCAAATGTAAAGGTGGTCCTAGAAATGCAGGAACCATGAAACTTGAAGGAACTGGAAAGACTGAATGGGAGGATTACGGCCCTCAGCTGGTTTATCTCACTCGAAAAGGAGTGTCCCATTCTTTAAGATACTGAAAAAGGAAAGCAGGTTCGAATGGAACGATAAATGCAGTCTAGCATTTAAGGAACTTAAAGAGCATCTGGCTAAGCTAAAACCCATCCCAAGAGAGGCACTACACTTATACATTTCAATGGGGGAGGAGCACCGTCCTCCTGCGCGAAGAAGAAGGAGTCCAGAAACCTATCTATTTCATAAGTAAGTTGATACAAGGTGCTGAAACACGATACACTGAAGTGGAGAAGGCAGCCCTTGTCATCATAACTACTGAGCGAAGGCTAAGACCTTATTTCCTATCGCATCGGGTGATAGTCCGAACCAACTTACCTTTGAAACATATCCTAAGTTGGCCAGACCTCTCAGGCAGGATGGTCAAATGGGCAGTTGAACTGGGAAAGCGAGTACGAACCTAGAAAGGCTATTAAGGCCCATGCCTTAGCAGACTTTATACTGGAAAACATGAAGGAACCCAAAGCACCTGCATGGGAAGTTTATGTAGATGGTTCATCCTTGAACATAGGGTGTGGAGCGGGGGTAGTTATTGTAAGCCCGGAGAAGGATAAAATGCAGTTTGCAATAAAGTTTGGCTTCCGTACCTCAAATAACAAATTGGAGTACGAAGCAATCCTGAGGGGAATGGAGATGGGTTCGAATTGGGAGCGTGAAGTGTGGTGATTTGCTCTGATTCGCGATTGGTAACCCAGCAGGTTTAGGAGGCATACGAATTAAGAAGCATGAAGATGGCTTGGTATGCAGGTCAGGTCTTGGACATGATGGCAAGATTCTAGAAGGTGGAAATCAAACAAATACCATGGGAGGAAAACCGAAAAGCGGACTACTTGGAAAAGTTGGCCAGTTCAGTGGAAAAGGAGGGTATGGGAAAGATCACCCTCCTAATGGCAGAGAAAGATTTTGGTCAAATGGCAATTGCAACGATTGAAGAGGAGGATGACTGGCGAGCACCAATAAGGGCCTACTTCGAACAAAAGCAGGATGAAGATGGCCCATCCAAGCTGAAATATGCCAAATATTGTATGATCGGGGAGCACTTATATAAGAGAGCTATCACGCATCCTTACCTAAGGTGTGTGTCGAAGTCAAAAGGAGGCTATGTTGTGAGCGAGGTGCACGAAGGTTGCGCTGGAGCACATGTTGGATATAAAAACATAGTGAGGAAAGCATTAAGAGCAGGCTATTATTGGCCAACCATGTTGCAGGATGCCCAAAACTTGGTCCGAAGATGTGAGAAGTGTCAGAAGCACGCTCCCCTAATCCACCTCCCAGCAGAGGAGCTGACAAATATGCAATCACCTTGCCCATTTGATAAATGGGGAATTGATATAGTGGGAAAGTTCACGGCAACTCCAGGAAAGAAGACATTCCTCATTGTGGCAATTGATTATTTCACCAAGTGGGTGGAAGCGGAGGCAGTCGCAAAGATAAATGAGGATGCCGTGATCAAATTTCTTTGGAAAAACATCTGTTGCAGGTAAAGCTGTCAAAACGGGTCGAGCCCGTTGGGCCAACCCACCCCGCTATACATAATAGGTGGGTTGGGTCGGATATTTAACGGCCCGTAAAAAAAGCGGGCCCAAATGGGCCGGGCTAACGCGCCTAAAAAAAAATCAGATTTGAAAATTGAAATTGAAGAACAGCAGTAACACAATCGCGTCTCTCACTTCTCTTCTCTCTTTGTCTGCTACTGCTAGGGTTCAAAAAATTGCTCAACGCCGTATCCAATTTCGCCGGCCATCGCCACCACACGCCGTTGCCGCCCCGTCTCCGTCTCACCATCGGCATCACCGCCACCTCAAACGGCGAACGCTCCGGCGTCACTCTTCGACGGTGCAAGAAAGGTTAAAATAAATTTCTTCTTAAATTTTCAGTTTATGATTCTATATTTTTCATTACATATTACAATCTGAGAAATCAAATTACATAGGTTATTGCAATAGATTAAATTGGATATGTATTGTGTATAAAAATGTTGTTTGGATTTGTCTTCTCGTCGATGTGCAGATTTGCTTGTTGTCGGCAGTAGTTGCACAACAATGCTGTCAGAATAATGTTTACAATTTCACAAGATAAGAGTAACATAAACATTATATATTTTATGACACTAGAAGAATTGGCATGGATTTGGTAGACATCTTTTAAGTTTAGCTGCACATTTTTTCCCATTTTGAAGAAATCAAATATAATTATAGTCCACTAACTGTGTTATTAGAAGAGTATCTGTCTCACCAAATTTATTTTGCCCCGACATATAAAAATGAAACTATTACCATCAGACTACCCACTAAATATTTTGTTGGAAACTTGTTGGAAAATTGGAAAATTGTTAAGAAATGGAAAATTGGATTCTGATATATGTCTTGGCCACTAATATTTTGTTGAATTAAAGGGTTTTCATTTTATATAAGTTGTAATGTCAATGGCTTTTCATTTCATATAAATTTCTTTGTTGAATTAAAGTTGTTCTTTTGATGATAACAGAAAATAACATGGAATCTAGTACGATGAATCAAAGTATCAACTTGGATGATATTGAAGATGAAATTGGAAATGTTAATCCTGATGATAAAGTGCCCGAGAAATCTAGAGAGTATTCCGAGGTTTGGAATTTTTTTATCAAGAAAGTGGTTGGTACAGATGTACTTAGTATTTGCAAGGGATGCAATAAAACATATAAAAGTGGTGAGGGTAAAAAATATGGGACTTCTACATTGAGAAGACACATGGAAGGTTGCAAGAAGTTGAAGTTTCATGATTTAGGACAGATGTTTGTTGATCATGATGGAAAATTGAAGAACAGAAAGAGAAAGCCAAGAGTAACACGTGAGTTACTAGCATCTGCAGTTGTTGAACATGATCTTCCATTTATGTTTGTTGAGTACGCTGGTATTCGAGCTTGGCAGAGGTATGTAAATCCCACTCTTCAAACCATTTCAAGTGTTAACGATATTAACAAAGTATATTTGAAGGAGAAAGCAAAACTAAAGAAAACTTTGGCTAATATTCGTCATAAAGTGTGTTTAACTTCAGATGTGTGGACTGCATGTACAAGTGAGGGTTATATTTGTTTGACTGCTCATTTTGTTGATGAAGATTGGAAGTTGAATTGAAAAATCCTTAATTTTGATCATATGCCTCCTCCACACTCTGGAGTTGAATTGGCTGCAAAAATAATTGGCTTTTTGCAAGAATGAGGGATTGAGAAAAAGGTTTTCTCTTTAACATTGGATAATGCAACTAATAATGACAATATGCAATCTATTTTGAAAAACCAACTCTCTTTGAGTGATAATTTATTGTGTGATGGTGAATTTTTTCATGTCCATTGTTCGGCTCATATATTGAATCTCATTGTTCATGATGGTTTAAAATTATGTGCTTCTGCTTTGAAAAAGATTAGAGAGTCAGTGAAGTATGCGAAGGGTTCAGAGGGTAGGATGAAAAAATTTGAAGAATGTGTGGCATTGATTGGTGACATTACTACTAGTGTTGGCTTGAGGTTGGATGTTTGCACTCGATGAAATTCAACATATTTAATGTTAGAGAGTGCACTTAAGTACAAAAAGGCTTTTGCTTCCCTTCCTTTGTATGATAGGAATTATAAGTGGTGTCCTTCAAATGAAGAATGGAAAAGAGGTGAAAAATTATGTGAGTTTCTTGAGCCATTTTATGAAACAACCAACTTGATTTCTGGTTCTTCTTATCCTACATCAAATTTGTATTTTATGCAAGTTTGGAAGATTGAAACTTTGTTGAAGGACAACTTGGCCAATGAGGATGTGATGATAAGTAATATGTGTGGAATTATGCTTCAAAAGTTTGACAAGTATTGGAGTGAATATAGTAGAGTGCTTGCATTTTGGGCTATTCTTGACCCTCGGATAAAACTTCAAATGTTGGAGTATTTTTATTCTAGAGTTGAGAGTGATTCCACTAAATGTCGAGAGAAGATAACGTATATAAAGGGCAAATTGTATAAATTGTTTGAGGAATATGCGAGGCATAGCAACTCAAGTTCTTTATCACAATCCTTGGCTTCTTCGTCCTCTACACCAAATCAAAGTGGAAGAGCTAAAAGTAAAACCAAGGGCAAACGACTTTATGATGTAAGTAATATTTTAATTTAGTTAGTTGATTTGGTTATGATGATTTGATTATTAATTTGTGATAATTTGTAATAATATATTCAATTAATGTAGGAGATTATGGCTTTTGAGAGCCAAACTATTACGAGTGCTGGAAAATCTCAATTGGATATGTATTTGGAGGAGCCAAAACTTGAATTTTCCTATTTTGAAGAGTTGGATGTCTTGAAATATTGGAAGGATAAGAGGAATCGATATCCTAATCTTGCATTGATGGCATGTGATTCTTTAGCTATTCCAATAACCACTGTTGCATCAGAGTATGCCTTTTCTATTGGTACTCGCGTGCTTACAAAGTATAGAAGTTGCTTGCTTTCGGAAAAGTTTCAAACTCTTATTTGCACTCGTAATTGGTTGCATGGTTTTACACCTAGTAATGGTAAGTGATGATATATTAGAGATATTTTAAATATGTTCTTATTAGATGTTTTAATATATTTTGATATTATGCTTTTCACTATATCTTTGTTTATTTTGTTTGTAGATGGTGAAAATCAAGGAATTAAGACAACTTTTTCAAGTGAATCATCCAATATCGTAGAGAATATTGATGGAGAGAAGAAGAAAATGAAGATGATTTTGATGATGTAATGGTTGATGACCTCTAGCTTTTAAGAGATTTGTGTTTTGTTTGTCATACACTTTCATTTTGTGAACATTTTATTTTTATGTTGGACTTCGGATTATTGATTATGGACCTATCACCTATGATTGATGTGGGTTAAAAATATTATATATTTTTATGTAATCAATATTACATATTTATGTGACTAGTAGGGGTGTATCTGGAATTTCGAGATTTGGAGGGGGAGGAGGGTGCGGTATATAAAAGAATGTGGAGGAGGGGTACGATATAATAAACAATGTACAAAAATATTGTTCAATTGAAGTCGTAGAATTCAACATACGAAAGTAAAAATTAGAAAATACACAACATTGAAATAGAAATTACTACCCCAACTGGGTCCGACGAGTCTTCATTCTTTGGAAGTGATCTATGACATCATCATCGAGAACTTGTAGAAAAACATCATTCTCAATGAAAGTGACCAGAAATTCATCTAAAAATAGGTCGCCCATGCTATTCCACAACTTATTTTTTACGTAGGCTATTCCGGAGAATAATCTTTCCAAACTTGCTGTGGCGACATGGAGAATCAACATAACTTGATAAGAAAATAAATTACCGGATAGGCCACATGCGTTTTTGTTACAACGAGCATCTTTGAAAGGTCACAATATCATGTACACTCCGAAACCTATCATCTCTTTACATATCTTGAATGGGTATATCAAGTTGACATTCAAGAGCCATCAAATCAATACTTAAAAACTCAGATGGATAAAACGTGGCAAGTTTGAGTACCTTTTCCTTGTTAAAGGGAGATAAGTGATCTTTCGGACTTAAGCATGCCATGCAAATAAGCAACTCTGTACATTGAGTTCTCGAAGTTGTAATCAAACACTTCTACAAAAAAGTCAAATCGGAAATGTTAAATGTTTGTTACATGTGAAACAAATTGCCTCGACCTTCCTAATGGAACGTAAAGAACATCCATAATGGGAACGACAATGTTATGCTTAGTGCAAATGAAGTGGTCTTATTCAAGAGAGTCTCTCATCGACATTCTCTTATTTTTTACAGCTGTTGTTTGGTTAAATAAACAAGGGACATGATATTAACAATATCTTGATCTCTTCTTTGCAAAGCCAAATACAAATCATTAGTGTACTAAGAAATGGTCAACTTCAAATATGCCATAAAACAAAAATAAATGACTCTAACGAGTACAAAATGGCTTGAGCTTTTATTCTATCTTCGGAACTTGAAGCGTTCTTCAAATCATCACACGTACCTTAATAATATTGTAGGAAACAAGTGGACAACATTCAAAAGGGTCTTATAATGAGACCCCCAATGAGTATCACCGGGCCTCGTTAAACCAAGTTCTTGATTAATCCCGACGCACTCTCAATTTCACATATTTTCAAGGCTTTAGCAACTTATTGATCTTGACTTTCCCGGATCATTTCTCTTCGCTTACAAGAAACTCCAACCGCATTAAACAAGTTTGCAAGTATCTAAAAAAAACCAACAATAATCAATGTTTTTCTTTGCCATAGCTACAAGTGTCAATTGAAGTTGATAAGCAAAACAATGAACGGAGTATGAACATAGAGTATCCTTGATGATCAAAGTCTTTAAGGCCATTTATCTCACCCTTCATGTTGCTAGCCCCATCATACCCTCCCCCTCGAATTTTAGACGGACTTGGTGGATGCTCAACAAGTAAAGGCACAATGACATTTTTAAGCGACAAAGAAGTGGTATCACCAACATGTATTACGGGACTAAAGTACACTCAAAATCTCCACTATAGCAAATAGAATGAGTACATCAAGTTCACAATCTGCCACAATAGATATTGATCCACAAATGTATCAAGATAATCTCGAATTTTAACAACAAATAAATATTAGAAAGACCTCACCCTAAAACCACCCTTATGCCTACAACTATTCCTGACCCTCAGAATATAGAAATCCAATCTTCATCGTCCAGAATATATATTTGCGTGCACTAAATGTGCTAACAAAAAATCAGTTTGATCCAATATTTTCTAGGCCTCTTGAACCAGACTCTGTAGACATGAAAATTCTAAAGCAACACATGTTGTTCGTGGCTGTTTTCCGGCAACATAGAGGTCCAAATTTGACCCCCACCGTCCAGATTGTACCTTCACAAGTTGTAAAAGTACTGTCTAAATTTCAGCTTGACCCAATAGTTGAAACTTCGCAAATATGTCTTCATAATTTATAGTACGAGTAGATATAGAAACAACGGCAGAAAAAGAATCATTTCATTTTCCTCTCTAATTCTCGTTGTCTGTCACACACACCTATCTGATTGTTAATACTCCTGATATATTAGAATAATAATGATCCTAAGTGTTGAGTTTGAGTCTCATCTAGACATTAACCCAACACAACACTTGAGTCATGTTGCATTTAGTGCCTTTCTCTTTTGGTACAATTATCTTTGAATCGAGGTAGATGTTTATATGATCAAATAAAGTGTAACTATTTTATCAGCAACATTAGGGGATATTTGGGTTGGTATGTCCCCATTCGGATAGGGCTTGACCCCGCCTCAATTTATTTCATTTTACAGTCGGATGATTCATCCCTCCACATCCACACCCTTATTACCTATATCATTTTTTTTTTATTTATCAATATACATTTTACTATTTTCAATACATATCCTACCCTATAAATCCATTAAACAAAAATACATTTTCACTATTTAAGGAACTGTGGCACATGCCACTACACGTAGATTTAGCACCATGTATTAAATGTACGTAAAAAAATGAATTTATATCAGATTATTGAAGGAAAATATATTGCTGGTATATTGGTCTTGTAATAATTCAGCTTATTCAAGATTGGGCCTAAAGATTAATGTTTTGATAATCACAATTATCACTATTATTAGTACTATAAGAATGATAAACAAAGACTTTTTGTCACCCTAGAAAGAGCTTAGCGAAGATAGAAATTAAAAGCAATAATTTGTGCTTGGGAAAAATTTTTATCTATCACATTTGGGGAAGGACATATTAAATCTAACCAACTTCTCATATATTATCAAAACTATCACTTTGACTATCACCCCTCATTCCCCCCCCCCCCCTCCCCTCCCCCCAGGACACCCAGCCATCCTAACCCCCACCCCCCACCACAGCCTGACACCCGCCGCCCACTAACCCACTCCCTCACTCTCTCTCTCTCCTCTCTCCTCTCCCCTCTCTCTCTCTCTCTCTCTCTCTCTCTGTCATATAAAAAGCGCGCCTGTTCATCTTCTTCCATTTTACCTGCTCATTCTCACTCTCATTTGAAAATTTACCATTGTGTAAACCTTTCCCTCCCAAAATTCTGAAAATTCACCGCTTTCAGAGCCCACGTCGCTTGAGCTTGTTTTGCCATATACAAGAGAAAATTAAAAATGGTGTCCGCCTTACGGTGTCGCGTTCTTTTTTCCGAGCCCCAACAAGTCGCCGATGCCGGGCGCCAAATAACGGCTGAGAGGGGTTCAGTCGGTCGGTCGCCTCGAAGGCGAAATACAGTCCCCGAAATGCCGAGGAACGAAACTGCTCCAGCACCTCCCGTGCCAGTTAGCCCTGGAGTTCGTACAAGAGCAGCCGCTGCAAGAGAACTTGGGACGACAGGGACACCGATTAGGCATGCACAGACGTCTTCGTGCATTCAACAACCCGCTCAGGCTACTGGTCCTCCAGGCACTCTCTCCCCTAGTCATGATTCGGAAGGAGGTGGCCCCTCTTCGTCTGGGTTCGTTGAGGGAGAAGACAGCGACGAGGTAAATATTTGTTTATCGTGTGGGTTTGTTATTAATGCAAGATGGATACTTGAATTCTTTTCCCAATTTATTTTTTAAAAATATTTGGTTTCTCGTCTGCTCTTCTGTGCATTCTCTCACCTGTCCTATGATATGTTATATCCGTTTGTTATATGGTGAAAAATTCGAGCCATAGATACTGTAAATGCGTTGGTATTTAGTTGGTTTTAAATTTGTTTATAAAAACACTGATTATCTGAAGAGGTTGTTGTGTTGGTTTTGTTTTCCATGTAATTCGGGCCTGGTTATCGATGTGCGTTGTGGGGGCGGATTGTATCGTGCCACACATAATTCGGGCCTGGTTATTGTTGTGTTGGTTTTGCTGATGTCCTATTTTCGTGCCTCAATGTCGATCGCGTATCATTAGCATGAAGACAACGACATTAGTCTATCTAATGAGTTTTGCTTACTTTCTGTTCATTATGTAGTTTAATCATAATTTCGTGCCTCCGACTGTCTCCGCATTTGCCTTAATCAATTAGTACAATTTTGGATGGAACGCTCTTGTATGGTATTCGTGTGGCATAATAATGTTTGGGTATTACATGTTACATGTTGCTCTGTTGGTGATGGGGTTGTCCTAGAGTTAAATGTTTGGCTATGACAATTTCGTCAATATAAACTGGATTTGCAAAGAACGGATGGATTCAATTGAGAACGCTAGCGTATGCGTGTGTTCTCATATACGTGTGACACTATGTTGGTGATAATAATGTGTGCGAGAGCTTTCGTGCGTTTGATGCGGATATCTGCAACATGCAGTAATCGTTATCGTAAAAAGCTATTGTTCTGTTGTTTCGATGACGGGCACTGTAAATTAAGTATTTCTGGTTCAATAGTTGACAGGTTGGTGATCTTAATTTCAGATAAAACGCTATTGCCAATAACCCCTTGTCTTACATTCATCCTTCTTACTACATTCATGGTGTTTGATAGAATAAACAACTTACTCCCTCTGATTAGCATTAGTGACTCTTTTTTTCTCGGTGCAGTGGTATTGGAAGCGTCCATTAATGCAAGCCAGACGGCACAGGATCAATGGATATTGTCGGTTTAGCGTTGCTACAATAATCAAGCGGAATTTGAGCGAGGTAGGACCGGCTGCAGTCGAGGAATACAGGTCATCAGTGTTCGGGCCCCTCCTCCAATTCGACGGTGATGTGTTGAGAATCCCGAGCATAGCAATGGATGTAGTTGTATCATTCGAGATAGTGAAGAGAGGTGTCATGGGTACACCTGAGATGTGGTTTCAGGTTGGTACACAGCCAATCAGGTTTAGCGAAAGAGAGTATGCTTTGGTTACGGGCCTCAGATTTGGTGATTTCAATCTTCAAAGTTATCCGGAGCCACCAGCGAGCGGGGTGTTCATGAGACATTTGAGGGGCAAGCATATTCGGTTGAAGCGATTGATGACGATGTTCGAGAACCGAGTTTTTAATAACAGTCTGAACGACACCCTCAAGGTCGCTAAGGTGCTATATCTGTACTACATTCTGCTTGGACTGGATGCACCAAAAACATTTGTTGACCCTTGGGTGTGGACGTTGGTTGAGAGCGAAACCGAATGGGACAGGTTCCCCTGGGGGAGATACACCTAAATGAATCTGATCAGATACATGGTGGACCTTACACTTAGTGTCACTAATGACTCGAATCGTTATCATTTTTACGGATTTACCACAGCTTTCCTTGTGAGTTATTGTTTTACTCTACCTGATTTTCATTTCTAGTTTGACACTGGATATTCGAGGCCATCCCGCAGATCGGCGAGGACTGTGGAGATTTGGTCGCTGAGGATGCATTGCCTCGGATGTTAAGGTGGAGGCCCAAAAGGACCGGGGTTGACTACAAGGCCGATCGGTTTTTCCAAAGAGATGTAAGATGCTATGTCGAACATGCAGTAAATTTAACGCGATTATGTGTGGCGCGACACACTCATTGACATATTAACGGTAAAATTTACCCATTTGAACTATATTTTCCTTTTGTGCAGCATCTGTGTTTTACAACACTCGTCCCAACCGCGGCTGAGGCAGTTACATCTTATTGGCTAAGCGTTGGAGAGGAGGTCATTCCAATTTTTGTTCCGCCAGCCGTGCCACATTTAGTTCCTGACCCTGTCCCGGAAAATTTAAGTGATCACGTGTTGGAAGACGCGGGAGGGGATGTTGGACCGAGTATTGGCGGAGTACGTGGAGCGTCCTCACGGAGAAGACGTCTTCACCGAGCAGCCCCCGTCGTTGGGTTACGACGTAGCTCCCGCGACAGACGGGTTGTGGCCTCCAACGCTGCCGCGGGGTACCGAGATGACGACGAGGATGTTAATGAACCAATTGATTTGGCGGACGACACAACGACCTCTACTGAGGACGACGCCAGCTCTGATGACTCGGATGTTGGACCTAGACAAACAGGCCCACGGGAAGGATCTAGTGATGTCGGATGGTTATACGAGATTGCGCGGGAAATAGGGCAGGTGATGCGGACTGTGGTCGAGGATGTTGTGCCAGGTAGGGTGCGACAGCAGATGATGATTGAGATAATCAGGAATGAGGTTCCTGGTATAGTTCGAGCAGAACTGGTTAGAATTTTCAATGCCCAAGATGAAGATATTGCCGGCCGGGTAAGTTTTGGCCGAACCTTTTTTAAGCCCCCTTTTTTTCCCTTATTTTAAATTTCAAAACTTGTTCATTAAGGGTATCACTTTCCCATACGTTTCTAATAAACATGCTCTGCCTGTGCAGAGAGGAGATTCTAGGTATGAGACGCGCAATCGAACACCCACACCAATCAACACGCCTGTGGCAGGAGGGTTGAACCCGTCAAGTAGACCACTTCTAAACGTAAACAATTGATGCACGTGTTTATTGTGTTATATTCACGTGCTCTGTGCTTAAATAAAACTCTTGTCTTAACAGGATTTTAGGCTGGAGTTACCCCTGCTGCGGTCCGGGTAGAAGAAACTGTCCCAACTGGTGGGGGGGAGCCTACAAGCCACAGCGGTGGCCCGAGTAGAATTGGACGCATGCGTCTTGCATTTGAGGTCGACCCGCAGAGCGCGAGTGAGCGCGTAACTAGACCACATTCTGGTTATGTCACGCCAATTAGTACAATAGAGGTGCCCCAGCTGGACCCCGTTACAGCGGACAACGAACAACAGATTTCTATAGAGCCGGAAGACGATGTTGGGAATGACAATGAGGATGATGAGCTCGAGCTGCCGAAAGAGGTGTCCCCACCAGAGATTAACCCAATGGAGATAGCCGATGAAGAGGAGCCCATAGGTCCTATATCAATGCCCGCCGAGCCTGACTCATCCGATCGAGGAATCAGGGCTATCAGGCTGAGGTCTGAGTCGGCCGTAGTGATGAGTCCTTATCGGCTATTCGAACGACGTCAGATGTCCGACCGTCGTGCCTTCGAAGCGTTCATGAAAACAGATGGCCTGTGCGTACTCTCTTTAACCATCTTCATCTAGTGATTTATATTCCGTTACTTTAGCAAATCTCGATGGCCGTTTGGTTTTTTGGTCTTTCTTCCTTTGAATTGAAACTAATCACGGATGATAAACTAGGAGGAACGTCGGCATTCGATGGACTGTCGGGAATGATTTCTTTGAAGAGATTGCCAATCCGAAGCAACAATTCGAGGAGATTGTACGTCTCTTGCGTTAAATTGTGTTGTTAGTGTGATTTTAGTATAGTATTTTTCTGAATTCCTCCATTTATGATGCATCCGTTTTCGACGTTAAGCATGTTGACGTGTACATGGGGATACTGATGTCCGATCCAGTGATGGCTAAAGTTAGAGTTAGCCCAGACGTAGCCGGTCGATATGTGATGGTTGACACCGAATTCCATGTGAGTCAGTGTAATGAATTCTACATTGTTTATTTGATTGGGATATTTTTTCCTCCTCCATTAACCTTCTTTGTTTAGGGTTTTTTTAATTTATTTATTATGTTTTGTTCCATATCGTCGTTAACAATATAAAAACGCGTGAAGTTACCAACGTTGTGTTGTTGCCCTTGTCTCTCGTAAAGTCAAATTTGGGTTGACAGGATATTCGTAATGGATGCAATTTGGTTTCAATTGCTTGTATTTTGTTGTGTGTTGTTCATTGATCGCCCTACACTTACTAATGCGGTGATAGGGATGGCCCGATCACTTCGGGTCGGGTTAATACTTTGGCCCATTGACCGGTCCAGAAGGTCCAGAAGCACGCGTCGGCCCAACTTGAAGTTTGTTCCGCGACTCAAGGCCCACGATTCGTCCCCAACCGCCACGCAGCGGAAAATAGGCGCGACAATAGGGAATTAGTTAGGGTTTGTTAGGAGATAGTATAAATATGAGGAAAAAACTCTGAATTAGGGTTCGCATTCTGTATTCTGAAATTACTACGTGTAAACTCAAAGATCTAGTAAAAGAAACACCTCGGCAGGTGCTATTTTGTGCCCGTGGACGTAGATCTCCGGATCGAACCACGTAAATCTTGTGTTTTTTCATATTGCTTACGTAGATTTCCGTTAGGTTTCTTGGATATCAGATTGCGCATTATCGATTGGCGCCGTCTGTGGGAACCGTAAGCAATTTCTGACGTTAACAGTGCATTCAAATATCATGGTGATGACTCGACTGAATCAATCTCGCCACGGTGATCAATCCAATCAAGATCCACCCGTGGATCAAGTTTTGTCGCCGAGGCAATCGCCGACAAGAGGTGCGTCTCATCATCAGGGCAACCAAGGCCCGGTTATAAATCCGGACAACTAGTTCTTACCTCCACCCCCACAAGACATGCAAAACCCTAATCTCGCTGCTGCCCGGCAACCGGTCAATATTCAAATAACTCCAGAATTACTCCAGGCCTTCCTACAAGAGCATGCTCATGTTCTTCAAGACTGGGCGGCCAATCGCTTAAATCCCGAGGGACCTGCCAGACAAGATGTCAATCCCGCGGTGCCTCTGCATCGTCAGCACTCGCATGATCGACAAGACCCGGTGCTTCGCGGGCGTCAGGATTGGCGACGGGAACGACCTGGTTCTTCCGAGGACCATGGGAGTTCTAACAAGTCAAGACAGCGCAACGATGAACCTACGGATGTCGATCGCCGCCGTCCACTCAACGCGGCTAAAAGAGTTCGTTATGCCAACCCTCATACTCTAGATCTTCAAGAGTATGAGCGAGTCCAACGCAATGTCGAGCTCGACAGAATCCTGGGTCTTGATGCCAATGGAGATATCATCACACCGTTTTCTCAAGAAATCATGGCCACCTCCCTTCCCGAAGGGTTCAAAAGGCCTGCCATACCACCTTACGACGGCACCGGCGATCCAGCCAACTTTCTTGGAGCTTTCAGGCACAACATGCTTAGCCGCGATCATACTACGTCCCTCCATTACTGTAAGATTTTCCCTGAGTATCTTCAGGATGAAGCTCGGGTTTGGTTTGATTCTCTCCCGCGCAATAGCGTATCCTCTTTTAGAGAACTCGCCGAGCACTTCTGGGCGCGTTTCGAAGCACGTGCGAAGCCCATGGCCACCCTGGCCGACCTCATGAATATGGAACAGCGGGACGGTGAAACCGTTACCCAATTTCTTGACCGCTTTACAGCGGAGAGTCTCAAGGTGGGAAATTGCTCAGATGATGTAGTCATCAACGCATTCATGAATGGACTCCGTCCAGGACCACTCTACACCGAGTTGGTTCGTAATCCACCGGTCACAACCCGAGCACTGTTCAAAACGGTGTGCAGATATGCTAAGGCCGAGGAGCAGACTCGTCGGAAACGTGAGAAACATGCTAGCAAGCGGCAGTCCGACAGGGCACAAGTTGGGCCTAGCACACGACCTAGTGCCTTTTCTCGTCTGAACCCGGGGCGTTCAGAATCCCGAGGTGATATTCCACAATTTACTCCGTTGACAAAGTCACGAGCTGAAATTCTTTCTGTTCACAAGAACGATCTACGGCCTTGTTCGCGGATGACTGCTCCGCCTGAAAAGAGGAACCGTGGAAAGTGGTGTGCGTACCACCGAGATCATGGGCACGAGACAGAGGAGTGCCAAGAGCTCAGCAAGGAAATTGAGGAGTGTCTAAGGAAAGGTCACTTGCGACAATACATTGCACGGACCGATGACAAACCTCGGACAAGCCAGAATGGGGGTTCGTCTCATAACCGCGGAGGTTATCATGACCGGGGCACACAAGAAAATCGGCCGCCGTGGCAGAATAATCGGCTGGGACCTAGCAATAATGCACGGCAAGACTCTGGCAATCGCCAACAGCCTCGTTTTCTGCCACCACCTCCTCCTCCGGGAGGACCCGGAGACAATGCACCCACTCACGTAATAAACGTGATATATGGGGCCCTCCCCACCGGGGCTTCACGAAATGCCTTGAAGGCAGAGGCTCGTCGTCCTCCTCCCGAGGAGCCACGTCATAAGCGCCTCCATCAATCCGAAACTGTTAGTTCACAGATAGGGACCCGGTTCCAGAGATAACACCTCATACTGATGCCATTGTCATCGACATGACTGTGGCCAATATTACAATAAAGCGGGTCTTCGTGGACAATGGAGCCGCAGTGAGTGTTATATTCGCCGACTGTTTTCAAAAGATGGGAATTCCTCGGGAACAACTTCGGCCGGCCCCCGGGCCATTGTAGACTTTCACTCAGGGTGAAGTCCAACCAGAAGGTGTCATCACTCTCCCGGCGTCTCTGGGGACCTATCCGGCGATAAAAACCATTTTCGTGGATTTTTATGTGGTGAACTCCCCGTCACCGTACAACATGATCTTGGGTCGGGACTGGCTTACTCCCGCCAAAGCCATATGCTCCACATACCACCTCGCTCTAAAATTTCCCACCTCGCATGGCGAAGTGGCTATCCGCGGTAGTCAGCGGGTTTCTAAGGAGTGTATGTACGTGGCACTCAAAAAGACTGCCAAAGTTCCTCCCAAACAGCAGCTTCAGGTAGCATCATCGGCTCTTGAACCTCGGGTATGTACCTCATTGGGGGATACCACCGTCCAGGTACCGCTTGATCCGTCCAAGCCAGAACAGACTGTAACTGTCGGTGCCGTGGATGTGCCATGGTTACACCAGGCCATCATTCAGACCTTGCGAGAGTATTCCGATGTCTTTGCATGGTCCCCTTTGGATATGCCCGGGGTCTCTCCTGATATAATAACCCACAAGCTGAACATCGATCCCAGCGTAAAGCCTATACAGCAAAAGCAAAGGAAGTTCGCTCCGGAGCGAAATGCAGCAATTCGAATCGAGGTGCAACAACTCTTGGATGCGGACATCTTGTTCGAAGTGTACTACCCCTCTTGGCTATCCAATCCAGTGATGGTGATAAAGTCCAGCGGGGCATGGCGGATGTGTGTCGATTTCTCCGACCTCAATAAACATTGTCCGAAGGACTGTTATCCCCTACCTTCCATTGACCAAAAGGCCGAAGCCATTACTGGGTACGTGGCACTTTGTTTCTTAGATCTGTATAAGGGATACCACCAGATCTTTATGGATCCGCAGGATGCCCTCAAGACAGCATTCATCACTGCTTTCGGGTGTTTTGCTTTTAAGAAAATGCCCTTCGGGCTCAAGAACGCTGGAGCCACATATCGATGTCTCATGGACCGCGTTTTCCACGACCAGATTGGCCGCAAAGTCGAGGTTTACGTTGATGATCTTGTTATAAAGAGTATCTCCCATTCTTCATGTGTGCAAGACATTGCCGAAACGTTGTGCACCCTGCGGCGTTACAATTTGCGACTTAATCCAGCAAAATGCACTTTCGGCGTTGGCTCCGGCAAGTTTCTTGGTTATATGGTTTCACAACACGGTCTTCAGGCCAATCCGGCCAAACTTCGGGATGTTTTGGATCTGCAGCCACCGAAGACGTTCAGAGACGTTCAACGTCTCACAGGTGGTTTGGCAGCCTTAAATCGCTTTTTATCTAAAGCGGCAGAGCGCCAACTCCCATTCTTCAAAATTTTGAGACAAGCGAAGTCATTTGAATGGACCCCGGAGTGTACTGAGGCTTTCGAGGCTTTGAAGCATCATATTCAGCAGTTGCCCACTTTGTCAGTTCCTCTCTCCGGAGAGCCTCTCTATGTGTATTTAGCTTCCGCCGAGGAAGCTATTAGCGCCGCACTTGTGCGCGAAGTCAATGGTGTTCAACATCCCGTGTATTCCGCGAGTCGCGTACTCCACGGGGCGGAGACACGATACTCTATGCTGGAAAAAACCGTGCTGGCTCTTGTCATGGCGGCTCGGCGTCTGCGGCCATACTTCCAAGGACGTGAAATACGAGTTCTGACCAACCATCCTATCCGTCAGATTCTTGTAAAGCCCGAGGTGTCCGGGCGCCTCGCCAAGTGGGCTGTCGAATTAGGCGAATACGATATTCAATTTCTTCCCCGCCGAGCTATCAAGGGTCAAGCACTTGCCGACATTTTGGCTGAAACCCCGGGAGATAATCATGAGTCTTCGGCAGACAGTGTTACCCATCATCCCGCTACCCTCGTATCCTCACCTCGCAAGTGGCAATTATATGTGGATGGTGCATCCACGACTCGAGGAAGTGGTGCCGGGGTGCTCCTCATTGACCCCGAGGGAGTTGAAGTTAAATACGTCATCCGATTCAAATTTAAGGTGACTAATAATGAAGCAGAATACGAGGCAGTCCTCGCCGGGCTCCGGCTCACAAAATCCTTAGCCATTCGCCATCTTGAGCTCTTCACGGACTCCGAGGTCGTGTCCAAGCAAATCCTGGGGACTTATGTCGCCAAGGATGAAACAATGATCAGGTATCGTGCTTTAACACTCAAACTTATGTCAGCTCTTGATACAGTTGTTATCCGGAAAATACCACGTACTCAGAATGCAAGAGTAGATGTGCTCAGCAAATTAGCCTCCGCGGTCCGAACTAACATATCTCCGGATATAGTAGTCGAAGACTTATTTCATCCGGCAATTCATGAGGCAACGGTTTCGGTATTGACCGATAGTGATCCGAATTGGATGACTCCTATCATTCAGTATCTCCGAGATGGAATTTTGCCTAATGATAAGCTGCAAGCTCGGCAAGTAGTCCTCAAAGCCCCCAAATACTCCTTTCATGATGGAGTCTTGTATCGACGGTCGTACTTACAACCAAGTCTCCGATGCCTCGCTCCTGCCGAGGCTAATCAAGTTCTACGGGAGGTTCACGAAGGGGCCTGTGCCAGTCACATCGGCTCCTGAACATTAGCCAAGAAAGTTTTCATCTGGGGATATTATTGGCCAACTTTGTTTAACGATGCCCACGACTTAGTGACAAAATGCAGCAAGTGTCAGCTACATTCTCGTGTGAAACACCTGCCTCAAACCGAACTCACTGAAATCCAAAGTGCGTGGCCATTTATTCAGTGGGGAATTGATATTGTTGGCCCATTTCCGGTCGCTCCGGGGGGGTTGAAGTTTCTGGTGGTCGCCGTCGATTACTTCACCAAGTGGGTAGAAGCGGAACCCCTTACTGCCATCACCGGCCAAAACATCTTGAAGTTCGTCTGGCGAAATATCATATGTCGTTTTGGCATACCGAGCATTATCATCTCGGATAACGGCAAGCAATTTGCCAACGATCCCTTCCGGTCATGGTGCGAGGAGCTTCATATCAAACAAATTTTCACCTCGGTAGCTCATCCTCAAGCCAACGGTCAGGTTGAAGTCACCAACCGAACACTGCTCACGGGTATAAAGAAACGCCTGGATAATGCCAAAGGTCTTTGGGCCGAAAACCTTCCGCAAGTTCTATGGGCTTATCGCACGATACCGCATACCTCTACCGGAGAGACCCCCTACAGCCTAACTTACGGCTCCGAGGCAGTTATCCCAGCAGAAATCAGCGTACCAAGCCCCCGCCTCATCACATTGATTCCCGAGGATAACGACGAAGCTCTCCGTGCAAATTTGGATGAGCTCGAATATCGACGTGATCAATCATTCATCCAGCAGGCCAGGTGTAAACAATGTGCAGCTCAGTATCATCACCTCCGGGTTCGAGGCACTCAATTCAATGTCGGGGACCTAGTACTTCGACTCAATTCAGCCAGCAAAGCTGCCCCCGAGGGGAAATTACATGCTTCGTGGGAGGGTCCTTATCGCATCGTTGCCGCGCACGATTCCGAATCCTATCAGTTAGAGCATCTCGATGGAACCTCAATCCCCCGAAGCTGGCATGTTACCTATTTGAGACGCTTCTATCTGTGAATGCCAAATGACAAGTATCATCTTATCTTTATGCTCTTTGTACGCATCTTTCATGCTGTTATCTTTCTTTGTATCCCTCAATTTGCTCCGGCACTCGTCATTGAATAAATACTCTTTATTTATGCATCTTGCTGTGTTTTCTTTTACGTTACGGGGACGCCCTAACGCAATTGTGTTATCATTATTAGTCTCCGGACAATTAAATCTCTCTCTCGGTCCGTCCGAGGAGATTCACATTTCGTCCCCGGACTTATATCACTCTCTCGCCTGTTTAACCGGGGAAGTGTTTACTCCTGCCTGATCCGTCCGGGGAGATTTTACTCCTGCCTGATCCGTCCGGGGAGATTTACATTGGAGTTATTCGAATTGTGTTCCCGAACACCTAATTAAAACAGTTAATAACTTGTTGTTTTCCTTAACACATCTGTGCACATCAAAACGATTTTATTATCTTCCAAATGATACAACACCAAAAAGTTTTTTACATAAGACTTAAAAAAAAAAAAAAAAAAAAAAAAAAAGATAAGCCATTATCTACGGCCCCCGAGCCAGTATTCAGCGCCCCGGCGTTGAGGCCTACTCCTAGACCTACGCTGTGTCCTCCGGGATCTTGTCGATCCTCGACCTCGGGCTCCGGCTCTTTCCCCTCCGCGGGCTTCCCGACGCCGTGGACTTGTTCTCGGCGCTTGTCTGGGAACCTCGTCTCTTGTACGAGCACGGCTACTTGGCTGCGGAGTAGACCTCGGGGTTTGGGCCCATTGCACAGGGTCCCATCCCTCCGGAGCCATCACTTCAATTTCTTTAGCCAGTTCTTCGACTACCTCTTCGGCAACAGCAGCAGGCTCTTCTTCAACCGTAGTCACTGGAACTGGCTCCCGAATGACAATGCCTTTGCTCTTTCCCTCGGGCTTCTTTTTACCCTTCCGGGGGGCTTTTGAAGTACCTTGGCTTCGGCTTGTACTAGCAATGTATTCCTCGGCAGAAGGCCTCCACCTGCCTCGGCCCTTCAATCCTTCATACATGCTGAGAAGCAGCTCCAAAACCTCTCGCTTTCTTACAAGCTCCGAGGACTCGGCTGGGTCATTTGTCATAAGTGCCGAGATTTCGCCCTGAATCTCTACGACCCGCTCCTCTACTTCTTCAAAGGTCAGAAGGCCGAACTCAGACAGTATCCGGTCATACTCCCTTTGATGAACGAGGACACGGCTCATTTCAGCAGCTTTAGCCCGGTACTTCAGTTCGAAATCTTTGGCTCTCTCTTCGGCTTCCTCCGCTCTCTTTTCTGCAACGGACACCCGCTTTTCTAGCCTTGGCACCACGGCATTTGCAGGTTGTTCTTTTCTTTGCGGAACCACTCAAGTGATCGCATGAGTTTCTTTATTATTTCGTGCAGTTCCGCGGCATTCTAAACAGGCAAACGAGTCAACAAGACCGATCAATCTCAAGCATGTAAGGAAAAAGTTCAGCTCGAAAGCAAAATTTATATTCAATCAAGACAAAGTACATTATCCATGTTTCGATACACAATTTACATCTACTTCTATTATCTACAACTTTAAATTTGAGGGGAACGACTGACCTCCCGCTCAGTCCCCTCAGTATCCTCGGGCAACACCTCTCGCCGGCCCTCCGACACTTCGGCTTCTTCCTCCTCGTTAACTGCGGCGGCTTCATTCGCAGCTATGGCATCAACCTCCATCCGAGGGGGGGGGTTCTTTGTTTCGGGGCTGGGAGACCAGTTCACCCCGGCGGAATGCCAGAAACTCTTGGTCCTGGTCCACCGCACAGTTAGCAATCTCCTCGGCCGTCAAAATTTGCTTCTTCTCCGCTAAGGCCTTCAACAGAGGCCACTCTGGCAGATTTGCTAATGCTGTGTAATAGGCCCTCTCCACCCCGGCCACTGCGTCAAAATCGTACCCAAATTCTGGACAATATACGTCCACATTCGGGTAGATTTCCTTGATCTGCTCCAGCAGCACAGATCGGGTGGCCTGGTCCCCTATTGCCACAAAATCAGTCTGAAAGTCAAGAAACGTGCTGGTTTGGAACAGTTTCTCGGCGAATGCCTTCAGCATCGCTCCTTGACCTTCGACCATGGCAGCTTCCCGAGCCTCCATCTCTGCCCGCAGCTGCAGTACTTCCCCTCGGAGGACACTGGTTTCTGCCTCCACTCCGCGCAGACGCGCAATCTCATTTTCAACCATGGCCGCCCTCTTACGCGCCTCGGCCAGGTCTTGGGTCAGCCGGTCGTTGCGCGCCCGAAGCTCCCTAGCCGCTTCGGCCAGCTCCTCCTTGCCTTCCTTCTCGCTCTTACGACCGAGGTCCAGGATACCTCGCGCCAAGCGCAGAAGTTCTTCGGCATCGGCCCCCTCCAACCCCAATAGACTTGGGGGCCCCTGCTCCTTCAACTGCAACCAATCACAGCACACAAAAATCAGCACAGATAAACATGCACTGCATTTGGGTTAACAGTAATTACTACGCATCTTGGATTTACCTCCGTGCTCTCCCCGGTGCGGAGTCTTTTCGCTGTCGCTGGAGGTATCCCCGAAGGCTCCGGCCTCTTCTTAGATCCGGGGGTAGGCCTCGCCAATCCTACCTGCTCCTCAGACCCAGTGCTAGGCCGCGCACTGGGTGACGTCTTCCCCCGGGGAGACACTTCAACAACTTTCCCTTTCTTTTTGGCTGCGGCAGCCGCCGCGGGGCTTCCGGATGGTTCTTTTCCGAAGCGTCCCACTGCATACAGAGGTTATAGTTAGTCCTATGCAAGACAACAGTTTGTAAAAAGCAAGACAGAAGAACTCCTACCCTCTTCGGCCACCGCATCGCCCGAATAATACGGGCTCAGTCCTGCCCCCTCCAATTCTTCCTCAGTACAGAGTGTTTTGAAAGTCCCCACTGACCGGAATACATGTATGAATTCGGCCTCCGGGTTCTCCACCGGAGCGGTATCAAGTACCTCATCCCTCCTCCACTTCGGGAGAGCTACTTTGTTTTTCACAAATATAAACCTCTCCTTCCATCCCTCCACCTTACTCGGATTTTGAACCTTGAACCCACCTCGGGCTCGGGGACTGAAGGAGTACCACCCCTTGGATTTCCCGAAGGCTTTTAATTGGTAAAAAAACCTAAAAAGCTCTACGGTCGGTTCTATCCCGGCATTCTTGCATACTACGGTGAATCCCACTACTTGCCTAACCGCGTTCGGCGCTAGTTGGCTTAAGGCAATGCCGTAGTATTTCAGTAACTGGACTACAATGTCCCACAGGGGCAGTCTCAAGCCTATTCTAAGGGGATCTATATACACACTAATAAAACCCTGCGGCGGGCAGCAGGCCCTATCATCGGGGTTCGGTACTATATATTCTAAGTTAAATGGAAAGTAAAATGAGGGGATTTCTCTCTCAATCTGCACTCGCGTCATCCGTAACGCTACAGTGGCCACTTCAAAATCCTCCTCCACGCATTCATAGAAACCGACCATCATAACGTTGCTTTCCATGCCGTCGGCCCTGTCTACCGTCCTAATCTCATTCCTTTCCGGAATAATATATCGAAGGGGGGGCACATCTAACGGGGCACTCGTAGTCCCTACTTCTTGAACAAAGGAAGAAGATGAAGAAGAAGGCATACTTACTTGGGTTGAGTTTGAGAAGTTTTGATTTGAGATGAATCACAAGCACAGAATTCCCCTTTTTTCCCGCTTTCTAAACTGGCAAATCGCAATGAAGAAGATGAAGAGTTACTGTGCAATTATTCCAAATATATATGCAAAAAACCAACGGCTCTGATACAGCCTATTCAAATTCAGTGATGGAGATTTAGACGTGCTATTCACGCGCTTTACAGTTCCCAAGGCGCGTGGGGAACATGTTTATTGGAAATCGCAGAGCGTGTCACTTCACATCCCTCTCTCTCATGATGGCGCCGCCAATCACATCAACCTCACTCTTCGCCAGGAAGATTTAAACTACACTCCGGTGATCCTTTCACCTCGGCCATACTACCACACTCCGGTGCTCTCTTCATTTTGGCCAGACTACTACACTCCGGTGATCCTTTTACCTCGGCCAGATCATTATGTACTTCCGATACGTTTCATGCTTTTGGGGAACTCGGTATCTCGCTATCTGCCCCGTGTACTCCGGCTTAGTTCGGTTCCGCTTCCGTGGTCTGCACCGCGGGGTCCCTTAGACGCGGACAGACTTGGTCATCCACAAACACTTTGGCTCGCCCGTGACCACGGCCCATCTTGCTTCTGGTTCCACCCCGGCGACAACCGAAGCTCCTTCCTCGCTCCGGCTGGGAGGGGGGCATCTGATAGGGATGGCCCGATCACTTCGGGTCGGGTTAATACTTTGGCCCATTGACCGGTCCAGAAGGTCCAGAAGCACGCGTCGGCCCAACTTGAAGTTTGTTCCGTGACTCAAGGCCCACGATTCATCCCCAACCGCCAAGCAGCGGAAAATAGGCGCGACAATAGGGAATTAGTTAGGGTTTGTTAGGAGATAGTATAAATATGAGGAAAAAACTCTGAATTAGGGTTCGCATTCTGTATTCTGAAATTACTACGTGTAAACTCAAAGATCTAGTAAAAGAAACACCTCGGCAGGTGCTATTTTGTGCCCGTGGACGTAGATCTCCGGATCGAACCACGTAAATCTTGTGTTTTTTCATATTGCTTACGTAGATTTCCGTTAGGTTTCTTGGATATCAGATTGCGCATTATCATGCGGTATTTGACGTTGCTTGTCCAGGCTTTGTTGAAAGAGTTGTGGCAGAGTAGGTATCCACTGATAAACAACGAGCTTCAGTACACAAGCCACTGCGAATTTGACCCCAGTACATATGAGGTGTTTACCAAGGAGGAACTTCAGCATCTAATTCCGTACGTGCACGGGTTAGCCCCAGCGTGGCGTAACATGAAACCGTGGGCACGAGTTAACACGGTACGATGCTTCTTAAACCAAAAAGTTGTGTAATACTATTCAGAGTGCTTATTGCTTTTGTTCATGACAACTGTAGGCCGAATAACTATGTTAGTTTTTGAAAAGCCCTCAATTTCTCCCCACAAACTGTTCACGTTAAATCTGCGTCTTTATGTCTAAGATTGTGCTATGATCAGGTCATCAAGTGCTGGCACTTCAATGACCATTGGGCATGCATCAAACTTCGCCTGGACCGGGCACGTGTGGTTATCTATGACTCCATGCGCCACAAATGGGCAGAATCCCCAGAAATTATAAACAAGCGCTTTCTGCATCTCTTACCCCTTATTCGTGTCCTGCCGTCTTTGCTGGTCGAGAGTGGCTTTTACGCTCAACGTCCGGACCTCAGTCCACAAATGCGCCAGTGGTTAGTCACCGGAGCCATGGAACATTTCTGCTTCGATCAGGCCGACTCCATCCAATGCGGTCCATATTCACTTGCAATAATAGAATGTTTGATGGCTCAAGTTGAACCTGCCAAGGATAGGGCTGAGGATCGCATTCGAGGGAAGTACCGGAGGCACATCAGGGACACAATATTCCGTTACAGTACTCCACCCGAAACGTTGGGGGATCGTAGCCCTCCATCTTGAAGGTTATTTGTGGACAAACGGTGGGGTTTAGCTTAGTTCGAGAATAGTGGTTTAGCTTCAGTATGTACAGCATGTTTGGGTTATTTATAGCTGCTTTTGTTTTGGGATTACTATCGTTGTTTAGAAGTATGTTACTCTCTGTGGTTGTATTATGTCGGAATGGCCTCACGCCTTTGTATATATAGCACAGTGCGGTCTTGGTTCTGAAGTTTTCTACGGCGGATTTAGAAGTTCAGATGAAAATATATCTTATGGCCAGTTGAAATTGTGGGATATTCTGCTTGTGTTCTCTGTGCCCTAGTTTAGTTTGGTCACCATAACAACATTGCCATTCCTTATTCGTTAGCTTTCCTTCCATAACCGAATGGTGCAGGAACACGGACTCAACTGAGTGGGCTCCAATCATACGCGTGCCTTAGGGGGGTGAAGGCACGAATCCTTCCCTGTTGACTACGAAGAACTTAATCCTTTTTTTTGTTCATATCATCACACTCCTGATCCACCAATTCACGCTGGAGGGTGTTGACCATTTCGTGCATCCTTCCCACTGGACAAACTTGCACCTCCTACAAATTTTATGGTGATCTCCACTAATTGGCCAACTGGTATTATAAACGAACCGCTTGCTACGTCTAGCTCGTAAGACTTCTTCCATCTATACAGAATAGGCTTTCGGAAGCATCCCAACGCATAAAAAATTACCCCCAAATTGATTCGTGCCTACAGTAGTGGGGGGCACGATTCATTCCTTGTCAACATAATCTTCCACAGTTATTTCATATGTTTAAATCGCCCTTTTTGTGGACCACGCCTACAATGTGCATGAACCGCTCAAATTCGTGCATCTAGCCTATTAGCCAGCTTAGTGGCCCCCACGGCGCTTCTGGTGAACCCCGTAACTTGGTCCATGGGTCATAAGAACCCATATACACCTTAATCGGGTTCACACACTCAACACAAACAAACCGAAACAACCTACAAGCGCACTGAATCTACCCCCATCGCCTCCACCCAACCCCATCTAAAAAAAATTACTACACTGAACTCTGAATCTGGGTTTTCTCAGGTTTTCATCCAATTTTATTTGTTTTCAAGCCAGGTTGGTTCATGAGGTTTTGGTCCTTTTTTTTTTTTAATATATTTTTTTCCACCATTCCCTGTTTTAATATGGGTTTGCCGACATATAATCCCGCCAAAAATTGAGGATAGTCGATGCCCAGATATTCTGGGCATCTATATCCCGGTTATTTACCCTAGAATCTCTGCTCATGAACTCGCCATTTGCAGCTGCGCACACTGGTAGCCGTTGGCGGACGCCGTCTTGTCTCCGGGAATCTGTTCCAGTAGCTACAAAATAAGCGTGTTGACCGGTTCCACATTACAGGAGCACTAAACTTTGAGGACCCAGGTAAGTACTCAGTCGAATTCGGCCATTTCCGAATGTTTATACCTCATTCATAAAGATTTACTGACCCAAATTGAATTACAAGAATTAATTAGTCTGATTATGATTACTGATATTGTCACGACTTTATAGATTTCCGCCGTAGAACGTCTCTGCACCATGTTTAAGTTGTAATTGGCCTAGCAATTGTCATATTCGCTAAATTAGAGTGACTACTGTGCACCAAGTGTGCAGATGTTAAAGTCCTTGTTGAGTTGCCCCAAAACTGGGAAACCTCTTCCAATAATAGGGTCTCTTTAATTAATACAAGTGCTATCCGTCCTTGAAGCTTTCAAACAGTGTGTTTAAATACTCTGTTTGCTGGCCACTTCTTCAGGTTACCTGGGAGAAATGGTCAGCCGCCACGTCACTGTGGTCTATGGGGGAAGATGGGAGGGCCTAAACTACGTAGGTGGAGACGAAGAGTCGTTTCGCGTCCGAGGGTCAGAACTGAGTAGAGCGCAGTTGGTTGATATAGTCCACGCCATAATACATTTATGCCAGGAAACGCATGAGTATGTGCTTTATGGTCTGGTGGTAAATGATGAAGGGCGTATAATGAAGTTTAGGATTCTAGGGAACGACGACATAGCAGATGTCCTAAGCACTTCATCAACACCCTCTACATATGTGATTGTGAGGCCCCGGGAATGTCAAGAGGACCCTCCGACGGTCGTTCACGATAGCACTAAATTTGGTACGACGGCCGGTGAATTAGATTTTCCAACTGCCCTGTACCAATGCCCACCATGCCCTAATCAAACGCCAGGGCCATACTTTGTATCCGATAAGACTCACAACACAGTCGCATGTGGGGTATGGGGGGACTCTGCGACAAGACGGGGTGCTGCCTACCACGGTGAACCTCGACTAGACAAGCGAGTTCCCGGATTGTCCTCTACAACGGTGGCAGGCAACGCGGAGGCGCCGTTCACTTTCTCAGCATTTGACGGTTCTGTCGGAGACCCCATTTGTGGGCGGACTAGTGGACTAACGGATGACTTGTTTGCGCCGGACTGGGGGTCCCATGGAACTGATAATAACCCCAGCGGTACCTATGAAGATGAGGAAGACCCAGATGAAGACGTTGAACTAGAATATCTAAATGCTCGGTCACAGGAGATGGATCGTATGGAATATACGAACTGGGTACGGGGTGATGGAGCTGATGGAAATACTACGGTAACAAATGATATCTGCCAATCCCTCCCAGTTGTTCCATATGTCCCACCCATTAAGCCCGCAGTTAGTAGGTGGATAATCCCCGGTGCAGAATTCCACCGTGACGACGGTACAGTTATACCATGTCACTCGGAACCAAGCTTAGATTCTAAGATTTCTAAAGGCAAGACATTCAATTCGAAGGGGGTGATCTTATATGTGCAGCAGGACTCTATCATATCGCACATAAGGCGGAATTCAGAACAAAGCGTTCTAGTCCATCGAGGTACTATATAGTGTGCAAGTTCAGCACATGTAAATTCCAGATGAATGCTGTTGGGGAAAACGGTTTCTGGCGGGTCGTGGTGTTGATCACACACGATTGTTCCATGAATCACAATAATACTGGACCTCGACGGATCCCCGCGAAGACCATTGCCGCCTTGTATGCCCCAAAACTAATCGAGGGCCACACGCTAAGTGCAAAAGCGATGCAGCGAGACATGAAATGGGACCACTCATTTGAAGTAGATTACCAAATACTTCTTAGATCACGGCACCTCGCACATGAGATAGTTTATGGAGAGTACGAAAGTTCATTTTTCAAGGTTCCATCATATTTGTACATGCTAGAACAAATGAACCCGGGAACCACAACAGCACATTCTGAAGATGATTTAGGGCGATTCGAAAACTGCTTCTTTGCATTGAAAGCTTGTGTTGACGGATTCCTGAAATATAATCGGCCTGTTATTGTTATCGACAGGACTCACTTGAAAGGTCGGCATCGGGGCATATTGTTTGTTGCCGTTTGTAAGGATGGAAACGAGCAATTGTGGCCAATTGCATACGGCATAGGACATGTCGAGAATAACCCGGCTTGGGCCTGGTTCCTGGGGAAATTAAAAGAATGCGTTGGCGTGCCAAAGGATCTTCTAATTATCTCCAACAAACACCCAACCATTATCAGTAGTGTGAAATCGATGTTGCCGGGTGTGCCTCACGGCCTTTGCTACTACCACTTGAAAGGATCACTGTCATCGTACGGAAAGCACGTGACAACATTATTTTATAAAGCTGCTTACACTTATAACCAACAAGAGTTCGATGAGTGTTATGCACAGATTAAATCAATATCAGAGTTTGGTGCTTATGCTAAGTTAGAAGGTGAAGGTGTTGGTGCATGGTCTCGTTTGAAGAGCCCGGTTAGGCATTACAGTTTCATGACATCCAATGCTACTGAGTCATGGAACAAACGAATCCTATGGGGCCGTAGACTGCCGGTTAGTTCTCTCCTCGAATGCATCAGGAGTGTCATTGAAGACTAGTTCAGTGAACGACGGCACAAACATGAGGCACGCATTAACGAGCTAACAGCTGTTGTTGCGAACAAGGTAGCCACGAACGCTGAAAGAGGGAGGAAGTTCACTGTGAAAAGGCTAACCGAGGCGAAATACCGGGTAGACGACCCACCGCAGTTACATGTGGTAGACTTGTCGGAGTCAACGTGCACGTGCCATGAGTTCCAACTCGATCTCGTTCCTTGCCCACACGCATGTGCATGCATAGGGTAGGTCTATTAGCCATTGTTTGGTATGGAATCGCCGAAAATACTACATAGCGGTAACCACAAAAAGTTTATCTAATGCTAATGTTTATTCCCATTCTCATGTAGATTTATACGCGATGATGTCAACAAATACGTAGCTTCATACTACAAGACAGAAACGTTGCGGAAACAGTACAGCGGGGAAATTATTCCGGTCCCAAGGCCAGACGACTGGGTCGTATCAGAGAAGGTACGTAAATACGACGTCAAACCACCTAAATGTCCAAAACAAGCCGGTCGTCCAAAGACCACCCGGACACCCCACCCATCGGAGAAGAAGTCAACAAGTACGGATAAGTCCAGAAGATCGTGTAGTCGTTGCGGTGAGGTTGGCCACAACATTCAAAATTGCACGGTTCGTTTACCCGAAACAGTAGGCACCCAAAGTGCAAGTTGGACTGGAGGGCCAGTGGACGAAACAAACAATTTGAAAAAGAAACGAAAATGCAACGTGTGTAGGGAGGAGGGTCATCGAGCAAACAAATGCCCAGGCCCTGTCAGTAATGTCAGCAAAGGGAAGGCACCACAGCAAACGCCGGAACAAGCTAAAACCGGGGCCGCGACAAGCAAGGCGTCGGTAGATACACGTGCAGATGTCGATCTCAGCGGTGAGGATACCATTGCAACATCAGATGAGGCTGAGTCGGACGAGGGCACGCAAGATTGGACGAGTCGTAACAGGTTCGTATTCAATCTGAACGAAGAGCCAACTCTGGACACCGAGATAATGGATGAGACATCCACGCGCAAAGAAGCTCTCGATGTAGATGCGTTAGAGAATACAGCCGGACTCGATAACTATGTTGTGTCATTATGAAGGAATATCAATGGAGGGGTGTTATGGGTTTATGAATGGTTATCAACAGCGTAAATGCGTGGCTTGGATTAACACACACGGAGAAAACGGAGCAGATGCTCTCATGCCTGAATGAAGCGGGCACTACCAAGTGATTTCAAGCTAGGTGGCACGACATAATTATGGAGCTCATCGTCGTCAGAGTGTTTGTAATAGTATATAATTTTCCATAGGAACCGTTATTCGTTACCTAAATCATGCACCACCACTGTTTAATAAATTTCGTGCATCGTCTGTAGGGAAGGCACGAAAAAAGATTAGGTCTTCAATAGCTCCTTGTAACCGGATTCCGGCTTGCTAGACTTTTTATTTTTCTATTCCTGGCATTCATTAATAGACCTCCTCAAAGATGATACGGGCACGGGACAATTGAAATTTGGCTGCTGTTGTATTAGACCCCAAAATATGCAAAATAATTGAACCTAAACTTATCCCTATCGAGTTTGCTTGGATCCCCCCCTTTAATCGATATGTCCCTCCTTTTATCCAATTTCTGCTCATTTCACTTAACTGGTTTAAAGTCGTGCAGAATGTAATCAAGGTGGTTCATGTTGGTTGGTGGGCTACATTGCGCGCCCATTAATTGCTACTCCAACAGTCTATATATAATAAATGCATTTGCAACATAAAACACTAAAAAAAGTGAAAAAAGGAACAATAAAATTTTAATATCATAAAATCAGAATAAACACAATTAAGGGCAACACCAGTTTCCAATTCTGCAAGATGCCAGAATATCCCTCTAACCTGTGGAGGCCACAGACAGAGTTCTTCTACACAGAAGGATGGACCGAGAGCATGAGCACGGCTCTCATCAACTCAGTAGCTGAAACTTGCCGTAAACGCGGTTGCTATCTCGAAGGATGTTTTGAGGAGGCGTTAGAAGACGGGATGATCGGCGTAGTGAGGGAGACAGGTCAGGTATGGCCACTCGTCAGGATAGATATCGAGCTGGAAAAGCTGAGAGACAGATATGATACCTTCGAGTGGGTAACGGAGTTGCCTGACGTGCAGTACAACCCAAAAACCAACAGAGTTGTCGCAACTAATGGAATCTGGGAACAGATCCGTGAGGTTGGTGCGATAATAATGTTATCTAGTGAAATCGAATTCATTCCAATACTCTCTTTGATTCTATTTTACATAGTTATCGCATTCGTTTGGTGTTGGCAGAGATGCTTGTTTGCTGCAGCGTACCACCATGAAGGGGAGCCGGAGTGGGACAAGCTACAAGAGATATTCGGTCGAGTGGATGGGTGCTACCCAGTGCCTTCACCGACAACGAGCGACATGTCCAGCTGTTACGAGGTGGACGTGGCCGAGGAATTTGGGGATGAGTGGCTTGGTGGTATAGACCGCAACAACGAAGAGGACACTGCCAAGGGAAAGATTGACTAACGACAGACCGGCCTAATGTAGCTCTAAGTATGAACCAATTTTCAAAAAATACATAGGTTAACGGTTCGAAGAAAAACCTGCCATTATGTAACTACATCGTCTGTTTACGTATGGAAATGCTTCAGTAAATTCTCGCATGCATTTGTGGCCCCTTTAATGTCACGGTGACAACACAATAATTCTTTAATTTTTATAGTTTTTGGGAAATTTTCCGGAATTTTTAAAGGGTGAACCTTGCTCGGCACCGCAAGACAAACACATACTTTTCGAGGAACGATGGTTACAAAGTCGTGTTGTTGCGGCACGCCTGGCCTTGTTCGAATAGATTTCAAGCAGTAGTTGCCACAGCCAACCCTAAAACAACATGCACAATTATGTAATTTCAATTGTTAATGTGCACTAAACTGAAATAAAAACCTTATTAACACATGTACACCCGTCAACCCTCCTTATTAATTGCACTCTCCAACCGGACGGTCAGGGCCAAGTGAGTAAGTGTTAATAAATCTAGTTGGTGAGAGCAAACCAACCACTCACTGGTTGCATTAATTATGACAACTGGCTACATAACCGGTCAGTGCTGAATCCGTCATGAATGAACCTTGTCTAGTACAGGATTCATTACACCCAACCACCAAAATACCCTAAACAGCAAGATTGAATGTCAACTTTTATTTATACCGAGTAAAAACGAACTACCATCGTCCGCAGCATTAGCACGCAGAAGAGCAACCTTCCAGCGTAAATAAGTAATTATTACAAATACTTCGCACAGTAGCGTAACAGTCCGATTGCTTGTGTTAAAACTGATGCCACGAAGCCCATCTGACCTGTGGAGGCCGCAGAGTGAATACTTCAACACTGAAGGATGGACGATGGGCATGAACGCGGCATTGATCGAGTCTCTTGCCGAAACCTGCCGGCGAACGGGCTGCCTTCTGAATGAATGCTACGACGAAGCAGCTGACACTGCTGTATTCGATGTTGCTGTGGAGACACTCCAGGTCTGGCCAACGAGAAAGATCAAGGACGAAATCGAAAAGTTGCGGAAATGGTATGACATCTTCAAATGGCTCACCGATGATCCAACAACCCAGTTTTGTACACGCCAAAAAAAAATCATTGCGACAAACGAAGAATGGGATTGTATAACGGAGGTAATCCGCCCGTTTGGCTATTTAACTATTAAACATTACGAAGAACATTATTTTCTCCCTCATGCCCCCAGACGCTGACGTTTGTGATTTATATGTCCCCGTAGCAAAATTTGTTCGCGGCTGCATATTATCATGCTGGCGAACCTAGTTGGGACAAACTGCAGGAAATCTTTGGACGTATGGACGGAGTGACTCCTTCGCCGTCGTATTCATCAAGTGAAGAACCGTTCGAAGAGGAATACGACCCATATAAAGATTTTCCGGAGTTCTGGAATGAAGGATACGACAGTGGGTCCGCCGAAGACTCGAAGAGCACCGGAAAGAAGGGGTAGTACTAATAGATTGAAGTAACGGTAGTCTATATAGTAGAAGTGCACGAAATTTAGTTCCATACTATTCCGTGTAAACGTGTACACTTGCGGGAACGTGGTTGACGTTAGAGTTATTTCTGTATTACCCTATGTCAAATACAGACTTTTTCCAATGTCTATCCGCGCGCCATCAGGGGGCACCGAGAGGCTGGAAAACATTATACGTTGGAGCAGATAATAAAACTAAACTAAATAAATTAAAAACTGACCGGAAAAAATATTTAATGTATGCGTCAGCCGTACTTAATCCAACGTCAAAAATCATTTTACGTACGTTATTGTTTGGGTGCGACTGTGCGGAACGCACTCCAGTACTGGACAGTATAGAAAATGGTCATGCAATAAAAACAAATTCAAATTCAGCGATAGGCGATGTTGACATGGAGCAATGCACCATCAAATTAACCTACCGAAACCTAATGTACGTACAATGATAACGACATTACTAACTATATGACGTAGAATCCTCTGGGTGGACTCAACTAGACGTCCGGACAGATCAAGAAATAGTACATTGCGAGGACAGGCAGGTTAGAACTCAGGTGAGCCTGGTGTTTCGGGACTATCAGGATATGCAACACTAGCTGAGGACGAAGTGGATTCAGAGTTGTAGGCAGATGGCCCGAATAGATGTACCAGTTGTTCCATCAGAGGTTCCCCATGACCGTCATACGAGCGGACAACCTCTCCATGTTTAGCAGTCAGGGAGACCCACAGGTCTGGCTCCATAGTAACACTATTCGTTTGTCCATCGTACGACACACCAGGCGTACCTAAGATGGCCCTCCATGCATTATATCTTGATTCTAACATCTTTACGCGATTACAGACGCCTAAAAAGCTGAACAACGGTATACTTCCGAACCGCTCGCGGAGACAACATCGAATGTACATTAGAGTCATGCCATTACCAGAATCAGTACCCGGCAACCACTTGCCTAGACTGCGCTGGCCTAGAAGTAGATTTATCAGGCAGGCATCCATTTTGATTGTCCACTGAGACCCAGAATACCAATCAGTGTTAGGATCGGAGGGGACGGGAACTGTACGCGCTAGTGGGGTAGACATCACTGACTAACGTGTATATCAAAATAAGAGGCAGATTTCTTTCGTTTTGGTTGATGTGTGAAGACGATTGTCCCTGGTGTAAATAAAGGGTGTGTTTCGACGAATAATTCTTGTAGAAGCATAGGGTGCCCCACTTGGACGGGTCAAGGATACTCGCGAATATTATTGTGTCAGCCACATTGCATAAGGAACGGTAGTAGTCGTGCCAGCTATATCGGATTGGACTGCAGGCACTCTGCGGTCGTTAAGTCCAATCCAGTCACGGGATGATCTATGCCAAAAAAAAAAAAGCCTGCCTGATGCTCGAATCTTGGACCAAATTGATGGC
The DNA here is from genome assembly GCA_958295605.1 of Ajuga chamaepitys. NCBI lineage: Eukaryota > Viridiplantae > Streptophyta > Magnoliopsida > Lamiales > Lamiaceae > Ajuga > Ajuga chamaepitys. The sequence continues at coordinate 49,857,030 of OY282500.1, read as the reverse complement.
GTGCCTGACTACGTAGCATGCACCAAAAAACAAATCCTGTCATCTTGTCAGGAGCCCCACCAAAGGTTACAGGTGACCAGGTTAGCAGACGTTTAGTGCTTTAACTGATCTTTAAATTACGTGGTGGGGTATGTGCTAACTTAGTTGAGAGTATCTTTAGTTTTCTTTGTGAGAATGACTCGATGGGACTACAGGCCCCAGCAGGAATACTTCTACACAGAAGGGTGGACAGAGATAATGAACGACGGGCTACTAGAGGCACTCGAGGAAACGTGCAAACTAAATGGTTGCCTGCTCGATTCTTGCTGGGATGAGGCAATGAAAAACGGACGCTTAACGGTCGCAATACGATCGTACTGCGGTTGGCCCTTGTCTAAGATTGCTGAAAAGACTGAGAAACTAAGAAGGAGGTACAATCTGTTCAAATGGATCAAGGAACAAGAGGGTGTCCATCATGACAAGCACTCGGATAAAATAATTGCGGGCGAGGATGTATGGGAAAAACTACGGGAGGTCCAGCCTCAAGATTATGATCATAAATAGTAGCATTGCCCGGATAGTCGTCTATATTTATTATTCATTACATTGTCAAGTGTGAACAACCACTAGTAGATTGATACAGTTAACCAAACAATTATTTCTTTTTGGTTATTCAGGAACACCTACTGGCAGCCGCATACAAGAACGCTGGGGAGCCCGACTGGCGTAGTCTGCAGGTTATATTTGGCCAAGTTGACGGACCAGTTTCACTAACTCCATCGCCCGAGCTTTATAGAGGTCCAGAGGAGGACGGCGAAGCTTTGTATCAATGCGGTTATTCGAGCACCGAATACTAAACGCTTTAATGATTACCAGAACCCGGGCCGGATCTAAGTATTATCTATTAATCACCACCAGCACAATTTACTTATTTAAGCAAACTTTAACAATGATTGACACGTTGGTGCCTAACATTCTCTCTCGATTTTAATTAGCCAATGCAAGTATATGTTTCTTTCGAATTATTTAATCCAATATTGAAGTGCTCCACACATTCCCCAAAGGTAACAGTCGTAATTCGTGCATCTAGACTAGCTACAGCAAGCACTTGTAATAACCCAAGCGACGCCCGTATTCCGTTATCGTGCCAACATAATATGTAAAATCAAACCAATGCGATGTGTTCGGGCCCGACATGCGCGGACGTTGGAATATTAATAGTACTTCAAATATAACTCGAACACCAAACTTCATGGTTCTTACAGTTACGTTATTTTGAGCCGCCGAAACGTCACGGCTTACTCGTGCCTTGCGCTATCTTAAAATTTAGTTGGCATCAATAATACGCAACCATCAACGCTAATGCTTACATACGTTACACTATTGAACAGATGTAACCCTAAGTGTGACGAAGCCAAGCCAACAATTACATCGACATAAACATGTTTGATGTTCTGGGGAGGTCATTGATCTTCATGTACTTGTCACAATCAAGGTATTTCCAACCATCACACTCCCGCCGGTGGGGGAGACTGGGGAAACCGACGAACTTGCCTTGGCTCAAAAATTACTTGTAGTGCGTCCCACATAGGGTCACCTTCGACTTTGTACGGTAGGGCCCGAGTGTCGCGCTAAAGGTCGTGCAAAAATAAAAAATGCAAATCATTAGCCCATAATTATGATTGATAACAAAAATTTTGTCGAAGAACTAAAATTACGGGCTAACCTTGAAAATTTCAACCCAACAATCCGGTGTGTATCGAATTGAGTTGTTCCAGATGTCATATACAACTCCCTCATTTTCGACGATGGATTTGAACAACCGGTGTCGGCGCCCGAGCTTTTCAAGCCTATCCGCTAGATAATCGGTGGTTACCACTTTTTCGTGCTGCTGGAACAAAAAATCCTTCGCCTTTTCTAGCACCATGCTGTGCCCCCCACCCAAACTAAAATTCCCATTCAGAACTTCATCGGCAAGGAACACGATGAAGGACTGATCTACATTTTTGGACCACCCTTTGGGGTACATAAACATATCCTGATAACTTGATGGCCGATTAGCACGTTGTCGGATGTTATGATGACCTCGCGGCATCTCCTTAATTAAACACAGATGTATTTATTTTGTGGACAAAACGGAGTGGATGTATTTATAGCCGTCTCACATGTCCACCTTAAACCTAAACAAGAATAATGAAAAATATTTATATCAATAAATTAGTAGGGGGTCACAAGAAAGTTAGACCTATAAATAAGCGAAGCTGAAATAGGAACCACCACACTGGCCCTAACGCCACTCACCTCCGGAAACCCTCAAAATTGTACACACACGACATGGCCGGTGCGAGCAACATCTCACAACCACCACTAATACTCCAAACAATATATTTCTACGAGGACAGCGATTGGACCAAAGAAATGGATGATTGTATCCTAGAGGTCATCAAAAGTGAAGTACAACGTCGATATTGGGTCCCTGGCGAGTATCCACCCAACAACCTCAGCATAGTCGCCGCTCGTTCAATTCTGCGGGAAAAAATTCTACACCTTCGGAAATTCAGCAGTGAGGATGTCGTCGCCCGCCTAGAGGTTTTAAAGGAGAGGTATGAACTCTTCAAGAAACTTAAGGACACTGAAGGAGTTTCGTGGGATGAATATGGAAATCGACTTCTAGCGACGGATACCCAATGGATTGAATGGTTGTCACTATATGGAGACATTGTCTTTGCATATTCAGAGGAGGGAGAAGCACATTATCGTACAATGAAAATGATATTCGGCTAAATCAGCGTACTCTCTGGAGGGGTCCTCTTTAACTATCTATGTACCAGTTAACGCAACCTAATATAATCTATGTTTTTCGCATGCTCTGCAACTAGACCTAATATGTCAACAGTTTATCTTTACCCCCAGCGTCAATGTGTAATTGGAACTGTGTTTTAGGAGTTGTTTTATCCTCTAGATTTGGTTTAATCCATATTTAGTAACGTCGTGTAAAGTTCAATGTTCAATGAAATAGGTTTGGCACATCACGCCCTCCAAGGGCTGACATACGTTTTCTATGAAAACAGCATGGTTGACGCAGCATGTGATGTTTGCTCGGTAATCTGGACCTCACAAACATGACGCTTGACCAAACAACCTGGGTAAGCATTATTCGTGCCAGAGAGAAGTCATTCGTGCCAGCTATATTACATTTATAATGCAGTTACATGCAGTGAACCTTGGTAACTCCGACATCATAGACCTAAATTATATATTAAATGCATGTCATATTCGACCCCGTGCATGTACATATGTGTGTGGGCGTCGGTTGTTGGCACCCTAAACCCAAAAAAGGAACACGGTCACAGGCTCAGACGAGCACGATTCCTAACGCCCATGCCTCCTACATCACCTAGAAATTGGAAAACCCAGGCGGAGTATTTCTACACAAACGGTTGGACGCGGGAAATGAATGTAGCGCTTGTCGACTCACTCGCAGGTACTTGCCTGAGGAAGAGCTGCCGGCTGGCTAAATGCTACGAGGAGGCTCTTGAATATGCAGTTTTCGATGTGACCGTTGAGACCGGACGGGAGTTGCCTTACGAGCGGCTTTCTGCAGAGGTTGCAAAGCTGAGGGAACGATACGACGTATTCAGGTGGGTGAAGGACCACAAATTGGTTCATTACAATTCTCGAACGAACAAGCTCATTGCCCCAGACAGCACATGAGTGAAACTGACCGAGGTTATTACGTTATTCCAACTAGTTTTCTTTAAATTTTTGTCTCTTTTTTTTTTTTTTTTTTTTTTTTTTTTTTTTTTTTAGCTGCAACTGCGGGCATGTGATTAACAACGGAATGCTTTCTTAGATGTGCCCCTTCGCAGCTGCTTACTATAGTGAGGGTGAACGTAGTTGGGATCGGCTGCAGGATTTCTTCGGCCGAGTAGATGAAAACCCACTCCCGACGCAAGCAGATAGTCGGGCTCCCATAAACACTCAGGCTGAAGAAAACATTGCTGATGAAAACTGGCTGACCGACGTGGGGTACGACACCGATTAACTCTACAAAGACAATAAAGGGTTCCGTTGGGATTCCTAGACCGTAAAAAGGCCTAACTTCATTACTTTATGTTGTTTTAACATCCCCTTGTGTCCGGAACCATTTCATCTGTATGTGTGTACTCATAAGGCTGGTTCACACTTGTAAGCTACTTTTATGAAGATGAATGGCCTTAACTTATTTGTACATAATTCGTGCCTGCTAAATGCTTCGTGCCAAAATAATATGTTGGCACAATAACTACCCCTACCCTAAACTAACCTAAATGAAAACCTAAGCACTAAACCCAAGTAGACATTACGAGGGTGCAGCATTGGGGTGTCACCCAAACGCTGGAGCCCGTTCGTCTTGATGTGTGTGCCCAAAACTCAACTTTTACACTAAGCTGTTAGCTAGTTTTATGATACCCTAAACCCTTAAAAGATTTTGCCAAATTCGTGCCGAGGTATCCGTTCGTGCAAAAATATTATAGTGGCACGATTCATCATTACTTTGTTGTAAACTTGTCTTACGACTAGCCAGGCATCCATGCTATCATTATAAACCTCTACATGTTGGATGTCACATAAACACAAACAAGAAATGTGTCTGGAACCCCTTCCCCATAAAGTGTGTGCTACATTTGCGGAGCAGCGATCACTATTTCGGGTACCTGAACACTGGAGTGACATTACCGAATTGATTAGCCCCGATCGTGCCTGAGTATATCTTCGTGCCGCTAAATGAGTATGGCACGATTCTACTTTTTTAATTTAAACATTAGTGTTTTAGGTTTCAATACATAAATAATGCTTGAAATATTCGCGTCAGGCCCGTGAATATGAATTATAATATTCGTGCCTTCATCAAATGCCCCAAAACCCTTTCGTCCCCACGGGGAAACATTGTGGTCTCCAGAAGAGACATACTGAGCCCTTGCTGTACATTTCCGAAGCAGTGAATCATATTTCGGCCACGGACTACAAAAAACTGTAATATTTCAATGCAAGCACGAAATACATAAAGGAAAATTTTTGGGAAAAATGTTGACTTGTGAGAAGCAGAACAACAATGGAGGGTGTAAAACCAGATAATGGGACGGATATGGCTGTAAACAGAGGAGAGAGGAGAGAAGACAGAGGAGAGAGGAAAGAGGAGAGAGGAGAGATGAAGGAGCTCATGGGAGGTCATGTCGCTGTCAGTGGTCTTGGGGAGGGGGGAAAATTGGGGGTGGGGGGGAGGGTCTTGTACTACACCAGGTGGTGTAGTGGGGGGTAGGTACCTGTTAAAGTACATGTAGTGGGGTGGGTAACCGAGGGGTGGGTTGGGTAACTAAAAGACAAAATGTGATAGATTTAATATGTTTTTGCAAAAATGATAAATTTTATATGTTTGTTACAAAAGGTGATAAGATTTGGGGGTTTTCACCTTTCCAAATTTACTAGGCAAAAGAAAATCTAAATAATAAATAAATAGTGTTATAATGGCGCAAATAATACAGGATAGTTAGATACCCTCTTTCCCTCCAATCATTCTCCATTGTGTTCCCTTTGGACCATTTTGCTGAGTGGGCCCCCATCTGAATCCCTGAAAGGGTTCAACCTCTCTCTAAAATATTTCTCTTTCTAAATACTCACTGGTGTTGCGGCGGGAGAGAAGGAAGTGAAAGAGTAGAAGAAAGCAATTCCTCTGCTTCTACGGAACTGGTATTCATTTTCTTTGCTCGGATTTTGTACCTTCTTAATTCATTTCTTACTCTCCTTGACTTCTCTTTCCATCAACCCCAATTTTCTTTTTTGTTGGTACCCTTTTTTGCTCTCTCTCTCTCTCTCTCTCTCTCACGTCTTCTTTTCTGGCAGTTATCAGTCTTCTTCACCTTGGTCATGAGGTAATCTCCCTCTCTCTCTGATTTTCAGAAAATTGTCCTTTTGCTTCACTATATAATCGAGGTAGGTTTTGATTGTGTTGGATGAGTCTTCATGTGTTTAAGATGCTGGGTTTGTGTTCAAATCCTTGAATTAACTAAAATTAGTGCAAATTTTCGATCTTTGTACTGTCGATGTGATTAAAGTTGTGATATTTTCTCTTGGATTTTGTCTATGGTTGCATGTGGTGAAGTAAAAGTTCTAAATTTTTAAATAGTAACATTATTCTTTTTATTATCTTAGTTTCCTTTTTGGGCTAAAATTGGTCGTTTGGTTTTGCACTATTCATCAACTTTTGTCGTGGGTTGACCAAAACTAAATGGTATTAAGCGAGTTCATCTATATAAATTGTTCTTAAGTGCACCAAATTTCTGAACTGAATTCTACAGAGTTTCTGTGGTAGTATTTTTTGTATCTTTCGATGCAATACTCTCAATTCAGGCGTTTTTTAGTTAATTTAAGAGCACTAGTTGTTCTTTGCTTTAAATTTATTTGATTTTGTCAAACATTTTTGGTCAAAATGACATGTTTATGGTCGACTGAATGTAAAGATTTACGTAATTAAGTGCTTCTTTCTGCTAATATGCTCCTTTTTTGTTAATTATAATTATTGTCTATGTTGGTTTGACAGGTTAAATATTTTTACCAATTGTGATAATTTTCCCTTATCAGCACTCTCTCCGGATAAAAAAAATTCCACTGATTCCAGAAGTCTAAGCATTCGTTCATCCAGTATATAAAATTTCCGCATCAGTTTTGCTTGTGAAATTGCCTATGATACTCAATTTTTGATTATCTGTTTTTTCTTTTTTTGCAGGACGTGATTTCAATGGAGAAACCATCTGAACATTTTATTCCTGGTAGTTTAGAGAGCCACGATTTGACTTTGTTAATAAGTTCTCATTATTTATTTCAGGATCCATAAGTCACCTGATTATCTTCAACTTGTTTTTTAGGGCCTTCTAGAATCCCGTTCATGAGTACTCCACGGGATGAAAAAACTGGATGGAGACTTCCTAGTGGAACTGATGCATATCATGCATCTAGTGATGCTAGCTTGTTTTCTACTTCATTGCCTGTCCTTTCACATAAGAAACGTGAGCATGAGACAGATTTTTGTGATTTACCTTATTTTATTCTATTTTACAGAAAAAATCTTAGAATTGCTTCTTTTCATTTGCAGTTAATTTCAATGAATCCGATCAAAGTATTCAGTCACTGGATGATGGCTTTCCTAGCCTTAGTAAACTACGCCTAGAAGATGAAGCAAAGGATCCACTTGAGGATGTCGAACCAAGTATTATAGGAAGTTTTCTTCCTGGTGATGAAGATGAACTTTTTGCTGGTCTTGCCGATGATTTTGATCTTACGGGTCTGCCAGCTCAGCTTGAGGACTTGGATGATGACTTCTTTGGAAGTGGAGGAGGATTGGAAATTGAATCGGAGAATGGTATATCGAGGTTAAATGCGTCTGACTGCATTAGTGTTAGTGGCATTGGCCATTTTGGTTTTGCAAATGGTGCTGGAACCGTTAGTGGTGAGCATCCATATGGCGAGCACCCTTCGAGGACATTATTTGTTCGCAATATCAACAGTAACGTGGAGGATTCGGAACTTAGATCCCTTTTTGAGGTATTGTTGACCGAGTTCAAAATTCCTTAATCTGCAAGAAACGATTCTCCTTTTGCACTTTGAATGCATTTCAGTTCTCAGCTATCATTTGCTTCCCTTCTACTTTCATGGAAGGTTACTCTTTATGTATTTCCTTGCTTTGGTGCTCCCGTATACTTCCCGTTTCTCCATTTTGACCTTTGGTGCAATAACAGAGAGTTGCTTTTTGTTATTGTTATTATTTTGAAAAGATAGAGATTGTTAATTTTATATTGTGTAATTTATTGTTGGTACTGTCAATGTATCATCTTCTTGCTTGCCTGCTCATGGGAATACAGTAGTTACATATTAATTGTTTTTTCTTTTTCTTTTGGGGGGTAGATTCTTACTTGTTATTTATTGCTCTATTGAGGTTATGAAATTATTGAATTTTATTAGCATAAATCCTCCAACTAGCACCTTAAGCTTTTGTTGGCTGCAGGTTCAAACAGAAAGACACTGCCCTCACTTCATTATTTGAAGTCATTCTTGTTTGCTGTATGAAAGTTCCTCTTCGCTGTAGTGATGTTACCCTTTTTGCCTACGTTTATACACCACCATCGTTTCTTATAAAGCTAGTCTGGACTCACATTATCTAGAAGTTACTTTCTATATCCTAGACTTGACTTGCTATACAATATTAACTGATTGGGGCTCCTGAAGTTTGATGATCCTTCAGACTCACTTTAAAAACATTATGATGGAGCCCGTTGTCATGGTTCTCGGTAGCTTATCCGCTTGTACTTCTTTTTATACAAAGATAGACCTATATTTATTTTCAAAGATTAAGTAACGGTGCTTAATATTGTTAAAACATTAAATTTTTAACTCTATTTTCCTTTTATACCCCTTATTTCTCATTTATAGTTAACACATATTTGGTTGGTATGGAGAATATCAAGACACATTAACTAGTGGCAAACATGGAAACGAAAAATTAATGATGTGCTTGATATAAGTGGTCTATCTTTGTGGACAAACTTTCTTTGTGGGACAGAGGGAGTATTTTGCACCCGGGATAACTTTAGAAATAAAAAATTCTCTACATTTGATGAAAATACTAATTTTTCCTCTACCTTTTCTTCTAATCTCTTCTGCTAGCAATATGGAGATATCAGAACTCTTTATACTGCATGTAAGCATAGGGGGTTTGTGATGATATCTTACTATGACATCAGAGCAGCTAGAACAGCAATGCGTGCGTTACAAAATAAGCCCTTGAGACGAAGAAAACTGGATATTCATTTTTCAATTCCTAAGGTCTAAGCTCCAATCTCTTTATTTTAACCATGTACTTTGCTTAGTGAATGACCTCTTAAAACTATTGTTTCCTGGTACATGCAGGATAATCCATCTGAAAAAGACATCAATCAGGGTACTTTAGTGGTGTTTAATTTGGATGCTTCTGTATCCAATGATGAGCTTCGCCAAATATTTGGAGCTTATGGGGAGGTGAAGGAGGTAGATCTTTATACCATATCAAGTTATTATAATGTGTGATTTTGCTCCTGTAGCAGATCCTTCTATTTTCAGAAAGTTTTTAATTTTTTTTATTAAATGTAGATAAGGGAAACACCACATAAACGACACCATAAGTTCATCGAGTTTTATGATGTTAGAGCTGCAGAAGCAGCTCTTAAGGCTTTAAATAGAAGTGACATAGCTGGTAAGCGCATAAAGCTCGAACCTAGCCGACCTGGTGGGGCCCGTCGCAGGTAAATCTCTTGGTTGTTTATAGCATCTCATTTTCTTCATTTCAATCATCTCACTATTCATATTATGTAATCTTCAAGCAGAACTTATAGCTGCTTGTCAGCATCACACTTTTAGTAGGTCGGGGACAGGCCAATACTAGAGGAAGATAATAATACCATGCTCTTGACTTATATTAAACTTCTACATTTCTGCATGATTTTCAATCAACAACATTGACAAAATGTTGATTATCTTGCCCGGAATGCTTCATACTTGTAAATATATCAACTCTTTTCTGTTGTTGGATTCTCACTAATTGGTCTTCTCATGTAAATGAGAAATACATCTTTTGACAGGCACAAACACATCTAGGTTTGCTACTGATTGCTACTTATATTGAAGAACTAATGTGCTTTCTGTACACAGCTTAATGCTGCAACTGAATCAAGAGCCGGAGCTAGATGAAGTTCGAGGTCTCCGCCATCAAGTTGGTTCGCCAATGGGCAATTCTCCTCCAGGCATGTCGATGGATGGTCACCCTTTCTAACGATCTCTTCTTGATTTTCCCTAAAATCATGATCTGCTCGTTGTCTATTAATCAAAAACAGGTGGCATCTTTGCAGGAAGCTGGCCAAATTTTGGCAGTCCAGTTGAGCAAAATTTTGGAGGGCTCAGCCCTATAGGAAACAATCCCTTACCTGGCTTGGCTTCTATCCTTCCTTCTCATGTATCAAGTCCTGTGAAAATTTTACCCATCGGCAAAGATCCTACCCCTATAAGCCATGCAAACCAGGTATTTGCAACGGCTAATACCACACATGGGGCGGCCTATCAGCAACATTTTTCTGTTCCTGATCCGAAGTTAAGCTCAAGCCCTGGACTTTCGTCTTTCAGCGATTCCAAGCCATCAAGTGTCGGAACACTTTCTGGGCCTCAGTTTCTCTGGGGAAGTCCCACTATTCACTCCGATCACTTCAATGCTACTGCTTGGGCTTCTTCTCTTAAGGGCCGTCCATTTCTGTCTAGAGGACAGGGAATCGGTTATCCATACACTGGCCAGCGTGGCTCTTTTCTTGGTTCACATCATCACCATGTTGGATCTGCTCCATCTGGTATTCAAATGGAAAGACATTTTGGTTTTTTTCCCGAGTCACCCGAATCATCCTATATGAATCAGGCAACATTTGGAGTGACAAACTTTGGTCACAATAATGGGAATCGTTCTGTTGGTGTTTGTGCCCCTGGGGGTTTGAACCTAGGGGCTGCCTTTTCTGGAAACTTCTCTGAATGTGGTTCTCCTAGTCCCCGAATTATGTCAATGTCGAGAAACAGTCCTGTATATTTTGGGAATGGTAACTTTGGAGGAATGGGAATGACGACTAATGACGGAATAATTGATCGTGGTCGAAGTAGAAGGGCTGATAGTGGAAGCCAAGTGGATAACAAAAGGCAATACCAACTTGATTTGGAAAAAATCAGAAATGGTGAAGATACTAGAACTACCTTGATGATCAAGAACATCCCCAACAAGTAAGAATTCAATATTTGTGTACATTGTTTTCTTTCTTTCTTATTTATCTTGTTTTTAATTCAGAATTGCTTAATCTTTGGTTTTTGTCTTGTCATCCGTTGATGAAGGTACACCTCAAAAATGCTGCTTGCAGCCATTGATGAAACACACAAGGGTATATACGATTTTCTCTATTTGCCAATAGACTTTAAGGTAATTTCTTGTTTGGTTAGACAATAATTGTTCACCCATTCAGTGAGTCCAAAACTAAAATTACAATGATTTTTCTTCCTCCAGAATAAGTGCAATGTTGGATACGCCTTCATTAACATGGTTTCTCCTTCTCACATCATTTCCTTCTATGAGGTATGTGCTTCATTCTCTGTCCGTACTTTATTAGGGACCACTGGAGGTATTTGTTTCTACAAATGACGAATCTATGGTGTGTCAAAGTTGACTTTTGGTTTACTTCCTTGAAGGCATTTAATGGGAAGAAATGGGAGAAGTTTAACAGCGAAAAAGTTGCTTCCTTGGCATATGCGAGAATCCAGGGAAAGATGGCTCTTGTTTCCCATTTTCAGAATTCTAGTTTAATGAACGAGGACAAGCGATGCCGACCGATTCTTTTCCATTCTGAGGGCCAAGAGATTGGTGATATGGTAATGTTACGGTTGCTATTTGTGCATAAGAGTTTGTCCTCAATCTAACTAATATTACAACCTTTAAAAATTTACCAGATTCTGTTTTATTTACAAATAGTTTGACCTGTGCACACTGATTTTTTCCCCATGAAATTTATGATTCCTAGTATTTGTCCTCCTCTCCAGGCACTTCCAAATTTTCTCGACTTTTACCCCTGCTTTGTCATAGAAAGAGCAGAAGTCATAAAATATAGTGTAGGGGGCAAGAGCCAAAAATAATGGAAGTGCAGGGAAAAAAGCCAAAAGTAAATGAAGGCAAACACTCAAATAAGACCATCTCATGGATCCCTCTCCATAAGACGGGAGTTACTTTTATCATTAAGAATGTTACTTGTGATGTATAAGTGTTACTTTACGCTTTGACATTGAGCTTTATGCAAAAGTGACAGTTTTCTAAAAGGAACAGTTTTTATAATAAAAGGTTTTATTTTTACATAAGTAACATTTTTTATGATAAAAGTAACTCCCGTCTTACGGAAAAGGATCCGTGAGACGGTCTTACACAAGTGTTACACAATATTGAAAGTGCTGGAGACGAATATGCATTTTTTCTTGTATCGCAACGTAATCATGTATCATGAATTACTAATTTGCTGTAAATTTTGCGTAACTCAGGCATCTTTCCCATCTGGCAATCTGAATATCTTTATCCGTCAGCCTGATGGATCTTACGTAGGAGATTCTCTTGACAGCCCAACGGGCTATTCAGATGAGAAGTGGTAGCAAGTTACATATCCTGCTAAAAATAAATATTATTCCAAAAATATGTGCTCAACTTTTGTACAGCTCCTTCCCGTTTATAATGTTTCGTATTAATAGTGAATCTGAGTTGCCACTGGTCACTCTTCTACTGGCGTATCCTCTTTTTGTGATGGATGCTCGTTTCTCTCGTGGAAGTATTTACCAGGTGGGCAATCTTTTGTCAATAACTGCAAATGATCATTAACAGAGGAACCGGGTGAAGCATATGCAGATAATGTGCTTTGACCGTTGTTTCTCTTTCCTTGTCCAGTTTTTTTGGCTTTCTGTAGTGTCGATTCCTTTTGTCTCCATCTCTGGCAATGTATAGTAGCTTATAGAGCTGGGTGAGAATCGCGAAAAAAATGTATAGTTAAGTTTCGTGTCAAGGTGTATAGAAGGTTCTAGAGACGAGCGTTGGATCTTTTGTCTGCTGGTCTTGTACTGAGGGAATTATGGATTTATGATGTTAATGTATGTATGATACTTTCTGTAATCTATACTTGTGTACCTTTATTTTTCTTGCATAGGCTTCACTTCTTTGGGCTGTGCTGTTGCTTCTATATTGAATCCTTTCAAATGTTTTTAGGGGCCAAGGTAGATATTTTCAGCTTGAGGGTTGTATTATACTCTACCCTGTAATTGTAGTAGTGGCTGCGTTGGCGGTACCAATAATAATAATAATAATCTCATTTTTTCGAGCTCTTGATAGGAGCACGCTGTCACTTTTCCAAAATCCGCCCCTTTGATTATTGTATCTTATAGTAAAATTTCATTCTCATACTTTATATTATACTTTCTTCCGTCACACTTAAATTTGCATACTTAACTTTTCGATCCATCCCATTTAATTTTGCACACCCTTAAAAAGGAAATTTTTCTCACAATCTTCACCCTCAATCTTCATCTTTAAAAAAGTTAAAGATTCTTCAAAATCTATTTTTTTTTAACATTCGTGTCAAGTCAATCGTCCAAAATTAGCTGAATTGGAGGGAGTAATAAATAAGACAACTTTACCTAACCAAAATCCTCTTCATGTAATTTTGTGAATGCGTATTTTTTATATAAAAGATGGATAGTGCGAGTTGACAAAGATAAATTTCACCAAATATAATAGACGATCTATTAAACTCAACTGATAAAATAGGAACAATTTTAAGTTCGGAACGAAGTCCACATCCTCTTGTTACAGAACATCAAGGTAAAAAGAATGCCAAAAAAAGACAACCATTTTCTAGAAAATTGCAATTTCTGGTTTTGTTGGGTCGTTTGCTCCAACAAGGAAATTTATCACTCACTATGAATTGATCAAATGCCAGTTCTTAACTATCAAATTAATTCTTCAATGTAAAACAGAGTTGTAATGGAGCAGTTGACTAGTTGGCTCCCCATCATGGCCAAAGAATCCACAGCTCATCAGATTTGGAGAGCGTCAGCTATAGATCCCGCAAGGCTCAACACTTCGAACGGTGCTTTTCCCGTGATAGCTTTAACCGTAAGGGGGCATGAATCGGTGATCCAAAAGTGTGTGAACGCCTTCCTCGGTTCTTCATACAAATGTATTTCAATCAGATGTGTGTGTGTGTGATAGAGAGGGAGAGAGAGAGAGGGGTTAGAGCAAACGTACCTTCGGTCTTGTTTACAAACCGCTCCCAGGACCTCTTTGGAAACACACCATGGGTGACATATGCACTCACCTTTGCTGCACCATGAGCTGCCAAAACTTTCTGACAAAAACCGATATCAAACAAAACCAATGAGAACACTCACATTTTGTAGACAAAATCTATCTTGTCTGATTCTAAAACAAAATATGAATAATGGTTCTAGTGTTTTCCTGATTTTTAAATTTCTATTTTGTCAAATATCTAGCTAATACTCTATATAATTCTGCATTCATAAAATCTGCAACCAATGCATGGATAATTAGAGGCTCAAACATTGAGAAACTCGGGAATTAATAGTTTTACGAGATTAAATGGTACAAGGCAAGAAGGAAAACCTGACATTCGATTAAGGTACCACCAGACTGAACCAAATCATCAACAATGACAACATGGCAACCTTTAGGATCGCCCTCCTTTATCCTCACTATTCTTTTGTCCCCTTCACGAACCTTGTTACAAATAACCTACGGCCAATTATATGGAATTTGAAAATGCCCAAATGATATATTGAAATTCAAAAGATAAAGAAAATAAACATGTCATTATTTTTTTATAAATATAGACAAACCATGGGAAAATGATCAAGCAACTTGTGGAATCTTTTCCAAGCTCCATCATCTGGAAATGCGACAACGATCTGTGGATAAAATATGAGCTCTCAATCAGCTTAACATGGTTGACAAAATAAAACTTTATCCTGATAGACAAAAAAATAATCAAGACCCCAAGTATCAATAATATCTTTCATATAACAAAAGTACTCGCCTTGTCCGATTCTGGAAGTTGCTGAAGTCGTTGCTTCAAAAGTGGGATCCCACTCTCAAACACCGGCAAAACAGTATCATTGAAATAAAATCTCTCCTGTAAAAACGAGCAGAGAGAAATAAAGTTCATCTTTGGCCCCATCATATAGATATGGAACACTGAGAGTTTTAGAGTGAGTCCTCATTATGAACTAAAATCATGAGACTTGGAAACAGTTTAGAAGACAAAAGGAGAGGGCCAAAGACTGGAACTGAGATACTTTGATTTTCTTTAACAAGTTACTGAAGAAAGCTCATGTCCATGATTAGTTTCTCTCTCTCTCTCTTTGCGAATGTTTAATTAGGAGAAGTATCGACAACTATAATCATCAGATGTTCGATTCAATGCAAAGAACCAACAGGAAGAAACAGTCCTTCGGTGAAAAAAATCAAAGACATATAATCATCATTACAAAGCTCTCTGATTCGGGATTGAGCGTAATGATAATACAGAAAGAAAATTTAATGAGAATGAGAATTTCAAACAAAAAGGCATCAGTGGCAGTCTTATGTATAATCTAAGATCTATGCGAACAAAAAGGCAGCACATGAAGATCATAAACCCAGGGAGCCATTTTTTATGCTAAAACCAAAAGACCAAGGAACATTTTGATGTGCCTGTCAACTAACACAGTGTACATATTTTGATCTGCATAGTAGGACAGAAGCAGATATATACTTCAAAATATACCAAGAAATGGGAAGCGTATGATTAAATTTCACAACCGTATAAGAAAGAACCTGCAATGCGTGTATATCATAGATAACCAAACTGGTAGGACCACCCCTCGAGATTGGAGTATTAGACAGCATTCGAGCCAAGGTAAATGCAGTTGCAACATCGCCCTCCTCTTCAATTCGCTCAAAGGTACCAGTAGGAAAGAAAGGTAATACCACCGTAAATGAGGCAGCGAAGAGCATAGGAAGTGCATAAATGACTGAAAGCTGTTCAAAAATGACTTCTGTAGAGCTGAAAGATGCTAAAAAGGCAACATGCTGGCTCCGTATATCATGTGCATTTTTTATAAAAAGATTTGGAAATCCATCGTTGAAACTCCTGCATATAGGCAAATGTTACAATCAAACAATGCCTTGAGCAATAATAATCAAAATTCTAACATATCAAAGAAAAGCTGACACTGTCATTCGGATTTGTAACAGTTTATTAAATAAAAATTGCTACTACTACAAATTCTAAAATCAATTTAGGCGTCAGAATACATAAAGCTATAACTCGAGTTTAAAATTTAAAGCAATAAATAATTAATTCATCTAGCTGGAGGTAAAACACAAGTATACAACCTATATGAGTAAATAGAAGTAATTAGTCCTCAGCTAAAACTTTACTCTGCGAGCAGTAATTTATCCTTTTTGTTTAAGGGTTGTGGGGTTACCTCCAGTTAATGGATTGGAGTTGAATGAGGTCTGATTGAGCAGCAACCTTCCGTGCGAGGTCCTCAGCTTCCACACAGTAGAAAAGCAGCACCCTCTTTTTCGCTCTCTCCATCTCTGTCTCTGTGTTTGCCGCCAAAGAGAGTGGACGACCTATGTGCCAGGGATGACTGAGCGAGCACTTCCTCCTGCGATGTTAGCGTTTTGGTTAATGGAACAACAAAAGGAGAACGATTCTTTCTAGAAATACCCAGACCCAGTTGTTATCATCGGTAGGCAAAATTGCAAATGCAACGACCCACGCCTTTTGACATGCGGCGCCTTTTCTTTTCTTTTTTTATTCCAAATGTTTAATATGTTGGTGATTAACACTATTTCGTCAGATTTGGGCTCCAGGGCATTGGGGAATCCACTTTCTGAATCATTTTGATGTATTTCAAATTCTGTAAACAATAATTGCCTAAAATTAATGATATACAAATCCAAACAAACATGATTATAACTATTCACCGTTTGATAAAGTAAAGGTGTTAATTTAAATTACCAAAATTCATAAAAATGCCCTGTAAATTTGTTATACTTATAAAGATGTCCTTTATATTTATCATTAAAAAAATTGGCAAAATCATGTTTTATCCGATGTGACCAGCTTAGGAGGGGAAAATGGTTTTGCACATCACCAGTTAGGGCAAACAGAAAATATGATTTCTCCCTAAGTAGGTCTTGACCAAACCAAATCCCAAAATTGAAAACCTCACATGATCCCCAATTTGTAAAACCCTAACCAAATTATTTGAAAAATCATCCACAATTTGTCAAGTCATTTGAATCCTATTCGAGGTTGAAGAATGCATTTTAGGGATCCAAGTAAAAATTGCGACTCGTGTCCCAAATAAAGTAATATACTTTTAAACTGTTTAAATTTGAAGTCAAAATTAGTTTTTTTGGTTGTGCAATAGTGTAAAGGGTTGTGTGGGCTTGTTTGGTTTCTTTATGCCTGTGGGGTATACTTTTCTTGAAAAGGGGTGTCTAGGACAGTCATGGGCCTATTGGTGCTGCTTTAAATATGAATATGTGGTTGATGTTGTTTATTTAATGGGTTTTGCGGGTGGGGTACGTCATATTTTGTTGTTATTTGTTTATTGACTTTGTTGCTTTATTGGGTGGTAATGGGTAGTGTTTGTTTGTTTGCTATTTGTTTTGATTTGTGCTTTGGACCCCATTAACATTTTTTTTTTTTTTTTTGTGTTGTAAAACTGATATGTGGTTGGTGGAGTTTCATTCTTTAAGTTTTGTTGTATAATATGCTCTGGTTCCCGCTGTGTTTCCCAATCCGTTTGTCTTGTTGTAGTTTAGTTTATTTACTTATTTATATCAGGACCTAATAGTGCATACTACACTTTCTGAATTCATTATGGGGATGTAGTAGACAATTGGTCAGGTGTATAGGATTGATTAAATCTGACTACGTTGACACCCATTGCTACACATTGATGGAGCTAGTTAGGTTTGCTGCACATCTAGATTGTTGTAGGTCTCCTCAGTTGCATGGTAAGTGTAGAGGGGAGTCTGTCTTTAAGACTATTACTAGGGAGGATGAGTGGAGGGTAATACTTGAAGATGCTAAAGAGTCTAGGGGGTAAACCTATTGTTGGGAATTTTCGATCCATCTGTTCTTACGTGACGGAATATAATCGAGAATCACGATCTAGATTTATAACTGAATTGATGTTGAGCAATAATCACATAAAAGATCGAAGACTTACTTGTTGTGTAATTAATCATACAGAATTGAGCGACTGAATTCACCACTTCAGGTATCCGCGCATATGTCGTCCATGCAGGAATAATTTCCGGTACACTATTCAATAAGAGATCGCTAGGAAATCCCTTATTGAACTCTATGGTGTCTCTCTGTTACTTACTGACAAGATCAACTATTCCCTATGATAGGGAATAGATATATATAATATCCATATGACCCTAGGTATATGGGCTTATTATTCTGGTCTGCCTTAATTAATTAATTAGTCCAACTGATTAATTAACTAAAGTTCATATCTTAATTTAGTCCATATCTTGCAATCTCCCACTTGGACTAGCATTAGATAAAACTCGAAGCACCAACTTTGCACCCTTGGGCCAAACAACAATACACATAAAGTGTGACCCTTTAGGCCTCATTATCGACGATAACCTAATTAAAGTATGCACAAAACTCCTAGATTGTATTGTGCAACGAACTCGATATATGAAGGACGTTTACGTGAATCCAGTAAACAAACCTTTACATGGAGTTTATGTAATATCCCTTCATTCACAAACCACCCAATTGAGCCTAGGATCTACCATGTGTCTATCCAAATAACTCAATCACTTTTCTCATCTTTATTATATGACAGATTCGATCATATTCAATTACTTTAATTGAATATATCTTTTGCATTGGCCAATGACTTTATTGTCAAATAATATAGAGAAATATGAGTGTTTTCTTGAATTTTCAATCGAGGAATGAATCCCAATATTGGCTCAACTACCATTTCCATTTGGCTCATGATAAACCCAACACAAGACGTTTTTATCCTCCTTTGGGAGGCAAGCGTTGTACTTGGTCAAAGTGCATCATTTAACAAACAAAATGCATATTGACAGCAAGTCAAAGGATCATTACATACTCCACACACTAAATAAACCATAGACATTAAAACAAACGGTTTAATAGTAGGGTATACCAATACTCTCCAAAGTATTTATGCATCCATCACGAATATCTAATACCTCATAGTCGTGAGACCTACTACATTCTCTAGCAATGTGATGCAGACCGCATGCTAACCTATGCATGTCATCAATATCACATTCTTGATGACCATTGATAATAACAATTTTAGAATCATATTATATCATTGATGTCTCACACCATAAATGACAGTCATGATTCAAGGGAACATATAGAAGAATAATGACAAACCATCAAAATAATTATTCTAATAAATGCATAAAACCCAAAAGTAAAATAAATTATCATAGAATGTGATCGAGTATTGAATGTCTCTACGAAAAGGTTTCTAAGACATACAAACTACAAACTCCTACTAATCAAGGCCAACTACCAACATGTCTAACACCCAAGCTCTTGAAGTGCTTGTTGTGCTTTGCTATACACAACTGCTTGGTTAAAGGATCAACCAAGATGTCATCAGTAGATACTCTATCTAACTTCACATCCCCTATCTATTATTTCTCTGATCAGATTATATCTCCAGCAATATGATTGTTCATGTTCGTGGCTCTCGGTTCCTTTTTGTTAGACAAATCAACTCCTAATCACACAACACTAAGAAACTGAAACGAGTTCGAAAATGAAACTTCTGAAAAATACACAACTGTTCGGCCAGAGTTGTGGCCGAAGTGAGCTTCGCGCAGAACTGAAAATAAATGAATCACACAATCGATTTTACGTGGTTCGTTCAAGATGAACTACATCCACGGAGGCAAGGCACACCTCAATCCACTAAGATATCCAACCAATTACAGAAATTACACTCAGAAATGAATATGCCCAATTCTGGAACAAATTAGGGCAGAAAACTTTCACTCTCAAATTCTCTCTGTAATCTATGAACACTGGAAATTGCTCGACGTAGTGTTGTTCTCCTTGAAGAGAGCTTTCCAATGATATAGGTCTTGTAGCTCGAATGTAACTGATGGAGAAGTTCTAACTGAATGAAAGAGACTGCTGTTACCGGACAAATGTGACGGTTTATTCCGTCACAAAACTGTAACAAACTCGTCACAACTGACGGTTATCCTCCAACAACCCTGAACTCGGTTTATTCTGCCCAGACTCACTTCTACATGCTAAAACCCGGTCTATCCACCCGGTTCTTCACTTCATGATCCCGGTTCCACATTCTAGACACATCCTATTTCAAAATATAGCTCACTTGATGAGATTGAACACTTCCTCACAAATCTCCACCTCAATGAATCAAGTATGCCTCTTCCTGCCTCTTCACTGCTTATCTGTTATTGCTCTTCATGACACTGCTCAAGCTGCAGCAAGCTGCAATGATCCACTTTGTTTCCAGGTACACCCTTTGTAAGAAAATCAGCAGGATTATGCAAAGTATGCACCTTCTTCACCTCCACAGACCCAGAATCTATGACATCTCTAGCAAAATGTAATCTCACATCAATGTGTTTTGATCTTTCATGAAATGCTTGGTGTTTCACAAGATGTAAAGCACTTTGATTATCACAGTAGATTACCACACACTTCTGCTTGATGTCCAAGTCTCTCAACACCCCTTTCAACCAGATTGATTCTTTGATAGCTTCAGTTAAAGAGATATATTCTGCTTCTGTAGTTGATAGTGCCACAACAGATTGTTGTGCACTCCTCCAGCTGATGGCTGTCCCATATAAGGTAAACACAAATCCAGAAATTGACTTCCTTGTGTCCACGTTTGCTGCAAAATCAGAATCAGCAAACCCCTCCAATGCAACAGTACTTCCATCTGCTTTCTTCTCAAATTTCAGTGACATGTTCACTGATCCTTTTAGATACCTCATCACATGTTTCAAAGCTTCCCAATGTTCAACTCCTGGATTTGACATGAACCTGCTTACCAAAGATACAGCATATGCCAAATCAGGCCTGCTACAAATCATTCCATACATAAGACTTCCAACTCCACTTGCATAGGGAATATTGCTCATCTGTATGATCTCCTCTTCAGTATTTGGGCATTGTTCTTTGGAAAGTTTCTTCTGTAGATTAACTGGAGTGGAGAGAGGTTTGGCTTCATGCATATGAAACCTCTCCAATACTTTCTGTAGGTATTGTCTCTGAGATAACCAAAGTACTCCAGCTTCTCTGTCTCTTAGAATGTTCATTCCCAATATCTTCTTAGCTTCTCCCAGGTCCTTCATGTCAAACTCAGCATTAAGTCTATCCTTCAACCATTGTACCCTCTCCTTGTTTCTGCTGGCAATTAGCATGTCATCCACATACAATAGAAGAAAAACTTTATCTTGCTTTGAAACTTTGTTGAAGTAAACACAACTGTCATAAAGGCTTCTTACAAAACCAGCACTGATCATGAAGTCATTGAACCTCTTGTTCCACTGTCTAGGACTTTGTTTAAGTCCATATAATGACTTCTTCAGTAAACATACTTTGTCTTCTTTCCCAGGAATAACAAAGCCTTCTGGCTGTTTCATATATATTTCCTCATTGAGTTCTCCATGTAAGAAAGCTGTCTTTACATCCAGTTGTTGTAGTTCCATATCCTCCTGTGTGACTTTTGATAGAAGCAACCTGATTGAGCAGTGCTTTACTACAGGTGAGAAGACCTCATTGTAATCAATTCCTTCTCTTTGTGTAAAGCCCCTGGCTACCAACCTTGCTTTAAACCTCACCTGTTTGGACCCTGCAGTTTCTAGTTTCTTCTTGTATATCCACTTGGAGCTTACAAGTTTCTGACCTTTTGGTTTCTCCACCAATATCCAGGTCTTATTCTTTTCCAGAGACTCCATTTCTTCAGTCATTGCCTGTATCCAGTGTTCACCTTCTTCACAGTCTAGTGCTTCTTGAAAGCTGCTAGGCTCTTGTGATTCCAGGTCTTCAGCAACACTTAAGGCATAATATACACTCCCTGCTTGGCCATAGAAATCAGGTCTGTTGATTTTTCTTCTAGGCCTATCCCTTCCAATGCTGTATTCCCTGATATTTTGTGCAGGTCCAGTTTGTGCTTCTTCTTCAGATGATGAGTCACTGTCTTGTTCATCTGCTTGTGGTTGAGGTGTGTGATTATCTTCTGCAGGTTGCTCCACCTGAATTGATATCTCCTCTGTCTCTTTAGCAGCATCAAATTCTTCTTTAGAGCCTGTAGAAGTATAAGCCATCACATTCTCATTAAACTTCACATCTCTACTTGTGATTATCTTCTGATTTCCTTGTTCTAGGCACCACAATCTGTAACCCTTAATCCCATCCGGATATCCAAGAAATACACATCTGAGGGCCCTTGCATCTAGTTTGTCTTGCTTGATATGGGCATAAGCAAGACACCCAAACACCCTTAATCCTTCATAACTTGGTTTCTGTCCACTCCACACCTCTTCAGGTGTTTTGAACCCAATCACTGATGAGGGTGATCTGTTAATAAGATAGCATGCTGTAGCAATGGTTTCTCCCCAAAACACCTTTGGCAACCCAGCATCCAACAGCATACACCTCACTCTTTCAAGGAGAGTCCTGTTAAACCTTTCTGCAACTCCATTCTGTTGAGGATTCATTGGCACTGTCCTGTGTCTCTTGATTCCTCTTTCTTCACAGAAGTTTGTAAACTCTGTAGAGAGGTACTCCAGTCCATTATCAGTCCTCAGATGCTTCAGCTTCTTCCCTTTGACATTTTCCAGTTAGATCAACCATGTTTTGAACTTATGAAAGGCATCACTCTTGTTCTTCAGCAACATGATCCATACTTTTCTGCTGTAATCATCAATCAAGGACATGAAATATCTGGCACCACCATAGGATTCTGTTCTTGCAGGGCCCCATATGTCAGAGTGAACATAATCTAATGGTTCTTGAGTTGTATGAACTCCCTTTCCATAGGGCAACTTCTTGGATTTGCCCAGAGCACACTGATCACAAAACTCCAGTTCTTGATTTCCCAGATTTCCAATTACTCCACTCCTTGCCAATTCCTTCAGTCCTTTTTCTCCTATGTGTCCAAGTCTCTTATGCCATTTAGCAATCTCAGAATTGTTCAAGACCACATCTACACTTCCAACAATAGGTGAACCAATCAGGATGAATAGTCCATTATGCTGTCTTCCTTTTATCACCATTTTTCCATGTTTTGTGATGTGCAAGAATCCCTCTACTGAGCTAAACTGACATCCACTGGTTACCAATGAGCCAAGAGATAGAAGATTCCTTTTAAGGCCAGGAACATACCTAACATTTGAGATGATTCTGATCACCCCATCAAACATTCTTATGCTCACTGATCCAACCCCTTTGACCTTGCATGATTGGTCATTTCCCAGGAGAACATTTCCACCATCTTCTTTCTTCAGTTCATTAAACCATGACTGATGAGGACACATATGAAAAGAACACCCTGTGTCCAGGACCCATTCCTTCACCATTCTTGAATCAGTAACATTTAATACTTCTGGAGGGTCTTGTTGATGATCAATGGCAGCAGCTTCTGCCCCTTGATTTCCAGCTTTCTTATTCTTCTTAGGACAATCCTTCTTCAGGTGACCTGGCTGTTTACACTTGAAGCATTTCCTCTTTTCAACCCAGTCACTCCCCTTCTTAGGATTTGAATCCCCTGACTTTGGATCCTTAGCATTCTGACCCTTCTTGCCTTGCCACGGTTTCTTGAATTTGACATTCAAGCCTTCTCCGGATTGCACCATGCCTTTGTCTCCTTGAGTCTGGAAGCATTTTGATCTCAGAGCCTTCACTATTCCATCATAGGACAGCTGCTCATCTCTCCCATACATCAAAGCATCCTTAAAGCTTTCCATGGATTTTGGAAGAATATTTAGCACCATCAATGCCTTGTCATCCTCCTCCAGTTTCACATCCAGATCTTCCAATTCTTCAATCATCTTAATGAACTCATCAAGTTGATCAGAAATTACCTTGTCTTCTGTGATCTTGAAGGCCAACATCTTCTGCTTCAGGAACAGTTTGTTGGATACTGACTTTGATTGATACAGTTCTTCCAATCTCCTCCATGCTTCTAAGGAACTCTTGCATCTTGAAACCTCCCTCAACGGTTTATCACCTAAACACAAGAAGATAAGACTTAGGGCCTTCTTATCCACTGATGCAAACTTAGGTTTCTCAGTTTTTTCCCATGATTCCAGAGGTATCAGTGCAAGATCAAGGCCATTGTGAACCAGGACTGCGTTCATCTTGATCTTCCACAATGTGAAGTAATTCCTTCCAGTGAACTTCTCAAAATCCATCTTCATACCAGCCATTCCTCCTCTTATTCAAACTGTGCGAGTTGTTTCCCACAGACGGCGCCACTTGTTAGACAAATCAACTCCTAATCACACAACACTAAGAAACTGGAACGAGTTCGAAAATGAAACTTCTGAAAAATACACAACTGTTCGGCCAGAGTTGTGGCCGAAGTGAGCTTCGCGCAGAACTGAAAATAAATGAATCACACAATCGATTTTACGTGGTTCGTTCAAGATGAACTACATCCACGGAGGCAAGGCACACCTCAATCCACTAAGATATCCAACCAATTACAGAAATTACACTCAGAAATGAATATGCCCAATTCTGGAACAAATTAGGGCAGAAAACTTTCACTCTCAAATTCTCTCTGTAATCTATGAAAACTGGAAATTGCTCGACGTAGTGTTGTTCTCCTTGAAGAGAGCTTTCCAATGATATGGGTCTTGTAGCTCGAATGTAACTGATGGAGAAGTTCTAACTGAATGAAAGAGACTGCTGCTACCGGACAAATGTGACGGTTTATTCCATCACAAAACTGTAACAAACTCGTCGCAACTGACGGTTATCCTCCAACAACCCTGAACCCGGTTTATTCTGCCCAGACTCACTTCTACATGCTAAAACCCGGTCTATCCACCCGGTTCTTCACTTCATGATCCCGGTTCCACATTCTAGACACATCCTATTTCAAAATATAGCTCACTTGATGAGATTGAACACTTCCTCACACTTTTCTTTCGCAACCGCACCAGTGTTGTCACAATACATCGGTATTGGACTACTGACACTTGGAACGACACCTAGTTCTTTTACGAACTCCAACAAAGAAATAACCTCTTTGGCACCTTCAGATGTAGCAATACACTCAACTTCAGTGTTAGAATCGGCAGTTATACTCTGTTTGGAACTATTCCAACTTACTACACCACTATTGAGAACGAAAACACATCCTAACTGAGACTTGAAGTCATCATGGTCTATTTGGAAGCTAGTATAAGTATACCCAGCAACTGATGGCTCTGGCTTCCCACTATAGACTTTAAGAAATATTCGTTAGTTCTTCTAAGGTACTTTAAGAATAGTCTTAATAGTTCTCCAATGTTCTTCACCGAGGTTTTGCTGAAATATGCTCTTTCACGGATTGCAACATGGAATGATTACTCCCCATTAGTATATCGTCGACATATATGATAAGGAAGATAATATTTCCATTCTTACGTATACTATAAACGCATGGATCCTCTTTGCTTCTGACAAAATCAAACAATTTGATAGCTCTGTCAAAGAAAATATTCCAACTCCTAGATGCTTGCTTGAGTCCATAAATGGACTTCTTTAACTCGCATACTCCATTTGACTTTTCTTTGGATACAAAACATTTAGGATGTGACATATACATAGTGCCTTCGAGTTCTTCATTGAGAGATGCGGTTTTGACATCCATTTGTCAAATGTCAAAGTCAAAGTATGTAGCTATTGCAAGTAATATCCTAATGGACTTGATCTTAGCGACTGTCGAAAAGGTTTCATCATAGTCAATGCCCTCGAGTTGTAGGTTTGTACCTTGCCATCTGCATCTCTCTTCTTCTTGAAGATCCACTTGCAGCCTATGGGGCGAGCCCCATCTGGCAAATCAACTAGTTCCCAGACTAGATTGAGGGATATTAAGTCCATTTTCTATGTTAAGGCAGCCAGCCACATCTTTGAATCGGTGCCTGACACTGTTTTTATATAGGTCTTAGGTTCGTCGTCTTTTGAATCAACCTCATCATCTTGGCTCTCAACCAATATATTTAGTCTTTTAGGTGCACGACGATTCCTTTGAGGCCTATTAAGTTGGTTTTATGTTGGTTCAGGCGGTTTATTATGATCGTGAGGAGGTGCGTGTTGAGATTCTCGACATTTGGGGTATTCTCAAGATTTTCACTATGATTTTCTTAAAATGGGGTTGATAGACTATCTTGTCTTTGACGCATCTCATTGTCTTGAGGTGACCCTCTAAGAGTCATTTTCCCTCCCAATAGATCATCAAAACTCCCACTGAGTTCTTTTCCACTCCATTGGACAATACCCTATCCTTCATGTTATCTTGTGGTTCTTGAATTTCTTCAAGATCTACCTTGTTGTGACCTTGTTCCTTGGGGATAAAAGTATCTTCAAGAAACATCACATTCCTGGAAATTATCTCCTTGTGATCTTTAGGACAGAAGAATTCATATCCTTTAGTTTCTTTAGGATATCCCACAAAATAGCATCTTTCACTTTTGTTTCCAACTTATCAGTCATCATCTTCTTGACAAAAGTGGGGCAACCCCAAGTCCACATATGGTTAAGACTCGGCTTCTTGCCACACCATAACTTATATGGTGTTTTCTCAACCAATTTAGAAGGAACTCTATTCAAAATATAAATTGCGGTAAGTAAGGCATAATCCCAATGGAATAAAGGGAGACTGGTGAAACTCATCATGGATCGAACCATATCCAATAAAGTTCGATTTCTCCTTTCAGATACTCCATTCATTTGTGGTGTACCCGGAGGAGTCCAGTCTGACCGAATTCCATGTGATTTCGAGTAATCAAGAAACTCTCAGCTTAAGTATTCCCCTCCTCAATCTAATCGGAGAGTTTTAATGCCTTTCCAAGTTATTGCTCGACTTCTAACTTAAACTCCTTAAGTCGAAGGTCTCAGATTTGTGTTTCATGAGATACACATATCCATACCTTGAAAAAGTAACAGTGAAAGTTATGAAGTACGAATATCAACATCTTGCTTGAGTTGGAATCGATCAGCACGCATTTGTGT
This sequence comes from Ajuga chamaepitys, assembly GCA_958295605.1. Classification (NCBI taxonomy): domain Eukaryota; kingdom Viridiplantae; phylum Streptophyta; class Magnoliopsida; order Lamiales; family Lamiaceae; genus Ajuga; species Ajuga chamaepitys. Next base: position 49,830,136 of record OY282500.1, on the reverse strand, counting down.
CGATCAACTCGAGCACATCCTTAGCACGTAGCCCTTTCCCAGAAAGTGGCTTACTTGTCATCTTTCCTTTGAGACAAGATTCACAAGCACCATATGATTCAAAATCAAATGATGTAGATAGTCTAACTTTCTCAATCTTGATATTCTTTTCTATTTCATGACCAAGTTTACAGTGCCACATGTAGGTTTTATTATCCATATTACTCAGCTTAGGTCGTTCGTTTTGTACATTGAGAATATTCCGTTCATATTCAAACATATTTAAACCATTCAAAAGAAAGGTACTTCCTTAAACAATCCATTAAGCCAAAGGAGCATTTACTGTTTGCGAAATGGAAGAAAAACCTTAAATGTCTAACATTGGAATGGAAATAATATTCTTTGAAATCGAAAGAAAAAAAATAACAATTATATAAAACTAATTTATATCCCGAAGGAAGATCTAATCTAGTCTATTTTCAAGGTACAAAACAAACTACCTAAGCTCTCATGGAATGCACCCTCTGCTTTGAACTTTGGGCAGTCTCTCTTCTAGTGCCTCTTTTCTTTGCAGAATAGACACTCATCCTTTGGTAGTCTCGGCTTCTTTTGAACCCCTCCACTCTTAAGCTTAAAGTTCGCATCCTTACATGCTTTCCCCCTCTTCTTCTACTTATTCTTCTGTTTGGAAGATTTCGCAGAAGTGATCACCATGAGCACAGAGTTGCCTTTCGAAGTAGATGATTCATATGTCTTGAGCATGTTGTGAAGCTCTGGCAGTGTCGCCTTCATGTTGCTCATGTTGAAATTCACTATGAAGTTTTCAAATGAACTTGGAAGAGAATGCAGAATCAAATTTATTGAGACACTTGAGGGTAGCTTTGTTCCAATCGATTCCAACCTCTCAATCAATCTGAACATCTTCAGTACATGTCCAGAAACCTGGGCCCCATCATGAAGCTTACACTTGAAGAGATCTCTGAGTATCTCATACTCCATGGTCAGAGCTTCTGAAGCGTACAAACTCTCTAAGTGTTTCAGCATCTCATAAAGGAACATGCTTCCATGTTGCCTATGTAGTTTGCTACTCATAGAGGACAACATTATGCATCGAGCCGATGTGGCATCCTCAACATGTTTCTTGTGAGCTTCTTCGTCAAACGATGCATATTCAGGAGACTTCTTGTCGGGGATGACACTGATTGTTTTGTCCAAGACATACTCAATTTAGTCTTGCCTTAGCACCAAGCGCAAACAACGGAGCCAATCCGAAAAGTTAGACCCAATCAACTTGTTTATTTCCATCAAACATTTAAAAACCAAATTCGACATTTTGTCTGAACATGAGATAATCATAATGGGAAAGTAAATTAGAACAAAGTAAACAAAGATCACATTCGTATCGCTAATCAAAACAAGAGTTTATTGTAATGATTAGCTCCCACTAATTTTAACATATTTTGCGTCCCCAAACACAAAATACGAATTTATAATAATTATAAATCTTAGTGGTCCAAGATCCAAGTCTATATTATTGTAGCATCTGCTTTGGCTGATGACTACAATAATATTACTCACTAGACCTCCAAGCCAATTGCAACAATAATTTAGTAATTCTTGGTTTATAATCTAATTAATATTGCGTCCTCAAACTATTTTGGTCGCTTTGGCATCTCAAAATAATTTAAGCAAGTCAATTCCATCACGAGATGCCAACCATGCATCTATGAATGAGCCTGAACCTTGTCGTTTTAGAGTAAATACTTGAGTGTAAAACTCGTGGTTGAAAAGATTAGGAATATCAAACAATTATGATGGACGACGCATTTTGTTTTCGAACAAGATTTGGTTTCTAGTTGGGAATTGATATGTGATACTATTATTAAATTTAATATCCAATATTAAATTAAAACACTATTACTAAGTACCGCCTACTCACGCATATGAAATGCAGAGCACACATATTGGGCATTGTCTACCCATACATAATGTCACAAACTACATATATTGAGCGCCGCCTACCCAAGCATACAAGCGGTCTTTAATTACTATAATTAAATTGAATAAGCACAAAATCAAATAATAGCTTATCACATAGAAAATCAAATAAAGCTCAACGAATAAATCTAATTAAATGTGGATTAAAATTATATATTAATTCTAAATAAATATAAATATACATTTAGTATTAATTCCAAATTAACATAAAAATATAATTCTATTAGATTAATATATTAACAACAAATTAATATAAATATACATTTATTATTAATTCTTAATCAACATAAATATATAAGTCTATTAGATTAATATATTACTTCCAAATTAATATAAATATACATTTATTATTAATTCCAAATTAACATAAATATATAGTCTACTATTATTGCAAAAACAATAATAATAAAATTTATTAATCTAATTAATGAATTAGTATTTGTAATTTGGAATTCGAATTAGTCAAATTAATTAATCTAATTTAATTAATAAAATTAAATCTTCTTTTAGGAACAACCTATAAGGGTTGTAGCCCAACCCATTAGTATAAAACATGTCCATTACTTGTTTTAATTCTGATAGGCCAAAATAAAAAAGGCCCAGCCCAAAGGTTTGTCCCAAACCCAGATCTTCAGTAGGCCCATCTCAGCCCAACAGTCTAAAGACCCAGCCCAGGCCCAATACCCGAAGGAAGGTCCGACCTAGTCGCTCAGCAGTCCACAACCCATTAGGGTTTGGGTTGCATACCGCCGACCCTGAGCGCCGCCGTCATTCCAAACACCGCCTCCCCGACGTCGACGAGTCTTCCACGTCGTTCGACGCCACATCCGTCGTAGCATGACCACCGCCGTCGCGCCTGCAGCACAACAGGATCGCCACCTTCGTCGTTGCAATAGCAGTGCAGCGGGACCCTTACGTTGTCACCTCGCGCAACAGCACCAGCCACGAACACCGCTGCTACCTCAACCGGCGAGCAGCGCTGGTTCCTCCACCTAGTAGCAACAGCCATGGGTTCGACTTACCTCTGTCGTTCGTCGCGCACAGCGCAGCATCCCCGGTCCCTCCGCCGCCCGCCTCGCACAGCCGCAGTGCAATAGCGCCGAACGGCGCCGCCGCTCCGGCAGACAGCCAGTGCGTTCTCAAAATATGGTGACATAACATGTTTTGAAAGTTTTGTGCAATTGGGTTAACCAAAACCAGTTTCAAAAATTTATTTTCCCACTCAATTTGTTTTCAGAAACAATTTCAAAAGCAGAAATTCAATTATAAAAAAATAATCAACTATTAATCTGAATTGTAAATTAATTATAAATCGAGCCCTGGGCTCTGATACCACTATTGAGAATTCCCGATTCCATCTAATGTTACGCAACGGAATATAATCGAGCATACGATCTAGATTTGTAACTGAATTGATGTTGAGCAATAGTCACGCAAAAGATCGAAGACTTAGTTGTTGCATAATTAATCTGACAGAATTGAGCGACTGAATTCACCACTTCAGGTATCCACGCGTATGTCGTCTGTGCAGGAAAAATTCCCGATACTCTATTCAATAAGAGATTGCTAGGAAATCCCTTATTGAACTCTATGGTGTCTCTCTGTTTCTTACTGACTAGATCAACTATTCCCTACGATAGGGAATAGATATATATATCCATGCGACCTTAGGTATATGGGCCTATTATTCTGGTCTGCCTTAATTAATTAATTAATTAGTCCAACTGATTAATTAACTAAAGACTATATCCTAATTTAGTCCATATCTTTCACCTATATACTGAAGAGGATGAAGGTGGTAGTTTGGGGGTAGCAAAGAATTTACATGAGGTGTTAGGTGATGAAACTATTGTAGATAGTGGACATGAGAACATTGATGTGGGAAGGAAGATGGTAGAGAAATAGAGGGGTGAGAAACAGATAGGTGAGAAACAAAGGGAAGAGATTATGAAGGGTAAAAGACCAGTAGAATTGAATGAGGAAGAATATGATAGTGACTGCAAGGATGGCTATGAGTTTGAGAATGAGGGTAATACTAGTAAGAATGACCTATAATTTGATAAGTTTACAGATAAAGATGTTGAGTGGGTATGAAACAAAAATGATGTTGATGAGGGTATAGATGTGGGTGATAGTCAGGAGGCAGGGCTTGGAGAGGAGGATATGTGTGTGAATAAGGAAGATTTTAGGAGTCTCCATGATTCTGATAATGAGAATCTGGAATATGGGGTACCAGTGTGGAGACCAGATAATAGGAGAACCCCTACTTTTTGTTAGGGATGATTTTTAGTACCAAAAAGGAATTCAAGACATGTTGGACACCCATGCCCTTTTAGAAACAAAAACAATTATGTATGTTAAGAGTGATAAATGGAGAATTTATGCAGTTTGTGTGGATGAATAGTGTGACTTTAGGGTGAATGCTTTGAGAAAGGAGGGTGAGACATCTTTTGTTGTTACAATATGCATCGTTGATCACTCATGTGCATCTTCATTCAATGTCAAGAACATGAAATCCAGGTGGCTTGCTGAGAGCTATGGATAGCAGTTTCAAACTGATAAGAAAAGAAAAAATTAGTGCATTTAGGGAAGATGCTATAAAAGATATTAGGTGTGAGATAATTGTCTGGCAGCTAGGAGCCTAGAAGGCAGGTGATACATGTGTTTATGCATGCATTTATGTTGAATTAGAAGAGTAATTTATAACATTTGCATGTGTAATTGGCTTAAATGTGTTTAATTCATCATATTGTGCCGTATGACCTGTTTGTGTAATTAGGTGATTTTACACCTAAAAGTTGATTTGGACGAGCTTCGGAGAAGAAACAAGTCACATAGGGGTAAAAACGAACGAAAAAAGTCAGAAATCGAACTGGATGAGGAAAATCGGTTCTGGCTGCGAAATAACACGCCTAGAAAGTGTTGTTAGCACTGACCCGCCAATGCGGTCTCGTTGCCCAATGCGGCTGAGTCAATGAATCGGCCACGGTCGCTAAACTGGTCGCATTTGAATGGCGTTACTGAGGGGCTTTTACTCGTTTTAGTTGATTTTCGGCATGTTTCAACCCCAATCCATCCCGAACTATAAATACAAGCTCCCAAGTTCAAGAAGAAATACACTTTTGTAATTGGAGAAGCATCGAAAGCTTGGATGACGAGCAAGAACGCAAGAGGCAACGATCGAGATCAAGATTCTAGGTTTTTGTTATCTCTTGTTTTAGTTTTAATTTTACAACTATGTTTGTCTATGAATCTTATTGGTTTTTATCTCTAGTCATGAGTAGCTAAATTCTTTGTGTTCTAGTGCTAGAAAGTAGGTTACATTATCCACTATGTTTTGATTAAATCATTTAATTCTAAACTCCGTTTTGTCGTTTATCTATATGTCCATTTTATTCACATGAGTATATTAACTAGATCACTTGATATTTGCCAACAAGTTAAACAATTCAGCGTCCGAGAGAAGAGTTTTATTAAGAGACTTACAACATATAGCATAGATACCAATAATCGTCCGAGAGGAGTGAGGTGTTTACGCAGGCATTGGTGTTGATACGCAAATTTCGTATCCAATTAAAATTACCCACGTAATAAAATATATGTTGAATATCAATTTTATATTGATTATTTTTAATATTAGGAATTGGGTAAATAAAATTCCTAAGTTAAATAATCAATTTAATTGATGATTTACTATATATTTTATTGACCAATGGGAAGCCGCCACGTTCAAGATGATGCAGATATTACTAAATTAAATTAAATTAATTTAGTAATTATCCAAGAAGATGAGGATAAACATCAAGTCATGGTGGACCAATCAGAATGCTCCATGTATCAAGTTGTTGCAGTAATTATTAAATTAAATATAATTAATTTAATAATTATCTTATGAATAATGATATTGTGAAGGACCAATCATATCGCTCCATTCAGACTCAAGCCTATTAGGATTTTCCCATCCTACAACCATAAATAGGGCCTCATTCTCCACCAAAAATCACAACAACACAAGCTCAAGAAAGGTGGTACAAAACCAATCTTGAGATTAAGGCGGTACAAAGCCAAAATTCAGCATTACAAAGCCAATCCGGTGTTATGAAGTCAATCTTGAGATTTTCAAGGTGTTACAAAGCCAATCTCAAGATTTCAACGTTTCCAAGATCAAGGTGCTAAACCCCCTCCAATCGGTGTTTTCAAGTAAAAACTTTGAAGGTGTTATTCATCGTTCGTCAAGATCTTCGAAGACTTTCTTCGCATATTGAATCAAAAGTATCGTTTAATTCAAAATCAAGCTCACAACCTTTGAATTAACGTTACTCAAGTCAAAGTCTAAAACCGAGGAAAATCAAAGTTAACTCCAACATCAATCAATCGAAGAGAAGAATCAGAGGAGAACTAGAGATAGGAACTCACACATTGTAAACATTATCCATTTGATCCGAGAAATTCGATCTTGTAATTATTTTTTGTGTTAATTATTTATACAACAAAATTGTTACTACAATTGGTTTAAAGTCTTTAAGGAGTCGTCAAGAGCTAATTAGCCTGAGAGGGTGATTGTCCTTATCGATATGTTAGCATCGTCCGAGAGGAGGGCTAATCAATATGCGTGTTACCTAATAAATGATAGAATTCATTTAAAAGTCTAGAATTTAGGTTAATCAAACATAGAAGATCGTAATTTAAATTGAAACCCTAAGATACGTTTTAGTCTTATCTGAATCTTCCTTTGCTATTGCTTTCTTATTAATCAAGTGTCTAATTAGTTTAATTACTTATTTTCTGCAAATAAATCCTTTTATTCGAGAGTCTAGATATAGTAGAATTATTAAAATTAGGGTATCAAACTGAACATAGGACACAATCTCTGTGGTGTCGACCTTTTTGCCACTAGCTACACTAGCACCTACACTTTTTACTAGGTTAGAAAATAGTGCATCAGGAGGGCTGATGTTTAGTACCTTCTCTTGTGAGATTATGCTGAAGAGGTTAGAAGATCCAACCCCGGGGTCCGTTGTTATTTCCGAATATTTACCAAACTCCTGAGGGGAACAAATTCTCAGGTTCTATGTTTGTTTATCTGCTTTAATGGAGGGACTGTTAGTGGGTTGTAGACCAATGTTTAGTTTAGATGACACCTTTCTCAAGGGGTCCCATGGGGGAATTTTATTGACTACAATTGGGTAGACGCAAATGTGTCATTTACCTGTAGGAAGTGTATGTCATTCATTGAACACATTGTACAGATCTTGGTCTAAGCGCTTTTCAACACATAACTAATGTTTTCTCCTTAAATGTCCTCAAGTCAACTTCTAACTCGAGAAAACTCACATCTGGTTACACGACAAATTATAATTGGATAATGAGATATCTAATTTGATCACATGTTACTAAAAATCGATCACATCTCAACATGCTAAGGCGACACACGTAGAATCAACTAAATGAATTCTATACTAGTCTCATCTCTCATGTCAATCGACTTTAGAGGCGATTGCTTGTATGAGAGAGCCAATCATTTCTCAACTTGTCTGACATACTTTTGAATGTGTGAATTTATAAGTATATGTAAGTATTATAATCACCTCCCACTATGTGACAATATCCCAAATAAAGTCTAGTTGTGATGTACTTGGTTAGTATTTGGAGTCTATCAGAAGCTATGTTCCATCTATGGACTGTGAGTTGCCAATGCCCCGATTCAACTGCTTATCACTCTAAAATTACTCAATGTTTAACCAAAACGTCTTTGCACCGTATAGGCAAAAGCTCCAAGTTTTCCTCTGGTTATGGAAATCCATACAATCTCCCAATGCTCGCATCTATCTGAGATGTTCTTGCCACTTTGTAAGAATAACTTACTTAGACACAGTCTTTGATCTGCATCACCGTACTAAGTATCAACTATGTATTACTCCAACTAAATCATAGTTCCTCTACTTAAGGAATAGTATGGTGCGTCTTAACCATCACAAAGACCCTTTCAAGTGCACATCTACACTTTTACTAGGATTTAATTAATGCTCGATTACTAGCCCCATGACATAGCCTACACTAAGTCACATGTATCTCAATGTTTTGCAGCTCTTAACAGTACTATATTATTGTACTATAGACATCATAAACTTCTCTTTAGAAGTTATTGGATACATTCAGTGGCTTTAAAACTTCATCTTTAGCCAACGAGAATATTAGTGGATGCATGAGCATCCATGTGGAATCGCTTTGAGACTTTTTTAAGCGATGCTTATCCAATCTTGAGTAGTCCTCTATATGATCCCTTGGAAGCTTTACTTATCCCATAAGTAGCTCTATCCATGTCCTTAAACTCTGAGTTGTAAGACAACCCATCTCTAAATGACCATAATACTCAATATTCTTGCCCCCTCGTGGGGTGTTAACTCTCAATGGTATCCATTCATCATGATGAAGTTGCATGAGATTAATACTTTTATGAATTCTCATATACCATTGACTTGAGCACTGTACTAGACCACAAACTTGATTTCTTGCCTTTGGCCATAAAACTTTGTGGATAAACCAATTCGTTTACTGGTCAAGTTCTCTGCTGAGAAATACAGTCTCTCAACCACCTTAAAATGCAAATCTAATTATAAGTTGGCTAAGGATGAACAATGGTAAGATCACAATTGGTAGGAAATATCTTCAAAGACATGTCTTACACTCTAAGTGTAACTTTCCGACCAATTTGAGATCCATACCTTTAACAGTTTCAACAGCCTTTTGAGAATATGTCTAAAAAAATATCAATCAGTTCCTCGACCCGGTTTCAATAACACCAATTAGACAACTACTCCCTCCGTCCTAGCTAATTTTGCACACTTTCCTTTTCGGTCCGTCCCACTTAACTTTGCACACCCTTAAAAAGAAAATTTCTCTCACAATCTCCACCCTCAATCTCCACCTTTGGAAAAGTCAAAGAAAAAACAAAATCTATTTTTTCTTAACATCCATGCTCGGTCAACCTTGCAAATTTAACTGTGATGGAGGTAGTATTTATTTACTTTCATCCACTGATAAGTGCATAATTTTATAATTTTTAATCTCCTAGTTTAGTTAATTTGATTGCATTCTTTAATCAATATTATTATAATTATTATGTTTTGTAAATTTTGGGTCTTATCCCAACTTGTTTAATTTTATTTTTAATTTGAATAACTATGGTGTATTTCGAATAACAGAAATGAAGCCCATTTGGAAGAAAGAAATTCAGCCCACCTAATCATCAAGTTCCTACATTACACGAAAGTAAAGAACAAAATGAAGTACAAAAGTGGTTAGCACATTATTGTTTACTTGTGAAACACCCACTTGAAGCAACAAAACAAATTGAATAAAAAACAACACGACAGCAACTTGCGCATAACAACAACTTAGTTGAATCTTCAAGTGGAAACAACAAATTTACAGCTTCTGTTTTGCAGAGATTACAACAAAAACTAGCAAATTTTCATCATTGAAGGTGTATATTAATGCCCAAATTTATCTATAAATAGGAGGAAGAGGGAGAAGAGAAAACAATCCAATAATCTAACAACAAAGAATCCAATCTTTAGGTAGAAACTCAAATACTTGGGTTTTATTCTTTGTAATCCTTTGAGGGTGTGAGGACTATTAAGGGCATATTAGGGAGTGTGTTATAAGAAGAAACCTATAGGAAATGGGCTGGTCCAATGACGATAGACGGAGGAAATTTTCCACTTTTGAGAAGTGTCAAAGCAACTCAACAAGGGGAAGATTTCTAGTATTATCTCTTGTCAATTTCTCTTTTTATATTTTCCAAATATTGTCTTTAATATGTCCTTCATACCCCTCTAGAATTATAGTTAAGATAGATTTTAATATGTTTATGCTTATGTTCATGTTCATGTACACAAGGTGTTTGATGTTTTGATTAAATGAATACATAAGTTAGTTGATATTCTTGTTCGTATTGTGGCTATTGATTTTTAATTCCAACCTTCATTTTCATGATTTTCGGATCCATTTCATGTGTGTTGGTTGTAATTATAGCTATTTTGTTTGGTTCGGCCTAGTTCGAATCAAATGAAAATAAGTAGCAACTAGTTAAAATCGGGAACAATCACATGGTCTTGTTTTAAACTAGAATGTGACTTGATCTAGTGAGTTTAACTTCTTGTTTAATTTGCTAGGATTGATATTCCCAACCTTTATGCAATTAATCGAATCCTTGTTAATTGAATAGTAAAGATTAACACGGTTAGGTTATTAGTGTTGGAGTTGTCCTAAAATTATTCTATTATATAAGAGGAACTAGAGTGGAATTTTAGCTTACTTAAAATTTGATATATCAAGTCCATTTTATCTGATCAAGATCAAACTCTTGGCTATTAATCTTAAAATATACATGTGTTTTTTACCTCTTGATTTTATTGTAAAAAGTTACTTTTAGACTTATTTATCTTTTAATTTTAGCGAATAATTCTCTTACTAAGCCTCCCGGTGTGTGCGTGTGTGTGGTTGGAAACTCTTGTTTAATTATTTGCCTAGTTTTATAAGTATCAATGTGTAGTATTTTCTATAATTTATAGTTCATAAATTGGAGTTGAAAATTGCTCTTCGTTGATTCTAAAATTAAGTAAGCAAACTCTCTTCGTGGGAATTATCCTTTCTTACCTTATACTAATTTGTTTAATATTGTTGGCTATGTGAAATTTAGAGCGGTAACGACACGCTATTATCCACCCATCCCTCCAAGGATGATACAGAGTCCAACTCATTCTCAAATTCTAAAAACATGCTTTGCAATCTCGTAGATTTAAGTATGTATTTCCCAGTATTATTCTAATGAAAAAAAAATCAAATAGATCTTATTGATACTGAAAGTTGACCCTACTAGAATCTTGTATTAAAATATCCTTTTGAACAGCTCATAGTTCAGTTGGATACAAATCTTAATTGAACATTTCAAAGAAATGTTTCTACTATAACTCGACCCCTACTAGGAAATTTCTCCAAAAATATTAGGTTTTATGATTCTACTTCAGTATCAAACTTATCAATTGTTCATCTTTGAACACATAAGTTTTGGATCGACATAGTATCCTTTAAAGATACATTTCCTCTCTTGAAGACTTAGATTTCCAAACTTAATTGAAAAATGTCATTCTCCTAAGCCGTTGATCTCTAGGATCCTCATTGACCCCTAGAATCCTCATTTGTTAAGCTCTGACTATTTATAAGTCCAACGTTTATGAGATACATAAGTTACTGATTCAATAAATACCATTTCAAGGTATATGTTGTAATCAACGTTCTTTTTCAATGAAATAAACTAGTTGACTTGCACCATCATGGACCTAAACTATTATCTTGCCACATATTCTCACCCATTCTTCACCACATAATTTAGTTAAAAAAGGTGTGTGAAGAACGGATAGTTGCTTGATAATGTCCAACTCCGCTACATTGATCATATAAAGTGATGACCATGATATTTTTTACACCTTCAATTAGCTAAGAGCACTTATGCCCTATTCAGTTGACTCATCTAAACCTCTTTAGTTGTTCAAAACACTCTAATGTCTAGACTTTTAGGGAATCAAATGGGATTGACAAATTCGTGTGAGCAATCCTCATATGTATTGGAAGATAAGGCTCCATGATCAATCATTACGCCGTTGAATCAAAAAACATTAGCCGCAGCAGAAAATTATTCGAATTGTCTATAGAACATTTCAAGTGTTGATGATGAAGCAAAACAAACCCCATCTATGATTAATAATTCTGGAAAAATGATTCCTCGAGTGTATTTCTCCTTAACTAAGGCATCATGTCTCTGCGCTTTCAAGACCTCGAACAACATTACACAAACGTGTAATAATATTGAAAAATAACCAATACTTGCACGCTTGTTGGCAACAACAACGAGTGCCAACTGGAGTTGATGGGCAAAGTAATGGATATAATAAGCGGCATGAGTCTTCTTTAGTATCAAACTTCTCAATCCTTTAAATTCATCTCTCATATTACTAGCTCCATCATAACCTTGACCCTTAAGCTAGAAACACTCAAGCCATAAGTGGAGAACAAGGACTCAATACCCTTTTCAAGTGATGTTACGATTGTATCACTAATATGCACTAGACCAAGAAAATGTTCAATAACACACCCTTTCTTATTCACATAATAGTATAACAACATCCTCTTGCTCTATGATTGATACGTCCAGACACTCATCGAATAAAATAGCAAAAGAATAATTTTCAATATCCTTGAGGATAACATTGGTTGTCTAAGTTGCAATTGCACTCCTTTTGAATTTTAGGAGATGTGAGTGTAAGATTTTCAAGAGCATTTTTCAACACAACATTATCGATTTCTTCATTACAAGAAGCAATAAGTTCCAGAAGTTCAATAAATTTCCTTGAATCAATTATTTTTCTAACTCATTATTTCCTCAAAAAGTTAATCCTTACATAAATAGATAATGTAAATAAATAACCAATCTAATGTGTTCAATCTACAATGATAATCAATATTGGATTGTTGTGATATCTTAGAAAATACACTTCATTTGATCCATCAAATCTTGACAAGCCAATCTACATTTACTATGATCAATATTATGATATCCAACATGACCTCTCAATCTATCTTTTTTTACGCCAACAATTAGTCCTTTGGATACACAAGTATCATGCCCACTTTTAAAACACCCCAAAGAAAATAGATGACAATATAAACACAATGCCTCATCTTTTGCAATACTATATTCTAACTAACAGTTGAATTCATCAAAACAACATGTAGCGAATTTCGTTTACGATTTCCATCTACCTTTTGAGGAAGATTGTGCTCGCATGTTGACATGTGCCTTTTATTAAGTAAGCTCTATGTACTTCTTCGATTAAGCTAGAAGGGTAGCTTAATATATTAGGCTGTAGTCCTGGATCACTTGGAAAATTTTCTAAAGCAACCTCGTTCTTTTCTTGAGTTGATATTTGAGATTGAACAAGAGCATGTGAATTGATAGATGAAAATTTTATTCCTACAACATGTGGTGTGTTTTGATAATTTCGTTCCATTATCTTCAAAATAGAACTACTAAATTCAATCATAAATACCATTACAGCTGATGAACGTGAAAATTCTCGTTTTTCTTGCATATTTCACGTCCATATTTTTATGAGAATTACGAGTTTTTATTATGTGTAAGTGTGATTTCATGTCTAAGTGTATTTTTGGTTGATTTTCTTTTCTAATATGATTTGATGCGCTTTTGGGTGTTTTTAAGTCATGTTTTGAAGATTAGGAAAATTCGGGAGATCAAGAAGGTCGATTGCACCCATTTTCTTACTCCAGCCCACATCCTGAGGCCCGAATAGGCCCAAACTGGACCAGGGTCAGGCTCAACTTGAAGTTTTTTAAGTTACAAACAAACTTCCTGAAGGAGTCGAGACAAAAAAAGGGGTGAAAAGGCCTTAAAACGATAAAAAAACGGAATAAGAGGTCAATTGCACGTGTTTCCTCATTCAGGACCATAAATGAAGGCCCAAATCAGACCCTAACGTAACCTAACTTGAATTTCTTCAAGTCACAAATAAAAGTCATGAAGAGGTCAGGTCGAAAAGACGAGAGGAAGATATCCAAAACGGTGAAGGAAAACGAATACATGCGAAAGAGGGGGGAAAAAGGAGATGAACGGAGCCGGTACCGGAGCCTGCCGCCAGTCCGGAAGTTGAGGTAGAATGTCGAGGGCTCGTCCACTACTAGTCACTGCCTTCGGCTAGCGGTCCGACAGTGTGCGCGGTTTTGGCCAGGTTACCCCGTTTTTAACATGTCTTCTCCAATTTTTCGATCGTAACTTTCTCATAGAAATTTAGAATTGAGCGATTCAAGATGCCATGTGTTGGCGAGATGATGACATACGACATTCATGTGTAGGCTGGGAGCTGATTCCGCACCGAGTTTTCCCAAAAATCGTGAGAAGACCGAGTCTAGCGCATAGGAAGGCTCGACTCAACAACTTATGCCCCCAGGTACTCCCTTTTGTAATTTTACTCTTTTACCCTTACTAAAGGGGTACTTTCAGCAGTTTTTTATCCTTTTTACATAGCCTAGGGTTTGGAGTCTTTATATACCCTTCCTCTCTCATTTGTAAACAAGTTTTGTCTTGCCTCCATTGCAATCTTCCAACACACACTTCAAGGAGGAAGTTATATTTGGGAGAACTCAGGGATTACTCGCGGTCCTGTGACACCCGTTAAGTTTATCAAAAGTTTTACGCGGATTCTTCAACCAATTAAGCATTTTCTTATCTCTTCTTTTTATTTTCAAATTTTATTACTTTTATTGCTTGATTTTTAATGATTCTAGTTATTGCGTTGACGAGTTGTGAGTAATTTCCTTGTTTCCCGAAGCTCGGGATTAGCCTAAGCTCGGGGTTGATGATTAGTTGATTGATTATTGGTTTTGTTGTGGGTTGTGATAATTTGATTAATTTGTAGTGATGATTAATTGGAAATGAGACTTCGACCACATGCTTGCATCACGGTCGCTCGGCTTTCGGTGGCTTAGACTTATTTCGATTAATTTTGTAATTAGGAAATGATAGTTGTCCCCCCTAGGCTAGGGATTGCTACCCTTTCAAGACTTGTGTCTGCTACATCTTAATTAAGATTAGGGGTTAATTACTACATCTTAGTTTGATCGGGTGAGGAATTAATTCTAAAAAATTAGATTAACCAAAATCCAATCGATAGGAGGACCTATGGAGGAGAAGTCCTACCGAGAGGGGGAGCAGAATTTAGGGGGCTTGGTTGATACTGGTGAAATTAAGTATAGTCTTGTGTGTAGGAACTACACCGGTACGCCGGTCTTTAGCATAGGAGAAGTTGGGTTATCTTTTTCTAGTCTTACGTAATTGAAAGCATGAACCCGGGGTTGAATTAGGTGTGCTTATCCGTGTAGGTAGTCTATATAGAACCCCATTTACCTACCAATCCTGGGAATACCGACACCTCAATCGTATTCCAGAATTCTCACCCAATTAGGATATCGGTTGGATTGGGAATTCAATCACATAGAACTCTCACTAATTTCCTTTTATCGTCTTCGTATTGTTAATTCCATCTTGCTTGCGTGAAAAACCGAGTCTCGTAAGTATCTCCCCATCGACCTGTTCCCTCCGTGCTTTATTTATTTGCTTTATGTTGTTTAGGTTCGCCCACTCTTTAATTTGCAATTGGCCTAATTAGTTCGAAAGTGCTTAAGCCAATTCTCACGGATAATCTTCCCTGTGGATTCGATATCTTATATACTACCTCTGTCATAAATCGTACGCTTGCGAGTTGAGAAGGTCGTTACAATCCTAGCGATAATTTTGAGCAACTTTCGCGACAAGTTCATGGGGCCATTGCCGGGGAGGGTTTCCTTCCGGTGGAATTAGCCGAAGCACGAGTAGAGGTAGATTAGGTTCTTTTTCTTTTTATTGTTAATTAAAAAATATCTAAAAAATGACCCGGATTAGTTGAGAGTTATGCTCTCACTCCTTCCGAAGTTAATGCATTGCCCTTTGTGCTGGTGATGGTTCATATTTTTCTCCTACTTTTGATAGTGTGGAAGTGATGCAATATGAAGGTTATGCGGAGGAGGGTCACGCTTCTACCGATTGTGACTCTTTTCACCATTTTTCTTCACAAATGCACTATCCTCCCAACCACCAGTCTCAGTTCATGGGTTACAATTCTTTTTCAAATAATTATGAATTGGGATGGGAGGATGATCAAAATTTTCCATCCTCAAGTCATCAAACCTTTGAGCCATCTAAGTCTTACCAAATTTATTCGATCAATGCATTAAAAGAAGGAATGAGGAAAGTCAAGGATGATTTCGATCACAAGTTTGATGAACTTTTGGCACACAGTAAGGTCTTGGAAGCCCATCTCCTCAAACATGTTTTGAAGAGAAATTGTGATGACAATGTGCAATTGAGGGAAGAAGAGAAAGAAGAGGAGAGTGAAAACCTCATCTCTCATTAGCCACCCTTGGAGAATAGTAACAATTCTTCCAACCAAGACAATGCATTATCCTCGGAAGAGCAATCTCAATGTCTCAATGTCTTGGAAGCCCATCTCCTCAAACAATGCATTACTTATGATTGCATTTTAGTTAATGATCCATTTATTGAGGCGTCATTTAGTGGTCGGCATGCAAGTTTCGATTTGTCAGTTCCTTCATATTTTGAAAAACTTTCATCAATTATGGACATTGAGCATATCTTCTTGTATAAATCATATGTCCATAATGTTATTTGTGATCCATTATGTCATATCTATGTTGGTGGATCAATTCTATTTCTTGAGCAAACAAAAGCACGACACGATCGACACTTGTTCTTGGATCCCGAATAACTTGATTCCGTCTACTTTAAACCAAGCACTTTTTGAGAGGCAACCCAAGCATACATTTTTTTTATTGCTTTCTTAGGATTTGATTTTTTTTTTTTTTTCCTTTTAAGATTTGATGATTTCTTGAGTTGTATAAATAGGTACTTGACTCTTGGGACATGGACAAGGTGAAATAGCATAAATCATGAAAAGTTCCCAAGCAACAGTGATATCGAATCAAGACGAGTAATCATTGAAGGGTTGCAAGTGAAAAGATGGAGCTAGTACCCTTAGCACCTCAAGTGAGTTGGTTGGTTGGGAATTCAATCACATAGAACTCACACTAATTTTCTTTAATCGTCTGCGAATTGATAATTTCATCTTGTTTGCGTGAAATTGAGCCTCGGAAATATCTCCCCATCGATCGGTTCTCTCCTTGCTTTATATTTGCTTTATGTTGTTTTGGTTAATCACTCTTCAATTTGCGATTGGCCTAATTAATTCGAAAGTGCTTAAGCCGATTCTCACGAATAATCCTCCCTATGGATTCAATATCTTATATACTACTTTTGTCACAAATCGTACGCTTGTGACTTAAGAAGACCATTCCAATCCTAGCGATCTGAAGCGACTTTCACGACAAGTTCAACCACTTAATAGGAACATAAACACTTCTGTTACATATTTGTTTTTTTTTTCCCCCACATTTGTGTAGCTTTATAAATTGTATATCAGGAACTCTAAAAATTATGTGTATATTTTATTCTCTTTACACCTCTAAAATTGTTTCTTGACTACAAAAACCAAATTCTAGTATAAGAGGAAACTGAGTGTAATAAAAATTAGTTAGTTCAGAAAAATCTGAATACAAACTATCAGGCAACAATTCCTCCATCAGTGATGAACAAATACAAAATTGTTCCAAAAATCTCTGACTAACCCATTTTTTCTCTACCTTTAGTTCTCCTATATTTCATAATCTTCTTATACCCAAATCAAAGCTTTTCAACTCTAAATTAAAAAATAATAAAGAAATTAAATCAATTTCTTTAGAATAAGTGATAAAGAATTTTACCTTGAATCTCAAAACTCAAAGTCAGAGGAATATACGAATTTGCAGTTGGACTCAGAAATTTGATTTTGAAGAGGAATTCCAAGATGTGAGTGAAACCGTTGCTGGGGAGAGTAACATAATTTTGTTATGGGGTTGTGCGATACAGAGAAGTGAGGGAGAGAGACAATTTTTAATCTTTAATAATTTTATTTAATATATATGAAATGATTATTGCACCCTTGCTATTTAATTAAAAAAGTAATGAGATATTTGTGTAAGAGTTAGGAGATGATGAGTTAGATATTATAACATATATTGAGAATTATGACACCCTAAACGCCATTCTATCGGCAAAGGCGGGCATACCATGGGTTCAAACAGATTCCTGACTTATTTATTATAGGCCAGATAATCAATCAACCTCTCAGATTCAACCTAACTTATTGATTCAAGAGTTTATATCACATAGTTTTGTACTTAGGTACATTATAATATTAAGTCATAGAATGAACAACTTTATCTAGTTCAGACATAATTTAACACTGAGAATTTAGCCTATAAGGCTCATCCTTTAACAAAATAAATTCTGTAAATTATTTAAAAGTGTGAGGTGGTGTTCAATCTCATCAAATGAGCTATACTTTGTAGTATGGTGTGTTGGGAATGTAGAACCGGGGTCAGGAAGTGAAGAAGTCAAGCTGTGCAGAATGAGCCGGGTTCGTGGCAGTTGAGAATAACCGTCATTTGTGACGGGTTAGTTTCAGAGTTTGTGACAAAGAAAACCGTCGTTTTTGTCCGGTAGCTGAGCTCAACTTGATTCAGTTAGAACTTTCTGTATGGTTACATTCGAGCTCCAATTCTTATATCATTGTAAAGCTCTCATCAAGGAGAAGATCACTACGTCGAGCAATTTCCTTGTTCTTTAGATTAGAGAGAGTATTTTAGAATTGAGCGTTTCTGCCCTAATTTGTCAACAGAATTGGGCATTTCATTTCTTGAGTGTATTCTCTGTAATTGATTGGATTTCTTAGTGGATTGGGGTGTTTCTTGCCTCCGTGGATGTAGTTCATCTTGAACGAACCACGTAAAAGCTGTGTGTGATTCAATTTTAGTTCCTGTTCTGCGCAAGTCCAGTTCGGTCACAACTCTGGCCGAATTGTGTGTTTGAATTCAGATTGTTTTTCTTCGTACATTTCCAGATTCTTAGGAGTTGTGTGTTTCTGAGTTGTTCTTCACTAACAAGTGGCGCCGTCTGTGGGAAATCAACTCTCACAGCTTGAAGAAGGGAAGGAATGGCTGGTATGAAGATGGACTTTGAGAAGTTTACAGGAAGAAATGATTTCACACTGTGGAAGATCAAGATGAATGCAGTATTGGTTCACAATGGCCTTGATCTTGCTTTGATACCTCTGGATTCGTGGGAAGAAAGTGAGAAACCCAAGTTTGCATCAGTGGATAAGAAGGCCCTCAGTCTTATCTTTCTGTGTTTGGGTGATAAACCGTTGAGAGAGGTCTCAAGATGCAAGAGTTCCTCAGAAGCATGGAAGAGATTGGAAGATCTGTATCAATCGAAGTCAGTTTCCAACAAGCTGTTCTTGAAGCAGAAGATGTTGCCCTTCAAGATCACTGAAGATAAGGTAATTTCTGATCAACTTGATGAGTTCATTAAGATGGTTGAAGAATTGGAAGACCTGGATGTGAAATTGGAGGAGGATGACAAAGCATTGATGGTGTTAAACATTCTTCCAAAATCCATGGAAAGCTTTAAGGATGCCTTGATGTATGGGAGAGATGAGCAGCTATCTTATGATGGAATAGTGAAGGCTTTGAGGTCTAAATGTTTCCAGACTCAAGGTGATAAAGGCATGGTGCAATCTGGAGAAGGTTTGAATGTTAAATTCAAGAAACCTTGGCAAGGCAAGAAGGGACAGAATGCTAAGGATCCAAAGGCAGGAGACTCTAATCCTAAAAAGGGGAATGAATGGGTTGAGAAGAGGAAATGCTTCAAGTGCAAGCAGCCTGGTCACTAGAAGAAGGACTGTCCTAAGAGAAATAAGAAAGGTGGAAATCAAGGGGCAGAATCTGCTGCCATTGATCATCAAGAAGATCCTCCAGAGGTATTAAATGTTACTGAATCAAGAATGGTAAAGGAATGGGTCCTGGACACAGGCTGCTCATTTCATATGTGTCCAAACCAGTCATGGTTTGATGAACTGAAAAGAGAAGATGGTGGAAATGTTCTCCTGGGAAATGACCAATCATGTAAGGTCAAAGGAGTTGGATCAGTGAGCATAAGGATGTTTGACGGTGTGGTCAGAGTCATCTCAAATGTAAGATATGTTCCTGGCCTTAAAAGAAATCTTCTATCTCTTGGTTCCTTAGTAACTAGTGGGTGTCAGTTTAGCTCAGTAGATGGCTTCTTGCATATCACAAAACATGGAAAAATGGTGATAAAAGGTAGACAGCATAATGGGTTGTTTATCTTGATTGGTTCACCTGTTGTTGGGAGTGTAGATATGGTCTTGAGCAGTTCTGAGCTTGTTAAATGGCACAAGAGACTTGGACACATAGGAGAGAAAGGGTTGAAGGAACTGTCAAGAAGTGGAGTAATTGGAAATATGGCAAATCAAGATCTGGAGTTCTGTGATCAGTGTGCTTTGGGCAAATCCAAGAAGCTGCCCTATGGAAAGGGTGTTCACACAACTCAAGAGCCATTAGATTATGTTCACTCTGACATATGGGGTCCTGCAAGGACAGAGTCTCATGGTGGTGCAAGGTATTTCATGTCCTTAATTGATGATTACAGCAGAAAGGTGTGGATCATGTTGATGAAGAATAAGAGTGATGCTTTTCATAAGTTCAAAACATGGTTGATTCAACTGGAAAATGTCAAAGGGAAGAAGCTGAAGCACCTTAGGACTGATAATGGACTCGAATATCTCTCTACTGAGTTTACAAACTTCTGTGAAGAAAGAGGAATCAAGAGACACAGGACTGTACCAATGAATCCTCAACAGAATGGAGTTGCTGAGAGGTTTAACAGGACTCTCCTTGAAAGAGTTAGGTGTATGTTGTTGGATGCTGGGTTGCCAAAGGTATTTTGGGGAGAAACCATTGCTACATCATGTTATCTCATTAACAGGTCACCCTCATCAGTGATTGGGTTCAAAACACCTGAAGAGGTGTGGAGTGGACAGAAACCAAGTTATGAAGGGTTAAGGGTGTTTGGGTGTCTTGCCTTTGTCCATGTCAAGCAAGACAAGTTAGATGCAAGAGCTCTAAGATGTGTATTTCTTGGATATCCGGATGGAATAAAGGGCTACAGATTGTGGTGCTTAGAGAAGGGAAATCAGAAGATAATCACAAGTAGAGATGTAAAGTTTAATGAGAATGTGATGGCTTACACTTCTACAGGCTCTAAGGAAGAATTTGATGGTGCTAAAGAGACAGAAGAGATATCAATTCAGGTGGAGCATCCTGCTGAAGATAATCACACACCTCAACCACAAGAAAATCTACAAGATAGTGATTTATCATCTGAAGAAGAAGAACAAACTGGACCTTCACAAAATGTCAGAGAATACAGATTGGAAGGGACAGGCCTAGAAGAACAATCAACAGACCTGATTTCTATGGTCAAGCAGGGAGTGTTTACTATGCCTTGAGTGTTGCTGAAGACCTGGAATCACAAGAGCCTAGTAGTTTTAAAGAAGCACTAGACTGTGAAGAAGGTGAACACTGGATACAGGCAATGATTGAAGAGATGGAGTCCCTGGAAAAGAATGAGACCTGGATATTGGTGGATAAACCAAGAGGTCAGAAACTTGTAAGCTCTAAATGGATATACAAGAAGAAACTAGAGACAGCAGGATCCAAACAGGTGAGGTTTAAAGCAAGATTGGTGGCTAGGGGCTTTACACAAAGAGAAGGAATTGATTTTAATGAAGTTTTCTCTCCAGTGGTAAAGCATTGCTCAATCAGGTTGCTTTTATCAAAAGTTACACAAGAGGACATGGAATTACAACAACTGGATGTAAAGACAACATTCTTACATGGAGAACTAAATGAGAAGATATATATGAAACAGCCAGAAGGCTTTGTTGTTCCTGAACAAGAAGACAAAGTTTGTTTGCTGAAGAAGTCACTATATGGACTTAAACAAAGTCCAAGACAATGGAATAAGAGGTTCAATGACTTCATGATCAGTGTTGGCTTTGTAAGAAGTCTTTATGATAGTTGTGTTTACTTCAACAAGGGTTCAAAGCAAGATAAAGTCTTCCTTCTATTGTATGTGGATGATATGCTAATTGCCAGCAGGAACAAGAAGAGAGTACAATGGTTGAAGGACAGACTTAACACTGAATTTGACATGAAAGATCTGGGAGAGGCCAAGAAGATTTTGGGCATGAACATTCTAAGAAACAGAGAAGCTGGAGTGCTTTGGTTATCTCAGAGGCAATATCTACAGAAGGTGTTGGAGAGGTTTCATATGCATGAAGCCAAACCTCTCTCCACTCCAGTTAATCTACAGAAGAAACTTTCCAAAGAACAATGCCCAAAGACTGAAGAGGAAATCATACATATGAGCAATATCCCTTATGCAAATGGAGTTGGAAGTCTTATGTATGGAATGATTTGTAGCAGGCCTGACTTGGCCTATGCTGTGTCTTTAGTAAGCAGGTTCATGTGAAACCCAGGAGTTGAGCATTGGGAAGCTTTGAAACATGTGATGAGGTATTTGAAAGGATCAGTGAACTTGTCACTGAAGTTTGAGAAGAAAGTGGATGGAAGTACTGTTGCATTGGAGGGGTTTGCTGATTCTGATTTTGCAGCAAACATAGACACAAGGAAATCTATTTCTGGATTTGTGTTTACCTTATTTGGAACAGCCATCAGCTGGAGAAGTGTACAACAATCAGTTGTAGCACTGTCAACAACAGAAGCAGAATATATTTCCTTAACTGAAGCTATCAAAGAAGCAATCTGGCTGAAAGGAATTTTGAGAGATTTGGATATCAAGCAGAAGTGTGTGGCAATCTACTGTGATAATCAAAGTGCTCTACACCTTGTGAAACACCAAGCATTTCATGAAAGGTCAAAGCACATTGATGTGAGGTTGCATTTTGCTAGAGATATCATTGATTCTGGTTCTGTGGAGGTGAAGAAGGTACACACATTGCATAACCCTGCTGATTTTCTTACCAAGGGTGTACCTGGGAACAAAGTGGAACATTGCTTGAGCCTGCTGCAGCTTGAGCAATGTCATGAAGAGCAGTAACAGAAATGCAGTGATGAGGCAGGAAGAGGCACACTTGATTCATTGAGGTGGAGATTTGTGAGGTGGTGTTCAATCTCATCAAGTGAGCTATACTTTGTAGTATGGTGTGTTGGGAATGTAGAACCGGGGTCAGGAAGTGAAGAACCGGAGGTTTGAACCGGGTTTGAGCATCAAGAAGTCAAGCTGTGCAGAATGAGCCGGGTTCGTGGCAGTTGAGAATAACCGTCATTTGTGACGGGTTAGTTTCAGAGTTTGTGACGAAGAAAACCGTCGTTTTTGTCCGGTAGCTGAGCTCAACTTGATTCAGTTAGAACTTTCTGTATGGTTACATTCGAGCTCCAATTCTTATATCATTGTAAAGCTCTCATCAAGGAGAAGATCACTACGTCGAGCAATTTCCTTGTTCTTTAGATTAGAGAGAGTATTTTAGAATTGAGCGTTTCTGCCCTAATTTGTCAAAAGAATTGGGCATTTCATTTCTTGAGTGTATTCTCTGTAATTGATTGGATTTCTTAGTGGATTGGGGTGTGTCTTGCCTCCGTGGATGTAGTTCATCTTGAACGAACCACGTAAAAGCTGTGTGTGATTCAATTTTAGTTCCTGTTCTGCGCAAGTCCAGTTCGGTCACAACTCTGGCCGAATTGTGTGTTTGAATTCAGATTGTTTTTCTTCGTACATTTCCAGATTCTTAGGAGTTGTGTGTTTCTGAGTTGTTCTTCACTAACAAAAAGAACTATAATTTAAAGTACTTACAATGCTTAGAGAGCTTTCCCAGTACATAAATGATTTGATTTTATTTCTTCTGAATATATTACAAGAGATTACAAGAGAGAGAAAGAAACTGATAGAAGAAGTCCTGCTTCCTACTAAGAATGAGACCTCCTTATATAGAAGTAATCTCCGGACTTCAAACAAGTATTAAAAAGTAAAAACAGTAGATTTACTGTTTATGAACAGTAGATTTACTGTTTAATATTGTTTGACAGTGATCTATTATTTAATTTTCTTTTAGGATTATATATATTATATTTTATTCCACATATTTTTTTTTTTTATCTTATCTCTATCAAAACATTCATATTAAATTATGATAAATTTTGAATAGATTGCACTGATTGATAATAATAAATAAAGCGAATATATGTAATCCAGAATTCGATATCAGTTAATAGAATTGAGAAACAAATAATCTAAAGAATTATTCTTATATAAAATATTTTATTAGTTTACGTACAAAACATCTTCTATTTGAAACAAAAAATTTTAAGGATTATTCGTATATAAAATATTTTATTAGTTTACCTACAAAATATCCTCTATTGGAAATAAATTTTAAGAAAGATATAGAAAATACAATTTTATTTTAGGATGAAATGAATCTTTATATAATAAGAATATTCTTTTCTCAATTTTATTAAATTGTATTGCAATTTTGGATTATATATCTTCTTTGTTTGTTTATTATTATTAATCTATATGATCTATTTCAAAATTTATTATAATTTAATATTAAGATTTTGGAAGAGAGATGAGAGAAGAAAAAAAACAAATGAAATTATTTTTGAGAGAAGAAATAAAACGGATAAAATAATTTAGAGATAAAATAATTTTGGGAAAAAAAATATTGTACAGTGAAAAATACTAAGAAAACTGATTCGTGGAATAAGAGGCGGGGAGAAATAAAAAATATATTTAGCGTATTTTTAGGTGGAGTGTATTAGCTGGCCGAACACATTATGGGTTGGCTCTATAAGAAAACCTACAGGTGGTTCCATATCATTATTGATATACAATAATCTATATATACAATATCATATCCTTATTAATATACAATAATCTATACATAGTTTGATACATTGATTTTTACAATTTACTAGTATATATATAAAATCTTAAAAAAATAAAATAATAGATAATATATATATATATATAATCCTAAAAGAAAATTAAATAATAGATAATATATATATATATATATATATATATATATAAAATCAGAAAGAAGGAAAGAATTGAAATAATAGAACTCGCCCCTGGCAGGGGCGAGTTTACGTATGTTTTCTGTATGGTTTCTGTATATACTTGATCTCGCCTATGGCACAGGCGAGATCAATCTCATCAAAAAAAAAAAAAAAAAAAAAAAAATCTAAGAACTCGCCCCTCGCAGAGGCGAGATTGAACAGTCATTGTCAGATTTAAGTGAACTCGCCTGTGGCACAGGCGAGTTCACTTAAACAGATAAATAGAGAAAAATCACACTTATTATTTTAAAACGTGCGTGAACAGTACCGTATTTAATTAAAATTGCCAAATATTTAACCTTATTTTTTATTTTTCTCACTGCATCTGATGCTTATTATTCCAGGGAATAGGATTTTTCTTTAATCTATCATATAAGATAGCAGTATCTTCTACAAGATTTTTATAGTAAGGAGAGATATAATTTAAACTCCCTAAAAATCTTTGCAACTGAGTTTTATCAGTAATTTCATCAGGAAATTTTGAAGTAAATTCAATACTTCTATTAATAGGTATAATATTACCTTTTTCAATAAAATGTCCTAAAAATTTTATTTTTGTTTGAAAAAGTATCATTTTTTGTTTAGAAATAACTAATCCATTTTGAATTACTAAATTTTTAAATATATTTAAATGTTTAAAATGTATTTCAATATTTTTTGAAAATACTAAAATATCATCAATATATACAATTATAATCTCACTATAAGGAGTAAAAATATCATTCATTATTTTCTGAAATTCAGAAGGAGCATTTTTTAATCCAAATGGCATAACATTCCACTCATAATGTCCAAAAGGAACATTAAAGGCAGTTTTATACCTATCAGCAGGATTAATTTGAATCTGCCAAAATCCAGATTTTAAATCAAATTTTGAAAAATATAACAACATTATAAAGCCTATCAAGAAGATCCTTCTTGTTAGGAATTGGATGTCTAATCCATTTTAGAACTTTATTAAGAGGTTTATAATTTATAACTAGTCTAGCTAGGTACTCCTCTTTCTTGTTCAAAATGTTTATTAACATAAAAAGCTGTGCAAGACCAAGCTGATTCAGATGGCTTAATGATATTTTTTTCTAAAAGAGATTTAATCTCATTTTTACATAATTCTAAATATTCAGAATTCATTTGACAAGGTCTAGCTTTAGTAGGAATTTTATCCTCTGTAAAATCATCTTCATAAGGAAGTGAAATAATATGTTTTTTTCTATTCCAAAAAGCATTTGGAAGATCATTACAAATATCTATACACATTTGATTATGAATTAACTTAATCTTATCCTGTAATTTAGGATTTTTCAAACTATCTTCTATAGATAGAATATTAATTTCTTGTTTTAAGAAATTTAACTGATTTTCTTTTGCTTTAATATTGTCATAAATATTATGCAATATTTTTGTAAAAGGTTTAGTAATAAAATTTAGTATTATAGGCTCATTTTCATATGTACCAATAATACCATTATTATCTACTTTAGTAAAAGGATAAATTTTATTAATAAAGGGGGATCCAAGTATAACTTGGTTAGAAATATTTTTTACAAGTAAAAAACTTGTAGGAATACATTTTTTATCAATACAAACATAAGCTTTTGGTAATTTAAAACTAATATCAAGTTTTTGCCCACCAGCATGGGATAAAAAATGCGTTGTTTTTTGGAAATATCTAGTAGGAATTAATCCTTCTTGTAAAACATTTAAATCTGCACCACTATCAATGAGTGCAATAAATTCTTTTGAATAAAAATCATCAATCAAAAGAGTAATCTTCACATACCATTTTTGTGAAATAAACATATCAATATTATTAAGAAAACTTTCATTATTATTATCAGATATAATTATAGCATTTTTCCCTTCTAATTTATCAATCCTTTTTTCCAAAAACATTATTATTTTGTTTAAGAAATTTAATTTCTTTTTTAAGATTATCAATTTCAATATTTAAATCACCTAAAGAAGTAGGAGTTTTATCCTTCTGTTTTTCTTTAAGCATTTGATAAACCTTGCTCATAAGATAAGGTTCATTTGAAACATGTATTGAATTTTCTTGATTATTTCCAGTATTACTGGATGAACTTGGGATATTATCCATTTGATCTATTATTGAAGATCTCAAATTAGGGTCTTTTATTGATTTTAATAAATCCATAATATTATTATGGTCTAAGACATTTATCTCCAAATTTTTCATTTGAGATAAAAGTCTATAAATTTCATCTGTTTCATCAGGCTTATTATCCTGACATTTACATTCAATATTATCTGATAAATCTGAATCAGATATTACTGATTCTTGATCTAATGCTTTGAAATTTTCAATATCAGATATTTCTGACATTTCTGAATCTAATTCAGATTTGTAACTGATTCTGATTCTGAATCATCTGATTTTAACAATATCTTGGATATCATATCCTTGATATTATCATCAATTTGAAGATTATTAATCTTCTTTTTTACCCAACAATTTCTTGCATAATGCCCAACCTTTTGGCATTTATGGCATATTATTAATTTATTTCTTTGTTTTTTTCTTTCATCCCTTTCTTGTTTTCTATAAGCATGTCTTTCTATTTTTCTTTTAGAAGCCTTTTTTCTTCTTCTATATTTAAGAAAATCATTTTTATCATATTTATTTTTATTCTTACTAGTCTTACTAGTACTAGGCATATCCATTGCAAATTGTTCACAAAATTGACCTAATTGTTTTTTCTCAGACAAATTTTGTCTTTTTATTTGTCTATTTAATTTTATTTCATTACATAGATTTAAACCTTCTTGAATACAAGTACCAATTAATTTACCATAAGTAAAACTATCATATGGAACATGAACATTATTTCCTCTTAAATTATTTCTTACTCTTTCTGCAAATAAATAAGGTAATCCATCAATAAATTTTGATTTCCAATGAGAGCTATTACTCTCAGGAAGTTCCATCACTCTACTTAAAAATGTATCTTTATACCATCTAAAATCTGTAAGGGTTTTACACCTCAGATTTTGTAATAGTGTACGAATATGTTCACTATTATCAGAATATCTGCCAGTAAAATGTTCTATAATATTAATAATTAAAGTATAAACTGCATTTTCAACTGAAATATTATTTTCTTGTTTTATATTGTTGAGAATATAATCTCTATTTTCTTGGGTTAAATAATGATCCCACCAACCTTTAAGTTGGCCAGTAAAACCTGCAATAATCATTTTTGCAATATTTTTATCGGTATTACCATTATTCTTACAAACTGTAGAATACATAAGGATTCTATGAACAGTATTATAAATTTGTTTTTCAGCATAACCATCAATATTCCATTCATAAATATTTCTTCCACTATAGCTATTATTCAAAATATATTCTTGTTCTTCATTAAGCACATCCATAGGAGTTGGTCTCTTAGAATAATAAAATCGTTGATTAGGCTTATCAGCCCACTTATCAATTTTGTTGATCTGATCATTAATAATCTGTTTATAATCAGATCTATTTTCAAAATCTTTTTGAAAATCATTTTCTAAAGTATTTAAGGATAATTTTGAAAATTTTTCTTCTAATAATTTTTCTAATTCTGTCAAAGATTCTAATTTAAAATCTTTTATCTCTGGTGGAAGTTGTATACTAGGAGTAGCAATCAACTCTTTTTCAAAATCAATTTTTGAAATCATTTTTTCTTTTTTATTATTTATTAAAGAAATTACATTATCAATTTTATTATGAAGTGAAAGTATATGCTCTCCTAAAACATTAATAAATAAATTCATATAATTATTTTGTTTAATCAATAAATTTATATGATTACAAGTTACTTGTAATACATCATTTTCAAATAATTTTGAAAAGGCAAGGAAATTATATATATTATTATCTTTTTCTATTTGAAAGGGTTCTTGAGGAGGAAAACCATTATTAATGATTTGTCCATTCATTAATCTATAATTTCTTTCTAAAACAGAAATATATTGATCTACATAAGTAGACATAAACCATGGAACAAATAAAATTAAAGTATTTGTCTCTTCACATTTTTTATAAAAATTTTCTTGTATAATTTGCTTTTCCATTTTATTGAAATTTTCGAAAAACCAATTTCTAAATGGTTCCCATTTGGGAAGTCTAAATTCTTCACTAATAATTTTTCTGGCTTCTGAACCATGACTAAAATCAATTTTTTGAGCTCTAAAATCCATAAATCAAGGAAAACTCATTTCAGACATTGTCTCCATGTGTCTACTATTGACACTCTTAACAATATTATCTTTGCCAATATGCAATTCATTTATTCTATCTTCTTCAGATATAACATCATTATTATTTCTCAAATTCTCTCTTATTAGAGAGGTAGAAGCTCTGGAAGGAGTTTCCACAGTATAATCAATAGGAGAAATATAAGATCTCATAGAGGATGATTTTAAAGATAGAGATCTATCTTTTATAAAATTATCAAACTGTATATTAACAGTTCCTTCAGAAGTTTGAAAAACATTCAATAATTTTGAAGAAATATTTGGCTGTGGTTTTACAGCTTTTTCAATAATCTAATTTTCTGGAAATACAATTTCTTCCCATTTAATAGATCTTCTTGTCATAATATTAGATCTATTGAAATTTGTCTCAATTAAAATTGTTTCATTAACAGGCTTATTTAGTTAATAATAATAATAGTAATTATTATTACTATTGCTATTACTATTACTACCATTATTACTATTTTATTATTACGATTATCATGATTATCGTCACCATTAATTGATAATTAATTAAATTATTAAATTAACTACAATTATGGATAATAATACTAATTATATGTTATTGATATTATTATTTTGGTATTTTATTAGATAATTGAATATTTCATTCCTTATTATTCCTTGAACATACCCATCATTGGCATGATTATAATTATATAATTCATTTTTCATCATCATTCCATTCCTAAATTAATTGCATTTAAACACTATTGCATTCATTTACACCAATCATACCTTAATACACTACAATCTTCATTTAACAAATGCCTCTTTAGTTGGACACTCTCAATGGGTTGCGGTGCCCAACTTTTAACAAACACGCCCTTGTATGTTAGGGTAAAAATGATATTATCGGGAAAAATCTGTTTTTGGTCCACTAACTTAGGGCGAGTCCAAAACTGGTCCAAATTTTAGTCCAGTAACTCAGGACCGAGTCCAATTTGAGGACAAATTTCGCCGGAATTGACTAAGTTGGCCGGAATTACTCACGTGCAAGGCACGTGGTCGTTCAATTTGGGCTTTCCGGCGATTTGTCCTTATATTGGACTCGGCCCTAAGTTACTGGACTAAAATTGATAATATCGTAGTTAATGGACTAGTTTTGGACTCGCCCTAAGTTAGCGGACCAAAAACGAAATTTTTCCTTGTTTTGTCCCATAATCCAAATTTAACAGAATACATTGATTCTTTATCATTTTTTTTACCTAGATTCAAATGGTTCTTGCCTTAATTCAAATAGTTGGAGATTTTGTAAGATTTATATCAAAACTCAACCGTGGCGATCTTTTTTGTTACTCCAACACAAAATAGTGAGGATCCTCTGTTCGATTCTTTAACATAAAGTTGGAGATTCATTCGAACCATACCTCTTCTTGGTTTTGCGCGGTTTGATCTTCTTCCAAATCAGCCTCATCGAAATTGTTCATCGGACACTTTTTCGATTTTGCATTGTGATCCACACCACCACGTTTTCTACACTTACTCATGTGCAAGGTACGTGATCGTTTAATTTGGGGCTTTCCGATTCAGGTGTTGAGAAGTGTAGAAAATATGGTGGTGTGGGTCACAACGCAAAATCCAGGAAGTGTCTGATGAAAAATTCTGATGAGGCTGATTTGAAGAAGATCAAACCACGCAAAACCAAGAAGAGTGTGGTTTGACTGAATCTCCAACTTTATATTAAAGAATCGAACAGAGGATTCTCACTATTTTGTGTTGGAGTAACAAAAAAGATTGCCACGGTTGAGTTTTGATATAACTATCTTACAAAATCTCCAACTATTTGAATCAAGGCAAGAACCATTTGAATCTAGGTAAAAAAAAAAGATAAAGAATCAATGTATTCTGTTAAATTTGGATTATGGGACAAAACAGGGAAAATTTTCGTTTTTGGTCCGCTAACTTAGGACGAGTCCAAAACTGGTCCACTAACTACGATATATCAATTTTAGTCCAGTAACTTAGGACCGAGTCCAATATGAGGACAAATCGCCGGAAAGCCCCAAATTGAACGACTACGTGCCTTGCACGTGAGTAATTCCGGCCAACTTAGTCAATTCCGGCGAAATTTGTCCTCAAATTGGACTCGGTCTTAAGTTACTGGACTAAAATTGATAATATCATAGTTAGTGGATTAGTTTTGGACTCGCCCTAAATTAGTGGACAAAAACAGATTTTTCCCTGATATTATCCCACAAACAAGGAAGAGAAAAAGTAAAGAAAAAGCGGAGACGAAACGGCGCCGTCAGAGTATGGAGCAGAAAAGCCCTGTGTTTCAGCCGCAGTAGGGGATAATCAAACCCTTCCTAAACCCTGTCTGCTGCGTCCACTAAACCCTGTCAGTCGCCTCAACCTTCATCGCCATGGCTTCCGATCCGTCGAAGAAGAAGAAGAACAAGCAGAAGAAAGAGAAACACAGCCTCTCAGACTTGAAAACCCTAGGACAGCAGCTTCTTACCTCTAGAGCTCACATCAACAACCTCCCCCAACTCCTCACCTTCATCTCCCCCAATTCTCCTCCTCAGTATGCCCTTGAATCCCTCCTCTCCCTCCAATCCTTCTTCACTCCCCTTCTTCCCAATCTCCCTTCATCCACATATTCCAATTCCAGCCCGGACCCCGAACTTATTTACCTCACATGGGTACGCTCCAAGTTCGACGATTTTATTGGTTGCCTCATTGATCTTGTTGTTTCCTCTCAATCTGATGATGCTCTTCGGGTATGTTCAATTTTTTTTCCTTTTTCTTATATATATGCAAGTAGTTGCATTCGACATGTATGAACTTTTGCCTTAATGAGATTACATCTTTTTTCTTCTTGCAGGAAGTTGTGCTGGATGCGATAATGGAGTTTGTAAAAATGGGCAACGCGGGAAAGTTCCATTCCTCTATTTATCATAAGTTTGTCCGTGCTATTGTAAGTTTAATCCCATCTTTGTTTCTTTTCTTTGTTTTCATGAATTTCAAAGTGAAGGCCCATGTTTATTTGTTGATTGTTCTTTTCTACATTGAAGTTTTTGATGTGTTTCTTACTTGCAGCTTGCCTCTGACTTAGGTGTATTTGATATTCTGTTGGATTTGCTCGCAGAGAAGTATCTCAACTACGTTGATGTTTGGTATGTTCTACTATTCATCAAGGGCATCTCTGTACCATGTGTGCTGATGGCGGACTGCACATTAGAAGTTAGATATAATATGAAACTAAAGACCCTCCGGTGATGTTTTCAATGAGAAGCAATTCTTATTTTAGTAAATAATGCTCTTTCAAAAGAATTGTACATCGTGCATCTTTTGTTTCAGTTCAATTGTTAGTTCGCAAAGTGTTGCAGTCATTTCATTAAGAACCTTATTAAGAAAATTAAATAAATCATAATTATGAGCATAGCTTTTGTGCCTCAACTTACTGGTTTGTTTTAATGTGTTGTACAGTTACTTTACTTACATTATCCTCGAAAAGCAGGCTCAGACTTTGGAAATAAAAGGTATCCATTATGCACTGTCTTATGCTAGTAGAGCTATTAGGATTTTAGTAGAACTTTATATCTCAAGTTAAAAAACTTATTTTTCCTACTGAAGACAAAAATGCAAAGGTGGATATTGAGAGTAATCTCCAGTCGACATCGAGGTTAGTGTACGTTCTCTCATTGAATTTGATGTTTAGAACTTGAACTGAAATTGTGACTTTTATTTATACTCTTAATTTGAACAATTCAATTAAAACATTTAGTTTGCTGCTAAGGCCCCAAGGATTATTAGATTTATGCATTCTATTGCAGATATTTCCCCATTCCTGAAAGTTGGCAAGAAATTTTCATAGAAAGTGCTCAGGCATATAGTGTGGTTCTTTAGGTGCCAATAACAGTTGAAGTGAGTACAAAGGGGCCAATCAACCTAGCATGACAGCTAATAAGCACATTCCTATGTACCTTTTCACAGGCACAGGGCAACCAAGGAAGAGTTATTACTCGTATAGATAGAGAATATGTTCCTCATCTTCGTATGGAAGTGCTTATGCATTAACTAGCTATTTGTATTCCAAATCATAATAATGCCTCATATTCTCTCTTTTTATTCAACTTTACTCCAGATCCCCTCACCCTAGGCTTACATATTAACTGTAAACTAAACCCAATGAGTCCGAGCACAAGAATTTTTTAATATTCCATTCGCTTGTTTGAATAGGATGCATAACTCTGGATCTTTTTACGCAATGGAGTTCGATATTCTCACCCCTCACCCCCAAAAAAAAAAAAAAAGAACTAATAAATAAATGAAAGAAAAGGAACTCCTCAATCAGACTATAGGCACTAATACTTCTCTGCCTGCTGTTTTTGAAGCATGGAGCTTTCCATCCACAAGATATATCGGTTACTATCTTGCATCCCACCATTGGAAGCTTCAGAGGAAAAGTTAAAGACGTGGAGTGATTTGGGTAATATTTTCTGGCCTTCACCTTTTGAATTTGTCCTTTTCAATTAAGTTTTGTGGTTGGTGTCCTATTATTTTCCATGCAACAATCCATTGCACTTGAATAAATGGAAAAATATCCTTTAGTTCCTTGGATTTCTCTAACTTGTTGTTAGGCATATATAACTCTCCTTCTGACTACATGGAAGTCTTATTTCAAAGATTGCAACGATTAGTTACATGTCCTCCGTCTCTTTCTTCCATAAGATGAGCTATGGAACTTTGTTGAGATAACAATTTTTTGTTATTTATTTATATGTTGTTTGATAGGAGAACCAATTTGAATTTCGTTATAACTAGTTATCATACAACCTTGGCTTGTAAAAGAAAAGATTGTCTTCTTTTAATACTTCCATTTAATTTTGGTTGTTGCGACATTCATATTGATAATCTAAATTTTCATTTGGAGATGGAAGCATCAAAGAATTTTGATTTCTGGACATATTGATGTTTCCCATATTTTAATCCTCTTAGCTTCATGTCTACGATGCATCTTAATTAAACTGTGGACTAAATGTTTTGTTGATAGTGGTGCTGTATTTCCCTTTTTCTGTATATAACAGGCGCTTTCACTGAGAAAAGCAATAAAAAAGAACATATTACCTCGAGAGATAAACATGCTTCTCAAAAGTCTAATGACATAGTAAGTTCTCCGGAGGACTTTAGAAAATCAAATATGCATCGATAGGATATATATTTGACTTCAGCTTTCCTCTCTGTGTCCCCATGTTTTTACAGGTTTCATCATCTAAAAATGCTGCAAAGAAAATGAAATTGAAGTTTACTAAAGCATGGATATCATTCCTCAGGTTGCCCCTTCCTCTTGATGTATACAAAGAGGTAAAGTTACACAATGTGTTTCATCAGATATGTTGTTTTCAGTAGAATGAGTTCCATATATACACATATATAAATACATGTATCCATTTGGTTAGAAAGTAATACTAGAACTTTGAAGATCACAAGGAATCCATCGAAGAAGTGTGGGATAGGACTGTGTATAGAGTGGCTTGGTGGGTGTCAAATCACCGGGAATTTAAAACATTGTTTGTGTCAGATATAGATATAGCTAGAGACTGGAGCTATGCTCCTTAGTCCTTTCAGTGTTTCTTCCTATTCTTTTTCGCTTTAGGGATTCATCATCCCTATTGTATTTATTAATATAATGTTTTGTTGGTACACACACACACATATACAATGTTTTATGATTTTATTTATATAATGTTTTGTTTCTTATATATAATATATATAAAGCTTTCTTAATCGCCTTTTAGATCTATTTCATCACGTAATATCATCTATATGAGGCTGACAATCTTTTGGAGAAGTTCATGTGGCAACATTGTATTAGTGAGCCTGGATTATAAAGTTTTTTTCACCCAGTTAGCAGTTACTGTAGTTCCTCTTCTTTTATTATGATAACTGTCTGATGTATCTTTTTGCCGATAACTCATTACCATTGTAGTTATGTTTTTCTCCTGTTAGACGTATCTATTATATACTTACTTCCGTATGTCCTGTTCGATGTGCAGGTTCTTGCCACTCTTCACCAGGCTGTCATCCCTCATCTCTCAAATCCGATCATGCTATGGTAAATAAGATGAGTTTTGTGATTGATATTGCTTAGGAAATTATTTTTTCCTTATTAAAAACTGTTTTGACGTGTTCCCCTCTGCACGTGCAGTGATTTCTTGACGCGATCCTATGACATAGGTGGTGTTGTAAGTGTTATGGCTCTTAGCAGTCTATATATACTGATGACACAGCATGGTCTTGAATATCCCAACTTCTATAATAAACTTTACGCTCTGTTGGAGCCCTCTATATTTATGGCAAAACATCGAGCTAAGTTTTTTCAGGTAAATGATATCCAATTTCTTTTGAACTTTATGTGTTTATATGAATCTTTTAAGTGCCCTCTGCTGCTTGTTTAGAGAAGAAATCTTGGCCGTAATGCATTGGCTCAACGTAGAATACTGTTATTGCATTCATCATCATTTCTCCATAATGTACATAATTTATGAAATATCCCTCAACTATATATATTAGTCGGCATATGTATGAGATGCACAAGTTTTTGACATGTTATTGCAATGTTACACATTCTACTTCCTTTTTTCGCTTTTCCGTTTTGAGTTTCCTTTTTCTTTGTTATGTTCATCTTACTACGATGTCCTGTAGTTCTTTTAGGCTGTTTAACATACCACATATGATATAGCCCTGGACTTGTCTCTAAAGTAGACAAAATCTTTTAGTCCGTGGTGATGAGTGGAAACTACGTTGAGATGATCATATGAACCTGTCACTGTTCTTCAACAATCCGCGCGACAAAAAAATTGAAATATGTCTTGTCCTGTGTCACAGTACAAGATTATTCATACCTATCTCTTTGGCCTGCCGTATGTGATGACAGCTCCAAGATCTTCATGCCATATACAGGAATCCTTGTCAATGTCTGCTGGGAGGACTCTTTGTCAATATACTGCTGGGAGGGTGTTGTCTTGGTTCTATGATGTCTTGGGTCCTATGAACAAGAGATACTTTCTCTCACTAGATCTGTTGCTGTGTTAGCATTCTATCATCAATAATAGACTCTGTAGATAATGGTTTTCCTGCATTCACATTGGGTGGTGGAATTTTGATCTTAGCATTAGCTTAATTGATGAAATTTTTTAGCATTAACAAATCCATGGAATTACCTAATGGTCTGGGCCTGAATATTCAGCAGACCCTTTTTTCTTCCTTTCCATCTTGTTTTCCTTCTTTCTACGTCAATTATTATTCATTTACGTGGTGAATAACATCATCCTTGCAATCAGTGTGTAAGGTTGCTTAAATACCAGATGCAGATTATGAACAAAATGCATGTCTTTACCTTTCTTGGATAATGTTTATCATCAAATAACTTTATTGCTGATTGTACTTTTATGTCATGTCACATAGCTGCTGGACTCATGCTTGAAATCATCACTCCTTCCAGCATATCTGGCTGCTGCCTTCTGCAAGAAATTGAGTCGGCTTGCACTCTTTGCTTCTCCGTCAGGAGCACTTGTCATTGTTGCTTTGGTTCACAACCTTCTACAAAGACATCCTTCAATTAATTGTTTGGTGCATAATGTAAGCACATACTTGTTTAGTTTATCATTGGAACTATGCTTGATGTGAACTATTTATTTCCGTTGCATACTTTTACATGAGTACTCTATTGTGATCTTCTTCAGAATCTAATATACTAATTCTTCATTCTCTTTTTGAGCCCGAAAGATCTAAAGGGTAACATATCGGTTATAAGTAACACTAGTTTCTGCTCTTTTGATCAATCAGCAGAATATTAGGAAGGACCAACCTCATGATTCTTCTTGTGTCAAGCCTGTTGCTTGACTTGGGGTGGGGGGTCGGAAGGATTTGTGGAGCTTTTCGTATAAGAGGATGGACAGTGGTCTATTGGACATAATGGTCCACTTATCAAGATTGGCATTTCCTTTTGAGAAGCTTGACTTAGCGATGACTTTGTCTATAGATTCCTCCAGTAGATAATTAGCAGTAAGAGCTCCATAGGCATTTAGCTGCAGGTCCTACCAAAGGAAAACAAAAAGCAATTGAGGAACTCTATGATGTAGTTCAAGTGAATTAAGAATATGAATAGTTAACCCTTGAATGATTTAAATCTTGAGATTCCTTTGAAGATTTTAAGGATACAGCACCGTGTTTCTTAAAGTTGGCAAACTATACAATCTTCATTCGTTCCAGATATTATGCATCAAGTAAGATGGTCCTTCAGAGCTTCTGAAATTATTTGGCATATGGTGGTGTGGGGATATGAGTACGAGATTGTATAGCCATCTCGAATCTGGTTTGAGTGTAGTCTTCATTTTAAGATTAGCAGAAATGTCCAAAACTTATTTGTAATTACCAGATTATTATTTTTGCTCCTGCTTTCTTTGTGTTTAACAACTTAAGTGCTGGCATCTAGACTTCCGTGACGAGCTTAACATCTTGACGAGTTAGTTTATTTACATGATGGACTGTAGTATACCCACTTTCAGCGAATGGTGGAATACTAGAAGGTTAATTGTTGTAATAGTTCTGTAAATAGTTGCAATGTCATATGCACTGTGGAGCAATTCATACCACACTGATGACAAATAGTCCAGGCATGGTATTTGAAATAGAAATTTGCTGCTTCATCCCTGTGGATTCTCGTATTACCTTAAGTACATTGATTTTCATATTATGCCTCTCTGTATTTGTGATTAGATGCATTACAATCTGCCCAAACCCCCTACCCAACCCAAAAGAAAAAGAAAGATCAAGAAAAAACCCCAAACACCAAAAAGGAAAGGGAATGAAAATAGAGAACAGAAGAATTTCTTCTGCAGATGTTAATATTATACTAACTGACTGAATTGCTTCTCGAAAGTTTCAGGAGATCATTCTGTAGTAAAAGTTCATAGAAGCATTTCAGATAATTTTATTTAGTGCACATCCCCCCACCCACCCAACCACAGCATTCAGTGCATTCCCTAATGTGTTGAATGGTCACTTGTCCCCTATGTAGGAAGGTGGTCCTGATTCTACTGTGGAAACTTTCGAAGAAGAAAAAAGTATCTCTGAAACTGCCAAAGACTGCAGTACTAACAGGGACTTGTTTGAAGAGAGGCCCGGAGTTGATCACTTCAAAAATGAGGAGAGTGAGCCCAAAGATGCCAATGCCATGAGTGAGTTCTTTTTGTATTTTTAGTGGTAGTTGTGCTCTTAGTGATGAAAATCTATGCATGCAATTGATTCTTTTCATAATTTCTATCTAATCTAGTCTTTGTTAAATTAAATGTCAAATTTTTTTCAAACATTTTTTAGTTGATGTCAGGTCTGTTTGATCTCTTACATAGTTCTCAAGAAGCAGTTTTTGCTATAAAATATACACCATCTGCTTTGTGGAAGTTGTGATGCAAACGCCCCACCCTCAACTGTCATGTTGGCAATGCTGCACTGACCCCAAGCTTGTTGCACCATCACGGCTTTCTACATGACCTCAATATGAACCACCTTATATAACATTCTGTGTGCTATTACAGGACTTAAGTTGGGGCCACTTTTTAGGACACTGAATTTTTCCTGGGAAATGAACCAAAACTGTCGAGCTAAATATGACGAAAAAATATAACTAAGGAGATCACTTAACTGAAAACCTCTTAGGTTGCATTTGGATGGAAGGATGTGAGGATGGATTTGGAATTGATAGTCTCAAATCCATCAATGTTGTTTGAATTACCATGGATTCGGAAATCCATAATTTCATTTTGAACTATTTTTGAAGGATTTGAGTGGATTTAAAATCCCCTCTATCTTGAGGGTTTCAAATCCATTGGTTCTAAATCCATGCACATTTCAATCCCATCCATCGAAACACAACCAGTTTTCTTACTGTTTGGATCTGCAGTGGTAACTATAATCCATTTCCTTTTCTATATCCTTTACCTGATAATTCTCTTGTTTATGTGAAAAAGTTCTATTGGTGTTCACAAAAAAAAAAAAAAAGTGTTATTGGTGTCCATCTGGCATGTTAATAATTAGAACCGTAGTTGAAATTGTAGAGGTGGATGGTCTTGGTTTTCCTTTTCTGGTGGAAGGAACGTAGTTTCTTAGAAAGGGGAGATGGTGATTATATTCGTTGTGTGCACATGAATGATAAGTCGTAAGCTGTGAGGGTTAATGGAGGAGGTAAAACATGGAATCTATGTGGCAGCACAAGTGTACGTGATGGGAAAACGACCATCGGTATCAGCTTATTCTTGCGCTTCATCATTTTTCAGCCTATGCTAACAGTATTTTCCCCACTAGTTTCTGCTTTACGTATTTATCCTTTTGCCCCTATTCCTCAGGATTAACACATCACTAATCTTAGGTCCATGAGAGCTTATTTTCCAAAAGCAAAGAATGTTCTGCCTAATGCATTTGTACTGACTTTATTCCAGTCTTCATGGATGTTCAATTGTACTTCTAGTCTGATTTATTCTCACGTAGTTGCTAAACGGAACCGCCAGTTTGTTGTGTTGAGAACCACTTTGTTTTTTAAGGATAAAGGAAAACTAATGTGTATTATCTGTGGCAATGACTGGGCAGGGAGCTCTCTGTGGGAGATTGATACTCTTCGTCATCACTACAGTCCTCCAGTTTCTAGGTATGTATGGTCTTTCGGTCTGTTCCTCTTACCCATATGTGTTCAAGTACTCCACTATTATTAACTGGAACTTGTCTCTTGTAATAAGGTTTGTTGCATCTCTGGAGAATGATTTGGCTGTCAGGGCTCGACTTGCTGAAATTACAGTAAAAGATTTTAGCTCTGGTTCATATGCAACAATTTTCAGTGATGAGGTAAAGTGCTTTATTTAGAATTTGCTGGTAAATCTTGAGTAGTTGTTTCATTTTCTGTTACAACCTTTTATTTTTTATCAGTGGTCCATGTATTTTATTGTTATAAATATTTAGCAATGGAGAACCCTAATCTTATGTGCAGATTAGACGAAGGGTCAAACAGGTTCCTTTGGCATTTCACAAAGCAACTCCCACTTTTTTGTTCTTGGAGTCCGACTTTCCTGGTTGGACATTTAAATCCAAGGATGAGGGTTGTGTCACTGAAGCCGTGACATTTGATGATCACCAAGATCCATCTACAAAACGCAAACGGACTGTGTGATTCATTGCTCTATCAAAGTAAATTTTGATCCCCGTCTTCTTTTTTTGTTCTTTCTTTGGATAGCTATTTGAGGGACTTCATAACTGGCAATGATGCCTTCATGTTGTCGAGCCTCTTCATGCTTAAGAAATTTAATGTAAACCAGAAAGCAAGTGATGATGCTACACATATTTTAGAAGGGAGTTTCCAGTTTTTTGGCTGCCCTGCATATCTATAACAATGGTGAGATCCTATTAACTTGTTAGGATATTATTTGCATGACTTTGACAATGAGCGGTCTGTGGAAGTTATAGTGGAACAGCGGCTGAATTTCACATTTGAGGACAATCCCAGCTTGTTTTTTAAGCTGGGTAAACTAAATGTAAGCTTGGAGGTTGAAGGCTTGGGATTGACGATTGGGTGATGAGACGGCTGACGGTCGCACAATGTTAATGCGTGACTTTCTTCTCTTCTCTGGACTTGACGTACTTGTCTGTTAGGTTTAATACAGAAAGTCCACTGTAATTTTCGAAGTGGAAATTGCAGTAGTTGATGTTGAGCAATTATTGTTGTCAACATCCAGTTTGTTGAGCTACTTAGCTTGTTTGTGTGCAGAAATTTTGTCATTCCCACATTACGGGATTGAATGTCAACAGAGTATAAGCTTACTGGCTTGGGTTCTCTCTCCAATAGCCGACCCGACCTACTTCTCAAGAGATGTATATTAATTAGGTTGTTGATCAAATGCTAATTTCCTCGATCAAACAATTGAGTTGTCATAATTTTCGCAAGATTTTTCTAAGCATAACTACACTTGGCTAAAAAAAAATTGTGGGCTTCATTATCATTGGACTATACTAGAGAAATTTGACGTCAATAATTTGGTCAAAAAGGAATGCCCTACCCTGTCTGTGAGGGACAACCATGAGATGATGTTCTTTTGGCGGAGAAGAAGCATAGGTAAAGGCGGCCCGAGCCTCACACACAAACAATGTTGACGACGATGACCCCCCTAAGAGACATAATAAAACGGGGCTCAATAGCTGAGTCGCTTTCAAAGACTAATAACTGGGTTGGTCCATGGCCGGGGATGAGGTTGTAATGAACCGAATCAAGTCGAATGCCAATAAATTGAATTTGAATGCATTGATTTGATTTAAAATTTGAAAAGTTCTTTTAGTTTTTATTTTTATATGCCTATTATTTTAAAAATATTTTAAAATTAAATTTCTTATTTTTATTTTTTTCAGTTACAACTTTTTATATTATAATTATCCATATAAATTTATTTTAAATATATACTTATTTCATCATAGTTCAAGTTGGAAATTGTTTAACCCAGTGAATAAAAGAGCGCGCGTAAGCGTGAGGCGAGATGTTTTGGGGGTTTGGTGCCTCAGTATACTGAGGAGGGGCGGATCTGAGAAAAGCGTCGCCTAAGCAAGTGCCTAAGTCGCCTTACGGAGGCGCTAAAAAGCGGCGCTTTTTTTTGTTAGTTTTTTTTTTTTTTTTTTTTTTTTTAAGGGTTTAGAGTAAATATAAATACATAATTCAAGACTTTTCAAAGTCTCAAAACCCTAAAAAAGCAGCACCAACAACCCTTCTTTCAAACAAAAACTCTCTTGCTCTCTCCCTCTTACTCCAACAGCGGGCGACCACTGCCAGCGACCATCACTGGCGTCCGACGACCGCCACTGAGGACCGGCGACGATCACCGGAGACCGGCGGCAACTGGTTAATTTTCAACACGTTTTTGCTTGTTTGTTTTTTTTTTTTTCGATTTCTAATGTTTATCTTTTTCAGACTTTGGAGCTTCAAAACTTAATCTTTCTACTTAATACTTATAAAGTTCCTATTTACTAGTATTATGTAATTAAATTATCTACTTTAATTTAATATTCTGCAATTTTCTTTTAATATTCTGTCTATTTAATATTCTTTATTTATTTAATTTTCAGCATTAATTTAATAATCTGTAATTTTATTTATTATTCTGCAATTTTCAATTAACAGTTATTTTTCTACAATATTTTACAAGTATTTAATATTTTGCAATTAATTAGTATTATGCAGGATTCTGCAATAAATTAATATTCGGCAATTTTATTTTTATTATTCTGCAATATACTACAAATGTTTAATATTATGCAATTTTTCTTACTTTAGTATTTTGCAATATATATTATTGTAGAGATATCGAGTGAGACGAATGATAATAGAGATGATCCTGCATGGAAGTATGCTGTAAGAGATGCGAGCAACATATTTGCATTTAAGTGCAATTTTTGTATGAAAGTGGTTAAATAAGGTGTATTCCGGTAAAAGCAACATCTTGCTGGAGGCTATAAAAATGCAGCTGCATGTAAAAAGTGTCCTCAACCAGTTATGCAGGAGATCTAAGATTTCATGAATAAGAAAAAAGAGGCGAAGGAGCAAATAAACAAGGTAGTTGATATTGATGAGATGGTCGGCGACGAAGATGATGAAGTTTGCTATCAAGATCCTAAGTCTCACTTGTAGCTCCTCAGGTTATGAGCAAAACTGGAGTATATTTGAGCATGTAAGTTATTGACATTTGTGAAATGTTATTAATTTGTTACAATTTATATTGACATTAGATTATTTTATTAACTTAATACGGATCCATTCTAAGAAAAGATGCAATGCAACTCACAAAAGGCTGAATGGTTTGGTATTTGTCTAGTACAACAGAACATTGCAATGTCGTTACTTGATGCGAAATACAATTGATCCAATTGCCTTGTCGGAAATAAATGAGAGTAATGAATGGTTGGTGGGGATCCCAGATGAAGAACGTGTGTTTGATGATGATGATTTGAGGTGGGATGATGTTGCAGCAGCTGCAGGAGTTGAGGAGCCTATTAGGAGCATAATAACATATAGTAGAAGGGCAACAACTTCAAAGACTAATAGAGCACCATCCTCATCTTCTAGGCCTAGTGC
Source organism: Ajuga chamaepitys (assembly GCA_958295605.1). Classification (NCBI taxonomy): domain Eukaryota; kingdom Viridiplantae; phylum Streptophyta; class Magnoliopsida; order Lamiales; family Lamiaceae; genus Ajuga; species Ajuga chamaepitys. The sequence continues at coordinate 49,787,064 of OY282500.1, read as the reverse complement.
CGTAAGACTTGTGGATGAGGAGGGAGAGGAATGGGGAGATATAGGAGGGGAGTTGGATGACGGAGAAGAACAAGATGTTGATGGATATGCATCAGAGGATGATGCACAATTGACTTTTTAATGATGATTAGTTAGTTATAGCATATATGCCTAATATCTTTTGGATATTTTTATCTTTTCAAGTTATTATTATGTTTTGGAGTCTTAGGACATTACTATTGTTATGTGTGGGTATTATGAAATGTTTTATGGTATATATATGTGTGTGTTTTTTAGTTTGGGCGTCTCGCTTTGATGAGGCAAGTGCCTCGCCTCGCCGCCTCGGGCCTAGGCAGTGTAGTAGGTTTGGCGCCTCGGGGCGCCTTTCGCCTTTTTAGTCACTGGTTTAACCTAAAAAAAAAAAAAAAAATGAAAAGTATATTACAAGACCTACTTTTTTGTAAATGATATGTTAGCAAAACCTAAGTATCTTAACTTTTTAGATTTTAGAACTTTCAAAAATAATTTCAGATTTCAATTTTTTTCACAAAGTCTGCACAATATTTAAAATATGGTAAACTCCTACATTTAAAAGAATCTAGTTTAGAATCTTATTTTCTTTAATTATGATTTTTAGGTTTTGTAAAATAATAAAGTTTATGTTATAAAATATTCGTAATAAAACTAAAACCTACGGAAAAGTTAGAGATTCAAGAGGAAATCGTTGTATTTTCATTCAGCATATGACCCTATTTTAAAAGAAATTACAAAAGCATTGTCGTGCTTCATGCGTTGTCGTGTTTGTTTTGTCGTGCTTCTTGGATTAACGTGCTTCTTGCACTATTGTGCTTGCATTGTCGTGCTTCTTGGACGTGCTTCCGCATTGTCGTGCTTCTTGCACTGTCGTGGTTGCGTTGTCGTGCTTCTTGGATTGGCATGCTTCTGCACTGTCGTGCTTGCGTCGTGCTTCTTGGTTGACGTGCTTTTGCACTGTCGTGCTTGCATTATCGTGCTTCTTGGTTGACGTGCTTTCACACTATCGTGCTTGCGTTGCCATGCTTCCTGGATTGACATGCTTCCGCACTGTCGTGCTTGTATTGTCGTGCTTCTTGGACTGACTTGCTTCCGCATCATCGTGCTTCAGGTATTGTCGTGTTTTTGGCAATGTCGTGCTTCGGCCTTCTGACTCACTTTCAGGTAATGGGCTAAGGTGTCCACAAAATATATGGATCACTCTGTGATTTATAACATTTTATACTTTTTGCTTATATTTTTCAGATTTTTAAAATTATTTTATTATTTTTAAATAGTTTTGTTATTTGTCAACTTTTTTCAAAATGACTTTACTACCTCTGAAATTTGAATTTTGACTGCAAACATGGCCATTGTGGGTTGCAAACTGACAAATTCATATACTTTGGGTTGGTAACTGATACAAAAATAAGTCTAGGCAGGAAAAAATGTTAGCTTTGCATTATATTATGCAAATAAAAGTTTCATTATATTTTTAATGTTATAATACTCGAATATATACATGCATGCCATAGGTTTGAATTAGATGTTTTTAATTAAAATAAACATATTATTTTATGTTAATCAAACTAAAGTAAAAATAAAATTTGAAGTTAACTAGTAAAGTACCCGACATATTTTTTCAAGGTCTATTTAATTTTTATTTTCTTTATAAAAATTAATGCAAAAATACATTATTGAATCAGAGAGTTCGGATATTACATTCGTATGCTAAATGATGCATATAAATTTACAAAAAGATAATTCGTAAAGATTCAAAGATGATAAAAAACAATATTGAAATTTTACATAAATCCTTAAATAAAGGTGTAAATATTGAGAATTGTTTTTGGAGAATATACCAAAATATACTTGTGCGACCGAATTGGTTGAGAAAGTGAACGTTTCTCAGAAATCGTAGAATGAGTGGATTCATTTTGGTTTGTCAACACTTAAACTTAGACCCAAATTTATTTCTCTTCAAATAAACACTTAAACTTTTCAAATAGAACAAATATATCCCTGAACTTTTATATTGAAGATAAATAAAACCCTCTAAAATAACTTAATAAACTTAAAAATATTAAATAAATACAAACTAATAAACTAAATAAAAATATATATTTAAATCAAGAAATTAACAATAAAAATTAACAAAAGTGAGTTGATAAATTAAAATAAATCTAAAATAATGTAACATATTTAGAAAAGATACCTTATGTATTTGATGTACGTTTTTTTAACTTTATTAAAATAATTTGTTACTTTTAGATTTCTTAAATATTTTTAAATGTATTTAGTTATTTTAATAACTGGGAAGGTTCTAGTTGTCTCAAAATTAAAAGTTCAAGGACTTATTTGATCTATGTAAAATGTTCAAGAGTCTATTTGGACCAAAAAATAATTTGGGGTCTAATTTGAACCTGTGGTGTAAATTGAGGGACAAATTTGTACCTTTGACGAAAATAACTCGAGTACCAGAGGCATATATACTATGCCAAAGTTCTTCCTCTTGAACAAATAAATATTACTTTGAGCAGTGTAGAATAGTTACTTCGAAGAGAATGATATCAAACCCAATGTTGGGCCCGTTATGATGCCCAACTGATGACATATCTTGCCAACTCACGTTTAATGCAAGCAATTTATATTAACATTATATTGTCCCTACTGTAATTATGTATATCTCAATTATGTGAGATTTAAATTTGCTAGTTAAGAAAAAGGGTGGCAAAACATGTCATTAATTGGCTTCATTTCTTATCATTCCTAGTTATTTGGAAACTAAATTTGATGATGTTGCTAACGAGTTGATTAAGTTACTTCTTTCCTATTTTATTAAACTAACAATCTAAAAAAGTGATCGATTTGTTACTTTTACAATTAACTTAGAGCCACTTTTTCCTTCTTCTTAAAGAAGTATTTCAAACTCAAAAGTTGAAGATATGATACAACATAAAAATATATCATATGAAAAGTAATATTACTCTGATTTAATTCAAACATAAAGAAATCTCAATTAATTTTTTAATAGTTACTGATTATAGTATTCAATGAAATAAAACAATATTAACATAAAATATTTTAATCAGTTTGTCACCATCGTAAGCATAGTATTTTGACATTTTTGTTTATGATATTCCACATTTTATGAATTGAATACAAACTCTTGAAAGAAATACGGGGTAACCATATTTTTTTATGAAAAGAATCTAGCTTTGAATAAACTTTCAGATTGGACTAAACACATAAAATTGTTATTAAATGTTATTACATCTTGAAACAAAAAATGTTGTTTTTACCGAGTCAACAAAAATACAGTGTAATTTTTACATTCTTTACGTACATTTGCGTATCTAGAAATTAAAATCCGGGATTCAAATAAATACAAGAACCCGAAACATAAAGAGATACTCGAAATTAAATATTTTAAATCTAAAATCGACCGACTGGTTCCTCTAACTTTGTTTTTCTTCCAAATATGTTTTTTCCAAAAGAAAAAAATTTGGAATAGTTGGAAAAGTGGATGCAACATACAATAAAAACATTGGAAGTTGTAATTATTATTTTTTATACAAACAAAAATCAAAATGAAGAAAAAATTATAAATCTTATCCCACACATTTCCTTATGATAATATAGGCTTGGAGATTGAAATTGGGAAGTAAAGGTATTCGTTAAACGTCATCTGAAAAAAATAGGAGATAATAAGAAATTAAAATAATTGAAGAATATAAACAATGAAAAATAAAAATCACGAAAAATTAGCATAAATAATATGAAACTTCATAGGTTCGAGCCATAAGAACTCACACACAAGTAATGAATATAATACTACTTTTGGTTAAGTTATCACTGTCTAATTTCAAGCATCATTAACGTTTTCCGGAGACAAGTTTGGCATCACATATGAGTCATTATCGTCACATTGCTAATGTTACATCTATACTGCTACATTGAATATAATAATAGACATAATTATCATTTGATCAAACTACAATCCAAGTAATTACAATGTCCACCCTAAATGAGAAATATGAGACCACTTAATTAAGCATAATACCATAAACACAAACACACACACACACGCGCACTGTTGGTCCCAAGTGATAGAGGTTTAGGGGATCATGGGTGCTTAAACCTCTAACTCTATTTCTCCTTTTCAAATACTTTGAGCACAAGGTTGCTGCTTACTGCAAGAAACTTGTTATTGCAGCAAAGCCAATACACTAAGTTTACTTAAGGCAATTGGCACAAAGCAGACTGGGCTTAAGTAACTTACAGTAACCGATGCATATCGGAGTTTTACGTGTAGCGGAATATGCTTAAACGGTTTCTTACAAAACTATGCAGTAGATAAGTAGTATGTCAACAACAATAATAAAAATAATATAAAAGTAGACACAAAATTTATAGTGGTTCGAAGGTGGTGGTAATCCTTCTATGTCCACTCTTCCCTCGCACAGTGAGAAAATTCACTAAGAAGTTTACACACAGTACAAGTTAGCTACTTTGAAGTCTAAGTCCAACTTAGCTCCTTACAATAGTATTTGCCTATCATCGGGAGACTACTCCTCCATTGTATACATGTTCCTCAGAACACAAGTCAACTTTGCATCCTTGATTCAAACGAAGATTCCCCGTTTCAAAAATCTTTCGTGACATTGGTTTTATGAAAGTTTTTCTTCAACTTCTGGTAGCTGCCACTAAACTTGAATACAGTTGAGATATGGGCAAGCTTCGTGATTTGCGAAGGATTAGGACCGAATCAAAGCTTGAGCGCTAGCTTGACTAGGGAGTTGTTGCAACTTGGATCTTCACTTGCGTGCTTGCTGCTTGCTGCTTGCTATCTTGCTCTTGTATACTTTGCATAAACACTGGTATGATTATCAGAGTGTATGCTTTGAAGCTTTGAATAAGAATGCTGAGTGCTTGATGCGAAGTAATTTTGAATGCTTGAGTTTCGTTTGCCTTTGCTTCATCCTTCATCCCCTTCTATTTATAGTACTTGGGATTTCTTCTCGTGGAAGAGAGAGAAATAATCCCCGTTGACATTTAATGCTTCTCGTACGACGAAGAGCTGTTTGTCCTTTCTCGCAAGGAGTTGGTCAGAGTCGTTGCGGCTTGGTGTCAGTGTCCAGTGTTGCTTTTGCTTTATGTCAGGTGATATGTCCCCATGCTATTGGATAGTCAGTACAAAGTTTTAAACTTGTCTCCACTGATTTATATTTTTGAATTCGAATACCCTAACTTTTGACTTTGACTTTGACATTGTGTACATGGCTCCTGCTTGCTTGCTGGATGTACCTCCAAGCAATGTTGTATGCTGGATGGGCATAAGCAACCGTGCTGCATGCTCACTGTAGTCTCTGTTCCTTGCTCCGATGGCGGACTTGTTGCTTCAAGTAACCTTGACGATCTTGCTACGATTTCTGCCTACGTAGAGCTAGCCCTATCTATTACAAAGATTTACAGAATTTCTGGGGGCACTAGTTTCTACCTTACAGGAGGTTTTACAATCATCAAAATTAAACATAAATTTCTTAATGCATACACACACGCTAGGATTAATTACAGAATGCAGCTTGTACATTTAATAGTTTTTCACTTTACAACCTAAACAAGGTATTTTTTTCCAATCACAACCTGCATTACACGGGAGTTTGCTATTACAACCTCCAACTGTATTTACGACTGTATAAGCCATGTGACGAGCACATGTTTCGTTATTAGTTAATTTGTCACTTTCTTTTTAGTTTTTAAGTAATTTATTATAACTAACTGTAATATGTGACTAATTAAAAGGGTTTTTGGAGCTGGTTATTTGTTCTCCATTTTTTCCATTTTGCAGAGTTTGCCATTGAAGAGATGGATATCCACTGCCGTGGTGTCGCCACCTTCAAACAAACGTCATGGACAAAATTAATCCAGACCCTTGCTATGCCTGCTTTTGAAAATTTTGGGTATGTGCTCTTTAATCCCAAGCCCTAATCTTAATACTTCCAGGCCTAATCGTAATTCTTCCTGAAATTGCAAAAGGATACTAGTCAATGACATTTTTTTTCCTAAATATCGAAACTAATCCATACCATAGATGATTGTGATTTCTTCGTTTGGCTAAACCCGCCAATGGGAGATAGAGGGAGTCAGATTATTCCCGGTTTACTACCACATGTTAATCGTGCTATAGATGAAGGTCACCGGGTGAACAACAACGATAATGATGCTGACAGAGTTGAGATCATTGAAGAAGAGCTCCTGCGAGTGAAAACGGAGAAAAATGGTTGTGGGTTGTAGTGTGTGTTTTCTTGTTGATGTATTTATTTAAGACGTAAGGCTATTCTAGTTATTAGGTGCAGTTTGCTGGTGTTGGTAGTAGTAGTATTAGAACAACCTTAGGTGCATTTTGTATGTCCTCTTGTCAGTCAAATCTACTGCAATCTTAGTTTAAATTTTATGTTGTAGCAAATGTGTGAGTTGGTTCATGTTTTAATTGTTCAAGAGTGGAGCTAGTTGGTGTATGAATACATTTCATAGAAATTGAACAAAATTTCAATCGGTGGCTAAAACCTGTGATCCAAACTCATGCTTCCATTGGTACTCAAAAACTTTTTGGAAAAATTAACAACAATGCAATGTTATGTAACATTTTCATCAATACTTGTGTTCTACAAGCTATGAAACAAATGTTAAAAGAACTACACAGAAACTGCTAAGAACTCCAACATTTCCCAAACAATGACATTACATATACAAAAATTCCAACATATATCCTGTGCTTGAACTTGTACCAAAATTCCAACAAGATTACTGCCAAAAAAAGGATCTGTACTTGAACATGTACCAAACAATATGTGCATCTTTCAACATGTACCAAAATTATAGCAAACTTAATAACCAAAATCAAACTAAACTTGGAAAAGGCCAATAGTTGCTGATAAGACTTTCACATTGCATAATCAGGCTGAATTATTTACAATCAATGTTTCACAAAATGATGCTGCAGATTTGGCTGATGACTACATCAAAAAGTTATATGCCACATTTTGGCATCAAATAGAGATTCACATACCTATGACTTTACAACTCCAATCCTAACTGCTTACAATGGCATAAAAAATAAGAGACACATAGCCTCACTGTAAGAGAACATTCTTCAATGTACAAACATGAAGAGTTCACTTGACATTTCACAAAATATGATGTTTCTGTGCAGAAGGTAGTCATATCCCAAACCAAAGCCTATTCTATTGTGATCTAAACTTGTGCGAAAACAGATGGTGAATCAAATGCTATGTAAGTCTTCTGAACTTGAGTCTCCTTTGAAGCTTTTGCAAACCTAACTTCACTTGTCAATGTGCTTCCTCCAACTGGAATCTGGGGCTTAACGAAATGCTTGAATTGGGGTTGTCAATCATTGTAGATGGTCCTTCTAGTGAATCCCTCATAGATTTCTTAGGTCTCCTCACCTTCATAGTAATAAAAATATAAAACAGAATCAGAATTAGACAAAATATCCCTCCTAAGGAACTACTAAATAAATTATAGCAATTAAAATTACGTGCAATTTCCTTCTAACTGGTTGGGATTTCTCTACAGCCACACTGCTTGACTCTTGCTTGCAGTTTTACCCCTAAATATTATCTTGGCACTTCTTTTGGGTGTAATCCTCATGGGAGAATCCTGACGTGTCTCAATGCCCTTCATCACCCTCTTAGGCGATCCAACAGCCACACTACCATGCTCTTGTATGCTTTTATCACTTCCAATTATTTTCTTGCACTCCTCTTTGGTGTAGTCCTGATAGGAGAGTCCCTCTAGATCTTAGTGCCCCTCCTCATCCTCTTAGGGGTCCACCAGCCACACTTCCAGTCTCCTAAATCTGTTTATAGCCTCAGCTATTATTGCTGTTGCTCTGCTTCTAGTCACCCGAGAATGAGTGACTTGTGCCTGTGAATAATCCTAGCTACACAATAAATTTATTATTAGATCATAGACCATATATGAAATTTGACGTAATGCAAATTTTGATTCTTACTAACCTTAGTCAACCGTGAAGCTTGCTCTTGTGAAGTCACACTCCACCACTCTGCAGGGACATATGATATCGGATCATTGTCTTCCAGATCAACAACACTGTTTCTTGTCTTTCTCTTACTTACCTGGTATAGAATAAAACAAAAAAGTATAAGAACATACAACCAAATTCACTATGAGTATGTCATAATTTTTTAAGGATAAAGAACTAAATGGTTTAGCGTCCTTTGCTGATTTATGAGTATTGGATGGACCTACATCACTTGGCCCTGGCACACTAGAGCTAGCATCATTGGCTTTCTTCATTTATCTTGCACCAACCCTAACTTCCCCCAAATTGCGAGGTAAACCCTCATCCCCCATCAAACTCTTCGTCGAGTCGCAACGGTCTACAACATTACAATTGCACAATGAGCTATGGCGACGGTGGCGATTGTCCAACGGTGCTGGTAACTAACGACGATGGATTGATGCTCCCGGACTCAGAGCTCTTGTTAGTGTTCTCATCTCCTCCAACTGGTTTAACGTCTTACTTTGCGCTCTTGCGTACTCCTGGACGTGCTTCATTCTTGGAACATCTTTATTTTATTGTTGCCGTTGGGGTACCAATAATTGGTTTATTTTTTATTGGTCATGGATCGGTGATTCGATTGCATGAAGGCGTGGGTGTTGCGACTAATAATGTTGCTGACTATCGAGGTTCAGGGTTTGTGGAAACCAAAACATAGTACATGGCTCCACTGTGTAAGGTGGCCAAAGAGCTCAAAGATCAAGTTATGTCTTTTCAGATCTGTCATGTAGAAAGAGGGATTTTGATAAAGGGGCAGTTTCCAGGGCCAGATATATTCTTTGTGATGAATGATAATCTCATCGTGAATGTGTTCAATTGCTTAGGTTAACCGTTCCTCATTCACTGATAACAACATAAAACACTCTTTGTTCTTTTTCATTAAAAAAATTGTCGAACAATATCGTGTTAGTTCATCTCTTGTTCGTTGTCACTAATATATTAAAATTTATCTTCCACCAGCCTTTGCCCTCCCTGTTTCTGTGCCACCAGTCTTGGTTTTTTTATACTTCTTGCCCTGCACAAAATAAGCAGTTTTAGCGAACACTTGGTATCAGTATAAACTGGCAGAACAGAAAGGCATGAGTTGATTGAATTAGTATTAGTTTTGTGTTTTTTCTCTAGATGATCCTGTCTCATTGGGTGCAGGGATGTCAAGGCCAGGTTGAGTGGGTGGATTTGTGGGACAACTCCTGGCATTATGATTGTCCTTGTGACATAGAGAACAAGTCATGACATACTGACACTTCCATTTCTTGTAAGCTTTACTGGCTTATCAACTGTCTTTTCTCTTTTCCTGGTTGTTTTTGTTGTTGCTGCTTGATGAACGTGAAAATATTTTCTTTTCTCATATATTTAACATTCATATTTTTGTTTGAATTGTGAATGTTTATTATGTTTATGTGCGATTTTGTGTTTTATTGGGTTAATTTTCCTTTTGGATATGATTTAATGCACTTTTTGGATATTTTTGAGTTGTATTTTGAAGGTTAGAAAATTTCGGGAGAAAAAGGAGGTCAAATGCACACACTTCCCATTTCGGCCAGCAAAATGAGGCCCGAACGGGCCCCCAAAAAACCTGGCTCAAAGATCGTCAAGTCACGAAAAAAAGCCATGAAAAGGCCGGGTCGAGAAAGTTGGAAGATAAGGGTCAAAATGACGAAGGAAGAAAACGGCGCGTGAAAGGGAACACGACATGCTCGGGGGGTGAAAACCAGGTAAAGGGGTGAAACGCTGGACTGGTACTGGCCCCCTTTGATCCTGTACCGGTCTGATACCAGGCTGGAGGAGTTGTACAACGGGTAAAGGCCGATTCTGATATCGGCCCCCTTTGGTTCGGTATTTCGGTCTGGTTTTCATTATTCGACACACAACCCGTCTGTATTTCAATCATAAATTTATTGTCCGAACTCTAATTTGAGCGATTCAAAATGCCATACGATAGGGAAGTCAAAGATCTACACCTTTCGTGTTCAGGCTGAGAGCTGCTTTAGGACTGGTTTTTCCTAGATTTGACGGAAAGGACGAGTAGAGTGCAACCGAGGTGCTCGACTCAACAACTTAAGACTCCTTGCTTCCCTAAGTGTAATTTCACTATTTTGCCCTTACTAAAGGGACCTTTATGCAGATTCTTGAGTCTTTTTGCTTGAGGAGGATTGGGGAGTCTATAAATACCCCCTCCCTTTCTCATTTTAACAACTTCTGCTCATTTTATTCTCTCTTAGAAGCTTTTATAGTAAGATTTTCAGGTTTTTCTAGGGTTCTTCTCTTCAAGAGAAGAACTAGGGTTGTTGGTGGAAAACTGTAAGAATATTCCAATGGAATGACAAGCTTGAAGATTCACTGAAGATTTTACGATTATTATTATCACTAAGCCTTTCTTATCCCTCTCTATCTATTTTTATTTGTTTGTGATGATTGCTTAATGATTTTATTTGTTGGGATTTTCCATGACGTTATTCCTTATTGTTTCCCGAAGCAAGGGAGTAGCCCAAGCTTCGAGGTTGATGTTTGATTTATTGATTGCCGAGTTGCTTTGGGTTTGGTAACCTAGGGTTAGGGTTTTGGTTAATTTGTGATAATTTCCAATTGAATCGAGACTAAGTTCATAGGCTTGTGCGGTCGTGCGCTCGGCTTTTAGTAGCTTAGAATTGTTCTGATTGGTTGTGCAATTAGAAGATGATAGTTGGACCCTAGGCTTTGGATTACTACCCTTTTGAGGCTTGCCGACTAGATATTAATTGAGTATAAGAATTAATTACTATGCCTTAGAATGATCGGGTGAGGAGTTAATTCCAGAAATTTAGGTTCTATGGAGGAGAAGCTCTATCAAGAGGGGGAGTAGTGTTTAGGGGGCTTCAGCTCGAATTGCAGAAGTTAAGTTTTGTCTCGTGTGTAGATTTTACACCCCTACGTTGGTTTTAAGGTAGGAGAAGTCGGACTATCTTCTTCTAGTCTTACATAACCAAAATCTCGGGCCCCTGGGTTGGATTGTAATTGATTATCTGTGTAGGTAGTCTACATAGAACCTTGTGTACTCACCAACTCTAGGGGAATACGACACCTCAACCGTATTCTAGAATTATTGCATAATTAGGACGCTAGTTGGGTAGTATTACAATCGTGATAAACCCTAATTCATCTTGAGAATCGTTATTCAAACATTGACTTTAATTTCTTGAGTGAAACCGAGTTTTGGGAAGCTCTTTCCATCATTTGCTTTCTTTATTGGTTATTGTGGTTTTAGTCCTGATCGATATCAAAATTCCATTTCGCTACTTATAGAACCATGACTTGGATAATTCACACGGAAGTCCTCCCTATGAATTGATATTATACTACCTCTGTCTTTTCTCGTACGCTTGCGGGTTAAGAAAACCCTTCCCTAATTTAATCATTTTAGGGGTTTTCGAGACAAGTTCACTGGTTCCACATTATCTCCTAGTATTCCCCTTCTGTTGTATTTCTTAGGTCTTCCCAACATCTTTCAGCTATTGTGTGTAGGAGTGGAGGCCATGTGGTTTTGGGCTACATCTGAAAGCTATCCATGGCCCCCAAAAAATGATTGTAGGCTTTTAAAAAGGTCAATTTTCTGTACCATGTGTCCACATAACTTTTAGGTCTAAGATCTAGATAATAAATGGTTGATATAGCATGTGCACACGACAATCTAATCAATTCCCACCTCACAATTACCCTCCCCCAAGTGAACTCTGAATCTTGTTCCATATGTGGTCTCAACTTCAAACTGGCTTTCACCATTCCATGCTATTGTGTATTCTATTGCTTTCTTTTTCAGATCCTCTAACATGCTTTCAAAAACTGGACAAAATTCTCACCATGATAAGCCTTCACCTTATCCCTCATAATACATAGTCTCTTATTAGGGCAATCCTAACAAATTTAAACATGGACATTATAGGTTTGGCTCTTGCTCTTGGATTCATGGCATTGAAACACTCAGACATATTATTTTCCAATTAATATCTTGAAGTGATACCTGGACCAGTTGGTAGGTGGTTTAACATCCAAACAATGAATGCATCAACATCTTCCTTTTTAATCTCTCCCATCACCTTATCAAAGTTAACCACCCTAGTTGCACTAGTTGCCCTCCATAGAAGGGTTTTAAAGGTGTAAGCACCTGTGTAACTGCTTGAAATTCTGGTACAGATGGGTCACACAGAATCTAGGCTCACACCCTAACATCAACATCTCAACTGCATCAAGAAGCCCTTTTTTCTTATTTGACATAACAATCCATCTGCTATGATTTACACTGCTAAGATCCTCTAGCAACGGAACCAACCTCATATTTTTTTCTTCTCTTCTTTAACCATATCATAGGTAAATGGATACACTCCATTGTTTCCGTCTATCCCCACCGCACTAAGCACTATCAAACCAACAACTGTCTTGAGATGACACCCATCTAAGAAAATGATGGGCATATGAAACTCTAAAAATCCATTTTCAAAGCCTCCCAAAAATGTACATTCTCTTGAACCTAACACCTTCTACATTCTCCATGCACTTGATCTTAATAGTTGTACCGGGGTTTGTCTTGTATATCTCTTTTGCATAAGACCATATAAGAGAATAACCCTATCTCTCACATGTACTACCCTATTTCAAAATCATGTACTTAGCCCTACAACAAACCATCCTGTTAACTGTTACTCTTAGGTCTTTGTGGATCCGACTGATCATTGAAAAATCTATAGGCCAGTATGGGCTAGTGTAGATTTTTATCCCTACATATGTCAACAATTAATTTAGCATTGACATGTTCCACTCTTTGTATCCTTGGACACCTATGTTTGTCACAATATCTCGTAACCTATATGGTCTTCTCACCTTTCATATATGAGACAAAGATCACCCAAGGACAACTCTTATGATTACCCTTGGCTTAGACCTTATCAACATTATTAATGGTGAGACTGACATCTCTACCATTGTTTGGAACGGATCATCACTTCTCTCCTAAATGTGTAGTGTCCTCAAAACATCGAGACACAATCAGTAACTCCCTCCCTAGGGTGTTTAAAAACAGGAAAACATTTGCGGGTTTGTTTAGCCTTAGGTCCTTTACTAGTTCCATCATCCCTTGACCATGTGTTTCCCTCTATGCAGACCACCCCACTCTGCCTCATCCACATTTTCCTCAAATATGAGGTCGTCATCATCTTCTAGTTCTGACTCACTATTAGAATACTTCTCAGACAGATTAGAATCAGACCCAACAGATTGAAGATCATAACCCTCACCACTGAGAGCGAGATCTGTAAATCAATTTCTAGAAAAATCTGTCTGATTGCTGCCCATCCTTTGGGACATACACAACCAATTGACTCAGATTTTCTTCAGCCTCAGCCTCACTATCATCGTCACTCACATCACCCCCTTAATCCTGGACATGACTAACATAGGCAACAACCATCCTATTACCATATTTGAAACAGCTAAGTTTGCTGCATCCATATCAGTTTCTAAATCATAGAATGCATTGCAGTTCTGGATCCCCTTCCTACTTTAAAACAACTTATCAACCCCCCACATGATTTATTCTTTCACCATTTCATGGACCTCTAACATTGACACTTTAATGGAATCACAATAGTCTATGTGTGCTATTGCCCCCTACATAACATAGTAAACCTAGATTATGGAATGTTCCAGAACAAAACATCTTAATTGTAAACAAATCATAATCAACACCTAACATAAAACATAGAAAATCACAACTCAAATTAAACACATTCAAACAACAGTACAAAAGCAATATACAATAGCACATAACTAACCAAATCCTTCCCTAATTAAAATTCCCAAATCTAAACCCTAATTAGATGAGATAATAAAGCCCCAATTCGGTACCCTAAGTAGGGCAAAGGAAAGCCCCAATTCGGAGACCCTAATTAGGGCTTTATGTGAAGCCCCATTCGGAACCCTAATTAAGGGCTTCACATACCTCTCCCAATTTAAAAAAAGGTTACTAAACCCATTGCAAAACATATATTCCTGGTTACACGACCTAAAAGACAAACAAACAAAAGACAAAACAACAAGATAAAATGTATCGATGCTACCCACTGACCTAACAACATAATAAACAACCAAAAGTTATAACAATATAATACACCAACACTAGATTAGCTAACCACTAGTATTTAATTTTTTTCAAGCATTCACAGTCTCTATTCGTAAGGGACAACCACACTTACCATAATCAGGAAAAGCTCTATTTGCGGGAAGTTTTTTCCGCCACTGGTCTCTGATTCGCCCAACCATTGTAATACCATCGTCTTCTTCTTGATGAAATTGATAATTGTGTTCAGTGCATTGGTGGTTCTTAGTGGGATTAGGGGTTCGGAGAACTTGGGGGTAGTGTAATTAGGAAAATAGTTTTATGGGTTGATAACAATGAGACTTGATAATCCTTATTGAAATTTTGAATTTGACATTTTGTTATCACTAAAAAAAGTACCACTCTTTTTTAATTAAAAACCGAAAAGGTGAAAAATGGACTAATAACGACACACGTGCTAGTCACGTGGCCTATACAACAAGAAATACAGCCGGATGTTGTAATAGAAAAACCCCGCATAATACAGGTTCTGATCGGATAAAATATTTTGTTTAGGTTGTAAAGTAAAAACACGTGAAATGTACATGCTGCATTTTGTAATTAACCCTATATACAAGCTATAATAAAAAAAAAAACAAAAATCAAGAAAGTTGGAAGCTATCTTGAAGGACATACTTCTAGCAGAATAACAAGCTCTTCAAGCAATTTCTCCAGCCTAATATCATTCCATGGATTCCTATACTACTCCTTTCTTATGATGACGACGTAACAAAGAAAAAGATACAGAAGAAAAAAATTGTGAGATACTTATTATAAAAAAAAAGCATGGTACAGGGGAAAAAATTAAGGAAACAAATGATTCTAAAATGCAAACTTAGAATAAGAATAAGAAAATATTGATTTTGAATCGATCTAACGGTGAAGGAATGAAATTTTACGATTTTATATTTATAATCAGAGATCATATCAAATTTTCTTTAACAAAATAATCTAGAAGATGGGAGAGTAATAAGAACAACCGAAATTATCATCACATATCACTACCACAAAAAGGTATTTTATGATACATTTTTTTAGACCACAATTGTGGTCCTAATAATAAGTCACAAAACTTTCTACAAATTATATCAGTCCATTTTGAGACTAGGGACGCATTTGAGACTACCTTTGTCGTAGCAAATATATTACGTGAAAATGGGTCTAAATAGCCAATTTTGTAACTTTTATTATAATTTTGTTATCTTTGTAACTATAGTATAATTTTTGCCTTTTTTTTTTTAATCCTTTTCTAGAAACACCCTAACAACCAATGGTCTCAGCTTCCAGCCCCAGCCCCCACCCCCCCACACCCTACCCCCACCCCACCCCCAAACTTCCACCCACCCCCAAGCGAAAAAGAAAAAAAAAAAAAGTAATATCTCAGTCCTAGCTCCAGCCCCACCCCTCAGTCCACCCACCCCCCACCAACCCCCAAGCCAAAACAAAGAGATTTTTTTTTTTTAATGTCTCATCCCTTGTCTCAGCCCCAGCCCCACCCGTCGCCCCCCCAACACCCCCCATCCACCCACCCATCCCCAAGTCAATTTTTTTTTCTCTTTAAGTATCTCATCCCCTGCCCCTAACCCCAACCCCAGTCCCCGCCCCCACCCCAATTAGTGTCTCATCCCCTGCCCCAACCCCCACCCCCAATCCACCCCCCACCCTCAAGCAAAAAAAAAAAAAAAAAAAAAAAAAAATTTTTACTACTTTCATCCCACAAATTCGTGTCAAATAACGATTCATGGGAAATATGGCGTAGCACAAATTCGCGCAACATACAATTCGTGGCAAGGGTGTATCACATCAAATGAAGATTTGTGGTAATTGTGTATCGTGACAAATGCGTATCTTGTCAAATGTATGTTGTAAGTGCGTGTCGTGGTAATATTGCCACAACAGTAAAAAAGACTAATACAAAGTCGTGATAATTGTGTATCTTGGCAAATGTATTTGAATTCGTAGTAAGTGGGTGTCGTAGCACATGTGACAAATCCGTGACAATAGTGACACGACCTTAAAAAAGGGTAAAATTATATAAATCCGTGGCAAGTTTTATACACCATGTGCCACGAATTTTCCATATGTGCCACGACACCCACTTACCAAAAATTCTAATACATTTGTGAATTGTGCCATAATTTTAGTCTTTCTTGTAATTATACCATAATTTTAGTTCTGCACTTGCCATAGATATAAAACTTGTCACGACACACACTTGCCACGAATTCGTATAATTTTACCTTCTTGACTGTCATGACAAATGCATCTCGTGGCAAATAATCTTTTTAGACTGTCGTGACAAGTGTGTCTTGTGGCACATTTACCATGATTCGTGGCAATGATATATGTCGTGACAAGTTTTATATCCGTGGCAAGTGGGTGGGGTGGGTGGGTGGAGGTGTGAGGGGGGCGGGGTGGGGCTGGGGCAGGGGATGAGACACTAAAAGAAAAAAAATATTTTTTTTGGCTTGGGAGTGGGCTGGGTTGGGGTGGAGGGGCTGGGGATAAAATATTTATTATTATTATTTTTTTTGGCTTGGGGGTGGGGTGGGACTGGGTTCATTGATTAGGGTGGGGGTATGTGGGGTGGGGTAGATTGAAATTGTAATTTGGGAGTAAGGGGATTGGATAAGTGAGATGGATTTGATAAGGGATATGGTGTGTTTAAGAGGTTAGCTTTGTTGATTATCCAGAATGGATAAGGATAGACTAAAATTATTTTATTTTTACAAGGAAGATTAAAATTTGGCATAGTTATAAGAAAGACTAAAATTATAGTAAAAATTAAACAAAATGATATTTCATATTATCTCCAATATATTATTTGTGTCCGAGGTATTGTGACGATTAATTAGTGACCATTTTTGTTGTAGTAAATCATGGAATTCAAAATTTTGAACATTTACTCAAAAGTTTGAGAGAGTGTGAGTTGTCCAAAGTAATTTCTGTTTTATTATATAAAATATACAATAAATTTCAGTTCATTAAGTTAACATGAATGCCTCAGTTTATTACAAAATATGATGCAAGTCCATTTCTAAACTGAGTACAACTCTAGTCATATTATACTTCATCATCGAATAATTTTGACATAATATTGGTATATCAAAGCATGCCTATTACACATTAAATTGATATTGTAGCATGCGTCATAACATAAGTTGATGAAGATTATTTGAAATGAAAATGAAGAATTTGATATGGGGGGGCAAATACGCGTTGTTGGACTATTCAAAGTTGCAGAGACTCATGCAAATCTTATGCACAGAATCACACATTCACATAGAATGATTGAACACTCACCAAACTCATTGACAACAATTGCATGACTCTCTTGCAACAACTGCAAAATGTTATCTAAGATTTTCCTTTCGCTCTTGAGCCTCAGTTATGCCGTTTCTTAAGATACTACGAAATAAGCAAACACGCTAGGTGACTCGGCTAGCCCGCTGATTCACCCAATTAACTTGGTTAATCCTTCACTAAATATTTTAAGAATGCGATTATTATGTGATTGGATTTAGAAAATTGTGGAATGTAAATGGATATAATTCTCTAATAAGAATTAATCTATATACTCAAGTAAATTAAATATTGTTGCGTCTCAACCAGCACCCGCAAATTTTAACCCAATGTATTTACCACTTTAATACTTTGGGTCTAACCAATGCATTGGTAAAAAGCAAAAAGAGATAAGTCTTGGAATTTTTGGTGAAATGCAGTTGGGATTTCAACTACTCCTTATTTGCCTTTAGTTGAAAAACTTTTCTCATTTCAGAATTCCTGAAATACTCTTCTAAAAAGAGTTACATAGTGGTAATCCGATAGTAGATTGGGTCGAAGCAATTAATTAGGATTTAGAAAAACATGAGGAGGACGTAATTAGGTGGAGAAAAATCGAGACAATAAATATAAATAACTAATAAAAACTTAACACCTAGACGACGTGTCGTCAGAATTTTCAAACAAAGAAAAAAGAAGGGGGAAAAAGTGAAGAAAGAGGTAGACGAGAGTGGCAAGAAATGAAAAAACAGGGAAATTAAAAAAATAGTCCTACATAAAATAAAAAGTGTATACCAATTATGACAGGCAGTTCCATTTATTGCATTTACAATTACAATTGTTTTAAGATAAGGAAAGTCAACTTGTTGTGGGCGGTGACGGTAATTAACTACACGCCCTTACACAGTAACTTATGTCTGAACAAAATCAAACTTGTTGGTTTAGTTAGTAGCTCAATATTTATTTGATCAGATATTAAATTGATTTCTACTGGAACTACATTCATGGCAATTTCTGGGGTCCTATCAAAATTCATGAAGATGACGACGATGATGATGAACAGTAGGTCCCCTAGGAGGCTATGCCTAGTCCCCTCTGATACTTTAAGCGCTGAGATAAAATTAACCAACCTAGTCAGCAAACGTCCACATAATAAAAGAATCAGTGAAAATTCAACACAAAAATGAGGTGACCAACATATAACCTAACCAATATTGCTCACCTAGTAAAACAAAACAAAAAACCTTTAGTGCCTCATTCTTAGAAAATAACAAAACATTAAATTAAATAAACTAAAAAAAAGAGAAATTTAAATGCATGAGCAGCAATTAATAGCAGCAGTATGGCTAACCCAATGTGCATGGTCAACTTCCCCCATTCCCCACCCCCACCCCCACCCCCATACCTCCTTAAAGAGTGTTATAAATTCTTGCTTCTGTCTATATTCTTCTTCCACACCTCCTCCTGCAAATTTTCCTTTGTCAACTCTACATAAATGACTGCTTCCATGAAAACAATGGAGTTTCCCATGGTACTTCTCCGATTAGCAGACTGGTTCTTGTACCAGTTCTTAGCTAACTCATGTTACTTAGCCGCAACCAAGCTCAAAAACAATGGCTTCTTCTTCAAGAACACCTCCATCAGACCCTCCCACCACTTCTCTCTCTACCCTAATCTCTCCAAATTCTCCCTCCTCGGTAGGAAATCTCAAACACTCGTCTGCGACATCCATGGATCCTTGTTAACTTCCCCCTCCTTCTTCCCCTACTTCATGCTCGTCGCTTTCGAAGGCGGTACCATCTTCAGGGCATTCCTCCTCTTGTTATCCTCTCCATTTCTATTAATCCTTGATTATGAGCTCAAAATGAGGGTCATGATTTTCATTACGTTTTGCGGGCTGAGGTTGAAGGATATGGACAGTGTTTCTAGAGCTGTACTGCCCAAATTCTACCTAGAAAACCTCAATCTCCGTAGTTATGAAGCCTTGGATTCAGCTGGATTTAAAGTTGTTATTACAAGTGTGCCACGAGTTATGGTTGAAGGCTTCCTTAAAGAGTATCTCGGCGTTGACTCGGTCGTCGGGACTGAGTTGCACACGGTCGGGAAGTACTTCACCGGCTTGTTGTCTTCCTCTGGTTTGCTTGTAAAACACAGAGCTCTTAAAGACTTGTTTGGTGATAAAAGGCCTGATGTTGGTATTGGCTGCTCAAATCTTCATGATCATCTCTTTCTCTCTCTTTGCAAGGTATAATTTGTTATTTTTTAATATTCCAAAAAAATTGATTTTCCAAGAATAAAACATTGATTTATTGTACAGGATGAGTTCTTGCAAACACTGTTTTCCAATCATTTATTCATTTGACATTTTCTTGTACTTTTCTTTTTTGGAATACACTAGGCACATGTAGCTTTAAAAAAACCAGCTGTTTTGTGTTTTCTCCTTTTAAATAACAATATCATGGACGGTGTGGTACTTCCTCCATCCAAAAATGACATTCCTGTTTATCACTATTGTAGTTATTGAAACAGGATGATAGAAAGAAGACTTATTATTTTTTGTAGGGACAATTGACATTCATGTATCTTTTGTTGTTGAAATATATTAATCAAATTTATTTAATTTTAATTTGGAACAACAGGAAGCATATGTCCTGGGCAAAGAAGACAGCAAAAGAAATCCAAACACAATAATGCCAAGAAACAGATACCCAAAGCCACTAGTTTTCCACGACGGCAGACTCGCATTCCTCCCCACACCCTTAGCAACTCTCTCAATGTTCACCTGGCTTCCCATCGGAATACTCCTCGCCGTCTTCCGAATCTTGGTCGGAATCTGCCTCCCCTACAGCCTCGCCATCCCCATTGGCGTCGCCACCGGCATCAACATCCGAGTCAAAGGCACCGCGCCGCACGAATCCGGCAAGGGCGTACTCTACGTCTGCACACACCGCACCCTCCTAGACCCTGTCTTCCTCAGCACTTCCTTAGGCAAACCATTGACAGCTGTCACTTACAGCCTCAGCAAGATGTCGGAAATCATCGCGCCCATTCGGACAGTGCGCCTCACCAGAGACCGAAAGCGCGACGGCGAGACCATGCAGAAGCTGTTGAGTGAAGGTGATCTAGTGGTTTGTCCGGAGGGGACCACGTGTAGGGAGCCCTATCTGCTGAGATTCAGCTCTTTGTTCGCCGAATTGGCCGACGAGATCGTGCCGGTGGCGATGGACACGAATGTGGGTATGTTTTATGGGACCACTGCGAGTGGGCTCAAGTGTTTGGACCCGATCTTCTTCTTCATGAACCCTAGGCCCAGTTACAGTGTACAGATACTTGGGAAGGTGCCGACAGAGCTAACGTGCGCCGGGGGGAAATCGAGCCATGAGGTGGCCAACTATATACAGAGAAAATTGGGTGATGCGTTAGGGTTTGAGTGCACTAGTCTTACAAGAAGGGATAAGTATTTGATGCTGGCTGGGAATGAAGGTGTTGTGCAAGACAAGACAAACAAACCCTAAATGGAAAACTGGTGATGATCACTGGATGATTTTTTATATTTTTTTGGAAATTCTAAGTAATTAATATATTAATTATTTTTTTGTCAAATATATATATTCACCCGATTTCGTTTATTACTCTGGATGCACGTTTGGTAGGGTGATATGAGTCTATATTGTCGGTATCAAGGATTCAAGATTATCCGAGGTGGTTTTTAATTCAATTGACTTGCATCTCAAATTCTTGAAACTAAAATTGTGGTTCAACAAACCCTTTTTTTAAATTTTTAAAAAGTGGTGCGCCGTACTTGGTTACTAGCTAGAGATTATATTGGTTCTGGATATATATATTCTTGGACGAAGTTGGATGCTCAAAATTCATTTTTGGTCCCGTAAACATTTATTTTCGATTTTAGTTCTATAAGTATTTATTTTTTTAATTTCGTCTCGGGAAAATTTTATTCTTAGTCCAGTATGTTAGACATTGTCTAGTAAAAGTTCTGTATGTTTGAAAATTTCGATTTTAGTCCTGTATGTTCCAAAAGTTGTTCAATTTAAAGATACTAACCATCACCAACGACCAATTTAGCCAGAATGAGACTAATAAATTTAGGGCTTTTGAGTGCTAATGCTTATGTGTTAAGTATTTGTCCAGATAACATGTCAAATTATTAAATTACTTTAGTAGCTCGCCCAAAAAAGAAAAGAAAAAGGTAAACCCTAATTTCCGTATGAGATGCATTTCATTTTATTTTTTATTTTATTGTTCTTTCTTTCTTCATCTTCTCAAATTTATTAGTCCTGTGCGTCGCACGTGATTAATTGTGGCCAAATTGAACGTTTTTTATGGTTAGTGTCCTTAAATTGGACAACTTTTTAAACATACAGGACTAAAATTGAAATTTTCTAACATACAAGATTTTACTAGACAAGACCTAATATATAGGACTAAAAATGAATTTTTCCCATTTGGTCCCATCAATACTAAAGTTTGCCAATTTAATAATAATTTTCGCTAGAAAATTATTAGATTGGCTGAAAATAACCACGTGCAACTTATGTTACCCTAATGTTTGGGAGAATACAGCGACACTAAGTAACATGATACAAATTAGCTGAGTTGGACATTTTTCTGGCAAAACTTAATTAACAATAAAACTATTATGTCATTAGAGAAAAATCATGTTTATTTTCAATTTGCAATTGAAAAAGCCTATAATGTAAAAACATAATAAACTAAACCGAAACAGAATTATATATCGAAAAAAATTAATCGCGACTTTTCACATCCAACAACTATAAACCCTAACACTAGAAATCAATTGCGTCTTTGATGAACGCATGAAAAAATTTGATTTTCCAACTTAGTTAGTTTTTGCCACGTCACTTAGTGTCGCTAGATTCTCTCAAATATTAGGGTCACATGAGTTGCACATGACTATTTTCGGCTAATTTAGTGTTTTTCAGATCATCCTTAAATTGGACAAGTTTAGCACTTATGGGACTAAATTGAAAAATCAAATACTTGTGGGACTAAAATCGAAAAGCAAATACTTACGGGACCAAAAATAATTTTCGACCAAGTTGGATAGCTCAATTGGCGAGATAATTTACTACCTAGATCTTTGATCCTGGCGCGAGTCACCTTGGAGAGAGAAGAGTTTTTTCTTTGTTTTCTTAGATTAGGAGAAAAAAAATAAAAAAACATATATATGTTCTCGGGAAGATTTTGTTTTTTTGTCACATAAGTTAAGGTGATTTTCAATTTTAGTCCTAGTTGATAATTCTTTTAACTATATTTTCAATTTCATAATTTAAAAATAAACAACTTTAGTTTCTTTTCTAGCTGGAAAATTGTAAATCGCCAAAAAGTACCATGTAATTTCAATACTAGAGATTTCATTCATTGATTGAGATATGTCATAATTTGAAGTAATAGACGGTTTAACCAAGAAAAAACGAACATTTGCATTGAACACCATTATTAATTTGAACAAAATGCAGAAAGTTTGATCTTACAATTTTTTTTAGTTTTTTTTTTTTAATATTTTAACCCGTCACAAAGATGGAGGGATTGAGGCAGATCTCCAAACCTGTATATCATAGAACTCAAGTAATTTTACATCAAGCAAGTAACATAAGTTATTACATATAACACTCTAAGAAGGCAATCTAAAACATGGGAGGCCCAAAGCATCTATAGTTAAAAAACCATGAAGGCTTTTACATACATTTATATCTCAAATTGTAGCATGCTTTACTTCTTAATAGCCAAATTGGTCACGTGATCAGCAACCTTGTTTCCTTCTCGGTGGATGTGCGATATCCGAAGCTCAACTTTCTCTACCAGCTTCAAAATTTCGCAATTAGCTTCTGATATCTCCACCCTCCTACTCCCTTTCGTTTCAATAGCAGAAGCACCGCCAATGCATCCACCTCCAACCAAATTTTGATGATATCATATTTAATGCATAGTGCTAAACCTTCACAAATAGCTGTTAGTTCTGCAGTCACAGTATCAGAAGTGTTCAAATATTTATAAAAAAAAGTAATGAAACTGCTAGAGGAAGTCCACCAGCCCTGGCAAGACCGGGGTTTCCTTTTGACATCCCATCATCATTTGGGGGTATCCATCGCACCAAAAATGGTTTTTTCCTGTTTTGAACCCGCAAGAGGATGTGCCAAAGTGCAGCCAAGTACCAACTTCCTCTCCAAAATCCTAGGGGTAGTAGATCACCCATAGACATCAATCTAAGTTTCTCCACCACTATATGTTGAATCTGGGAGGCTGGTAGCACTTGGCTTCGAAATTTGGCCTGATTACGAGCATACCAAATGAACCAAAAGATAAGAATGGGAAGCGAAAATATGATATGCTCATGAATTCGAAGGTCCTTAAACCAAGCATATAGGAGCTGCGCAACAGTAGAATTAGGAAGAATTTTTATTTGAAAAAGGTCAGCAAAGTGTTTCCAAACAGCAGAAGGAATTGAGCAGTGGATTAAGGTATGTTGGGTCTCTTCACATTCAGCACAACAAAAAGGATAGCTAGTGTCACACCCACCCTTGTAAAAAAAAACTTATTTTATACTAATGTTTAGCCTTACCAAAACCTGTATATATTTTTTTTTTCTTTTCTAAAATTTACAATTTAGAATACTCCTTCAAGACCACAATCTTACCTACATATATTTACATAGATCCAGATCGAGTACAAAGGTGTCACACTCCATTCAACACCATATTTACAGAAATATATATATTAAAGTTCCTTAATTTAAACATGTCCAAAAAGATTATTAAAACACTAGCAAAAACATAGTGAGTCCAAGGTTTAGCGCCACAGGTCGTCATTCATATACACGGGGCTTCAAAACTTGCATCAGCTCCAATAGCATGCCAGATCAGTCCACGAGCTCATGCATAGTCAAACTCACCTACAATGCAAGAACTACGTGAGCTAAAACTCAGTAAGCAGAAATCATGCATGACCAGTGCGTGAATGATGAGATGCATTTCACGAAACCATTTCTTTCAATTCTTTCTCAAAAGAAATCATATTTGGTGGGAATTGGCTATCGTTACTGTCACAAACCTCCCAAAAATAACACTCATTGGCCACACTCGTGACTACCAAGGGTCCCTCCTCCCCCCTTATAGTCCACCCGAGATACTAGTGATGGTTGGTACGACCAAGTGGCTATCCTTCCGAGACTACCGGGGGTCCGCCTCCTGCCTGCCCCTGCAGTCCACCAGAAAGTCTACCTCTTCCCGTACCCCTCATCATAAAGGTGCTGAAGTGGGAACCTCTTCCGCGTGCACGTCTGTCACCGGAAGCATCCCGAGAGACACCATATACAATATATATAACTCTCAATGTGCCAGTGGTGACCAACCCCAAAACATTATCAATTTATGAAATTACGTTATTTTGACTTCTTATATGTACACATGTAATCCTTGTAGATGCTAATGCTCATGATTGATGCACATCAGTTTGTTTCTAGCAACGGAATAAAACACTTTATACAAAGGTATGCAACAACACATATAACAATCAATTATCACAAATAATAAACACAAATACTATGTTCAAGCATTGTAGTTGGAGATGGATTTCTACTTACCTCTCCTCCGGAGTAGCTTTTGAAATTTCATATTCCACAGTGGTAATCAATCTACGACAATTTTAAATCGAATTAATACACAATTTATCAAATTCTAGGTTATTAAGTATTTTTAGTTCGGAATTTTCAGTTTCGTCGCATTTTAGTAATAAGGCTCTAACTGTTTCTACAAAATTGATATTTATATGATTCAAGTTGGGTTATAAAGCTAACACATAAGGCTACAACTTTCATGTTTTACACTTTTCCAAATTCAGTTTGAAAAATAGTCGAAATTAACTTATTAGCTGACGTTCATTCCAAAAATCTGGACAGATTTAACATTCCCTTGATTAGTAGGCCTACCAACTATCATAAGTTTTCCCAAAACTGAGGATACAAATAGTTGTAACATATATTGATAGATAATTAAACCACTTCTCAATTTTCAGTAACCCACAAGTACAACAACCAATTAATTCAAGCAAATAAAGCAAGTACTATATACATAATGAAAGAACTAATCTGTTTACTGATCCCAAGTGTCAAGTATTATTTTAAATTACATACTCATGATATCATTACTATATCCTATAGTTCCTACTAAACTTGAAGTAGCTTTTCTTTGTAGTTGATAATTTATGGTGTTTAATTAATAAAATTCAATTAAAATAATCACTTACCAAGATGCCTCATCTTTCTTTATTCTCTCGGACTGACGCGCTATCCTCACTCTGCTTCCTCTATTTTCTTTAAAAGATGAAGGTTGGCTATACATATATATAAATTACCTTCCACCGTCTCTGATGTTTTGCTTAATAAGTAAGTTTCACTTTATTATTATTATTATTATTATTATTATTATTATTATTATTATTATTATTATTATTATTATTATTATTATTATTATTATTATTATTATTATTATTATTATTATTATTATTATTGTTGTTGTTGTTGTTGTTGTTATTGTTGTTGTTATTCCGACAATAAAATCATTTACATCTAACACTTCCACGTACTACATAATGTTCTATATTTTAAACTTGTCACGCGTAGTCTTAAATTTTGTAGCATGTCCTAATATTTTAGACTAGGGGGTTCTTGACTACCAAATTAAACATCTCCAAATTAGTCGCAAAAATCTAAAATGACGTAATAAATATAACAAATTAATTACTATAAAACTTATCACGCAAATAGCACATAAAAATATGGAATGCATGAAATGCAAAAATTATATTGGCCAGTGAGTTGTGAGAGGCACGGGTATTACATACCACTCTGTCACACCCACCCTTGTAAAAATTTCGTTTATACTAATTTTTAATCTTACAAAACCTGTATATATTTTTTTTTTTTCAAAATTAACGATTTAGAATACTTCTTCAGGACCCAAATTTCACCTACATATATTTACATAGATCCAGATCGAGTACAAATGTGTCACACTCCATTCAACACCATATTTACAGAAATATATATATTAAAGTTCCTTAATTTAAACATGTCCAAAAAGATTATTAAAACACTAGCAAAAACATAGTGAGTCCAAGGTTTAGCCCCACAGGTCGTCATTCATATACACGGGGCTTCAAAACTTGCATCAGCTCCAATAGCATGCCAGATCAGTCCACGAGCTCATGCATAGTCAAACTCACCTACAATGCAAGAACTACGTGAGCTAAAACTCAGTAAGCAGAAATCATGCATGACCAGTGCGTGAATGATGAGATGCATTTCACGAAACCATTTCTTTCAATTCTTTCTCAAAAGAAATCATATTTGGTGGGAATTGGCTATCGTCACTGTCACAAACCTCCCAAAAATAACACTCATTGGCCACACTCGTGACTACCAAGGGTCCCTCCTCCCCCCTTATAGTCCACCCGAGATACTAGTGATGGTTGGTACGACCAAGTGGCTATCCTTCCGAGACTACCGGGGGTCCGCCTCCTGCCTGCCCCTGCAGTCCACCAGAAAGTCTACCTCTTCCCGTACCCCTCATCATAAAGGTGCTGAAGTGGGAACCTCTTCCGCGTGCACGTCTGTCACCGGAAGCATCCCGAGAGACACCATATACAATATATATAACTCTCAATGTGCCAGTGGTGACCAACCCCAAAACATTATCAATTTATGAAATTACGTTATTTTGACTTCTTATATGTACACATGTAATCCTTGTAGATGCTAATGCTCATGATTGATGCACATCAGTTTGTTTCTAGCAACGGAATAAAACACTTTATACAAAGGTATGCAACAACACATATAACAATCAATTATCACAAATAATAAACACAAATACTATGTTCAAGCATTGTAGTTGGAGATGGATTTCTACTTACCTCTCCTCCGGAGTAGCTTTTGAAATTTCATATTCCACAGTGGTAATCAATCTACGACAATTTTAAATCGAATTAATACACAATTTATCAAATTCTAGGTTATTAAGTATTTTTAGTTCGGAATTTTCAGTTTCGTCGCATTTTAGTAATAAGGCTCTAACTGTTTCTACAAAATTGATATTTATATGATTCAAGTTGGGTTATAAAGCTAACACATAAGGCTACAACTTTCATGTTTTACACTTTTCCAAATTCAGTTTGAAAAATAGTCGAAATTAACTTATTAGCTGACGTTCATTCCAAAAATCTGGACAGATTTAACATTCCCTTGATTAGTAGGCCTACCAACTATCATAAGTTTTCCCAAAACTGAGGATACAAATAGTTGTAACATATATTGATAGATAATTAAACCACTTCTCAATTTTCAGTAACCCACAAGTACAACAACCAATTAATTCAAGCAAATAAAGCAAGTACTATATACATAATGAAAGAACTAATCTGTTTACTGATCCCAAGTGTCAAGTATTATTTTAAATTACATACTCATGATATCATTACTATATCCTATAGTTCCTACTAAACTTGAAGTAGCTTTTCTTTGTAGTTGATAATTTATGGTGTTTAATTAATAAAATTCAATTAAAATAATCACTTACCAAGATGCCTCATCTTTCTTTATTCTCTCGGACTGACGCGCTATCCTCACTCTGCTTCCTCTATTTTCTTTAAAAGATGAAGGTTGGCTATACATATATATAAATTACCTTCCACCGTCTCTGATGTTTTGCTTAATAAGTAAGTTTCACTTTATTATTATTATTATTATTATTATTATTATTATTATTATTATTATTATTATTATTATTATTATTATTATTATTATTGTTGTTGTTGTTGTTGTTATTGTTGTTGTTATTCCGACAATAAAATCATTTACATCTAACACTTCCACGTACTACATAATGTTCTATATTTTAAACTTGTCACGCGTAGTCTTAAATTTTGTAGCATGTCCTAATATTTTAGACTAGGGGGTTCTTGACTACCAAATTAAACATCTCCAAATTAGTCGCAAAAATCTAAAATGACGTAATAAATATAACAAATTAATTACTATAAAACTTATCACGCAAATAGCACATAAAAATATGGAATGCATGAAATGCAAAAATTATATTGGCCAGTGAGTTGTGAGAGGCACGGGTATTACATAAACATTTGCTTTACCAGGATGATAGTTGATAACACAGTCATAATCTTTCACGAGTTCTAACCATCTTCTTTGTCTCATATTCAGCTCTTTCTGTGTGAAAAAGTACTTCAGACTTTTGTGATCTGTGTAGATCTCACATCGTTCTCCATATAGATAGTGTCTCCAAATTTTTAGCGCAAATACTACTGCTGCAAGCTCCAAGTCGTGAGTAGGGTAGTTCTTCTCATACTCCTTCAACTGTCTGGATGCATATGCTATTACTTTGCCATACTGCATTAACACACACCCTAAACCATTCTTCGAAGCATCACTGTATACTACAAAGCCTCCAGTCCCCATTGGTATTGAAAGGATCGGCGCAGATGTTAACCTTTTCTTCAATTCTCGAAAACTCTGCTCACAAGCCTCTGATACCACTCTGTCACACCCACCCTTGTAAAAATTTCGTTTATACTAATTTTTAATCTTACAAAACCTGTATATATTTTTTTTTTTTCAAAATTAACGATTTAGAATACTTCTTCAGGACCCAAATTTCACCTACATATATTGACATAGGTTCAGGTCGAGTACCAAGGTGTCACACTCCATTCAACGCCATATTTACAAAAAATATACATATTAAAGTTCCTTAGTTTGGACATTTTCAAAAAGATTATTAAAACACTAGCAAAAACATAGTGAGTCCAAGGTTTAGCCCCACAGATCGTCATTCATATACACGGAACTTCAAAACTTGCAAAAGCTCCAGCAGCATGCCAGATCAGCTCACGAACTCATGCGTAGTCAAACTCACCTACAATGCAAGAACTATGTGAGCTACAGCTCAGTAAGCAGAAATCATGCATGACCAATGCGTGAATGATGAGTTGCATTTCACAAAGCCATTGTTTTCAACTCTTTTTCAAAGAAATCATATTTGATGGGAATTGGCTCTCGTCACTGACACAAACCTCCCAAAAATAACACTCATTGGCCACACTCGTGACTACCAAGGGTCCCTCCTTCCCCCTTATAGTCCACCCGAGATATCAGTGATGGTTGGTACGACCAAGCGGCTATCCTCCCGAGACTACCAGGGGTCCGCCTCCTGCCTGCCCCCCTGCAGTCCACCGGGAAGTCTACCTCTTCCCGTACCCCTCATCACAAAGGTGCTGAAGTGGGAACCTCTTCCGCGTGCACGCCTGTCACCGGAAGCATCCCGAGAGACACCATATATAATATATAACTCTGAATGTGCTAGTGGTGACCAATCCCAAAACATTATCAACTTATGAAATTATGCTATTTTGACTTCTTATATGTACACATGTAATTCTTGTAGATGCCAATGCTCATGATTGATGCACATCAGTTTGTTTTTTTTTTTAGCAACAGAAAAATACACTTTATACAAATATATACAACAACACATACAACAATCAATTATCACAAATAATAAACACAAATACTGTGTTCAAGCATTGTAGTTGGAGATGGATTTCTACTTACCTCTCCTCCGGAGTAGCTTTTGAAATTTCCTATTCCACAATGGTAATCAATCTACGACAATTTTAAATCGAATTAATACACAATTTATCAAATTCCAGGTTATTAAGTACTTTTAATTCGAAATTTCCAGTTTCGTCGCATTTTAGTAATAAGACTCTAACTATTTCTACAAAATTGATATTTATATGATTCAAGTTGGGTTATAAAGCTAACACATAAGGCTACAACTTTCATGTTTTGAACTTTTCCAAATTCATATCGCACAGCAGTCGAAATCAACTAAAAAGTGGATGTCCATTTCAAAAATCTGGACAGGTTTAACATTCACTTTCCTAACTATCTTAAAACATCATTACAATATTAAACACATACCTTGTAGATATAACCCTGGGTGTCACAACTTTGAGTAAATATATGTATGCCTTAAATATATGTATGCCTTAAATATATGTATGCCTTAAATATATGTATGCCAACGTTGGCATATAAATAATGATGAGATTCATGCATAATTCAATTCTTCTGCTCTCTTGCTAATGATGAAACTTAGATAATCTTATCTAGTTTGCCGACTTAGTTTGGCGGTGAATTTTTTATTATTATTATTATTATTATTATTATTATTATTATTATTATTATTATTATTATTGTTGTTGTTGTTGTTGTTGTTGTTGTTGTTGTTATTATTGTTCCGATAATAAAACCCCTTTACATAATTAACACTTCCACGTACTTCCTAATGTTCCATATTATTAAATTTGTCACGTGTAGTCTTAAATTTTAAAGCATGTCCCAATATTTTGGACTAGGGGGTTCTTGACTACTAAATTAAACATCTCCAAATTAGTCGCAAAATATGAAATAACGCAATAAATATAACAAATTAATTACTATAAAACTAGCACGCAAATGGAACATAAAAAATATGGAATGCATGAAATGCAAAAATTATATTGGCCAGTGAGTTGTGAGAGGCACGGGTATTACATCCTCCCCCCCTTATAAAAATTTCGTCCCCGAAATTTACTTACTTGAAGAGTTCAGGATATTTGGCTCTCATTTCATCCTCTCTTTCCCAAGTGGCTTCTTCGACTGATTGATTTCTCCATAGGACTTTGACTAAGGGGATTTCTTTGTTTCTCAGCCGTTTTACTTCTCTTAATAAAATCTGTACTGGTATTTCCTTATACCCTAAATCTGCTTGTAGTTCTACGGGTTCACTGTTCAGGACATGAGATGGATTTGCAATATATTTCCTCAATACTGACACATGGAACACATTATGTATTTGAGACATTGATGCTGGCAAATCGAGTCTGTAGGCAACATCACCAATCTTCTCGATAATAGGAAATGGACCAATGTATCTCGGACTAAGTTTTCCTTTCTTACCAAACCGCATTATTCCCTTCATTGGTGCAACTTTCAAGAATACTAGATCTCCTACTGCAAACTCAAGTGCTCTCCTTCTTTTATCTGCATAGCTTTTCTGGAGACTCTGAGCCGTTTTCATCCTTTCCCGAATCTGTGACACAACTTCTGACATTTCCTGTATTACACTTGGACCTAGAAGTCTTCTTTCACCAACCTCATCCCAATGTATCGGTGATCGACACTTCCTACCATATAGTGCTTCATAAGGGGGCATTCCTATAGTAGATTGATAACTGTTGTTGTAGGAAAATTCTATCAAAGGTAGGAATTTGCTCCATTGACCCTGGAAGTCTAACACGCAAGCTCTAAGCATATCCTCTAACGTCTGTATCGTCCTTTCCGATTGTCCGTCAGTTTGTGGATGATATGCCGTACTAAAAGACAACTGTGTTCCCAGTGCCTTGTGTAAACTCTTCCAGAAGGTAGACAGGAATCTTGAGTCTCTATCTGAAACAATGGATAATGGCACTCCATGAAGTCTAACTATTTCTTGTATATATATCTGAGCATAACGATCCATGGAGTAAGTAGTACAGACTGGGAGAAAATGAGCCGATTTCGTGAGTCTGTCTACAATTACCCAGATAGCATCGTGACCCTTTACAGTTTTCGGCAATCCCACCACAAAATCCATTGTAATGTTTTCCCATTTCCATTCCGGAATTAGTAAGGGCTGTAAGGTTCCTGCCGGTTTTTGATGTTCTGCTTTTACCTGCTGACAGGTCAAACATTGTTCTACACACTGAGCAACATCTTTCTTCATACCTGGCCACCAATACTGTACTTTTAAATCTCGATACATTTTGGTAGCTCCTGGATGTACTGAGTATGGTGTCGAATGTGCCTCTGCCATAATATCTCTACGAATGCTATCTACATTTGGCACACATAACCGGTTTTTGAATCTTAAGATATCATTCCCTGACAACTGAAAGTCCGATAGCGTCCCTGAAGCGGTATCCTTCTTTACTTTAGCTAAATATTCATCTTCATTCTGTCCCTGCTTAATTCTATCAAGTAGGGTAGGCTGAAGGGTTAGAGCTGCTAGTCTTGCTTCTACTATTCCCAATTGAACAATCTCGACATTCATTCTTTGCAAGTCTAGTAACTCCGGTTTCTGAATTAAAGCCATCAATGTGGTACTTTGGGACGATTTTCTGCTTAAGGCATCAGCTACGACATTTGCTTTACCAGGATGATAGTTGATAACACAGTCATAATCTTTCACGAGTTCTAACCATCTTCTTTGTCTCATATTCAGCTCTTTCTGTGTGAAAAAGTACTTCAGACTTTTGTGATCTGTGTAGATCTCACATCGTTCTCCATATAGATAGTGTCTCCAAATTTTTAGCGCAAATACTACTGCTGCAAGCTCCAAGTCGTGAGTAGGGTAGTTCTTCTCATACTCCTTCAACTGTCTGGATGCATATGCTATTACTTTGCCATACTGCATTAACACACACCCTAAACCATTCTTCGAAGCATCACTGTATACTACAAAGCCTCCAGTCCCCATTGGTATTGAAAGGATCGGCGCAGATGTTAACCTTTTCTTCAATTCTCGAAAACTCTGCTCACAAGCCTCTGTCCACTTGAATGTTACACTCTTTCTAGTCAACTGTGTTAAGGGAGATGTAATTTTCGAGAATCCTTCTACAAATCTCCGATAGTACCCCGCTAACCCGAGAAAACTACGTACCTCTGAAGGGTTTGTAGGTTGTGGCCAATTGTTAATTGCTTCAACCTTACTTGGATCAACTGCAATTCCTTCTCCTGACACAACATGCCCCAGAAATATTACTCGATCCAACCAGAACTCACATTTCTTGAACTTAGCGTACAACCGTTTCTCCTTTAGAACGTCTAAAACCTTTCTCAAATGCACAGCATGCTCTGCTTCATTCTGGGAGTAAATCAGAATGTCATCAATAAACACGATAACAAACTTATCCAAAAAGTCTTTGAATACCCGATTCATCATATCCATGAAAGCTGCTGGGGCATTTGTCAATCCGAATGGCATTACCAAAAACTCATAGTGCCCGTATCTTGTACTAAATGCCGTTTTCGAGATATCTTCCTCTTTAATTTTCAATTGATGATAACCTGAACGTAGGTCAATCTTGGAGAATATGGCAGCTCCTTGGAGTTGATCAAACAAGTCATCAATCCTGGGTAAGGGGTATTTGTTCTTAATTGTAACCTTGTTTAGTTCTCTATAATCTATACACATCCGCATAGTACCATCTTTCTTCTTGACAAACAAAACTGGTGCACCCCATGGCGAAAAGCT
Organism: Ajuga chamaepitys; assembly: GCA_958295605.1. Lineage (NCBI taxonomy): Eukaryota > Viridiplantae > Streptophyta > Magnoliopsida > Lamiales > Lamiaceae > Ajuga > Ajuga chamaepitys. Next base: position 49,753,169 of record OY282500.1, on the reverse strand, counting down.
AGGTCTAATGAAGCCTTTGTCTAGTAAATCTTGCAATTGAATCTTCAACTCTTTCAACTCTGTTGGCGCCATTCTGTATGGTGACTTCGATATAGGAGCAGTCCCTGGATATACGTCAATTACAAACTCTATCTCTCTATCTGGGGGTAATCCTGGGAGTTCCTCTGGAAATACTTCAGGGTATTCTTGCACCACCGCTACCTCCTCTATAGTCGGACAATGTTTCTCTTCCATACTCATAATACTTACTAGGTAGCCTTCACAACCACTTTCCAATAGCCTTTTCGCTTTCACCGCTGATATCATGTGATATTTGAACCTTTTTCGTACTCCAATAAAGACGAAAGATGTGTCACCAGGCGGTTGAAATGTGACTATCTTGTTCTGACAATCTATTGTAGCACCATATTTCGATAGCCAGTCCATTCCCAAAATCACATCATAATCATTCATATCTAATATGATTAGATCGGCATAAAGTTCTCTTCCTTCAATAGAGATAACACATGCTCGCAGAATTTGGTTAGTTTGTTTTGACTCTCCGGAGGGGATCACTACATTGTAACTAACGTCTGCTACATCAGGTTTCCTACCCAGCCTCTTCACATACTCAGTGGATGCAAATGAATGTGTAGCTCCAGAATCAAATAATGCAAATGCAATAGTATCACAGATGGGAACTTTACCTGTTACTACAGATGTATTTGCTTCCGCTTCCTCTGTGGTCATGGTAAAGACTCTAGCTGGCGTCTTCTTTTGTGTAGCAGGGTTTGAGTTCTCTGGACAAACCGTGGAAATGTGTCCTGCTTTTCCACATTTAAAACAAGTCCGATACTCTGCAAAACACTTTCCACTATGCGAACCTCCACATGTGGGACATGTAGGTTGCGTAACTGGTGATTTTCCTTGTTCACCCTTTTGGCGCTTGTTCTGATCCCATGGTTGTTGTCCTGGTTTTGGTTGAGAACCCGGCCTTGGACCTTGCACTTGTGGTGGCCTTTTCTTTCCATCTCCTCCAAAACGAGGTCCTTGTCTTTGTATAAACTGGCGCCTAACCTCCTGAGCACGCCTAATTTTCATTTCTGCTTGTTCGGCAATCAACGCTCGTTCAGCAACTTGTGAATAAGTTACTCCATGTATTCCAGCCATACACACATCTCTATATAGCTCTGGCCTCAAACCTTCTAGGAATCTCTCTACTTTCAATGCATCAGTACTAACCATGTGCTCCGCAAACCTAGAGAGTTGCTCGAACTTTGCGATGTAGTCTGTAACATCCATTGCTCCTTGTCTCAACTGTATGAACTCATTCATCTTCATTACTCGAACTGGGGCAGTGAAATACTTGTTTCTAAAAAGTTCTTTGAACCTACCCCACGTCATTGTCGCCACATCCTCAATAGTTTTCATTGTGTCCCACCAGTGTCCCGCACTTCCACGTAACATGAACGATGCACACAATACTTTTTCCCCCTCAGGAACCTTACTATACAAAAACATGTTCTCTATAGTTCTAAGCCAATCCTCTGCATCAGTAGGATCCGTTGCACTTTCAAATGTTGGCGGGTTAAGCTTTCTAAACCTCTCTCCGATGACCTCTAAGTATTCAGCTCGAGGTTGCTGTTGATTTACACCATTTCCTGGTTGTTCACCCACATCCCTTTGTTGGATAAGTTGTTGAATCTGTTGCGACTGTTGTTCAACTAACCCTGTCAACCGAGCCACAATCGCTTCGAGGCCAACACCTACTGCTGGTGCATTCGGTTCTGGATCATTATTTCCTTCAACACCTTCTCCTCTAACGACCTCCATGATTTCTTTCTAATTTTATTGTTCCTCTGTCACAGGCCAATATGATTCATGAAATAATGAGTACAAATTATGAATAAGTAAAACTTACTGGCATGTCTGCGCTTCAGAAGTTCTGAGCTCACGTATATGAACAGTCTACAGGGCACAAACCGGGCTCTGATACCACTCTGTCACACCCACCCTTGTAAAAATTTCGTTTATACTAATTTTTAATCTTACAAAACCTGTATATATTTTTTTTTTTTCAAAATTAACGATTTAGAATACTTCTTCAGGACCCAAATTTCACCTACATATATTGACATAGGTTCAGGTCGAGTACCAAGGTGTCACACTCCATTCAACGCCATATTTACAAAAAATATACATATTAAAGTTCCTTAGTTTGGACATTTTCAAAAAGATTATTAAAACACTAGCAAAAACATAGTGAGTCCAAGGTTTAGCCCCACAGATCGTCATTCATATACACGGAACTTCAAAACTTGCAAAAGCTCCAGCAGCATGCCAGATCAGCTCACGAACTCATGCGTAGTCAAACTCACCTACAATGCAAGAACTATGTGAGCTACAGCTCAGTAAGCAGAAATCATGCATGACCAATGCGTGAATGATGAGTTGCATTTCACAAAGCCATTGTTTTCAACTCTTTTTCAAAGAAATCATATTTGATGGGAATTGGCTCTCGTCACTGACACAAACCTCCCAAAAATAACACTCATTGGCCACACTCGTGACTACCAAGGGTCCCTCCTTCCCCCTTATAGTCCACCCGAGATATCAGTGATGGTTGGTACGACCAAGCGGCTATCCTCCCGAGACTACCAGGGGTCCGCCTCCTGCCTGCCCCCCTGCAGTCCACCGGGAAGTCTACCTCTTTCCGTACCCCTCATCACAAAGGTGCTGAAGTGGGAACCTCTTCCGCGTGCACGCCTGTCACCGGAAGCATCCCGAGAGACACCATATATAATATATAACTCTGAATGTGCTAGTGGTGACCAATCCCAAAACATTATCAACTTATGAAATTATGCTATTTTGACTTCTTATATGTACACATGTAATTCTTGTAGATGCCAATGCTCATGATTGATGCACATCAGTTTGTTTTTTTTTTTAGCAACAGAAAAATACACTTTATACAAATATATACAACAACACATACAACAATCAATTATCACAAATAATAAACACAAATACTGTGTTCAAGCATTGTAGTTGGAGATGGATTTCTACTTACCTCTCCTCCGGAGTAGCTTTTGAAATTTCCTATTCCACAATGGTAATCAATCTACGACAATTTTAAATCGAATTAATACACAATTTATCAAATTCCAGGTTATTAAGTACTTTTAATTCGAAATTTCCAGTTTCGTCGCATTTTAGTAATAAGACTCTAACTATTTCTACAAAATTGATATTTATATGATTCAAGTTGGGTTATAAAGCTAACACATAAGGCTACAACTTTCATGTTTTGAACTTTTCCAAATTCATATCGCACAGCAGTCGAAATCAACTAAAAAGTGGATGTCCATTTCAAAAATCTGGACAGGTTTAACATTCACTTTCCTAACTATCTTAAAACATCATTACAATATTAAACACATACCTTGTAGATATAACCCTGGGTGTCACAACTTTGAGTAAATATATGTATGCCTTAAATATATGTATGCCTTAAATATATGTATGCCAACGTTGGCATATAAATAATGATGAGATTCATGCATAATTCAATTCTTCTGCTCTCTTGCTAATGATGAAACTTAGATAATCTTATCTACTTTGCCGACTTAGTTTGGCGGTGAATTTTTTTATTATTATTATTATTATTATTATTATTATTATTATTATTATTATTATTATTATTGTTGTTGTTGTTGTTGTTGTTGTTGTTATTATTGTTCCGATAATAAAACCCCTTTACATAATTAACACTTCCACGTACTTCCTAATGTTCCATATTATTAAATTTGTCACGTGTAGTCTTAAATTTTAAAGCATGTCCCAATATTTTGGACTAGGGGGTTCTTGACTACTAAATTAAACATCTCCAAATTAGTCGCAAAATATGAAATAACGCAATAAATATAACAAATTAATTACTATAAAACTGGCACGCAAATGGAACATAAAAAATATGGAATGCATGAAATGCAAAAATTATATTGGCCAGTGAGTTGTGAGAGGCACGGGTATTACAACTCACTGGCCAATATAATTTTTGCATTTCATGCATTCCATATTTTTTATGTTCCATTTGCGTGCTAGTTTTATAGTAATTAATTTGTTATATTTATTGCGTTATTTCATATTTTGCGACTAATTTGGAGATGTTTAATTTAGTAGTCAAGAACCCCCTAGTCCAAAATATTGGGACATGCTTTAAAATTTAAGACTACACGTGACAAATTTAATAATATGGAACATTAGGAAGTACGTGGAAGTGTATTTTTCTGTTGCTAAAAAAAAAAACAAACTGATGTGCATCAATCATGAGCATTGGCATCTACAAGAATTACATGTGTACATATAAGAAGTCAAAATAGCATAATTTCATAAGTTGATAATGTTTTGGGATTGGTCACCACTAGCACATTCAGAGTTATATATTATATATGGTGTCTCTCGGGATGCTTCCGGTGACAGGCGTGCACGCGGAAGAGGTTCCCACTTCAGCACCTTTGTGATGAGGGGTACGGGAAGAGGTAGACTTCCCGGTGGACTGCAGGGGGGCAGGCAGGAGGCGGACCCCTGGTATTCTCGGGAGGATAGCCGCTTGGTCGTACCAACCATCACTGATATCTCGGGTGGACTATAAGGGGGAAGGAGGGACCCTTGGTAGTCACGAGTGTGGCCAATGAGTGTTATTTTTTGGGAGGTTTGTGTCAGTGACGAGAGCCAATTCCCATCAAATATGATTTCTTTGAAAAAGAGTTGAAAACAATGGCTTTGTGAAATGCAACTCATCATTCACGCATTGGTCATGCATGATTTCTGCTTACTGAGCTGTAGCTCACATAGTTCTTGCATTGTAGGTGAGTTTGACTACGCATGAGTTCGTGAGCTGATCTGGCATGCTGCTGGAGCTTTTGCAAGTTTTGAAGTTCCGTGTATATGAATGACGATCTGTGGGGCTAAACCTTGGACTCACTATGTTTTTGCTAGTGTTTTAATAATCTTTTTGAAAATGTCCAAACTAAGGAACTTTAATATGTATATTTTTTGTAAATATGGCGTTGAATGGAGTGTGACACCTTGGTACTCGACCTGAACCTATGTCAATATATGTAGGTGAAATTTGGGTCCTGAAGAAGTATTCTAAATCGTTAATTTTGAAAAAAAAAAAATATATACAGGTTTTGTAAGATTAAAAATTAGTATAAACGAAATTTTTACAAGGGTGGGTGTGACAGAGTGGTATCAGAGCCCGGTTTGTGCCCTGTAGACTGTTCATATACGTGAGCTCAGAACTTCTGAAGCGCAGACATGCCAGTAAGTTTTACTTATTCATAATTTGTACTCATTATTTCATGAATCATATTGGCCTGTGACAGAGGAACAATAAAATTAGAAAGAAATCATGGAGGTCGTTAGAGGAGAAGGTGTTGAAGGAAATAATGATCCAGAACCGAATGCACCAGCAGTAGGTGTTGGCCTCGAAGCGATTGTGGCTCGGTTGACAGGGTTAGTTGAACAACAGTCGCAACAGATTCAACAACTTATCCAACAAAGGGATGTGGGTGAACAACCAGGAAATGGTGTAAATCAACAGCAACCTCGAGCTGAATACTTAGAGGTCATCGGAGAGAGGTTTAGAAAGCTTAACCCGCCAACATTTGAAAGTGCAACGGATCCTACTGATGCAGAGGATTGGCTTAGAACTATAGAGAACATGTTTTTGTATAGTAAGGTTCCTGAGGGGGAAAAAGTATTGTGTGCATCGTTCATGTTACGTGGAAGTGCGGGACACTGGTGGGACACAATGAAAACTATTGAGGATGTGGCGACAATGACGTGGGGTAGGTTCAAAGAACTTTTTAGAAACAAGTATTTCACTGCCCCAGTTCGAGTAATGAAGATGAATGAGTTCATACAGTTGAGACAAGGAGCAATGGATGTTACAGACTACATCGCAAAGTTCGAGCAACTCTCTAGGTTTGCGGAGCACATGGTTAGTACTGATGCATTGAAAGTAGAGAGATTCCTAGAAGGTTTGAGGCCAGAGCTATATAGAGATGTGTGTATGGCTGGAATACATGGAGTAACTTATTCACAAGTTGCTGAACGAGCGTTGATTGCCGAACAAGCAGAAATGAAAATTAGGCGTGCTCAGGAGGTTAGGCGCCAGTTTATACAAAGACAAGGACCTCGTTTTGGAGGAGATGGAAAGAAAAGGCCACCACAAGTGCAAGGTCCAAGGCCGGGTTCTCAACCAAAACCAGGACAACAACCATGGGATCAGAACAAGCGCCAAAAGGGTGAACAAGGAAAATCACCAGTTACGCAACCTACATGTCCCACATGTGGAGGTTCGCATAGTGGAAAGTGTTTTGCAGAGTATCGGACTTGTTTTAAATGTGGAAAAGCAGGACACATTTCCACGGTTTGTCCAGAGAACTCAAACCCTGCTACACAAAAGAAGACGCCAGCTAGAGTCTTTACCATGACCACAGAGGAAGCGGAAGCAAATACATCTGTAGTAACAGGTAAAGTTCCCATCTGTGATACTATTGCATTTGCATTATTTGATTCTGGAGCTACACATTCATTTGCATCCACTGAGTATGTGAAGAGGCTGGGTAGGAAACCTGATGTAGCAGACGTTAGTTACAATGTAGTGATCCCCTCCGGAGAGTCAAAACAAACTAACCAAATTCTGCGAGCATGTGTTATCTCTATTGAAGGAAGAGAACTTTATGCCGATCTAATCATATTAGATATGAATGATTATGATGTGATTTTGGGAATGGACTGGCTATCGAAATATGGTGCTACAATAGATTGTCAGAACAAGATAGTCACATTTCAACCGCCTGGTGACACATCTTTCGTCTTTATTGGAGTACGAAAAAGGTTCAAATATCACATGATATCAGCGGTGAAAGCGAAAAGGCTATTGGAAAGTGGTTGTGAAGGCTACCTAGTAAGTATTATGAGTATGGAAGAGAAACATTGTCCGACTATAGAGGAGGTAGCGGTGGTGCAAGAATACCCTGAAGTATTTCCAGAGGAACTCCCAGGATTACCCCCAGATAGAGAGATAGAGTTTGTAATTGACGTATATCCAGGGACTGCTCCTATATCGAAGTCACCATACAGAATGGCGCCAACAGAGTTGAAAGAGTTGAAGATTCAATTGCAAGATTTACTGGACAAAGGCTTCATTAGACCTAGCTTTTCGCCATGGGGTGCACCAGTTTTGTTTGTCAAGAAGAAAGATGGTACTATGCGGATGTGTATAGATTATAGAGAACTAAACAAGGTTACAATTAAGAACAAATACCCCTTACCCAGGATTGATGACTTGTTTGATCAACTCCAAGGAGCTGCCATATTCTCCAAGATTGACCTACGTTCAGGTTATCATCAATTGAAAATTAAAGAGGAAGATATCTCGAAAACGGCATTTAGTACAAGATACGGGCACTATGAGTTTTTGGTAATGCCATTCGGATTGACAAATGCCCCAGCAGCTTTCATGGATATGATGAATCGGGTATTCAAAGACTTTTTGGATAAGTTTGTTATCGTGTTTATTGATGACATTCTGATTTACTCCCAGAATGAAGCAGAGCATGCTGTGCATTTGAGAAAGGTTTTAGACGTTCTAAAGGAGAAACGGTTGTACGCTAAGTTCAAGAAATGTGAGTTCTGGTTGGATCGAGTAATATTTCTGGGGCATGTTGTGTCAGGAGAAGGAATTGCAGTTGATCCAAGTAAGGTTGAAGCAATTAACAATTGGCCACAACCTACAAACCCTTCAGAGGTACGTAGTTTTCTCGGGTTAGCGGGGTACTATCGGAGATTTGTAGAAGGATTCTCGAAAATTACATCTCCCTTAACACAGTTGACTAGAAAGAGTGTAACATTCAAGTGGACAGAGGCTTGTGAGCAGAGTTTTCGAGAATTGAAGAAAAGGTTAACATCTGCGCCGATCCTTTCAATACCAATGGGGACTGGAGGCTTTGTAGTATACAGTGATGCTTCGAAGAATGGTTTAGGGTGTGTGTTAATGCAGTATGGCAAAGTAATAGCATATGCATCCAGACAGTTGAAGGAGTATGAGAAGAACTACCCTACTCACGACTTGGAGCTTGCAGCAGTAGTATTTGCGCTAAAAATTTGGAGACACTATCTATATGGAGAACGATGTGAGATCTACACAGATCACAAAAGTCTGAAGTACTTTTTCACACAGAAAGAGCTGAATATGAGACAAAGAAGATGGTTAGAACTCGTGAAAGATTATGACTGTGTTATCAACTATCATCCTGGTAAAGCAAATGTCGTAGCTGATGCCTTAAGCAGAAAATCGTCCCAAAGTACCACATTGATGGCTTTAATTCAGAAACCGGAGTTACTAGACTTGCAAAGAATGAATATCGAGATTGTTCAATTGGGAATAGTAGAAGCAAGACTAGCAGCTCTAACCCTTCAGCCTACCCTACTTGATAGAATTAAGCAGGGACAGAATGAAGATGAATATTTAGCTAAAGTAAAGAAGGATACCGCTTCAGGGACGCTATCGGACTTTCAGTTGTCAGGGAATGATATCTTAAGATTCAAAAACCGGTTATGTGTGCCAAATGTAGATAGCATTCGTAGAGATATTATGGCAGAGGCACATTCGACACCATACTCAGTACATCCAGGAGCTACCAAAATGTATCGAGATTTAAAAGTACAGTATTGGTGGCCAGGTATGAAGAAAGATGTTGCTCAGTGTGTAGAACAATGTTTGACCTGTCAGCAGGTAAAAGCAGAACATCAAAAACCGGCAGGAACCTTACAGCCCTTACTAATTCCGGAATGGAAATGGGAAAACATTACAATGGATTTTGTGGTGGGATTGCCGAAAACTGTAAAGGGTCACGATGCTATCTGGGTAATTGTAGACAGACTCACGAAATCGGCTCATTTTCTCCCAGTCTGTACTACTTACTCCATGGATCGTTATGCTCAGATATATATACAAGAAATAGTTAGACTTCATGGAGTGCCATTATCCATTGTTTCAGATAGAGACTCAAGATTCCTGTCTACCTTCTGGAAGAGTTTACACAAGGCACTGGGAACACAGTTGTCTTTTAGTACGGCATATCATCCACAAACTGACGGACAATCGGAAAGGACGATACAGACGTTAGAGGATATGCTTAGAGCTTGCGTGTTAGACTTCCAGGGTCAATGGAGCAAATTCCTACCTTTGATAGAATTTTCCTACAACAACAGTTATCAATCTACTATAGGAATGCCCCCTTATGAAGCACTATATGGTAGGAAGTGTCGATCACCGATACATTGGGATGAGGTTGGTGAAAGAAGACTTCTAGGTCCAAGTGTAATACAGGAAATGTCAGAAGTTGTGTCACAGATTCGGGAAAGGATGAAAACGGCTCAGAGTCGCCAGAAAAGCTATGCAGATAAAAGAAGGAGAGCACTTGAGTTTGCAGTAGGAGATCTAGTATTCTTGAAAGTTGCACCAATGAAGGGAATAATGCGGTTTGGTAAGAAAGGAAAACTTAGTCCGAGATACATTGGTCCATTTCCTATTATCGAGAAGATTGGTGATGTTGCCTACAGACTCGATTTGCCAGCATCAATGTCTCAAATACATAATGTGTTCCATGTGTCAGTATTGAGGAAATATATTGCAAATCCATCTCATGTCCTGAACAGTGAACCCGTAGAACTACAAGCAGATTTAGGGTATAAGGAAATACCAGTACAGATTTTATTAAGAGAAGTAAAACGGCTGAGAAACAAAGAAATCCCCTTAGTCAAAGTCCTATGGAGAAATCAATCAGTCGAAGAAGCCACTTGGGAAAGAGAGGATGAAATGAGAGCCAAATATCCTGAACTCTTCAAGTAAGTAAATTTCGGGGACGAAATTTTTATAAGGGGGGGAGGATGTAATACCCGTGCCTCTCACAACTCACTGGCCAATATAATTTTTGCATTTCATGCATTCCATATTTTTTATGTTCCATTTGCGTGCTAGTTTTATAGTAATTAATTTGTTATATTTATTGCGTTATTTCATATTTTGCGACTAATTTGGAGATGTTTAATTTAGTAGTCAAGAACCCCCTAGTCCAAAATATTGGGACATGCTTTAAAATTTAAGACTACACGTGACAAATTTAATAATATGGAACATTAGGAAGTACGTGGAAGTGTTAATTATGTAAAGGGGTTTTATTATCGGAACAATAATAACAACAACAACAACAACAACAACAACAATAATAATAATAATAATAATAATAATAATAATAATAATAATAATAATAATAAAAAAATCACCGCCAAACTAAGTCGGCAAACTAGATAAGATTATCTAAGTTTCATCATTAGCAAGAGAGCAGAAGAATTGAATTATGCATGAATCTCATCATTATTTATATGCCAACGTTGGCATACATATATTTAAGGCATACATATATTTACTCAAAGTTGTGACACCCAGGGTTATATCTACAAGGTATGTGTTTAATATTGTAATGATGTTTTAAGATAGTTAGGAAAGTGAATGTTAAACCTGTCCAGATTTTTGAAATGGACATCCACTTTTTAGTTGATTTCGACTGCTGTGCGATATGAATTTGGAAAAGTTCAAAACATGAAAGTTGTAGCCTTATGTGTTAGCTTTATAACCCAACTTGAATCATATAAATATCAATTTTGTAGAAATAGTTAGAGTCTTATTACTAAAATGCGACGAAACTGGAAATTTCGAATTAAAAGTACTTAATAACCTGGAATTTGATAAATTGTGTATTAATTCGATTTAAAATTGTCGTAGATTGATTACCATTGTGGAATAGGAAATTTCAAAAGCTACTCCGGAGGAGAGGTAAGTAGAAATCCATCTCCAACTACAATGCTTGAACACAGTATTTGTGTTTATTATTTGTGATAATTGATTGTTGTATGTGTTGTTGTATATATTTGTATAAAGTGTATTTTTCTGTTGCTAAAAAAAAAAACAAACTGATGTGCATCAATCATGAGCATTGGCATCTACAAGAATTACATGTGTACATATAAGAAGTCAAAATAGCATAATTTCATAAGTTGATAATGTTTTGGGATTGGTCACCACTAGCACATTCAGAGTTATATATTATATATGGTGTCTCTCGGGATGCTTCCGGTGACAGGCGTGCACGCGGAAGAGGTTCCCACTTCAGCACCTTTGTGATGAGGGGTACGGAAAGAGGTAGACTTCCCGGTGGACTGCAGGGGGGCAGGCAGGAGGCGGACCCCTGGTAGTCTCGGGAGGATAGCCGCTTGGTCGTACCAACCATCACTGATATCTCGGGTGGACTATAAGGGGGAAGGAGGGACCCTTGGTAGTCACGAGTGTGGCCAATGAGTGTTATTTTTGGGAGGTTTGTGTCAGTGACGAGAGCCAATTCCCATCAAATATGATTTCTTTGAAAAAGAGTTGAAAACAATGGCTTTGTGAAATGCAACTCATCATTCACGCATTGGTCATGCATGATTTCTGCTTACTGAGCTGTAGCTCACATAGTTCTTGCATTGTAGGTGAGTTTGACTACGCATGAGTTCGTGAGCTGATCTGGCATGCTGCTGGAGCTTTTGCAAGTTTTGAAGTTCCGTGTATATGAATGACGATCTGTGGGGCTAAACCTTGGACTCACTATGTTTTTGCTAGTGTTTTAATAATCTTTTTGAAAATGTCCAAACTAAGGAACTTTAATATGTATATTTTTTGTAAATATGGCGTTGAATGGAGTGTGACACCTTGGTACTCGACCTGAACCTATGTCAATATATGTAGGTGAAATTTGGGTCCTGAAGAAGTATTCTAAATCGTTAATTTTGAAAAAAAAAAAATATATACAGGTTTTGTAAGATTAAAAATTAGTATAAACGAAATTTTTACAAGGGTGGGTGTGACAGAGTGGTCACACCCACCCTTGTAAAAAAAAACTTATTTTATACTAATGTTTAGCCTTACCAAAACCTGTATATATTTTTTTTTTCTTTTCTAAAATTTACAATTTAGAATACTCCTTCAAGACCACAATCTTACCTACATATATTTACATAGATCCAGATCGAGTACAAAGGTGTCACACTCCATTCAACACCATATTTACAGAAATATATATATTAAAGTTCCTTAATTTAAACATGTCCAAAAAGATTATTAAAACACTAGCAAAAACATAGTGAGTCCAAGGTTTAGCCCCACAGGTCGTCATTCATATACACGGGGCTTCAAAACTTGCATCAGCTCCAATAGCATGCCAGATCAGTTCACGAGCTCATGCATAGTCAAACTCACCTACAATGCAAGAACTACGTGAGCTAAAACTCAGTAAGCAGAAATCATGCATGACCAGTGCGTGAATGATGAGATGCATTTCACGAAACCATTTCTTTCAATTCTTTCTCAAAAGAAATCATATTTGGTGGGAATTGGCTATCGTCACTGTCACAAACCTCCCAAAAATAACACTCATTGTCACACTCGTGACTACCAAGGGTCCCTCCTCCCCCCTTATAGTCCACCCGAGATACTAGTGATGGTTGGTACGACCAAGTGGCTATCCTTCCGAGACTACCGGGGGTCCGCCTCCTGCCTGCCCCTGCAGTCCACCAGAAAGTCTACCTCTTCCCGTACCCCTCATCATAAAGGTGCTGAAGTGGGAACCTCTTCCGCGTGCACGTCTGTCACCGGAAGCATCCCGAGAGACACCATATACAATATATATAACTCTCAATGTGCCAGTGGTGACCAACCCCAAAACATTATCAATTTATGAAATTACGTTATTTTGACTTCTTATATGTACACATGTAATCCTTGTAGATGCTAATGCTCATGATTGATGCACATCAGTTTGTTTCTAGCAACGGAATAAAACACTTTATACAAAGGTATGCAACAACACATATAACAATCAATTATCACAAATAATAAACACAAATACTATGTTCAAGCATTGTAGTTGGAGATGGATTTCTACTTACCTCTCCTCCGGAGTAGCTTTTGAAATTTCATATTCCACAGTGGTAATCAATCTACGACAATTTTAAATCGAATTAATACACAATTTATCAAATTCTAGGTTATTAAGTATTTTTAGTTCGGAATTTTCAGTTTCGTCGCATTTTAGTAATAAGGCTCTAACTGTTTCTACAAAATTGATATTTATATGATTCAAGTTGGGTTATAAAGCTAACACATAAGGCTACAACTTTCATGTTTTACACTTTTCCAAATTCAGTTTGAAAAATAGTCGAAATTAACTTATTAGCTGACGTTCATTCCAAAAATCTGGACAGATTTAACATTCCCTTGATTAGTAGGCCTACCAACTATCATAAGTTTTCCCAAAACTGAGGATACAAATAGTTGTAACATATATTGATAGATAATTAAACCACTTCTCAATTTTCAGTAACCCACAAGTACAACAACCAATTAATTCAAGCAAATAAAGCAAGTACTATATACATAATGAAAGAACTAATCTGTTTACTGATCCCAAGTGTCAAGTATTATTTTAAATTACATACTCATGATATCATTACTATATCCTATAGTTCCTACTAAACTTGAAGTAGCTTTTCTTTGTAGTTGATAATTTATGGTGTTTAATTAATAAAATTCAATTAAAATAATCACTTACCAAGATGCCTCATCTTTCTTTATTCTCTCGGACTGACGCGCTATCCTCACTCTGCTTCCTCTATTTTCTTTAAAAGATGAAGGTTGGCTATACATATATATAAATTACCTTCCACCGTCTCTGATGTTTTGCTTAATAAGTAAGTTTCACTTTATTATTATTATTATTATTATTATTATTATTATTATTATTATTATTATTATTATTATTATTATTATTATTATTATTATTATTATTATTATTATTATTGTTGTTGTTGTTGTTGTTATTGTTGTTGTTATTCCGACAATAAAATCATTTACATCTAACACTTCCACGTACTACATAATGTTCTATATTTTAAACTTGTCACGCGTAGTCTAAATTTTGTAGCATGTCCTAATATTTTAGACTAGGGGGTTCTTGACTACCAAATTAAACATCTCCAAATTAGTCGCAAAAATCTAAAATGACGTAATAAATATAACAAATTAATTACTATAAAACTTATCACGCAAATAGCACATAAAAATATGGAATGCATGAAATGCAAAAATTATATTGGCCAGTGAGTTGTGAGAGGCACGGGTATTACATCCTCCCCCCCTTATAAAAATTTCGTCCCCGAAATTTACTTACTTGAATAGTTCAGGATATTTGGCTCTCATTTCATCCTCTCTTTCCCAGGTGGCTTCTTCGACTGATTGATTTCTCCATAGCACTTTTACTAACGGATATTTGGCTTCTCATTCCATATTTTTATGTGCTATTTGCGTGATAAGTTTTATAGTAATTAATTTGTTATATTTATTACGTCATTTTAGATTTTTGCGACTAATTTGGAGATGTTTAATTTGGTAGTCAAGAACCCCCTAGTCTAAAATATTAGGACATGCTACAAAATTTAAGACTACGCGTGACAAGTTTAAAATATAGAACATTATGTAGTACGTGGAAGTGTTAGATGTAAATGATTTTATTGTCGGAATAACAACAACAATAACAACAACAACAACAATAATAATAATAATAATAATAATAATAATAATAATAATAATAATAATAATAATAATAATAAAGTGAAACTTACTTATTAAGCAAAACATCAGAGACGGTGGAAGGTAATTTATATATATGTATAGCCAACCTTCATCTTTTAAAGAAAATAGAGGAAGCAGAGTGAGGATAGCGCGTCAGTCCGAGAGAATAAAGAAAGATGAGGCATCTTGGTAAGTGATTATTTTAATTGAATTTTATTAATTAAACACCATAAATTATCAACTACAAAGAAAAGCTACTTCAAGTTTAGTAGGAACTATAGGATATAGTAATGATATCATGAGTATGTAATTTAAAATAATACTTGACACTTGGGATCAGTAAACAGATTAGTTCTTTCATTATGTATATAGTACTTGCTTTATTTGCTTGAATTAATTGGTTGTTGTACTTGTGGGTTACTGAAAATTGAGAAGTGGTTTAATTATCTATCAATATATGTTACAACTATTTGTATCCTCAGTTTTGGGAAAACTTATGATAGTTGGTAGGCCTACTAATCAAGGGAATGTTAAATCTGTCCAGATTTTTGGAATGAACGTCAGCTAATAAGTTAATTTCGACTATTTTTCAAACTGAATTTGGAAAAGTGTAAAACATGAAAGTTGTAGCCTTATGTGTTAGCTTTATAACCCAACTTGAATCATATAAATATCAATTTTGTAGAAACAGTTAGAGCCTTATTACTAAAATGCGACGAAACTGAAAATTCCGAACTAAAAATACTTAATAACCTAGAATTTGATAAATTGTGTATTAATTCGATTTAAAATTGTCGTAGATTGATTACCACTGTGGAATATGAAATTTCAAAAGCTACTCCGGAGGAGAGGTAAGTAGAAATCCATCTCCAACTACAATGCTTGAACATAGTATTTGTGTTTATTATTTGTGATAATTGATTGTTATATGTGTTGTTGCATACCTTTGTATAAAGTGTTTTATTCCGTTGCTAGAAACAAACTGATGTGCATCAATCATGAGCATTAGCATCTACAAGGATTACATGTGTACATATAAGAAGTCAAAATAACGTAATTTCATAAATTGATAATGTTTTGGGGTTGGTCACCACTGGCACATTGAGAGTTATATATATTGTATATGGTGTCTCTCGGGATGCTTCCGGTGACAGACGTGCACGCGGAAGAGGTTCCCACTTCAGCACCTTTATGATGAGGGGTACGGGAAGAGGTAGATTTTCTGGTGGACTGCAGGGGCAGGCAGGAGGCGGACCCCCGGTAGTCTCGGAAGGATAGCCACTTGGTCGTACCAACCATCACTAGTATCTCGGGTGGACTATAAGGGGGGAGGAGGGACCCTTGGTAGTCACGAGTGTGGCCAATGAGTGTTATTTTTGGGAGGTTTGTGACAGTGACGATAGCCAATTCCCACCAAATATGATTTCTTTTGAGAAAGAATTGAAAGAAATGGTTTCGTGAAATGCATCTCATCATTCACGCACTGGTCATGCATGATTTCTGCTTACTGAGTTTTAGCTCACGTAGTTCTTGCATTGTAGGTGAGTTTGACTATGCATGAGCTCGTGGACTGATCTGGCATGCTATTGGAGCTGATGCAAGTTTTGAAGCCCCGTGTATATGAATGACGACCTGTGGGGCTAAACCTTGGACTCACTATGTTTTTGCTAGTGTTTTAATAATCTTTTTGGACATGTTTAAATTAAGGAACTTTAATATATATATTTCTGTAAATATGGTGTTGAATGGAGTGTGACACCTTTGTACTCGATCTGGATCTATGTAAATATATGTAGGTAAGATTGTGGTCTTGAAGGAGTATTCTAAATTGTAAATTTTAGAAAAGAAAAAAAAAATATATACAGGTTTTGGTAAGGCTAAACATTAGTATAAAATAAGTTTTTTTTTACAAGGGTGGGTGTGACAGAGTGGTATCAGAGCCCGGTTTGTGCCCTGTAGACTGTTCATATACATGAGCTCAGAACTTCTGAAGCGCAGACATGCCAGTAAGTTTTACTTATTCTTAATTTGCATTCATTATTTCATGAATCATATTGGCCTGTGAGAGAGGGACAATAAAATTAGAAAGAAATCATGGAGGTCGTTAGAGGAGAAGGTGTTGAAGGAGATAATGAACAGGAACAAAATGCACCAGCAGTAGGTGTTGGCTTGGAAGCGATTGTGGCTCGGTTGACAGGGTTAGTCGAACAACAGTCGCAACAGATCCAACAACTTATCCAACAAAGGGGTTTGGGTGGACAACCAGGGAATGGTGTAAATCAACAGCAACCTCGAGCTGAATATTTAGAGGTCATCGGAGAGAGGTTTAGAAAGCTTAACTCGCCAACATTTGAGAGTGCAACGGATCCCACTGATGCGGAGGATTGGCTTAGAACTATAGAGAACATGTTTTTATATAGTAAAGTCCCTGACGGGGAAAAGGTACTGTGTGCATCGTTCATGTTACGTGGAAGTGCGGGACATTGGTGGGACACAATGAAAACTATTGAGAATGTGGCGACAATGACGTGGAATAGGTTCAAAGAACTTTTTAGAAACAAGTATTTCACGGCCCCAGTTCGAGTAATGAAAATGAACAAGTTCATACAATTGAGGCAAGGGGCGATGGATGTCGCAGACTACATCGCTAAGTTCGAGCAACTCTCTAGGTTTGCGGAGCACATGGTTAGTACTGATGCATTGAAAGTAGAGAGATTCCTAGAAGGTCTGAGGCCAGAGCTATATAGAGATGTGTGTATGGCTGGAATACATGGAGTAACTTATTCACAAGTTGCCGAACGAGCGTTGATTGCCGAACAAGCTGAAACGAAAATTAAGCGTGCTCAGGAGTTTAGGCGTCAATTTATACAGAGACAAGGACCTCGTTTTGTAGGAGATGGAAAGAAAAGGCCGCTACAAGTGCAAGGTCCAAGGCCGGGTTCTCAACTAAAACCAGGACAACAATCATGGGATCAGAACAAGCGCCAAAAGGGTGAACAAGGAAAACCATCAGTTACACAACCTACATGTCCCACATGTGGAGGTTCGCATAGTGGAAAGTGCTTTGCAGAGTATCGGACTTGTTTTAAATGTGGAAAAGCAGGACACATTTCCACGGTTTGTCCAGAGAAGTCAAACCCTGCTACACAAAAGAGGACGCCAGCTAGAGTCTTTACCATGACCACGGAGGAAGCAGAAGCAAATACATCTGTAGTAACAGGTAAAGTTCCCATTTGTGATACGATTGCATTTGCATTATTTGATTCTGGAGCTACACATTCATTTGCATCCACTGAGTATGTGAAGAGGCTGGGTAGGAAACCTGATGTAGCAGACGTTAGTTACAATGTAGTGATCCCCTCCGGAGAGTCAAAACAAACTAACCAGATTCTGCGAGCATGTATTATCTCTATTGAAGGAAGAGAACTTTATGCCGATCTGATCATACTAGATATGAATGATTATGATGTGATTTTGGGTATGGACTGGCTATCGAAATATGGTGCTACAATAGATTGTCAGAACAAGGTAATCATGTTCCAGCCGCCTGATGACACATCTTTTGTCTTTATGGGAGTAAGAAAAAGGTTCAAATATCACACAATATCGGCAGTAAAAGCGCAACGGTTATTAGAAAGCGGTTGTGAAGGCTACCTAGTAAGTGTTATGAGTATGGAAGAGAAGCATTATCCGACTATTGAGGAGGTAGCAGTGGTGCAAGGATACCCTGAAGTATTTCCAGACGAACTCCCAAGATTACCCCCAGACAGAGAGATAGAGTTTGTAATTGACGTATATCCAGGGACTGCTCCTATATCGAAGTCACCATATAGAATGGCGCCAACAGAGTTGAAAGAATTGAAGATTCAATTGCAAGATTTACTGGACAAAGTCTTCATTAGACCTAGCTTTTCGCCATGGGGTGCACCAGTTTTGTTTGTCAAGAAGAAAGATGGTACTATGCGGATGTGTATAGATTATAGAGAACTGAACAAGGTTACGATCAAGAACAAATACCCCTTACCCAGGATTGATGACTTGTTTGATCAACTCCAGGGAGCTTCCATATTCTCCAAGATTGACTTGCGTTCAGGATATCATCGACTGAAAATTAAAGAGGAAGATATTCCAAAAACAACATTCAGTACAAGATACGGGCACTATGAGTTTTTGGTGATGCCATTCGGTTTGACGAATGCCCCAGCAGCTTTCATGGATATGATGAATCGAGTATTCAAAGACTTTTTGGATAAGTTCGTTATCGTGTTTATTGATGACATCCTGATCTACTCCAAGAATGAAGCGGAGCATGCTGTGCATTTGAGAAAGGTTTTAGACGTTCTAAAGGAGAAACAGTTGTACGCTAAGTTCAAGAAATGTGAGTTCTGGTTGGATCGGGTAATATTTTTAGGGCATGTTGTGTCAGGAGAAGGAATTTCAGTTAATCCAAGTAAAGTTGAAGCAATTAACAATTGGCCACAACCTACAAATCCTTCAGAGGTACGTAGTTTTCTCGGGTTAGCTGGGTACTATCGGAGATTTGTAGAAGGATTCTCGAAAATTGCATCTCCCTTAACACAGTTGACTAGAAAGAGTGTAACGTTCAAGTGGACAGAGGCTTGTGACCAGAGTTTTCAAGAACTGAAGAAAAGGTTAACCTCAGCGCCGATCCTTTCAATACCAACGGAGACTGGAGGCTTTGTGGTATACAGTGATGCTTCGAAGAATGGTTATCTCGGATTAAGTTTTTCTTTCTTACCAAACCGCATTATTCCCTTCATTGGTGCAACTTTCAAGAACACTAGATCTCCTACTGTAAACTCAAGTGCTCTCCTTCTCTTATCTGCATAGCTTTTCTGGCGACTCTGAGCCGTTTTCATCCTTTCCCGAATCTGTGACACAGCTTCTGACATTTCCTGTATTACACTTGGACCTAGAAGTCTTCTTTCACCAACCTCATCCCAATGTATCGGTGATCGACACTTCCTACCATATAGTGCTTCATAAGGAGCCATTCCTATAGTAGATTGATAACTGTTGTTGTAGGAAAATTCTATCAAAGGTAGAAATTTACTCCATTGGCCCTGGAAATCTAATGCGCAAGCTCTGAGCATATCGTCTAAAGTCTGTATCGTCCTTTCCGATTGTCCGTCAGTTTGTGGATGATATGCAGTACTGAAAGACAACTGTGTTCCCAGTGCCTTGTGTAAACTCTTCCAGAAGGTAGACAGGAATCTTGAGTCTCTATCTGAAACAATGGATAATGGTACTCCGTGAAGTCTAACTATTTCCTGTATATATATCTGAGCATAACGATCCATGGAGTAAGTAGTACAGACTGGGAGAAAATGAGCAGATTTCGTAAGTCTGTCCACAATTACCCAGATAGCATCGTGACCCTTTACAGTTTTCGGCAATCCCACCACAAAATCCATTGTAATGTTCTCCCATTTCCATTCCGGAATCAGTAAGGGTTGTAAGGTTCCTGCCGGTCTTTGATGTTCTGCTTTTACCTGCTGACAGGTCAAACACTGTTCTACACACTGAGCAATATCTTTCTTCATACCTGGCCACCAATACTGCACCTTTAAATCTCGATACATTTTGGTAGCTCCTGGATGTACTGAATATGGTGTCGAATGTGCCTCTGCCATAATATCTCTACGAATGCTATCTACATTTGGCACACATAACCGGTTTTTGAATCTTAAGACATCATTCCCTGACAACTGAAAGTCTGAAGGCGTCCCTGAAGCGGCACCCTTCTTTACTTTAGCTAAATATTCATCTTCATTCTGTCCCTGCTTAATTCTATCAAGTAGGGTGGGTTGAAGGGTTAGAGCTGCTAGTCTTGCCTCCACTATCCCCAGTTGAACAATCTCAACATTCATTCTTTGCAAGTCTAGTAACTGGTTTCTGAACCAAAGCCATCAATGTAGTACCTTGGGACGATTTTCTGCTTAAGGCATCAGCTACGACATTTGCTTTACCAGGATGATAGCTGATAACACAATCATAGTCTTTCACGAGTTCTAACCATCTTCTCTGTCTCAGATTCAGCTCTTTCTGTGTGAAAAAGTACTTCAGACTTTTGTGATCTGTGTAGATCTCACATCGTTCTCCATATAGATAGTGTCTCCAAATTTTTAGTGCAAACACTACTGCTGCAAGCTCTAAGTCATGAGTAGGGTAGTTCTTCTCATACTCCTTCAACTGTCTGGATGCATATGCTATTACTTTGCCATACTGCATTAACACACACCCTAAACCATTCTTCGAAGCATCACTGTATACTACAAAGCCTCCAGTCCCCATTGGTATTGAAAGGATCGGCGCAGATGTTAACCTTTTCTTCAATTCTCGAAAACTCTGCTCACAAGCCTCTGTCCACTTGAATGTTACACTCTTTCTAGTCAACTGTGTTAAGGGAGATGTAATTTTCGAGAATCCTTCTACAAATCTCCGATAGTACCCCGCTAACCCGAGAAAACTACGTACCTCTGAAGGGTTTGTAGGTTGTGGCCAATTGTTAATTGCTTCAACCTTACTTGGATCAACTGCAATTCCTTCTCCTGACACAACATGCCCCAGAAATATTACTCGATCCAACCAGAACTCACATTTCTTGAACTTAGCGTACAACCGTTTCTCCTTTAGAACGTCTAAAACCTTTCTCAAATGCACAGCATGCTCTGCTTCATTCTGGGAGTAAATCAGAATGTCATCAATAAACACGATAACAAACTTATCCAAAAAGTCTTTGAATACCCGATTCATCATATCCATGAAAGCTGCTGGGGCATTTGTCAATCCGAATGGCATTACCAAAAACTCATAGTGCCCGTATCTTGTACTAAATGCCGTTTTCGAGATATCTTCCTCTTTAATTTTCAATTGATGATAACCTGAACGTAGGTCAATCTTGGAGAATATGGCAGCTCCTTGGAGTTGATCAAACAAGTCATCAATCCTGGGTAAGGGGTATTTGTTCTTAATTGTAACCTTGTTTAGTTCTCTATAATCTATACACATCCGCATAGTACCATCTTTCTTCTTGACAAACAAAACTGGTGCACCCCATGGCGAAAAGCTAGGTCTAATGAAGCCTTTGTCCAGTAAATCTTGCAATTGAATCTTCAACTCTTTCAACTCTGTTGGCGCCATTCTGTATGGTGACTTCGATATAGGAGCAGTCCCTGGATATACGTCAATTACAAACTCTATCTCTCTATCTGGGGGTAATCCTGGGAGTTCCTCTGGAAATACTTCAGGGTATTCTTGCACCACCGCTACCTCCTCTATAGTCGGACAATGTTTCTCTTCCATACTCATAATACTTACTAGGTAGCCTTCACAACCACTTTCCAATAGCCTTTTCGCTTTCACCGCTGATATCATGTGATATTTGAACCTTTTTCGTACTCCAATAAAGACGAAAGATGTGTCACCAGGCGGTTGAAATGTGACTATCTTGTTCTGACAATCTATTGTAGCACCATATTTCGATAGCCAGTCCATTCCCAAAATCACATCATAATCATTCATATCTAATATGATTAGATCGGCATAAAGTTCTCTTCCTTCAATAGAGATAACACATGCTCGCAGAATTTGGTTAGTTTGTTTTGACTCTCCGGAGGGGATCACTACATTGTAACTAACGTCTGCTACATCAGGTTTCCTACCCAGCCTCTTCACATACTCAGTGGATGCAAATGAATGTGTAGCTCCAGAATCAAATAATGCAAATGCAATAGTATCACAGATGGGAACTTTACCTGTTACTACAGATGTATTTGCTTCCGCTTCCTCTGTGGTCATGGTAAAGACTCTAGCTGGCGTCTTCTTTTGTGTAGCAGGGTTTGAGTTCTCTGGACAAACCGTGGAAATGTGTCCTGCTTTTCCACATTTAAAACAAGTCCGATACTCTGCAAAACACTTTCCACTATGCGAACCTCCACATGTGGGACATGTAGGTTGCGTAACTGGTGATTTTCCTTGTTCACCCTTTTGGCGCTTGTTCTGATCCCATGGTTGTTGTCCTGGTTTTGGTTGAGAACCCGGCCTTGGACCTTGCACTTGTGGTGGCCTTTTCTTTCCATCTCCTCCAAAACGAGGTCCTTGTCTTTGTATAAACTGGCGCCTAACCTCCTGAGCACGCCTAATTTTCATTTCTGCTTGTTCGGCAATCAACGCTCGTTCAGCAACTTGTGAATAAGTTACTCCATGTATTCCAGCCATACACACATCTCTATATAGCTCTGGCCTCAAACCTTCTCGGAATCTCTCTACTTTCAATGCATCAGTACTAACCATGTGCTCCGCAAACCTAGAGAGTTGCTCGAACTTTGCGATGTAGTCTGTAACATCCATTGCTCCTTGTCTCAACTGTATGAACTCATTCATCTTCATTACTCGAACTGGGGCAGTGAAATACTTGTTTCTAAAAAGTTCTTTGAACCTACTCCACGTCATTGTCGCCACATTCTCAATAGTTTTCATTGTGTCCCACCAATGTCCCGCACTTCCACGTAACATGAACGATGCACACAATACTTTTTCCCCCTCAGGAACCTTACTATACAAAAACATGTTCTCTATAGTTCTAAGCCAATCCTCTGCATCAGTAGGATCCGTTGCACTTTCAAATGTTGGCGGGTTAAGCTTTCTAAACCTCTCTCCGATGACCTCTAAGTATTCAGCTCGAGGTTGCTGTTGATTTACACCATTTCCTGGTTGTTCACCCACATCCCTTTGTTGGATAAGTTGTTGAATCTGTTGCGACTGTTGTTCAACTAACCCTGTCAACCGAGCCACAATCGCTTCGAGGCCAACACCTACTGCTGGTGCATTCGGTTCTGGATCATTATTTCCTTCAACACCTTCTCCTCTAACGACCTCCATGATTTCTTTCTAATTTTATTGTTCCTCTGTCACAGGCCAATATGATTCATGAAATAATGAGTACAAATTATGAATAAGTAAAACTTACTGGCATGTCTGCGCTTCAGAAGTTCTGAGCTCACGTATATGAACAGTCTACAGGGCACAAACCGGGCTCTGATACCACTCTGTCACACCCACCCTTGTAAAAAAAAACTTATTTTATACTAATGTTTAGCCTTACCAAAACCTGTATATATTTTTTTTTTCTTTTCTAAAATTTACAATTTAGAATACTCCTTCAAGACCACAATCTTACCTACATATATTTACATAGATCCAGATCGAGTACAAAGGTGTCACACTCCATTCAACACCATATTTACAGAAATATATATATTAAAGTTCCTTAATTTAAACATGTCCAAAAAGATTATTAAAACACTAGCAAAAACATAGTGAGTCCAAGGTTTAGCCCCACAGGTCGTCATTCATATACACGGGGCTTCAAAACTTGCATCAGCTCCAATAGCATGCCAGATCAGTCCACGAGCTCATGCATAGTCAAACTCACCTACAATGCAAGAACTACGTGAGCTAAAACTCAGTAAGCAGAAATCATGCATGACCAGTGCGTGAATGATGAGATGCATTTCACGAAACCATTTCTTTCAATTCTTTCTCAAAAGAAATCATATTTGGTGGGAATTGGCTATCGTCACTGTCACAAACCTCCCAAAAATAACACTCATTGGCCACACTCGTGACTACCAAGGGTCCCTCCTCCCCCCTTATAGTCCACCCGAGATACTAGTGATGGTTGGTACGACCAAGTGGCTATCCTTCTGAGACTACCGGGGGTCCGCCTCCTGCCTGCCCCTGCAGTCCACCAGAAAGTCTACCTCTTCCCGTACCCCTCATCATAAAGGTGCTGAAGTGGGAACCTCTTCCGCGTGCACGTCTGTCACCGGAAGCATCCCGAGAGACACCATATACAATATATATAACTCTCAATGTGCCAGTGGTGACCAACCCCAAAACATTATCAATTTATGAAATTACGTTATTTTGACTTCTTATATGTACACATGTAATCCTTGTAGATGCTAATGCTCATGATTGATGCACATCAGTTTGTTTCTAGCAACGGAATAAAACACTTTATACAAAGGTATGCAACAACACATATAACAATCAATTATCACAAATAATAAACACAAATACTATGTTCAAGCATTGTAGTTGGAGATGGATTTCTACTTACCTCTCCTCCGGAGTAGCTTTTGAAATTTCATATTCCACAGTGGTAATCAATCTACGACAATTTTAAATCGAATTAATACACAATTTATCAAATTCTAGGTTATTAAGTATTTTTAGTTCGGAATTTTCAGTTTCGTCGCATTTTAGTAATAAGGCTCTAACTGTTTCTACAAAATTGATATTTATATGATTCAAGTTGGGTTATAAAGCTAACACATAAGGCTACAACTTTCATGTTTTACACTTTTCCAAATTCAGTTTGAAAAATAGTCGAAATTAACTTATTAGCTGACGTTCATTCCAAAAATCTGGACATATTTAACATTCCCTTGATTAGTAGGCCTACCAACTATCATAAGTTTTCCCAAAACTGAGGATACAAATAGTTGTAACATATATTGATAGATAATTAAACCACTTCTCAATTTTCAGTAACCCACAAGTACAACAACCAATTAATTCAAGCAAATAAAGCAAGTACTATATACATAATGAAAGAACTAATCTGTTTACTGATCCCAAGTGTCAAGTATTATTTTAAATTACATACTCATGATATCATTACTATATCCTATAGTTCCTACTAAACTTGAAGTAGCTTTTCTTTGTAGTTGATAATTTATGGTGTTTAATTAATAAAATTCAATTAAAATAATCACTTACCAAGATGCCTCATCTTTCTTTATTCTCTCGGACTGACGCGCTATCCTCACTCTGCTTCCTCTATTTTCTTTAAAAGATGAAGGTTGGCTATACATATATATAAATTACCTTCCACCGTCTCTGATGTTTTGCTTAATAAGTAAGTTTCACTTTATTATTATTATTATTATTATTATTATTATTATTATTATTATTATTATTATTATTATTATTATTATTATTATTATTATTGTTGTTGTTGTTGTTGTTATTGTTGTTGTTATTCCGACAATAAAATCATTTACATCTAACACTTCCACGTACTACATAATGTTCTATATTTTAAACTTGTCACGCGTAGTCTTAAATTTTGTAGCATGTCCTAATATTTTAGACTAGGGGGTTCTTGACTACCAAATTAAACATCTCCAAATTAGTCGCAAAAATCTAAAATGACGTAATAAATATAACAAATTAATTACTATAAAACTTATCACGCAAATAGCACATAAAAATATGGAATGCATGAAATGCAAAAATTATATTGGCCAGTGAGTTGTGAGAGGCACGGGTATTACAGCTAGAAATGACCACAAATCCCTTTCTTTTTTGAGGTTATCATCAAGAGCAAGAAAAGAGTTGATCAACCTCCAAATGAATATAGAATGTGAATTCAAGATAGATTTGGGCCACATCATCAATTGCCAAACCATTAAAGGTTTGCGCAATCTCAGGACATTCCACGATGAAGAAAATGTAAAGAGACTATTTGAGGTGAGCTTCCAAACAGGCTGATCAGGCAAGCTTGCGTTAATACACAAAGATTAAATTTCCATCAATACATGTTCGGGCAGAATATTATATAAAGAACTCAAGTCCCACTGTCCATCATTCCAGTAGGAATTCACAAGCTCATCACAATTAAATATGCCACCAATCAACATAAAGGTGAAAATGCACACCAATTATCAAACCAAAATGCTAACTCCCCTTTCCCCAGGATCCAAAAAATATTTTCATCCGTAAAAGGGTGAACTTTAAGCATTCTTTTCCAAAAATAGGATTGATTTATGTCAACATCAGTATTGAAGGGATGGTTTTTTTTTTTTTTTTTGGTTAAAGTATTTCTGCTTCAGAATTTACACCAAAGCGCATTGGAAGTACGAAACTTCCACCGTGCATTTACTGCAAAAGCATTGTTGATATCAGTAATCCTTCGTACCCCAAACCCACCTTCATTTTTAGGAAAAAACACCCTATCCCATGAAGACCAATGAATTTTCCTATATCTAATTTTGACGCCCACAATAAGCTACTCCCTCCGTCCCGCCTAATTTGCACGTGTTCCGGCGCATATATAAAGAAAAAGCTATTTTTTGCTTTTTAATTGACTTTTTCAAAGGTGGAGATTGAGGGTGGAGATTTTAACGGTGGAGATTGTAAGAGAAATTTCCTTTTTAAGGGTGTAAAAATTAGTGTGGGACGTACCGAAAAGGAAAGTGTGCAAATTAGGGTGGGATGGGGGGAGTATTAAATAATCTATGAATCCTATTAATTATTGTTTTAGTGGGACCAACAACTCTTAAGGTATATATAGGTATGGAAACCAAAATACTTTTGATAAGCTCAAGTCTTTCCCCATATTAAGAAAAAGCTTATCCCAACCAATTAACCGAGCTTTAATCTTCTCAAAAAGTTCTTGGAAAAGTGATCTTTTAACTCTTCCTTTGAAAAGGGGTATACACCAAGGTATTTAAATGGTAATCATTCCTTAGTAAATTGAGACAGATCCAGGATTTGTTTCTTCCTATACTGTGAAGTATGTCTACCAAATATAACGGTGCTCTTGGAGTAGTTTATTTTTTGCCCAGTGGCAGATTAAAAAACAGACAGAAAATGCAGCAACTTTTTGAAACTCCCTAAGTCAGTGGATGCAAATATTACAGTGTCATCAATAAATGATAGGAAGGTATCAAAATAACTTTCCTATGGAATCTCATATTAGGGTAAATACCAAAAAGCTCAAGCAGACCATTAGTTAGCACATTAGTAAACATAGCAAACAGACGTGTAGAAATTGGGTCCCCCTGCCTTATACCTCTACTAGACTTGAAGAAACTAGTCAAAGACCCATTGATAAGCAAAGAAAACCAGGAATTTTCCACACAGTTTTTCATATACACAATGAATAAATCAAGAAACCCAAGCAGCTTTAAAACTTTATAAAGTGCAGACCATTCCACTCTATAATAAGCTTTCTGCAGGTCAACATTTAGAATCATCCTACCCTTCTTAGCTTTAACATTTAAGTCTTAGACTATTTCTTGCGCAAGAATTATGTTATCTGAAATGTTCCTCGTAGGCACAAAACCACTTTGAAGTGGAGGTATTAATATAGGGAGAAGGTGTGACAACCAATTATTGACCATCTAAGAAAGGATTTTATTAGTTACATTACACAAGCTGATAGGCCTATAGTCTGCCCACACTAAAGGATGGTCTTTCTTAGGGATCAATGCTATGGAGGTGCAAGTGAAACTCCTTGGCATTGGTATACCAAGGAAGAATTCTTCAGCAGCTTCAAGCAAGTCCATCTTTATTAATTCCCAACAGTGTTGGAAAAATAGAGATGAGAACCCATCAGGTCCAGCCATGCTATCTTTATCAATATTGAAAACCACCTCACAGATTTCCTCCAAAGTAGGAGGGACGATCAACTTTAAGGCTTTCTCATGTCCTATAAGGGGCTTAATAGTGCTAAAAGATAGGACTCTTAATTATGTAACCTTCACTAGTGAACGTTTTCTAAAAAAATTCACATGTAGTTGAGCTGATCTTACTATCAACATCAATTTCAACAATCTTATTCTTAACTATGTTTTTCCTTACTAAATAATGAAAATAGGCTGTATTTTTTTCTCCCTCCTTCAATCATTTACAGGCTAATTTCTGCTTCCAAAAACATTCTTCCAAAGACAAGGCGTGAGTAAACTCAGCTTGTCTTTGTTTTAAAAGAATCAGCTCAGAATCAGTAGAATTGGCAGATACACATTTTCTTGCTCAATTAACTTTTTTTCCAACCTCTTTAACCTTATCCATTATATTGCCTAATGACACCTTATTCCAGTTTTAAGGCAGGATTTAAGTCTAAAAAGTTTTTGCTGTAGGTTAATCATTCTAACATCAATTGCAAGCTTAGAAAAAGGAATTTTCATGCACCTCAAAATGATCAAGAGGGCTAGTGTGTGAGGGGCCTGACCCCTCAGGTTTCCTAGCAACATCACTTCAATGAGGAAGTACTCTCTTATCACTTTGAGCATCTAGCTGAGCAGAGGTTGTCTTCGAGGAGAGGTAGAGATTGTCCCACAGGGCCAGCCAAATTTGTAACAAAACAAATTTGCACAGATATAATTTGTTGGTTGAATTAAGAAATTGTGTTACAATCTCTATTTCTTCCTCTGATTTTTCTCTTTGAGTTGACTATGAGATTTGATGGAGGACGTGATATCTTGATCTTCTCCATGAAGAAAGCCTTTGTATCCGCCTTGATGTCGGAACTGAATGGTTGATAATTTCACATCTTGATTTTCTTCTTGACTTCTTGAGTTGTATTATATTTTTTTAGTGTGTCTTGGACTGAATAAGATGACCTTTTATATAGGTGTAGGACGATATCTTTTCCCATAGTATGGTGCAATTTGATTGGTCACTCAAGATTTCATGACACTCATTTCTTCAATAGGAAAGATATGATTTGATTTGATTTTGTAATCAAAGTACTGGTAATTCTTTTCCATATTGGCAAGATTTGACCTTGATTGCCAAGAAATAAAGATTTGGACACTTGACAATATTCAATTGACTATTTACTTTAACATAACTTTTATGTGTCTACAATATACCTGGTACTAATTTAGGTGATGGTCTTCTCGCTCTATTTTTTCAGCTTAGTCGTAGTGTATGTCAAAAGTCAGTGGACATTTCCAACTTTTGGAGTTATGCCCTCGCCTCCGCACGTCCCACAACATACAGTGGTTTCCTACCTCTTTATCCCCCATTCAGTAGGTTGGGGCTTTGATTTCTGATTTCCACTTTTTCCTCATCGGGGCCTCTTTTTCTTGCTTTGACATGCCTTCCTCTTTTCTTTTTGCCAAAATTAGGATGCAAAGGAGGAATATATAGAGTACCAACCCATAAACTTTCATAGCTAATCTCCATTATGGCCAGTTCATAAACCTTGATGTATGTATCAACCCAATAATATCTAGCAACAAAATCTTCTGATCCTTTTCTTGTGACAATATGTTAGAGATGGCATGCCTACAAGGTATTCCATTGATATGCCATGCCCTATAACTACAAGTCTACTTTTGCAGATTCACAGTGTAACGACTTTTGTTTGAGCTCTTAACCTGGTAATTAAAGTCATTTGATTTGATTGGCCTTAATTCTGAGACACTTTCTTGATTAATCTCTAGTATCTTTGCAATCTTTGGATATAGTTGTCCCTTCCACTTAGACAAAACCTTATCTTTATTTTTTGCAATCTTGTCATAATATATCCCCTAACCCACTCAAGCTTAGCTATGCTGGGTTTATCCTAGCATCTAGAATATAATTGTTGAATGTATCATAGGCATTATTAAGAAGGATTATCACACTTGGGCTTATCTCTAAAGAAGGCCTTACTCCACTTTGTCGGTGGTTTGTTGGCGAACCACTCCCAAGGAGATTTATTATAATCTTTCAAAACCTTCATTTTCACTCTCCACTAACGGAAGGTAGATGCTTGGGCACCTACCCACAACATGTTCTTAAAGGCTATCTTGGTCCACCCAGAGGTCTTCATGTTACTATGCAAATGCGCATGCCTAACACAAAACCTAAGTTCACATCCCGTCATAACTTTAGCAAAAGCCTGAATTAGACTTTTCTGTTTATCGGAAATGAAGTCGAAGTCAGCCAGATTATGAGTATACATGTCTTGTTTTAGGAAGGTCATAAACCACTTTCATGTGTCCCCATTTTCACTGGAAACTATGGCATAAGCGATTAGGTACAAGTTATTGCCGGGGTCTATCCTAACTACAGATAATAAACCCCTTAGCGGAACTCTTTAAGAAACACCCATCCACGTCTAAGATATGCCTACAACCCCTGTCTAAGAGCATCAAAACAAACATAAAATCTATCAAACCTATGCTCATCATCCACCCCCAAAATGACAACCGAGTCCGGATTGGTCTTCCTTAACTCATCTGCATAATCCTATAGCCTATTGTATTGATATTCAGAGTGACCCTGTATCATCTCAAGAGCCTTTTTCTTGGCCCTGTATGCCTGGTGCCTGGACACACCTACATTTATGTCAGTAATTGTGTCTTCCCTGAACCCCATAACCCTCTCCTTGGCATCTGACTGGAATCTTTGGATGAATCTCTCGCTAATCCAAGTGGATTTCATCTTTTTCACATTGAAAGTGGTATTACACTTATGCTCATCCTGAAATTTCCTCAATTGCCAAGAAGCTTCCCCTACTAGTTCATGCAACCTCATTTTTCACTCACAATTTTCTTGACACTCTACATATACCCTAATGCTACCATTTTTCAATGTTTTCATATTTCTTCTAGTTAGGATGGCATGGGATTACACAACTTTTATAAATTCTACCTTCGAGCTAAAAACATGTCACATGATGAAATCAGGGTTGAAAATGGTCTTTGGATTCAAAACAAGGAACATTAGCTCACTAGACTCCCCCATCAGAATTCCTATGCTCATCAAAGTTGAGATCAGTAGTGTGGGAAACATCTTGTTCATCTTCACTAGCCTCCTTGAATGCTACATGTTGCTTATCTCCTTCTACATAGGCAGTATCTATCCCATTTCCACCCCACCCTCTTCGTCATCACTAGTTTCATTGGCTATAACAAATTTAGGATGGTCGGGCGTATTATTATCATCCTCATCTTCACCTCCTTCACTTTCTCTCTCTTTTTCCTCTCTATCCTATGTCCTATCATCCAACCCTTGTTCATCCTCTTATCCATCTCCCTCCCTCCCATGAGGTAAAGGTTCTACATACATATTTAGGACCCTAGAACCCAAATATTTTTTCCTCCACTCTTTCTGATCATCAGTGCTAATGACCAATTTAAAGCCATGGTCAGTTAATAAATGAAACAGCAACTGACCTTTCACCCTAATCCTACCATAGACTGCTAAGTCTTCATACTGCAACCTATTAACATTGATAATGTAAAAAAATATTCCTTTGCCTCCCATAGTGCAAGATTAGGGTCATTTTTCACTACAAGAAAATTATTATTTACCGACGGAATTACCGACGAACACAATTCTGTTACTAATTACAGACGAACTAGTGACGGATTACCGTCACAAATTCGAAGTTTTCTGTACCCATTTTTACTAACGCTTTACCGACGGAATAATGACGGAACATAAATGAACAAAAAAAAATTAAAATTACAGATCATAAATATACTAAGTATCAGTCAATAAAAGCGTCAAACTTTAGAGAAGGAAACCATATCAGATAAATGAACAGTATCTCGGGACCATATAACACATCAAGTGGGCAAACAAGATAAAATGAAAGCATCTAGGGATCACCAATCTTGATAATACATGTATATTTAATACTCATAGACCTAATTAATTAAATTGCATAACATCAATACAATCAACAAGAAGAGAAATGGGAGTAGATTAAACAAATCGTATATGACAAAGCACAAGAATACCCCTCAAATCACAAAAGTGTCATAAACAAGTAGTATTTTGCAACAATAAAGAAATGGCACACCAGATTTAACAACTCACAGTGCTGAAGACAATTTTATAGAAAATTTATAGTACTTCGAGGGAGCCTTATCCAAATCCCCACTCAGACGAATGCGCACCATTAATCGTAAACTCCGTCACTACATGTTTTCTGTGACGGGAAGAAATAGTAAGGTTTTTCCAGATGCAGTTTCGCTGGGAAGAAGGTTAAAAAAGAGTTAGGGTTAATTCTAAGATTGCTTCAATCTGAATTACCCCCGATGTGTTTTTGTTGACTTATCTTTTGATTTTTTTATTGGTTAATTATGTGGCATGCCATGTTGGCATTAATTATCCACGCAAGCAAGAACGCGGGAAATCCCCAAAATTGGTCATCACGAGCGTGTCATGTGCCTAATTCCGGTCAATTTGATCGTTAGAGACGGCTTCTGTCCTTAAATTGGATAATTTCATAAACATAAATGACTAAGATTGATATTTTTTATATATATGGTTTTTTTTTTTTTTTTTTCTGGACAAGATCTAACATATAAGACAAATTTTGGAAGTTTCTAATGAGAAGAAACAACCGAAACAAGATAAAAAGATATGAAACAATAGAATCACAATACCAGGTCCAAACCTATACAGATTTGAATCCAGTAAATCATACAACTTGCAATTGCACTGGACAAACCGTGTACTGAAAAATTTAATCTCACTGGTGAAAGACCCAAGAGATGAACAAATTAATGTTGAAACTCACATGTCTCTCGTTTTTCTAGGGGACTAATACTCTCACTTACTTAGAGGAGACGAATACTCTGGTTATTTCGGAAACTAATACTCTCACTTATTATGGGGAGACGAAAATTCTTATAGAGAGAGACTAGAAAAATTCCATAAAAGAAGATGAGAGAGAAAACAAAAGAGCAAATCAATGTTGAAAAACTCACTGATAACTGAATCTTTAAATGGGAGACGTGAAAAGATCTCTCACCATGTTTTATATATTCTGGCGATGTGAAATATAGACAAAGTAAATTTTAAAATCCCTAAACTATTACCGAATGTTGCAACAGGTTCCTATGTCATTGAATTGTTCACAATCTTTTTAAAGGTCATTTATGAGTGTTTGAAAGGATACCCTTAATCAACAAGTGTTTGAATTAACCCCTCAAAAAAAGTGTTTGAATTGGCCCATAATTATGAAGAAATATTGTGAGCAAGTCCATTCCCAATAGATAATAATATCGTAATTTGACAGAGAGTGAGTTCCACATAACATTTTCTGAATTTGAAAACATTTTTAATCAGGGAAAAATTTATTTTAGGTTAATTACAGAATGCAACCTGTACTATTAGCCTTTTTTTCATTTCTAGTCCAAACTAAATATTTTTTCCGATTGCAACCTGTATAACGCGTTTTTCTTGCAGTTTGCAACTCCGGCCATATTTCAGGCTATATGGGCCATGTGCCATGCACATGACCTCCATGGGCCAATAATATGGCGACACGTGGACACTAATTAAAAAAAAAGAAAAAAAAAGGAAAAAAATACTTATAAATTATTTAAAAATTTCAAAATAATTCACAAAAAATATAAAAATAATTTAAATTTATAAATATTTAACATAAAAAAAATATTTTGAAATTTTAAAATTTAGGAAATTAACAAAAAAAATCTAAAATTAATTTTAAAAATTCTTAAGTATATAAAAAAAGAAAAATCGAAAATACTTATAGATTATTTTAAAAAAGTAAATTTTTTTATTAAAAATATAAAAATTATATACATATCTAAATAATTTTATATAAAACAATAAAATATTTCAAAAATTTTGAAATTCAGGAAATTAACCAAAAAAAAAATCTAAAATTAATTTAAAAATTCTGAAAATAAATATAAAAAAAATCAAAAATAGTTTTATTTTGAAAAAAATCGAAAAAATTGTAAATTATTTTTAAAAAATTAAATATTTTATAAAAAATATATAATTATATAAATTTTTAAATAATTTTATATAAAAATGCAAAAAAAAATTGAAAATTGAAAATTTCAAGAAATTAACAAAAAATCTAATTTATTTATTTTTTGTTAATTTCCTGAATTTTAGTTTTTTTAGAATTTTAAGAATAATTTTTTTTTTAATTTCCTGAATTTTAAAATTCTCTCGTTGGCGGACACATTGAAGGAGATTCAGCTGTCTGGTGCAGACGTCAAACTAGAAAAAAAAAATAAAAAAAAAAGAGAAGTCGGCCTTCCCTCTCGCAGTTCCGTAGTCATCTTGCCACTTGAATAGCTGCCGGGTTTCATTAGGCCGAGAAGCCAGGTTTATCGGAGAAGACTCAGACTTCTATTGTCCATGATCATTATTATTGTTCTATGCGCGCGTAAAGAAAATGGAGAGGAATTGGAAATTTAATTCTCAATTCCCAAATTCATTTAAAATGGTTTTCAGAAATAATTTTTTTTAATTATTGGATTTTAAATGAATTTGAAAATTTCAAAATAATTATTCAAAATTTATATTTAGTTCTAGAAATTTTAAAATAAATTTTAGGTTTTTTTGTTAATTTCCTGAATTTTAAAATTTTCAAAATATATTTTTAATTTTTTAAATAAAATTATTTAGAAATTTATATAATTTTATATTTTTTAATAAATTATTTTATTTTTATAAATAATTTACAATTTTTTTCGATTTTTTTCAAAATAAAAGTATTTTCGATTTTTTTTATATTTATTTTCAGAATTTTTAAAATTAATTTTGGAATTTTTTGTTAATTTCTTGAATTTTCAAATTTTCAAAATATTTTTTATTTTTTATATGAAATATTTATAAATTTAAATTATTTTTATATTTTTTATGAATTATTTTAAAAATTTTAAATAATTTATAAGTATTTGTTTCCTTTTTTCGTTTTTTTTTATTAGTGGCCACGTGTCGCCATATTATTGGCCCATGGAGGTCATGTGCATGGCACATGGCCTATATAGCCTGAAATATGGCCGGAGTTGCAAACTGCAACAAAAACGCGTTATACAGGTTGCAATCGAAAAAAATATTTAGTTTGGACTAGAAATGGAAAAAAGGCCAATAGTACATGTTGCATTTTGTAATTAACCCATTTATTTTTAGTCTTGTATATTAGGTCTTGTCCAGTAAAAATCCTGTATGTTAGAAAATTTCAATTTTAGTCCTGTATATTTCCAAAGTTGTCCAATATAAGGACACTGGCCATCAGAAATAACCAATTTGGCCATAATTAATCATGTGCGACGCACGTGACTAATAAATTTGAGAAAGATGAAGAAAGAAAGAAAAATAAAATAAAAAATAAAATGAAATTCACCTCATACGAAAATTAGGGTTTACCTTTTCCTTTGTTTTTTGGGCAAACTACTAAAGTAATTTAATGATTTGACATGTTATCTGGATAAATACTTAACACATAAGCATTAGCACTCAAAAGCCCTAAATTTATTAGTCGAATTCCGGCTAAATTGGTCGTTGGTGATAGTTAGTTCCTTAAATTGGACAACTTTTGGAACATACAGGACTAAAATTGAAATTTTCTAACATACAAGACTTTTATTGGACAAGGCTTAACATACGGGACTAAAAATGAAATTTTCCCTTTTTAATCATGTTTATCGCTAGTTTTGAATTTCTTTCCAGATATCACTATAACATAAATGGCCTTATGTAACACTTTTGTAACACTTATGAATATGTAACATTTTTATAACACTTATGAATATGTAACACCTTCATGTAACAATTTTGTTTGTAACACTTTTAAAATTTTGACTTTTATGTAACACTTTTGTAACACTTATGAATATGTAATATTTTTATAACACTTATGAATATGTAACACCTTCATGTAACACTTTTATAATATGTAACACTTTGGATGTAACACTTTTTAAATTGTAACACTTTTAAGTAACACTATCAAATAAGTAACACTTTTTAGGTAACACTTTTGTATAAGTAATAATCATATTTAGACACTTTTATTTTCTTACGTGTATTTAGACACTTTACGTGTATTTAGACACTTTTATTTTCTACTACTATTAGGTAACACTTGAACCATTTTGTCATGTCTTTCATGTTCCTAAGTTTATCTTATATTTAATTATTTTTTCTATAAAAAATAACACAAGCAATTAATTACTTAATTTTAAAGGTGATTTTAATGTGTCCTAAAGTAATCTACAACAAGTAGAAATATAAATTGTAATTGATTTAAATGTTAATGCCTTAAAATGTATATACAATAATTAGATGTAAGAAATTAGTGTATATAAAATAAGTATATATATATATATATATGAGAGGATGAAATTGGGAACAAGAAAAATAAATGAAAAATTTGTATGAAATTAGATAGTAGAATAAGCTAAATAAAATCAAGTTATGTTGTAGTTTGATGGAAATTTAATCTTGAGAATGGTTTATTGATGTTACGGGAAAGAAATTGGGTATATATAGTGTTTCTTACAAAATCAGACAAAATAGTTATTACAGTCTAGTGGTTTGGCCTTTACAATTAAAGATGTTGCAGACTTGCAACCTGAGTTCGAAACCTAGCTATGACAACATTGAACATTTTTTATATTTTTAAAAAAGTGTTACATAAAGGATTATAAGTAACATATTTTAGTGTTACCTTAAAGTGTTACAATTTAAAATCTAATGTAACACTTATGAAAAGTGTTACTAAAGATCATCAAAGTGTTTCTATAGACTTTAGGTAGCACCGACAAATGCATCTCTAATAAAGTATTACCAAAAGTCTATTGTAACACCTTTCGGTATATATGTAACACTTTTCGGGTGTTACATAAAGCATATTTATGTTGTAGTGTATCCACGAACAATCACAACTAGAAAATGGTCTTTTAAGATCATAAAAAGTGGTCTCAAATAATGAGTATTTATCACAATTTTATAAAGTGGTCTTAAATAATGAGTATTTCACAATTTTATTGTCGTGTCAATAATTCAAACGCAAATAATATATTTGTGACCACAAAAGTGGTCTCAAATGTATCTCAAATATTTTCTGCAACAACTAGTTGTCTCTAAAAGTAATTTTAAAATGGTCTCAAATAATTTGTAGAAAAAATTGTGGTAGAGTTCACAAATAACTTATTATTAGTTACTATAATTGTGTTGTCAAAAAGTGTTATACAAAAGACCGCTTTTGTTGCAGTGAATATTAAAACCTTCACAACAAAAGCATAAAATAAAAAATTGACAATAAAGTGCCCTCAAATAATAAGTTGCGTCAAACTTTATTATAAAAGATAACATGTCGTCACTATTAGTTTATTATAAAAAATAACATGTCGTTACTATTAGTCGCCTCAATAACTCGATCACAAATAATATGTTTGAGATGACATTAGTTGTTCACATGTGCCTCCAATATTTTTTACACCAACTAGTTTATTGTCTCTAAAAATAGTATAAAAATAGTCTCATATAATTTGTAGAGAATTTGTGACAACAAATGGTTACAAATAACTTTTTATTAGTAACAAGAATAGTCTCAAAAGAAGTATCACAAAAGACCCTCTTTGAAATTTGTAACTACAATAAGACACACACTATAAAACATGGTCTAAAAAATGAGTATTTCTCACGACTTTATTATTAGAGACAACATGTTGTCACTAGTTAATTAGTCATCTTAATAACTCAGATGCAAATAATATTTTTGTGACAACAAAGTGGCCTCAAATGTGTTTCAAATATTTTTTGCAACAAATAGTCTCTAAAAATAGTCTTAAAATGGTCTCAAATAATTTATAGAGAGATTTGTGACAATAAATGATTGAAAATAACTTATTATTAGTGACCACAATTATAATATTAAAATATATTATACAAAAGATCTTCTTTTATTGTAGTGACATGCACCAATTAAGTACCAAAAACTTAAAAGGGAAAGGAGCAAGTTATTCTTTGAGTTAACATCCGGATTAAAATTGGATCATAACTTATATTTTTGTATAAATAGACTATTTAACTTTAAAATATGTCAAATAGGATATTTCTAATTATCAAAATTATTAAATAAGTCTTCAAAATATGTTGAATTGGAAGCTTTGCCTAAAAATTG
The DNA here is from genome assembly GCA_958295605.1 of Ajuga chamaepitys. Lineage (NCBI taxonomy): Eukaryota > Viridiplantae > Streptophyta > Magnoliopsida > Lamiales > Lamiaceae > Ajuga > Ajuga chamaepitys. The sequence continues at coordinate 49,714,728 of OY282500.1, read as the reverse complement.
AGCATAGAATTGTACATCATTGATCACAAAATCGGGCTGAAGGAAAAACTGGAAAACAGATGAAAGAGAAACAGGTTGAATAAGTCAGTTTCTGGAAATTGGAAAAGATAACGGTTTGTAACAGAATTAACTGCCAAAACCGTTGTCGTTTTACTTGTCATCCGTTGTCGTTTGCAGTCATTTTCAGAAGCAGTTATTTGTGTGCAGTTTTGGGTTCTATCTTGGTGTGCCGGTTTCAAACTGATTTCAGCTGAGTTATTTAGATAAGGGAAGTTAGTTTGTTACAAGAACATCATCCAATTCATTGTTTTCTAGAGAGAGAGTGAGGAAAAGAAATCAAGAGAGGAGAAGAGCCATAGTTGTTGTGAGCTTGAACTCTTGAGTGTATCTCTCCTTCTTTGTAAACTCATTTTTGATATAGTGGAAACATCTCCTAGCCCGTGGACGTAGGCAATCTGCCGAACTATGTAATTTCTTGTTGTGTGATTGTTTTCTTTGATTTTATATTGAGCTTGTGAGAAGGAATCATCACTTTGGTGATCAAAGTGTTTGATTGTTATTAATGTGTTTAAGAAGAATTATTTCTAACAAGTGGCGCCGTCTGTGGGGAAGCTACCACGAGGAGAAAAGTTCTTGATCATCAACAATGTCTATGTCAAAGATTGAGACAGAAAAGTTCAATGGGAAAAACGATTATGGACTATGGAAAATAAAGGTGAAGGCACTGCTGATTCAGCAAGGGCTTGGTGTAGCTTTGAAGGGGGAAAAGACTTTCCCGGAGAAGATGGAGGAGGCCCAAAAACTGGATATTCTTGAGAGAGCTCACAGCTTGTTGATATTGTGTTTGTCTGACAAAGTATTATGGGAAGTATCAAAAGAAAAGAGTGTTGTTGATGTGATACAGAAATTGGATAACCTGTATATGGCCAAATCCATGACAAGCAGGTTATACTTGAAACAAAAACTGTTCTCTTATAAATTTTCTGAAGAGAAATCGGTGGAGGATCAACTGGATGATTTCAACAAGACACTTGATGATTTGGAGGCCACTGATGTCCAGATGAGTGATGAAGACAAGGCCATTCTGTTAATAAATTCCTTGCCACAATCATATGATCACCTGAGAGATGCAATGATGTATGGAAGGGATTCCAATATCACATTGACAGAAGTACAATCAGCTCTAAGGGCAAAGGAAATGCAAAAACTCAGTCATGGAAAATCAGATGGTGCTGGAGAAGGGTTAAGTATAAAGAAAGGAAAAAATCACAAGTGGAAACAAAACCAAAAAATTGATCCATCCAAGAAATCAGAAAATAATAAAGAAAAATCGTTTGGTCACAAGGAAACAAGAAAGTGTCATTTCTGCAAAAGACCAGGTCATCTCAAGAAAGATTGTTTTGAGTGGAAGAAGAAACAGGCTCAGAAAGGAAATCAAGCCTCAAGCTCAGCAGAGGTGGTTGAAGCTGCAGAAGAAGATCCTCAGGTACTAAAGATTTCTGAAATCAAGATTGATAAAAACTGGATTCTGGACTCTGGGTGTAGTTTTCATATGAGTCCAAATCTAGAATGGTTTAAAGATTTTAAGGAACAAGAATCTGGAATAGTTATGCTAGGAAATGATCAATCATGCTCAGTTAAAGGAATTGGGGATATAATGAATAAGGTGCATGATGGTTCTGTTAAAATCTTGAAAGATGTCAGATATATTCCAAAGCTAAAGAGGAATCTTGTTAGTCTGGGAACTTTAGAAAAGAGAGGGTGTAGTTTCAAATATGAAAATGGTCATTTGAATATAATAAAGGACTCCAAAGTGGTAATGAAAGGGATCAGGAGATCTAGTCTCTATTACCTGGTTGGAAATGCAATAATTGGAGAATCTGAAAATGTAGTAAAGGATAGTAATCAACTGTGGCACACAAGATTAGGACATGTCAGTGCAAGTGGATTAAATCAGCTTGCAAAGCAAAATTTGATTGATTACAGAGAAGATAGTGGGAAACCAGTTATGTGTGAAGATTGTATACTGGGCAAAAATAAGAAACCGCCATATCCTATAGGAAAACACACCTCAAACATGGTATTGGAATACATTCATGCTGACTTATGGGGTCCTTCAAGAGTTCAAACTCTTGGAGGAGGAAGATATTTCTTGAGTCTGATTGCTGATTTCTCAAGAAAACTCTGGATTTATGTGCTGAGGAACAAAGCTGAAGCTTTTGACAAGTTTAAAGACTGGTGCAATGAGGTAGAAAATGAGAAGAGTGCCAAGGTCAAATGCCTGAGAACTGACAATGGATTGGAATTTCTATCAGAAGAATTCAGTCAATTTTGCAGACATAAAGGAATAAAGAGGCACAGAACTGTACCAGCAAATCCACAACAAAATGGTGTAGTGGAAAGAATGAACAGGACAATACTTGAAAGAATAAGATGCATGTTGTCCAGTTCTGGACTAGATAGAAGATTCTGGGGAGAAGCAGCTTCTACAGCTGCTTACCTAATAAACAGATGTCCAGCAGCAGCAAATGATCATCAAACTCCTGAAGAGAAATGGACAGGAAAGTCACCCTCCTACTCACATCTTAGAACTTTTGGATGTAGAACATATGCTCATGTTAAACAGGAAAAGTTAGAAGCAAGAGCAGTAAAATGTGTGATGCTTGGATATCCCCCTGGAGTAAAGGGATACAGATTATGGAGTACAGAGCCTAGTGCTGGGAGGATCATGATCAGTAGAGATGTAGTTTTCAGAGAGGATGTTATGCCTCTAAAGGAAAATCATAAGGAGAAGGTGGTTTCAGAGTTAGTAAAAGACAAATTACCAGCTGAGGTGGAGCCATTGTCTAAAGATGAACAAGAATCATCGGAAGGATCAGAGGAAGAACAACAAACAAGTCCAAGTGATGGATTAAGAAACTATAAGCTTGTAAGAGACAGGGAAAAGAGAACTGTGAAGAAATCTACTAGGTATGCTGATGATTATCTAACAGCATATGCTCTGGTTGCAGCTGAGGATATTGAGTGCACTGATCCAAGAGATTATAAAGAGGCCATGATGAGTAGTGACAGAGATAAGTGGATATTAGCCATGAGAGAAGAGGTTGACTCACTGGAGAAGAACAACACTTGGATTCTGGTTGGCAAATCACACAAGCAAAAACTAGTTAGCTGTAAATGGATTTTCAAAAGAAAGGTAGAGATAACTCATACTGAATCTGTCAGATTTAAAGCCAGACTAGTAGCAAGAGGGTTCACTCAGAGAGAGGGAATTGATTACAATGAAATTTTCTCTCCAGTTGTGAAACATTGCTCAATCAGAATTCCTTGCCTTGGTAACTCAGTTTGATTTAGAGTTGGAACAGTTGGATGTAAAAACAACATTTTTGCATGGAGACCTAAAGGAGAAGATTTATATGTCTCAGCCAAAAGGTTTTGTTATGCCAGGGAGTGAAAACAAGGTTTGTCTTCTGAAGAAATCTTTGTATGGACTTAAGCAAAGTCCAAGACAGTGGTACATCAAATTTGACACACATATGAGAAGAATTGGATATGTTAATATGATAGCCGTGTGTACTTAAAGCTTGTTGAGAAGGGTGTCTTGGTGTTTCTGTTACTTTATGTGGATGATATGCTGGTTGCAAGCAAGAGTAAGGATGAAATCAAATACCTAAAAGGTGAATTACAGAGTGTATTTGATATGAAGGTGCTTGGAAATGCAAAGAGGATACTGGGAATGGACATAGAAAGGAACAGAACTAGTAGAGTTTTATGGCTACATCAGAAAGATTACATTCAGAAAGTATTGGAGAGATTCAATATGCATGAAGCCAGGAGTGTGTCAGTGCCACTAGGACAACACTTTAAGATATCCGAGCTACAGAGACCAAAGACAAGACAAGAAGCAGTTGTAATAGGGAAAATTCCTTATGCAAATGCAGTAGGAAGTATAATGTATTCAATGATATGCACTAGACCTGATGTTGCACATGCAATAAGTGTAACAAGCAGATATATGGCTGATCCAGGAAGAGCTCATTGGGAAGCATTAAAATGGGTACTTAGATACTTAAAGGGGTCAAGTAGTGTTGGTATTCTGTTTAAGAAATCAGTTGATGGTGAAGGATGTAATGCTCTGCAAGGATATAGTGATTCAGATTATGCAGCAAATCTGGACTCAAGAAAGTCTCAGTCTGGATATATTTTCACTTTGTTTGGAGCAGCAATTAGTTGGAGATCAATGTTACACTCTGTGGTTGCTTTGTCAACTACAGAAGCTGAATATATGGCTGTTGCAGAGGCAGTGAAAGAGGCAATCTGGTTAAGGGGCATCTTGGATGAGTTTGGAGTTGCTCAGAAATCTGTAAAAGTGTTTTGTGATTCTCAGAGTGCATTACATCTGGCTAAACATCAAGTATTTCATGAAAGAAGTAAACACATAGATGTTAGACTTCATTTTGTGAGAGATATAGCAGAAAAAGGTACTGTGGTTTTGGAAAAGATTGGAACTGAAGACAATGCTTCAGATATGCTGACAAAAACGTTAGCTGCAAACAAATTTAGACATTGTCTGCAGCTGGTTCAAATTTCTCAGATGAATTAGAAGAACAGCTCTTGGATTAAGAGCTGTTAGAGGTTAGGTGGAGTTGTGCTATGAAAAAGGATGAGTTGCTGCTATGATTGGCTAAATGTTTAGCCAAGGTGGAGAATGTTGAATTGGAAAGCTTTGCCTAAACATTGAGCATAGAATTGTACATCATTGATCACAAAATCGGGCTGAAGGAAAAACTGGAAAACAGATGAAAGAGAAACAGGTTGAATAAGTCAGTTTTTGGAAATTGGAAAAGACAACGGTTTGTAACAGAATTAACTGCCAAAATCGTTGCAAAACCGTTGTCGTTTTACTTGTCATCCATTGTCGTTTGCAGTCATTTTCAGAAGCAGTTATTTGTGTGCAGTTTTGGATTCTAGCTTGGTGTGCCGGTTTCAAACTGATTTCAGCTGAGTTATTTAGTTAAGGGAAGTTAGTTTGTTACAAGAACATCATCCAATTCATTGTTTTCTAGAGAGAGAGTGAGGAAAAGAAATCAAGAGAGGAGAAGAGCCATAGTTGTTGTGAGCTTGAAATCTTGAGTGTATCTCTCCTTCTTTGTAAACTCATTTTTGATATAGTGGAATCATCTCATGGCCCGTGGACGTAGGCAATCTGCCGAACCATGTAATTTCTTGTTGTGTGATTGTTTTCTTTGATTTTATATTGAGCTTGTGAGAAGGAATCATCACTTTGGTGATCCAAGTGTTTGATTGTTATTGTTGTTGTGAGGTGGTGTTCAATCTCATCAAGTGAGCTATACTTTGTAGTATGGTGTGTTGGGAATGTAGAACCGGGGTCAGGAAGTGAAGAACCGGAGGTTTGAACCGGGTTTGAGCATCAAGAAGTCAAGCTGTGCAGAATGAGCCGGGTTCGTGGCAGTTGAGAATAACCGTCATTTGTGACGGGTTAGTTTCAGAGTTTGTGACGAAGAAAACCGTCGTTTTTGTCCGGTAGCTGAGCTCAACTTGATTCAGTTAGAACTTTCTGTATGGTTACATTCGAGCTCCAATTCTTATATCATTGTAAAGCTCTCATCAAGGAGAAGATCACTACGTCGAGCAATTTCCTTGTTCTTTAGATTAGAGAGAGTATTTTAGAATTGAGCATTTCTGCCCTAATTTGTCAACAGAATTGGGCATTTCATTTCTTGAGTGTATTCTCTGTAATTGATTGGATTTCTTAGTGGATTGGGGTGTGTCTTGCCTCCGTGGATGTAGTTCATCTTGAACGAACCACGTAAAAGCTGTGTGTGATTCAATTTTAGTTCCTGTTCTGCGCAAGTCCAGTTCGGTCACAACTCTGGCCGAATTGTGTGTTTGAGTTCAGATTGTTTTTCTTCGTACATTTCCAGATTCTTAGGAGTTGTGTGTTTCTGAGTTGTTCTTCACTAACAAGTGGCGCCGTCTGTGGGAAATCAACTCTCAGAACTTGAAGAAGGGAAGGAATGGCTGGTATGAAGATGAACTTTGAGAAGTTTACAGGAAGAAATGATTTCACACTGTGGAAGATCAAGATGAATGCAGTATTGGTTCACAATGGCCTTGATCTTGCTTTGATACCTCTGGATTCGTGGGAAGAAAGTGAGAAACCCAAGTTTGCATCAGTGGATAAGAAGGCCCTCAGTCTTATCTTTCTGTGTTTGGGTGATAAACCGTTGAGAGAGGTCTCAAGATGCAAGAGTTCCTCAGAAGCATGGAAGAGATTGGAAGATCTGTATCAATCGAAGTCAGTTTCCAACAAGCTGTTCTTGAAGCAGAAGATGTTGGCCTTCAAGATCACTGAAGATAAGGTAATTTCTGATCAACTTGATGAGTTCATTAAGATGGTTGAAGAATTGGAAGACCTGGATGTGAAATTGGAGGAGGATGACAAAGCATTGATGGTGTTAAACATTCTTCCAAAATCCATGGAAAGCTTTAAGGATGCCTTGATGTATGGGAGAGATGAGCAGCTATCTTATGATGGAATAGTGAAGGCTCTGAGGTCTAAATGTTTCCAGACTCAAGGTGATAAAGGCATGGTGCAATCTGGAGAAGGTTTGAATGTTAAATTCAAGAAACCTTGGCAAGGCAAGAAGGGACAGAATGCTAAGGATCCAAAGGCAGGAGACTCTAATCCTAAGAAGGGGAATGAATGGGTTGAGAAGAGGAAATGCTTCAAGTGCAAGCAGCCTGGTCACTTGAAGAAGGACTGTCCTAAGAGAAATAAGAAAGGTGGAAATCAAGGGGCAGAATCTGCTGCCATTGATCATCAAGAAGATCCTCCAGAGGTATTAAATGTTACTGAATCAAGAATGGTAAAGGAATGGGTCTTGGACACAGGCTGCTCATTTCATATGTGTCCAAACCAGTCATGGTTTGATGAACTGAAAAGAGAAGATGGTGGAAATGTTCTCCTGGGAAATGACCAATCATGTAAGGTCAAAGGAGTTGGATCAGTGAGCATAAGGATGTTTGATGGTGTGGTCAGAGTCATCTCAAATGTAAGATATGTTCCTGGCCTTAAAAGAAATCTTCTATCTCTTGGTCCCTTAGTAACTAGTGGGTGTCAGTTTAGCTCAGTAGATGGCTTCTTGCATATCACAAAACATGGAAAAATGGTGATAAAAGGTAGACAGCATAATGGGTTGTTTATCTTGATTGGTTCACCTGTTGTTGGGAGTGTAGATATGGTCTTGAGCAGTTCTGAGCTTGTTAAATGGCACAAGAGACTTGGACACATAGGAGAGAAAGGGTTGAAGGAACTGTCAAGAAGTGGAGTAATTGGAAATATGGGAAATCAAGATCTGGAGTTCTGTGATCAGTGTGCTTTGGGCAAATCCAAGAAGCTGCCCTATGGAAAGGGTGTTCACACAACTCAAGAGCCATTAGATTATGTTCACTCTGACATATGGGGTCCTGCAAGGACAGAGTCTCATGGTGGTGCAAGGTATTTCATGTCCTTAATTGATGATTACAGCAGAAAGGTGTGGATCATGTTGACGAAGAATAAGAGTGATGATTTTCATAAGTTCAAAACATGGTTGATTCAACTGGAAAATGTCAAAGGCAAGAAGCTGAAGCACCTTAGGACTGATAATGGACTCGAATATCTCTCTACTGAGTTTACAAACTTCTGTGAAGAAAGAGGAATCAAGAGACACAGGACTGTACCAATGAATCCTGAACAGAATGGAGTTGCTGAGAGGTTTAACAGGACTCTCCTTGAAAGAGTTAGGTGTATGCTGTTGGATGCTGGGTTGCCAAAGGTATTTTGGGGAGAAACCATTGCTACAGCATGTTATCTCATTAACAGGTCACCCTCATCAGTGATTGGGTTCAAAACACCTGAAGAGGTGTGGAGTGGACAGAAACCAAGTTATGAAGGGTTAAGGGTGTTTGGGTGTCTTGCCTTTGTCCATGTCAAGCAAGACAAGTTAGATGCAAGAGCTCTAAGATGTGTATTTCTTGGATATCCGGATGGAATAAAGGGCTACAGATTGTGGTGCTTAGAGAAGGGAAATCAGAAGATAATCACAAGTAGAGATGTAAAGTTTAATGAGAATGTGATGGCTTACACTTCTACAGGCTCTAAGGAAGAATTTGATGGTGCTAAAGAGACAGAAGAGATATCAATTCAGGTGGAGCATCCTGCTGAAGATAATCACACACCTCAACCACAAGAAAATCTACAAGATAGTGATTTATCATCTGAAGAAGAAGAACAAACTGGACCTTCACAAAATGTCAGAGAATACAGCATTGGAAGGGACAGGCCTAGAAGAACAATCAACAGACCTGATTTCTATGGTCAAGCAGGGAATGTTTACTATGCCTTGAGTGTTGCTGAAGACCTGGAATCACAAGAGCCTAGTAGTTTTAAAGAAGCACTAGACTGTGAAGAAGGTGAACACTGGATACAGGCAATGATTGAAGAGATGGAGTCCCTGGAAAAGAATGAGACCTGGATATTGGTGGATAAACCAAGAGGTCAGAAACTTGTAAGCTCTAAATGGATATACAAGAAGAAACTAGAGACAGCAGAATCCAAACAGGTGAGGTTTAAAGCAAGATTGGTGGCTAGGGGCTTTACACAAAGAGAAGGAATTGATTTTAATGAACTTTTCTCTCCAGTGGTAAAGCATTGCTCAATCAGGTTGCTTTTATCAAAAGTTACACAAGAGGACATGGAATTACAACAACTGGATGTAAGGACAGCATTCTTACATGGAGAACTAAATGAGAAGATATATATGAAACAGCCAGAAGGCTTTGTTGTTCCTGAACAAGAAGACAAAGTTTGTTTGCTGAAGAAGTCACTATATGGACTTAAACAAAGTCCAAGACAATGGAATAAGAGGTTCAATAACTTCATGATCAGTGTTGGCTTTGTAAGAAGTCTTTATGATAGTTGTGTTTACTTCAACAAGGGTTCAAAGCAAGATAAAGTCTTCCTTCTATTGTATGTGGATGATATGCTAATTGCCAGCAGGAACAAGAAGAGAGTACAATGGTTGAAGGATAGACTTAACACTGAATTTGACATGAAAGATCTGGGAGAGGCCAAGAAGATTTTGGGCATGAACATTCTAAGAAACAGAGAAGCTGGAGTGCTTTGGTTATCTCAGAGGCAATATCTACAGAAGGTGTTGGAGAGGTTTCATATGCATGAAGCCAAACCTCTCTCCACTCCAGTTAATCTACAGAAGAAACTTTCCAAAGAACAATGCCCAAAGACTGAAGAGGAAATCATACATATGAGCAATATCCCTTATGCAAGTGGAGTTGGAAGTCTTATGTATGGAATGATTTGTAGCAGGCCTGACTTGGCCTATGCTGTGTCTTTAGTAAGCAGGTTCATGTCAAACCCAGGGAAGCTTTGAAACATGTGATGAGGTATTTGAAAGGATCAGTGAACTTGTCACTGAAGTTTGAGAAGAAAGTGGATGGAAGTACTGTTGCATTGGAGGGGTTTGCTGATTCTGATTTTGCAGCAAACATAGACACAAGGAAATCTATTTCTGGATTTGTGTTTACCTTATTTGGAACAGCCATCAGCTGGAGAAGTGTACAACAATCAGTTGTAGCACTGTCAACAACAGAAGCAGAATATATTTCCTTAACTGAAGCTATCAAAGAAGCAATCTGGCTGAAAGGAATTTTGAGAGATTTGGATATCAAGCAGAAGTGTGTGGCGATCTACTGTGATAATCAAAGTGCTCTACACCTTGTGAAACACCAAGCATTTCATGAAAGGTCAAAGCACATTGATGTGAGGTTGCATTTTGCTAGAGATATCATTGATTCTGGTTCTGTGGAGGTGAAGAAGGTACACACATTGCATAACCCTGCTGATTTTCTTACCAAGGGTGTACCTGGGAACAAAGTGGAACATTGCTCGAGCCTGCTGTAGCTTGAGAAATGTCATGAAGAGCAGTAACAGAAATGCAGTGATGAGGCAGGAAGAGGCACACTTGATTCATTGAGGTGGAGATTTGTGAGGTGGTGTTCAATCTCATCAAGTGAGCTATACTTTGTAGTATGGTGTGTTGGGAATGTAGAACCGGGGTCAGGAAGTGAAGAACCGGAGGTTTGAACCGGGTTTGAGCATCAAGAAGTCAAGCTGTGCAGAATGAGCCGGGTTCGTGGCAGTTGAGAATAACCGTCATTTGTGACGGGTTAGTTTCAGAGTTTGTGACGAAGAAAACCGTCGTTTTTGTCCGGTAGCTGAGCTCAACTTGATTCAGTTAGAACTTTCTGTATGGTTACATTCGAGCTCCAATTCTTATATCATTGTAAAGCTCTCATCAAGGAGAAGATCACTACGTCGAGCAATTTCCTTGTTCTTTAGATTAGAGAGAGTATTTTAGAATTGAGCGTTTCTGCCCTAATATGTCAACAGAATTGGGCATTTCATTTCTTGAGTGTATTCTCTGTAATTGATTGGATTTCTTAGTGGATTGGGGTGTGTCTTTCCTCCGTGAATGTAGTTCATCTTGAACGAACCACGTAAAAGCTGTGTGTGATTCAATTTTAGTTCCTGTTCTGCGCAAGTCTAGTTCGGTCACAACTCTGACCGAATTGTGTGTTTGAGTTCAGATTGTTTTTCTTCGTACATTTCCAGATTCTTAGGAGTTGTGTGTTTCTGAGTTGTTCTTCACTAACAGTTGTGTTTAAGAAGAATTATTTCTAACAAAATATTCAATTAATTAAATTATATAAAATAAATCAAGAAATTATCAAAATAAAATTTTAAATTATCCATCACTTCAGAAATAGAAGGAAAAAAACTAAAATCTAAATCCATTTCAATATATCTAAAAAATCCCACAATACCTTGAATTGTTTAAATAAAGCAACATATAATGTTTCAAACAGAAATAATAAAAATATAATAAATCCCGAAGTCTCAACAATTTTTCTACGTTTAGTATTAATGAATTTCTAAAATATTTATTTAGATTTCACCTCTTATTTAAATATATGATGTAATTTGTTAATATTTAAATTTATTAAACATTTTTCCATTTTATAATTATTGTAAATTTAGAAGGATCCTATTTATCTCATATTAAAAGTTCAACAATTTATTTGTCCAATTTTAAGAGTTAAAGGTTTGTAGGACATTTTTGTTTTTTTGAGATCTACCAAATTGGTTTAATGTCCATAGGTGAATATTAATTTATATATTCACAACTTCAGGAGGGAACCAATTTCTGTTGAGTGGGGTATATGGTGTTTTACATGTTATTTCATGCAACGACATTTTGAAATTAAAGTGTTTAAATTATTTGCACAATAATTAATTTGAACTTGCATATGTCCTTGGATTGCAGGAATATTATAAAGCGAATGTTTAAGTTGTTAAATACGGAAAGATGCGATTTATAATTCAATCATAACTATTTTGGCCGCGATCAGTAAATAAATTCGGACAATTTATTTTGATAAGAACGTTTCAATTTCATTGAAGTTTGCCTTTGAGTTGATAATGAAATTGTGCATACATCTACGGTGTATTGGGACAAGACCACATGAAATTAGATTGTACTTTGACCATACAATTTAAATTCATTGATTGACGTATGTATTACCTTAATCCTGAGTGTATAGCATATCATTATTACCAACTGCACATTCTTTGAGACACCAATGAGAGATTAATATTTTAATCAACATCTCAGTGTTTTGAGAATTAAAGTGAAGGGGAAAAATTCGTTTTTGGTCCGCTAACTTAGGGCGAGTCCAAAGCTGGTCCACTAACACAATATTATCAATTTTAGTCCAGTAACTTAGGGCCGAGTCCAATTTGAGGATAAATTTCGCCGGAATTGACTAAGTTGGCCGTAATTACTCACGTGCAAGGCACCTGCTCGTTCAATTTGGGGGCTTTCCGGTGATATTTATCCTCATATTGGACTCAGTCCTAAGTTACTGGACTAAAATTGATAAAATTATAGTTAGTGGACCAGTTTCGGGCTCGCCCAAAGTTAGCGGACAAAAAACGAATTTTTTTTCTTTTGAGAGTCCACTGTTCGATTCTTTAATATAAAGTTGGAGATTCAGTCGAACCACACCTCTTCTTGGTTTTGCGTGGTTTGATCTTCTTCCAGATCAACCTCATCGGAATTGTTCATTTAGACACTTCCTCAATTTTTCATTATGATCCACACCACTACATTTTCTACACTTACTCACGTGCAAGGCACATGGTCGTTCAATTTGGGGCTTCCCGATTCAGATGTTGAGATGGACTCAAATTGTGGTGGTGTGGGTCACAGTGCAAAATCGAGGAAGTTTCCGATGAACAATTTCAATGATGCTGATTTGGAAGAAGATCAAACCATGCAAAATCAAGAAGAGGTGTGGTTCAACTGAAAATTCGATTTTTGGTCCGCTAATTTAGGGCGAGTCCAAAATTGGTCCACTAACTACAATAATATCAATTTTAGTCCAGTAACTTAAGCCAAGTCCAGTATGAGGACAAATGTCGCCGGAAAGCCCTAAATTGAACGACATGTGCGTTGCACGTGAGTAATTCCGGCCAATTTAGTCAATTCCGACGAAATTTGTCCTCAAATTGGACTCGGTCCTAAGTTACTGGGCTAAAATTGATAATATTATAGTTAGTGGACCAATTTTGGACTCACCCTAAGTTAGTGGACCAAAAACAGATTTTTCCCTAAAGTGAAGTTATAAAGAACATATATTTACAATATTGGAACCCTTCACCTATTTAATAGGCATGATCATGATCTCACGAGTTCTTCTATGAACGGTAAATATGAGTTCAGTATTCGACATTTGTCGTCGAATCATATTGTATGAAGTAGTCACACAAGACTGTCGAATAGAAGATGAATGTTGAGATTGACGAATTTTTGAATGTAGAGTTATTGATCATGGTAACTTATTGCAAATACTTTAGTTGATCGAGGGGGTAATATGTTGGATATATTAATCAGAGGATACTGTTTATTGAATATGTTGTTTTAGTAATGTCGATTAAATTAAAAATACAATTATAATATAATTAATAAGTTTGAAGCGAGAGTCGATAAAGCATATCCATAAACCCTTTTTAGTACAAATTAATTAATTTGTCTAACATATAATAATACGTTTGGTGATTCTAAGAATTTCATCATTCAATTGTTCTTTTCTCTAATCCTATATTCATATATCTTTTGTATTTTATCTCATTTTGTTAATTATTATAAATGTGAAGTTAAAAGAGAAGAAATCAATAAGTAAAGATCCCTATTTATAAATAGTTTGTGTTACTATCTAATATAAATCCAGAATAATAAGTGAAGAGTGGTAATTTGGAAAATGAAAACAAAAACAGGGCAAGATATGCATTGATGTAGATATATATAGTGGGGTGGGCATAGTTTCCAAGACGATACAGTCAACTGGTGGCATAAATAAATAAAACAACCAAATCAACCACCCTCGATTATGTATTCTATTTACTATTTAATAATAGAATCATCATACCATCTTCTCGTCATTTATTACTCACATCTTTCTTTTGTTCGTAATCCTAATTAATTATCCATCCAATATGTATTCTATTTACTATTTAACCAATCACCCTCGATTATGTATCACCCTCGATTATGTATTGGGGATGATATTATTATTTTTAAAGGCTTAGATTTCTAATGTTACTTTTATATTTAAATAATACAAATATTATTCTCATTTCATCTTCAATTGTTACATTTATTTACTACTTTGGTATTTGTGAGAATCTTACTGTTGCATGCTAATAACCTAACTTATTTTCATCTGATTATTTTGTCCGGAGATGAAGGAGCCAAGCCTATCAGTCTTCAGAATTAATGAAAAATAATCGGATGGAAAACAGATCGGCCCATCTGCAGAATCCATTCTGTATCTAGATCTGGCTCAGAATGAGAGAGATGAGCAAGTTTAGATATATAGGAGTGGGAGAATTTTGCACTTGAACACGACAAAATTGCGTTTTGATCCCAATCGTTGCACTTTTGCTGCATTAGTAGTGGCTATCATCAGGTTGAGCCGTATTTTGGTATTCCTGGTCCCGCCTCCATGAAGGATATGCGCATAACTGAGTGGCGTTAATTAGGGACGGAGCGATCGGGGTCTAATATCCCGCCGAATTAATTCACACTTAAAATGATATTTTATTTTATAATTTATATACTCTAATGATTATATATGTTTATATTAAATTGTGTGGCTTATAATTAATAATACACTGAAAACTTAAATTATTATGTAGTACCAAATAAGGTATATATCTTAAATAGTAATAAATATATATATATATATATATATATATATATATATAAAAGGAATACATATAAGTTAATTAGAAAAAAAGCAATGGGATGGGGATACGCGAAGTAGAGGGACTCATGAAACCCGTCCTTACACTACTGTCATGATCGGAATGGAGATTGTTCGCTGGATTTGGGGCATGGACGGACTACACATTTAAATACGAGGCATAGAGGTGTTCAAAATATAACCAAATTGATCAAATCAAACCGAACCAATTCAATCTAATTCGAGGATCGTGATTTATATTAGTTTATGGATAGCTATGGATTACAATATTTTACAAACCGAACAATTGGTTTGGTTATGAATTATGAAAATAAAAATCCATTAAAACGAATCCAAACCGATATAATATTATATGATTATAGATATAATTTTACTTATAAATTATTATTATAAATAAATATCTACGAATAATACTACTATTTTTTATTTAAAAGAAAATATATAGAATTTGATAGGCTATAATTTTTTTCTTTATTTAATTCCAAAGATTAAGTTAATATTCATTATTTAATATTAAACTCTATAGTTGAGGCACAAAAACCATAGTCGAAGGCAGACAACAACGACCATCGGTGTATAAAATCTTTTGTTGAAGTCAGTCAGCAACGGTAATCGAATAAAGGCATCTAGGAACTCCATGCTTACGAAATATGCAATTTATTTTTATTTTATGATTTAGTTGAAATTATGAATTATTTGTCCATGTATTGAATAATTTATACGTTTTTATTTTGGCACTAATTAATTGATTAAAGGATATTTGCGTTATTTTTGTATTATCAATTATTGATTTTTGTATATATTAGTCAAACTGACCCTATCCAACCGAATCCGATAGCTTTGGTTTGGATATTTTTTTTTAGTTGGTTTGGTTAAAATTTGAGATATTTAGAAACTCACTTTATTGGTTTGGCTATTGGATTTTAGTCAAAATCGACAAAACCGACCAAACCGAACCATGAACACCCCTAACGAGGCATATTATCATTCCTAAGTCTAGAATATTAGTTTCCTCGTCTTGTGTTACCATTAAAATCCATGATTCAATGTGCTTGTTCTTCTTAAGCTCCCCTCCCCCGTTATGTTGACTTGCAGGTTTAACCTTGAAGATAACACTGCGTTTCTTTACATTGATGGATTTTGGCCTTTGACGGTCTTTTCGTTGATACTCTTTTTTTCACTGTTGAATTTTTCCCATGTGTTTTTTCAATGGTGGGTTCTAACGAGGTCAACGAGATCTTTCCTATTCTGGGAGAACCCAACTATGCTAAGCATAAGGAACTTCATTCCTATTGGCGTGTATTCATGTGTTGAATGTCCGACCTTGCTTCTAGCTGTTGCACTATCGTCTATAGCAACAGACGTGATTGTTCCTGCTGTGCGAGCCCCTCTCTTTCGTCTTATTGGTCTAGACGACGTACCTTAGTGTTCGCTGTTTTCCAGTCTGCTACCGGCTTGTACGTGGTAGTTCTTGCTCTTAAACCCTTTTCTGTAAGGGTTGATTTGGATTGTTTAGCTTTATTGAGAGTTAGGATAACTATGGTACGATACTCCTTATTTTCATTACTTTTATGATATTACCAATTTATCTTTTTACAAGGATATTTTGCATGTATATTTTTGTCACCAACAATATGGTAAAGACCCTAAAATTTGGGTAATTGCGGGAGCGGGAATACTAAATGCCATGTGCATGTCCCTTCCTAAAATTAAATTAAATTAGTTTACGATTAATTGAAAATAAGATAATAGGATACTTTTAGGAAAGATGAAAACCACAAAAGAATAATACTCTTAAGAAGTTGATTTTGTTCCTTTTGCCTGGGGCAAAAATCTGTGTACACTAAGTGCACATATGCCTTATTGTGCGCTTGCCTATTTATGAAGAAAACATACGCCCCGTTTATCGACTCGACCCACGGGTCGCGTTATTTCTCTTTTATTTTTGTATTTAGTGAATGTGTATATTAAGAGGATGGTGATTTAGGCATTCATTCGATTTGTTTAGTGAATGAGGCTTATCTCCTTCGCTTTGCTTGGGAGGTCTTAACTTCTCCGACTATGGAAACGTTGAAGGCTAGATGGCTCTATGATGACGGTAGGCCCCAGACCTAATCTGTTATATCCTCTTTGTAGGGAGGTCTTCGTTGTTGGTTTGAAAGACTTCATCATTCTACCCTTTGGATTGCTGGCCCGAATTCTTGGGTTCGTTTTTGGCTTGATAACTGGCTTGGGTACGTCATTACTTATCAGGTTAATATTCCTATGGAGCATCAGGATCACTTTTTTCATTCCATTTCGGATTTCTATATTAATGGGATTTGGTTTCTTACTATGGAGTTCGTCTTCGTTTTCCCCATTATTGCGAAGGACATTGTGGCTTCTTATTTCTCTCCTCATACGGTTGATCACCTCGTTTGGATAGGTTCTCAGGATGGTATTATCACTGCTTCGGCTGCCTATCAACATTTTTGACCTTCGATCCCCTCTCCATCATAGCTCCCATTCATTCCGAACTACCATTCCACTGTCATTTGGAGAGTCATTCATGGTAAAATCCCTTCTTGGGACCATCTTCATTCTAGAGGCATCCAGGGCCCTTCGATTTGCGTTCTTTGACGTCAAGTAGCAGAGTCTCTTGATCATCTATTTCCTAATTGCCCTTATACTTTGCTTATTTTCCAGTTTGTGTTGGATTTTTCAGGGTTTCCATAGACTTCTGCTTCAAGCTTTGGATTTACAGCTCAGTCCGGGTATACGTTCCCTTTGGAGGGTAACTTTTGTTACCCTTATTTGGGCCATTTGGAGTATGATAAACCAAGTGATTTTCAAAAAGGCTTCATCGTCGATCAATAAAGTGGCTTCTCGTGTCTGGTCGGAAGCCCGGGAGATGGACCCTTTTCCTATTGGGGGCATGCACAATACGTCTCTTGCTTTATCTCGCCATCGAAGAATGGGGCTGCAATCCCGTCCTAACCCTCCTGTCAAATTGACCTCGTGTTTGCTGGCGCCCCTCCCCCAGGAGTTGGGTTAAGATTAATTCATATGAGAGTGCAACCGTGGCTCCTGGTAAGACTATGGCGGGGATATTTTTCGAAATTCTAGAGGTTTTCTGAAGGGTTGCTTTACCTCAGACTTTGGCACTAGTTTTGCCTTTGAGGCAGAATTTCAAACAGCTATCAGGGTAGTGGAGTTGGCTTTCTCTAAGGGTTGGACCAACATTTGTCTGGAATGTGATTCTATATATGTCGTCGGACTGTTCGAGTCTCGCTCTATGAATGTCCTTGAAAATTACTCGCGAGATGGCTTCGTATTCTTCACCTTATTGATTCTTTTCCTTTTCGGGTATCAGATATCTTCCGAGAGGGCAACTAGCCGGCTAATGCACTCTCGAAACTTCACACACATTTCATGTGGTGGGATCATCCACCGACTGTAATTTTTTATTTGGTTTATCGTGATTTCTTTGTTGAGTTCTTTAGAATGAGCTGATTTTACAATCTTGGTATGCATTCTTTCTTCTCATAGGTTCTCAGGCTCAGGCTCAGGCTCGGCGTCCGTCAACCCTTGGCGCTCTACTATGGTGTTTTTAACTTCCCCCACCCCCGTCGTTCTTTCAACTTCTTATAGCTTCAGAGTTTCTTTGGGATAGGCTTTACTTATGAATTAACGGCTTATTGAATTAACGGATTTTTGTTGTGTTGTTTTTATGTTGGCACTCTTTTTCCCAATTTTGGGTTTTTCCCAATGGGTTTCACCAAAAGTGGTTTTTAATGAGGCCAGCGGGACTCCTCTCACCCCGAGAGAGTCCATGGATGTGATCATTTTGCATCATTGGCGTGATGATTGTTGCTACACGCCTGGCAGCTTGCCCGCTATAACAGATTTTACTTAGTCTGTCTCTTCAGCTGCCGAAACTCGAACTCCGCTGCAACGCCAATCTATCCAGGCCTTGCCCTCCCACCTAGAGGATTCACATATATATCTTATTTGCAGGACTTTTTAGTTCGGATTTTTCACTGGACTATCGGTGTTGGTTTTATATTATTTTGGATTACAAGCCAGCCTGTCGGCTCTTCTATTTGTGTAATAGAGAGATAGGGGCCTTTACTTTTTGTTTTGCCTATTTGGCTTTTTTATATAAGCAAATTATTGATCTAGCTCTTTAAATTTATTTTTTTTCTTTTCATTGTGGCGGATCCGATATAGTATAATTTATTTAACCATAAAATATCATTTGTTTTACAAAAAAATATAATTTGTTTATTAGAACGTATAATTTGTAATTCTTTGATTTTTGTTTTTTTATTTTTTGTTGTGGCGGATTCGACATAGTACAACTTGTTTTACCAAAATGTATGATCTACAAAGTATAATATATATATATATATATATATATATATATATATATATATATATATATACAATAATGATATAGAACGAACCGGTGGGTTTTCTTATAGAGCCCACCTGTTGATATGTTCTGCCACATCACACTTTCACCACTAGCTAAAACACGCTATATATATTTTTTAATCATTCCTTACATCTTACTCTGAAAATCGATTTTTCACCGCTAAAAAAAATACGCTACATTTATTTTTCATTTTTACGGAATCCTTTATCGTATTCTACTAAAAAAAATCGTTTTTTCCACTATACAAGATCTTTTTCTCCCCAAAATTTATTTTATCAATTTTTTTTCTTCTCTCATCTCTCTCCCAAAATCTTAATATTAAATTTTAATAAATTTTGAAATATATCATATTGATGGATAATAATAAACAAAGAGAAGATACATAATCCAAAATTCCAATATAATTGAATGAGATTGAGAAAATAAATTTTTTCTGGACGATTAGTCTTATATAAAATCTTTTATTAGTTTAGTTCAATTTTTTTTTTTTTTTTTTATGTCTATTAAGATATAAATCCGAATTCAACTTTATTTACATAAATGAGCTCATTATATGAAATATTGAGGATTATTGAATATAAATTTAAAAGTTTTGAGTTCATCTATATCTATTAAATTTCTAAATCCAAATCCAACTCTATTTATATCGATGAGCTTATCATATGGACTATGCATATTCAGTTCATCCTAAATAAAAATGTGGTTTCTATATCTTTCTTAAAATTTATTTCTAATAAAGGGTATTTTGTAGGTAAATTAATAAAATATTTTATATAAGAATAATTCTCAACAAATCTTTTGTTTCTCAATCCTATTAAATGATATTGGGTTATAGATTATGTATCTTCTCTTTATTTATTATTATGAATCAATGTGATCTAAGATTTATGATAATTTAATATAAAGATTTTGGTGTAATTTAATATGAAGATTTTGGTAGAGATGAGAGAAGCAAAAGAAACAGGTAAAATAATTTTGGAAAAAAATCCGGCATATTAGAAAAAAATAATTTTCTAGAATAAAATACGAGGAAGAAATTCGTGGAAAAAATAAAACATATATGCAGCATGTTTTTTTTAGTGGAAAAATAACTGATTTTTTGGAGTAAGAGCCAGGAGTGAATAAGAAATATATGTAGCGTTTTGTTATTAGTGGGTGAGTGTGAGCTGGTGGAAACCCAATAATAAAATTATTTTGGGAAGAAATGAATGCATAGTGAAATTTTGACTTTCTAGAGAGAAGAAAAAAAAATTGATAAAATAAATTTTGGAAAGAAAAAAATTCTTGTATAGCGGAAAAAACTGATTTTTTTTAGTAGAATACGATAAAGAATTTCGTAAAAAATAAAAATAAATGTAGCATGTTTTTGTTACTGGTGAATAAATTGATTTTCAGAGTAAGATGTAAGGAAAAAATAAAAAATATATATAGCGTGTTTTTGTTAGTGGTGTGAGTGTGAAGTGGCAGAACATATCAACAGGTGGACTCTATAAGAAAACCCACCGGTGGGTTCCATATCATTATTGTATATATATATATATATATATATATATATATTATACTTTGTAGATCATACATTTTGGTAAAACAAGTTGTACTATGTCGAATCCTCCACAACAAAAAATAAAAAAACAAAAATCAAAGAATTACAAATTATACGTTCTAATAAACAAATTATATTTTTTTGTAAAACAAATGATATTTTATGGTTAAATAAATTATACTATATCGGATCCGCCACAATGAAAAGAAAAAAAATAAATTTAAAGAGCTAGATCAATAATTTGCTTATATAAAAAAGCCAAATAGGCAAAACAAAAAGTAAAGGCCCCTATCTCTCTATTACACAAATAGAAGAGCCGACAGGCTGGCTTGTAATCCAAAATAATATAAAACCAACACCGATAGTCCAGTGAAAAATCCGAACTAAAAAGTCCTGCAAATAAGATATATATGTGAATCCTCTAGGTGGGAGGGCAAGGCCTGGATAGATTGGCGTTGCAGCGGAGTTCGAGTTTCGGCAGCTGAAGAGACAGACTAAGTAAAATCTGTTATAGCGGGCAAGCTGCCAGGCGTGTAGCAACAATCATCACGCCAATGATGCAAAATGATCACATCCATGGACTCTCTCGGGGTGAGAGGAGTCCCGCTGGCCTCATTAAAAACCACTTTTGGTGAAACCCATTGGGAAAAACCCAAAATTGGGAAAAAGAGTGCCAACATAAAAACAACACAACAAAAATCCGTTAATTCAATAAGCCGTTAATTCATAAGTAAAGCCTATCCCAAAGAAACTCTGAAGCTATAAGAAGTTGAAAGAACGACGGGGGTGGGGGAAGTTAAAAACACCATAGTAGAGCGCCAAGGGTTGACGGACGCCGAGCCTGAGCCTGAGCCTGAGAACCTACGAGAAGAAAGAATGCATACCAAGATTGTAAAATCAGCTCATTCTAAAGAACTCAACAAAGAAATCACGATAAACCAAATAAAAAATTACAGTCGGTGGATGATCCCACCACATGAAATGTGTGTGAAGTTTCGAGAGTGCATTAGCCGGCTAGTTGCCCTCTCGGAAGATATCTGATACCCGAAAAGGAAAAGAATCAATAAGGTGAAGAATACGAAGCCATCTCGCGAGTAATTTTCAAGGACATTCATAGAGCGAGACTCGAACAGTCCGACGACATATATAGAATCACATTCCAGACAAATGTTGGTCCAACCCTTAGAGAAAGCCAACTCCACTACCCTGATAGCTGTTTGAAATTCTGCCTCAAAGGCAAAACTAGTGCCAAAGTCTGAGGTAAAGCAACCCTTCAGAAAACCTCTAGAATTTCGAAAAATATCCCCGCCATAGTCTTACCAGGAGCCACGGTTGCACTCTCATATGAATTAATCTTAACCCAACTCCTGGGGGAGGGGCGCCAGCAAACACGAGGTCAATTTGACAGGAGGGTTAGGACAGGATTGCAGCCCCATTCTTCGATGGCGAGATAAAGCAAGAGACGTATTGTGCATGCCCCCAATAGGAAAAGGGTCCATCTCCCGGGCTTCCGACCAGACACGAGAAGCCACTTTATTGATCGACGATGAAGCCTTTTTGAAAATCACTTGGTTTATCATACTCCAAATGGCCCAAATAAGGGTAACAAAAGTTACCCTCCAAAGGGAACGTATACCCGGACTGAGCTGTAAATCCAAAGCTTGAAGCAGAAGTCTATGGAAACCCTGAAAAATCCAACACAAACTGGAAAATAAGCAAAGTATAAGGGCAATTAGGAAATAGATGATCAAGAGACTCTGCTACTTGACGTCAAAGAACGCAAATCGAAGGGCCCTGGATGCCTCTAGAATGAAGATGGTCCCAAGAAGGGATTTTACCATGAATGACTCTCCAAATGACAGTGGAATGGTAGTTCGGAATGAATGGGAGCTATGATGGAGAGGGGATCGAAGGTCAAAAATGTTGATAGGCAGCCGAAGCAGTGATAATACCATCCTGAGAACCTATCCAAACGAGGTGATCAACCGTATGAGGAGAGAAATAAGAAGCCACAATGTCCTTCGCAATAATGGGGAAAACGAAGACGAACTCCATAGTAAGAAACCAAATCCCATTAATATAGAAATCCGAAATGGAATGAAAAAAGTGATCCTGATGCTCCATAGGAATATTAACCTGATAAGTAATGACGTACCCAAGCCAGTTATCAAGCCAAAAACGAACCCAAGAATTCGGGCCAGCAATCCAAAGGGTAGAATGATGAAGTCTTTCAAACCAACAACGAAGACCTCCCTACAAAGAGGATATAACAGATTAGGTCTGGGGCCTACCGTCATCATAGAGCCATCTAGCCTTCAACGTTTCCATAGTCGGAGAAGTTAAGACCTCCCAAGCAAAGCGAAGGAGATAAGCCTCATTCACTAAACAAATCGAATGAATGCCTAAATCACCATCCTCTTAATATACACATTCACTAAATACAAAAATAAAAGAGAAATAACGCGACCCGTGGGTCGAGTCGATAAACGGGGCGTATGTTTTCTTCATAAATAGGCAAGCGCACAATAAGGCATATGTGCACTTAGTGTACACAGATTTTTGCCCCAGGCAAAAGGAACAAAATCAACTTCTTAAGAGTATTATTCTTTTGTGGTTTTCATCTTTCCTAAAAGTATCCTATTATCCTATTTTCAATTAATCGTAAACTAATTTAATTTAATTTTAGGAAGGGACATGCACATGGCATTTAGTATTCCCGCTCCCGCAATTACCCAAATTTTAGGGTCTTTACCATATTGTTGGTGACAAAAATATACATGCAAAATATCCTTGTAAAAAGATAAATTGGTAATATCATAAAAGTAATGAAAATAAGGAGTATCGTACCATAGTTATCCTAACTCTCAATAAAGCTAAACAATCCAAATCAACCCTTACAGAAAAGGGTTTAAGAGCAAGAACTACCACGTACAAGCCGGTAGCAGACTGGAAAACAGCGAACACTAAGGTACGTCGTCTAGACCAATAAGACGAAAGAGAGGGGCTCGCACAGCAGGAACAATCACGTCTGTTGCTATAGACGATAGTGCAACAGCTAGAAGCAAGGTCGGACATTCAACACATGAATACACGCCAATAGGAATGAAGTTCCTTATGCTTAGCATAGTTGGGTTCTCCCAGAATAGGAAAGATCTCGTTGACCTCGTTAGAACCCACCATTGAAAAAACACATGGGAAAAATTCAACAGTGAAAAAAAGAGTATCAACGAAAAGACCGTCAAAGGCCAAAATCCATCAATGTAAAGAAACGCAGTGTTATCTTCAAGGTTAAACCTGCAAGTCAACATAACGGGGGAGGGGAGCTTAAGAAGAACAAGCACATTGAATCATGGATTTTAATGGTAACACAAGACGAGGAAACTAATATTCTAGACTTAGGAATGATAATATGCCTCGTTAGGGGTGTTCATGGTTCGGTTTGGTCGGTTTTGTCGATTTTGACTAAAATCCAATAGCCAAACCAATAAAGTGAGTTTCTAAATATCTCAAATTTTAACCAAACCAACTAAAAAAAAATATCCAAACCAAAGCTATCGGATTCGGTTGGATAGGGTCAGTTTGACTAATATATACAAAAATCAATAATTGATAATACAAAAATAACGCAAATATCCTTTAATCAATTAATTAGTGCCAAAATAAAAACGTATAAATTATTCAATACATGGACAAATAATTCATAATTTCAACTAAATCATAAAATAAAAATAAATTGCATATTTCGTAAGCATGGAGTTCCTAGATGCCTTTATTCGATTACCGTTGCTGACTGACTTCAACAAAAGATTTTATACACCGATGGTCGTTGTTGTCTGCCTTCGACTATGGTTTTTGTGCCTCAACTATAGAGTTTAATATTAAATAATGAATATTAACTTAATCTTTGGAATTAAATAAAGAAAAAAATTATAGCCTATCAAATTCTATATATTTTCTTTTAAATAAAAAATAGTAGTATTATTCGTAGATATTTATTTATAATAATAATTTATAAGTAAAATTATATCTATAATCATATAATATTATATCGGTTTGGATTCGTTTTAATGGATTTTTATTTTCATAATTCATAACCAAACCAATTGTTCGGTTTGTAAAATATTGTAATCCATAGCTATCCATAAACTAATATAAATCACGATCCTCGAATTAGATTGAATTGGTTCGGTTTGATTTGATCAATTTGGTTATATTTTGAACACCTCTATGCCTCGTATTTAAATGTGTAGTCCGTCCATGCCCCAAATCCAGCGAACAATCTCCATTCCGATCATGACAGTAGTGTAAGGACGGGTTTCATGAGTCCCTCTACTTCGCGTATCCCCATCCCATTGCTTTTTTTCTAATTAACTTATATGTATTCCTTTTATATATATATATATATATATATATATATATTTATTACTATTTAAGATATATACCTTATTTGGTACTACATAATAATTTAAGTTTTCAGTGTATTATTAATTATAAGCCACACAATTTAATATAAACATATATAATCATTAGAGTATATAAATTATAAAATAAAATATCATTTTAAGTGTGAATTAATTCGGCGGGATATTAGACCCCGATCGCTCCGTCCCTAATTAACGCCACTCAGTTATGCGCATATCCTTCATGGAGGCGGGACCAGGAATACCAAAATACGGCTCAACCTGATGATAGCCACTACTAATGCAGCAAAAGTGCAACGATTGGGATCAAAACGCAATTTTGTCGTGTTCAAGTGCAAAATTCTCCCACTCCTATATATCTAAACTTGCTCATCTCTCTCATTCTGAGCCAGATCTAGATACAGAATGGATTCTGCAGATGGGCCGATCTGTTTTCCATCCGATTATTTTTCATTAATTCTGAAGACTGATAGGCTTGGCTCCTTCATCTCCGGACAAAATAATCAGATGAAAATAAGTTAGGTTATTAGCATGCAACAGTAAGATTCTCACAAATACCAAAGTAGTAAATAAATGTAACAATTGAAGATGAAATGAGAATAATATTTGTATTATTTAAATATAAAAGTAACATTAGAAATCTAAGCCTTTAAAAATAATAATATCATCCCCAATACATAATCGAGGGTGATACATAATCGAGGGTGATTGGTTAAATAGTAAATAGAATACATATTGGATGGATAATTAATTAGGATTACGAACAAAAGAAAGATGTGAGTAATAAATGACGAGAAGATGGTATGATGATTCTATTATTAAATAGTAAATAGAATACATAATCGAGGGTGGTTGATTTGGTTGTTTTATTTATTTATGCCACCAGTTGACTGTATCGTCTTGGAAACTATGCCCACCCCACTATATATATCTACATCAATGCATATCTTGCCCTGTTTTTGTTTTCATTTTCCAAATTACCACTCTTCACTTATTATTCTGGATTTATATTAGATAGTAACACAAACTATTTATAAATAGGGATCTTTACTTATTGATTTCTTCTCTTTTAACTTCACATTTATAATAATTAACAAAATGAGATAAAATACAAAAGATATATGAATATAGGATTAGAGAAAAGAACAATTGAATGATGAAATTCTTAGAATCACCAAACGTATTATTATATGTTAGACAAATTAATTAATTTGTACTAAAAAGGGTTTATGGATATGCTTTATCGACTCTCGCTTCAAACTTATTAATTATATTATAATTGTATTTTTAATTTAATCGACATTACTAAAACAACATATTCAATAAACAGTATCCTCTGATTAATATATCCAACATATTACCCCCTCGATCAACTAAAGTATTTGCAATAAGTTACCATGATCAATAACTCTACATTCAAAAATTCGTCAATCTCAACATTCATCTTCTATTCGACAGTCTTGTGTGACTACTTCATACAATATGATTCGACGACAAATGTCGAATACTGAACTCATATTTACCGTTCATAGAAGAACTCGTGAGATCATGATCATGCCTATTAAATAGGTGAAGGGTTCCAATATTGTAAATATATGTTCTTTATAACTTCACTTTAGGGAAAAATCTGTTTTTGGTCCACTAACTTAGGGTGAGTCCAAAATTGGTCCACTAACTATAATATTATCAATTTTAGCCCAGTAACTTAGGACCGAGTCCAATTTGAGGACAAATTTCGTCGGAATTGACTAAATTGGCCGGAATTACTCACGTGCAACGCACATGTCGTTCAATTTAGGGCTTTCCGGCGACATTTGTCCTCATACTGGACTTGGCTTAAGTTACTGGACTAAAATTGATATTATTGTAGTTAGTGGACCAATTTTGGACTCGCCCTAAATTAGCGGACCAAAAATCGAATTTTCAGTTGAACCACACCTCTTCTTGATTTTGCATGGTTTGATCTTCTTCCAAATCAGCATCATTGAAATTGTTCATCGGAAACTTCCTCGATTTTGCACTGTGACCCACACCACCACAATTTGAGTCCATCTCAACATCTGAATCGGGAAGCCCCAAATTGAACGACCATGTGCCTTGCACGTGAGTAAGTGTAGAAAATGTAGTGGTGTGGATCATAATGAAAAATTGAGGAAGTGTCTAAATGAACAATTCCGATGAGGTTGATCTGGAAGAAGATCAAACCACGCAAAACCAAGAAGAGGTGTGGTTCGACTGAATCTCCAACTTTATATTAAAGAATCGAACAGTGGACTCTCAAAAGAAAAAAAATTCGTTTTTTGTCCGCTAACTTTGGGCGAGCCCGAAACTGGTCCACTAACTATAATTTTATCAATTTTAGTCCAGTAACTTAGGACTGAGTCCAATATGAGGATAAATATCACCGGAAAGCCCCCAAATTGAACGAGCAGGTGCCTTGCACGTGAGTAATTACGGCCAACTTAGTCAATTCCGGCGAAATTTATCCTCAAATTGGACTCGGCCCTAAGTTACTGGACTAAAATTGATAATATTGTGTTAGTGGACCAGCTTTGGACTCGCCCTAAGTTAGCGGACCAAAAACGAATTTTTCCCCTTCACTTTAATTCTCAAAACACTGAGATGTTGATTAAAATATTAATCTCTCATTGGTGTCTCAAAGAATGTGCAGTTGGTAATAATGATATGCTATACACTCAGGATTAAGGTAATACATACGTCAATCAATGAATTTAAATTGTATGGTCAAAGTACAATCTAATTTCATGTGGTCTTGTCCCAATACACCGTAGATGTATGCACAATTTCATTATCAACTCAAAGGCAAACTTCAATGAAATTGAAACGTTCTTATCAAAATAAATTGTCCGAATTTATTTACTGATCGCGGCCAAAATAGTTATGATTGAATTATAAATCGCATCTTTCCGTATTTAACAACTTAAACATTCGCTTTATAATATTCCTGCAATCCAAGGACATATGCAAGTTCAAATTAATTATTGTGCAAATAATTTAAACACTTTAATTTCAAAATGTCGTTGCATGAAATAACATGTAAAACACCATATACCCCACTCAACAGAAATTGGTTCCCTCCTGAAGTTGTGAATATATAAATTAATATTCACCTATGGACATTAAACCAATTTGGTAGATCTCAAAAAAACAAAAATGTCCTACAAACCTTTAACTCTTAAAATTGGACAAATAAATTGTTGAACTTTTAATATGAGATAAATAGGATCCTTCTAAATTTACAATAATTATAAAATGGAAAAATGTTTAATAAATTTAAATATTAACAAATTACATCATATATTTAAATAAGAGGTGAAATCTAAATAAATATTTTAGAAATTCATTAATACTAAACGTAGAAAAATTGTTGAGACTTCGGGATTTATTATATTTTTATTATTTCTGTTTGAAACATTATATGTTGCTTTATTTAAACAATTCAAGGTATTGTGGGATTTTTTAGATATATTGAAATGGATTTAGATTTTAGTTTTTTTCCTTCTATTTCTGAAGTGATGGATAATTTAAAATTTTATTTTGATAATTTCTTGATTTATTTTATATAATTTAATTAATTGAATATTTTGTTAGAAATAATTCTTCTTAAACACAACTGTTAGTGAAGAACAACTCAGAAACACACAACTCCTAAGAATCTGGAAATGTACGAAGAAAAACAATCTGAACTCAAACACACAATTCGGTCAGAGTTGTGACCGAACTAGACTTGCGCAGAACAGGAACTAAAATTGAATCACACACAGCTTTTACGTGGTTCGTTCAAGATGAACTACATTCACGGAGGAAAGACACACCCCAATCCACTAAGAAATCCAATCAATTACAGAGAATACACTCAAGAAATGAAATGCCCAATTCTGTTGACATATTAGGGCAGAAACGCTCAATTCTAAAATACTCTCTCTAATCTAAAGAACAAGGAAATTGCTCGACGTAGTGATCTTCTCCTTGATGAGAGCTTTACAATGATATAAGAATTGGAGCTCGAATGTAATCATACAGAAAGTTCTAACTGAATCAAGTTGAGCTCAGCTACCGGACAAAAACGACGGTTTTCTTCGTCACAAACTCTGAAACTAACCCGTCACAAATGACGGTTATTCTCAACTGCCACGAACCCGGCTCATTCTGCACAGCTTGACTTCTTGATGCTCAAACCCGGTTCAAACCTCACGTTCTTCACTTCCTGACCCCGGTTCTACATTCCCAACACACCATACTACAAAGTATAGCTCACTTGATGAGATTGAACACCACCTCACAAATCTCCACCTCAATGAATCAAGTGTGCCTCTTCCTGCCTCATCACTGCATTTCTGTTACTGCTCTTCATGACATTTCTCAAGCTACAGCAGGCTCGAGCAATGTTCCACTTTGTTCCCAGGTACACCCTTGGTAAGAAAATCAGCAGGGTTATGCAATGTGTGTACCTTCTTCACCTCCACAGAACCAGAATCAATGATATCTCTAGCAAAATGCAACCTCACATCAATGTGCTTTGACCTTTCATGAAATGCTTGGTGTTTCACAAGGTGTAGAGCACTTTGATTATCACAGTAGATCGCCACACACTTCTGCTTGATATCCAAATCTCTCAAAATTCCTTTCAGCCAGATTGCTTCTTTGATAGCTTCAGTTAAGGAAATATATTCTGCTTCTGTTGTTGACAGTGCTACAACTGATTGTTGTACACTTCTCCAGCTGATGGCTGTTCCAAATAAGGTAAACACAAATCCAGAAATAGATTTCCTTGTGTCTATGTTTGCTGCAAAATCAGAATCAGCAAACCCCTCCAATGCAACAGTACTTCCATCCACTTTCTTCTCAAACTTCAGTGACAAGTTCACTGATCCTTTCAAATACCTCATCACATGTTTCAAAGCTTCCCTGGGTTTGACATGAACCTGCTTACTAAAGACACAGCATAGGCCAAGTCAGGCCTGCTACAAATCATTCCATACATAAGACTTCCAACTCCACTTGCATAAGGGATATTGCTCATATGTATGATTTCCTCTTCAGTCTTTGGGCATTGTTCTTTGGAAAGTTTCTTCTGTAGATTAACTGGAGTGGAGAGAGGTTTGGCTTCATGCATATGAAACCTCTCCAACACCTTCTGTAGATATTGCCTCTGAGATAACCAAAGCACTCCAGCTTCTCTGTTTCTTAGAATGTTCATGCCCAAAATCTTCTTGGCCTCTCCCAGATCTTTCATGTCAAATTCAGTGTTAAGTCTATCCTTCAACCATTGTACTCTCTTCTTGTTCCTGCTGGCAATTAGCATATCATCCACATACAATAGAAGGAAGACTTTATCTTGCTTTGAACCCTTGTTGAAGTAAACACAACTATCATAAAGACTTCTTACAAAGCCAACACTGATCATGAAGTTATTGAACCTCTTATTCCATTGTCTTGGACTTTGTTTAAGTCCATATAGTGACTTCTTCAGCAAACAAACTTTGTCTTCTTGTTCAGGAACAACAAAGCCTTCTGGCTGTTTCATATATATCTTCTCATTTAGTTCTCCATGTAAGAATGCTGTCCTTACATCCAGTTGTTGTAATTCCATGTCCTCTTGTGTAACTTTTGATAAAAGCAACCTGATTGAGCAATGCTTTACCACTGGAGAGAAAAGTTCATTAAAATCAATTCCTTCTCTTTGTGTAAAGCCCCTAGCCACCAATCTTGCTTTAAACCTCACCTGTTTGGATTCTGCTGTCTCTAGTTTCTTCTTGTATATCCATTTAGAGCTTACAAGTTTCTGACCTCTTGGTTTATCCACCAATATCCAGGTCTCATTCTTTTCCAGGGACTCCATCTCTTCAATCATTGCCTGTATCCAGTGTTCACCTTCTTCACAGTCTAGTGCTTCTTTAAAACTACTAGGCTCTTGTGATTCCAGGTCTTCAGCAACACTCAAGGCATAGTAAACATTCCCTGCTTGACCATAGAAATCAGGTCTGTTGATTGTTCTTCTAGGCCTGTCCCTTCCAATGCTGTATTCTCTGACATTTTGTGAAGGTCCAGTTTGTTCTTCTTCTTCAGATGATAAATCACTATCTTGTAGATTTTCTTGTGGTTGAGGTGTGTGATTATCTTCAGCAGGATGCTCCACCTGAATTGATATCTCTTCTGTCTCTTTAGCACCATCAAATTCTTCCTTAGAGCCTGTAGAAGTGTAAGCCATCACATTCTCATTAAACTTTACATCTCTACTTGTGATTATCTTCTGATTTCCCTTCTCTAAGCACCACAATCTGTAGCCCTTTATTCCATCCGGATATCCAAGAAATACACATCTTAGAGCTCTTGCATCTAACTTGTCTTGCTTGACATGGACAAAGGCAAGACACCCAAACACCCTTAACCCTTCATAACTTGGTTTCTGTCCACTCCACACCTCTTCAGGTGTTTTGAACCCAATCACTGATGAGGGTGACCTGTTAATGAGATAACATGCTGTAGCAATGGTTTCTCCCCAAAATACCTTTGGCAACCCAGCATCCAACAGCATACACCTAACTCTTTCAAGGAGAGTCCTGTTAAACCTCTCAGCAACTCCATTCTGTTCAGGATTCATTGGTACAGTCCTGTGTCTCTTGATTCCTCTTTCTTCACAGAAGTTTGTAAACTCAGTAGAGAGATATTCGAGTCCATTATCAGTCCTAAGGTGCTTTTGTTAGTGGTGTGAGTGTGAGGTAGCGAAATATATGAATAGGTGGGCTCTATAGGAAAACCCACCGATGGGTTCCATATCATTATCGTATATATATATAAGCCAAAGTCAACGAATTTTAGTAAGTTCTAAATTTTCTCATCCATTCTTTAAGTTATTATTTTTGTAAGAGAATAAAAAGTTTGAATTTTTATAATCCAATTTTTTCTGTTATATTTTGAAAATTTGAATTTATATTGTTTCTATTATGATGGTGCTGAAAATATGAAAAAAATAAATAAATCTTATGGGATCCGTTGTTATCTCACATGGAAAATCTGAATTATAACGATTCTGTAATGAGTCATCTAAAAGAATCTGTAAAAAAGCATCATAATCAGGATAACACAATAAAAATTCAAATTCAAATGTCGAATCTATAAAAACACATCATAATCAGGATAACACAATGAAATTCAAATGTATAAAATTACATCTGTATTCACACCTATCTGTTATGAGTCATCTAAAAGAATCTGTAAAAAGGCATCATATTCAAGATAACACAATGAAAATTCAAATTCAAATGTCAATTAAAAGAATCTATAAAAAAGCATCATAATCAGGATAACACTATGAAGTTCAAATTCAAATGTATAAAATTACATTTGTATTCACATCGATATATAGATACATCCTCATTTTCTCAATCATCATTTCCCACCCTATTTGTCTTATGCTGCTTACAATGGAACATCAAACAAATGTATAGTTTCAGTGAAGCAACATAAACCTGGAAAAGACAATCAAAATAAATCGTTTTATTGGAGCAACATCACTTGGAAAAAGATACAAGGAAGTTATAGTATTCAAATTAATTTGCCATCAACCTTTTGTAAAGTAATACATTATTTACAACATGTAACCTGTTGTAAGGTAATACATTATTTACTAACACGTTTCTTTAACTATTCAATAACGCGCGTATAATGTGATAACAAATGTTGATTCAATTATTATATGTATTGGCAAGATAAGATAATAACAATCAACATATGTCGCGGATTTTAAGCGCAAAAAGTATGGTCGCTCGCTTGATCTCAAGAATTTCTAAATTGTAAAAATCAATGTATCAAACTATATATTATTATTGTATATCAATAATGATATGGAACCACCGTGGATTTTCTAATAGCGCCCACCCATGATGTGTTCGGCCAGCAAACACACTCCACAAAAAAAACATCGCTAAATATATTTTTTATTTCTTCCTCGCCGCTTATTCCACAAAATCACTTTTTTAGTTTTTTTCCACTATACAATATTTTTTTCCCATTTATCCGTTTTATTTCTTCTCTTTAGAAAAAAAAAATTCACTATGGCAGATTTTTTTCCGAAAATAATTTCATTCGATTTTTTTCTTCTCTCATCTCTCTCCCAAAATATTACTATTAAATTATAGTAAATTTTGGAATAGATCATACTGATTAATAATAAACAAACAACGAAGATATAAAATCCAGAATTGCAATACAATTTAATAATATTAAGAAAAAAATATATTTTCTTAATGATTATTAGTATATAAAGTATTTTATTAGTTTAGTTTATTAATTTTTCTTTATGTCTATTAAGTATCTAAATCAAAATCCAACTTTATTTATATTATTGAGTTCATCCTATGGATATAGGAGATTATTGGATAAAAAATTGAAAGATTTGAGGCCCTCCACGTCTTTTAAAATTCTAAATCCAAATTCAACTCTATTTATATGAATGAGCTCATCATTTGGACTATGAAGATTCAGTTCATCCTAAATAAAATTGTATTTTCTATGTCTTTCTTAAAATTTACTAATAGAGGACATTTTGTAGGTAAACTAATAAAATATGTTATATAAGAATAATCCTTAAAAAATATTTGTTTTTGTTTCTAATAGAAGATGATTTGTACGTAAACTAATAAAATATTTTATATAAAAATAATCCTTAAGATTATTTGTTTCTCA
The DNA here is from genome assembly GCA_958295605.1 of Ajuga chamaepitys. Taxonomy (NCBI): domain Eukaryota; kingdom Viridiplantae; phylum Streptophyta; class Magnoliopsida; order Lamiales; family Lamiaceae; genus Ajuga; species Ajuga chamaepitys. Next base: position 49,681,229 of record OY282500.1, on the reverse strand, counting down.
ATCCTATTAACTAATATTGGATTTGAAACTTTTTGTTTCTCAATCTGTTCAATGATATCGGATTCTGGATTATGTATGTTCACTTTATTTATTATTATCAATCAGTGTGATCTATTCAAAATTTATCATAATTTAATATGAATGTTTTTTATACAGGCAAGGGATGCTAAAGAAACGAATGAAATAAAAAAAAAAATTAATTTTCTGGAATAAGATACGAGGAAGAAATTCATGAAAAAATTAAAATGTGTTTTTATTAGTGGAAAAAACTAATTTTCCTGAGTAAGAGGCGGAGAATGAATAACACTGCAAGAGAACACAAAAGTTTTATTTGTAACAAATTTTAACAATTTATTTTTTTGTTATATATTATCAAATAAAAATGTGTTTTTGATAAAAAATATTGTTCATGTTAATATTGATTTACTCTTAAAAAAGAAATAGCCCGTGCATCGCCCAGAAGCATTTACTAGTTTATTTACAAAAAAATATGATTTGTTTACGCAAGCAGTATAGCTTGTAAATCAAAAGAAAAATTAAAACAAGAAAAAAATGAAACAAAAGAAATAATTAAAAACTACAAAAAATTTAAAAAAATAAATAATAAATTTATTTTTATTATTTGATTAAATAATATTTATTTACTAATTATTATTATTATTATTATTAATTTTATAATTTAATATATAAAGAAAAGAATTAATAACATATAAATACATAAAAAAATGTCATTAAAAGAAAAATAAACAAAAAAATGAAACGAAGGAAATAATTACAAAATCCAAAAATAAGAACTTATATTTTTATTATTTGATTAAATAATATGTATTACTAGTTATTATTATTATTATTATTATTATTATTATTATTATTATCATTATTATTATATAAATCCATATATAAAGATTATAATTAATAAAATACAAACTAGAACATAAAGAAGATATATAATTGTGAAAATGACCTTACCTTTTGCAAATTTAGATACTTACCATCACAGCACTAGTACCCATTTGAATTAACGAGATCTTTTATTGTACATAACTATAACAGATATATAAAAAGAATAACATTAGAATAGTGAGAGGCGGAAGTAGGATTTGAATCCATGCCTTCGCATCTATTTGTGTCATCGTCTTGAACGCCGGGACTCAACCTATTTGTGTCAAATTAATGCGTCCTTTTATGTATATAATAAAACACTGCATAAAAAAATGATTCGTGAGAGGTAGAGGTGGATTTCAAACCCATGCCCTCTCGTCTCTTTGTGTCTCGTGCTTAAATGTCAAGCCACACCCCGATTATGTCAATCAAACACGTCCTTATTCTTATAAATAATGCTATGCATATAAAGAAAATTACTCAGGACCCGCTGAGTCGCGCACGGGTTGCACATGAATCCATTTGGCGGACGCGATTTATGTACAAAACTGCATTGAAGCGTTTTTTCTGAGTCCTTGCTTTAAATGAGGGAGTGCGCAATCTTTTGTGGACATTTACTAATTTCATTTCATTATAATTATTTTCTTAGTGTAAAACGCATCCGAAACAGGCTCCATATCAGCAAACTTACGCCACGTTAGCAGGTAACCGGATGGATTACAGGGCATTGCTAGTTGCGGGGTATTTTTATCAATTTTTTTTTTCAAATTACGGGGTAATTTTTTAAACTGCCAAAGTTAAAGGATGACTATTTAATTATGCCAAACTTACGGAGAATTTTTACCAATTTTTCCGAGTAAATTTTCATTAAAGCTTAACTGCCTTTTATTATTATTATTATTATTATTATTATTATTATTATTATTATTATTATTATTATTATTATTATTATTATTATTATTTTTATTTATTATTATTATTATTATTATTATTATTATTATTAAAACTAGTTCAGTAATATGACAACTTTAAAGAATTAATTTTTTTAATTTTTTTATTTCAAACAATCCAATTGGACATAAGTTAATGTTGATTAAGGGTTAATCGCAACAACCCCACCAAATTATCAACGTTTTTGCACATATATCATTAAATTTGTTTGTAGCATCGTTACATATAAACTATACGAGTTTGACAGATAAGCTAACCAAACATATTTTTCGATCGGCATATAAACCACCTAACTTATTTTTCGATAATTTTTCATTGGAATTGCGCACATGGCTTGTGCGTGATACACTTTTAGTGACTTTTTTTGTTTTTTATACAAACAACTTTTTAAGTATGTCAAAAGTAAAATTCTTTGACACATTTCTTTTCCATAACAATTTCTTTGAATCATGATTCCCTCTTCCAATATCTAGAACCTCCATTGTTGAAGATGAGGGGCTCCTCTGCCGATTAAAAAATATGTTTAGACAAAAAAACCTTAAAAATTTATAACGTCCAAGTTAAATATGGAATTCCGGCGAAAAATGATTGGAAAATAAATTTTGTGGTTTAACTGCCAAAACTCGTATAGCTTATATGTATCGGTGCAAAAAAAAAGATCAGTAATTTATATGTAAAAGTGATGATAGTTTGGTGAGGTTGCTGTAATTAACCTAAGGTTAATGTTGCAAGGTTTTTGTCTGTTGAGGATAGTATGGAAATAACTGAATGGGTATTTATCGGTCAAGGGTCCGAAAGATAGGTCAACTATCAATTCAGGTCCTGAAAGATGATTTCTATCAATCCAGGACCTAAAAGATTTGAAACTACCAATGGAAGACCCATAAATCCAAAATCATTATAGGGCATGTTTGAAAAATTGCAAACCCAAAAAATTAACTTATCTTGAAGTGATAAGTATGGAAATATATATAAAAAATCTTTCACTACATGGTTTTTTTAAATTATCGTGATATATCTACAATAATTATATAATTTGCAATGTTTTTTAAAAATATACAAATTAACTAAAAATGTATTTCCATAAGAAAAAGAAACATTTTAGTGAAATATATTTACATTAATTCAAATATTATGAACTCAAAAGAGAAATTACACATGTTTTTTTAAAAAATAATTTTTTCCCCACGTATTACTTTAAAATTTTTATAGATGTTTAAAAAAATTAAAAAAAAAAAAACTAACAATTTCAAATATGAAACTACAGAAAGTTAAAAAAAAAATAAATAAATAAAAAAATGTTGTGAAAGACTTTTGACATATTTATATTTTCATTACTTATCACTTCGAGACAATTTTATTTTGTGGAATTTTATCTTGTGAGTTTTGCAATTTTTCAAACAGGCCTCTAATGAATTTAGACTTATGGGTCTTACATTGATAATTTCAGATCTTTTAGGTCCTAAATTGATAAAAATTATTTTCAGAACTTGAATTAATAGTTGACCTATTTTTCAGGTTCTTGATCGATAAAAATCTTAGTTGAATTAATGTAGAATGGGGTCTACCCAATGGTTAGATAAATAAATAATTGGCTCCTGTTATAAAAAAAAATAATTGTAGAATAGAAAGACCATAATTATATACACTGTTGCCAACTTTGGAGAATAAATAAATATGTAAGATTTAAAAAGAATAGAAAAACAGTATACTTGGATAAGAATTTTAGTTGTGATGATCATGATGAATAAAATAGAAGAATGAAGATCGTGCCGCAACGACTAATCTTGGCCGTTGGTTCGCCCCCATGTGATGTAGTGGACCCTCGTTATCTTGATCCAATAATCGAGTAGAGTTGGTGAATGTGACAATTATAACCAATTTACATATGGGTAAATGATTTGTACCTTAACGACTCATAAGATGTACACAGATTCTGAACCGACAGGCCCAATGCATCACTCAATTTGTGATCATCCCACCCATCCTTCATGCTTTGGTTTAATCTTCTGATGAATCCCGGCCGCCGGCGCTCGCAGTAGCTCAAGAATTCCGCCACCAGTTTCGCGTCCCTCCGCTTCCAGCATGCGGTGGCAAATCCCGGCGGTTCAGGTCTAGGCACGGTGGTTGAATTATCCAAGCGGTTGACTAAATATTGTACAATGCCATTTATCAAATTATGAGGGGTTTGACCTTGACCATCCCATAACCAAATACGTGCCACGCCTTGTCGCACAGCTAGAACCATGTTGGGACCAAAATTTGTATCTTCCATAATTGATGGACTTATGTTAAGTACAAATTGATGATCCATGTAGGATTCAACAATGACATTTTTGGTCAAGTTGTGCTTAGCCAATCTAAGAATTACACGCTTGATTGGCTTTTTGGTGGGAGTATCGTAAAGAATATTTTCAAAAACTTGACTTGCCTTGATCACGATACGCGTGGCTTCATCATTTGAGACATAGAAAAGATGGAATCTTGTGTTGGCGGAATCGTTGGCTATAGAAATGGAATAGCCTTTGGAAGCTTCATGATTTGCCCATAGAGAGAGTATGCCGATAAGAAGCACCACGGATAAACGGATAACGATACCAGAATTTGAGGACGGCGGGGTTGCGGTGGTGAGAAGTGGTCGGAGGTTCTCCTCCATATATGAAGGTGGACAATGGAATTAAGGATATGGTGCAGTATTTAATGTTCAAGATGAGTGGCTGCGTGGAGGTCCCATATTATCAAATTTGGTGGTGCCATGTCCATGTGACACCGTGTCTCATATCATTGTTTTCATTGTCTGTATTTATGTATTTTCTTATTTTGCGAGATTCAATTTTGTGATTCTTATCGGAAAAACAAACTTGTTTTATTGTATTCCCTGCAATGGACCAGAGATCTATTTCCACTAACTTCACCTTGATTGGAACTTGTACTAAATTTGAAACTTCTAGTAAATACTGTGTTGAAATTTGGCTTTTTTAGGCTATTGAAACTGGGAAAGGATCCTCTATCCCATAATTATCATGTCCCAATTTTATCCCACTCCAAAATCGAGCCATACAACATAAATCGTGAACCTCGAACACATGAATCCTAAACTATGATCTATTGAATTATAAACACTAAATCATGAATCAGAAATCGTGAATCGTGACATCATAAATTTACAATAGAAAATACCCTAATCCAAGAAAGTCGAACCCTAGACTTATAAACATGAAATCTAAACATGAATCCTGAATCCTGAACCTAAAGAATGAACTTTAAATTTAGAAATTGCAAAAAAGGTTATTACAATTGGCTTGATTTTGAAATAAGACACGAATGAGACAGGATAAAAGTGGACTATAAAATTCTAAGGGATTGAAACTGAGCTTGGGAAGCCGGCTCCGCTCTAACTCGGAGTTCAGGTTCGACGGCGGAATTATGGTTCACTATTATGTCTTGTTATTTTATACTCTCTTCCAAAATAATATGAGTAACACTTGTGTGCATGTGATGTACAATAAGTTTATTGTACATCACTATAATTTAAAACATGGACTAAAAAAAATCGCTGAAATATGGTTTATGAAAAAATCGCGTCCGCGGACCAGGTTCACGCGCGGGTGTCGCCCTTTTCTTCTTGAAAAAAAAAAAAATCTACTGCAAGAACAAAATAAGTCTACGGTAAGAACAAAATAAGTCTACTCTAAACACAAAATAATTATACTGCAAGAACACGATAAGTCTACTCTAAACACAAAATTACTATACTACAAGAATATAATAAGTCTAATGTAAGAACATAAAAAAAAAAAAAATGATGCGGGTCACGCGCGACCCACGCGCTTTTTTAGATCCGGATATACATTAAGACTATTGTGCATCATATGCACCCAAGTTTTTGCCAAATAATATATACTTTAGAAATGTCATATATTATAATTTTCACTAATCTTTTAAAGTTGACCATGATATAAATGAATTTTGAAAATAGAAAAAGACATACTAATAAGATAGGAAATACACAATCTTTAATAAATATAATACAATAATTAAGCTTTATTATGGGACGGAGGGGTTAAGAAGTACAGTTTAATCAGTATTATAAGTATATGTTTTAGTTGTTGGAGTAATATAATTCCTGTTTTACTCCTTCAGGAAAAAAAGTATGGGCCTGAGATATACCATAAAATATCGCAAACTTATCAAATATGTAAATGTATTTCAATGTTAAGGGTTCGTTTGTTTAAGATTGGGTTCAGTAAATTTAGATGATGGAATATCAATAATGTACACTCATTAATTTTCTCAATCAGATTTGACTCAGCACTCCCTTATTTTAAGTAAATGAACTCTTAGAGTTGTAAAATGATAATGTTCCCTTTTCCATGACCGCTGGCTGTCACATTTATCTTACGGCTCAATCATAATATTCCTTTTCTTGTCCTTGCATCGTTTGCTTGTTTCTTTATATAAAAACTAGCACTACGCACGTGCGTTGCACGTGGTTATAATTTTTTACTATTATTTAATAAAAAAATTAATTTGAACATAAAATATTGTATATTGTGATCACTATAATATATATACATAACTTCGTAGATTATTCAATGTAATAAAAATTAATCCATTGAACAAACATAATTTTGAATCAACTAAAAACTAAAAGAATCACAAAAGAGAAAAAGAAAAGTTAAATAACCTTAGTTTTTATAAATAAGTTATAATAATTAACGTTAAAAGATTCGTAAAAAGCGACATACCATGATATATTGTAGAAATATTTAGTCTTACAAGATTTTCTATTATACATGTAAAGTTTGATTTATTCAAACTATTGTTTACTTCTTATTATACACAGATTCGATCATCATATAATATATCTTGAATAAAGTTATACGATGATTGAAAAAACTATATACGGAATAATGAGGCATATAACATTTTGAAGAAAAACTCATTTTTAATTGTCTCATTATATCATCAACTGGCATCCATAAGTCAATTATTTGTTTATATACTCACAAAATATTAGGCCCAACATATTTTTCTATAATTCTCTAATAAATAATTTCGATTTCAATATATTATCACATGAAATTCTTTACGTATTTTAATGTGAGGAAAAACTTCCAGCAACTTAGTATCAAGGTCAAACATCCAACTTTTGTTATGAAAGTTATTTTCTAATTTTATTATTATTATTATTAAGTATAACCCTCTTTAATATAATTTACATATCGATTTAAGATTGCTTATTTCAATTTTCCTTAATTATCTTCTCAATGCAACGTCGAAATTTAAAGATTATGTGATTTAAAATAAAAATTCTACTATAGTATAATTACAAAATAAATAATATTTTTTATGGAAGGTTGACTATATACATAGTGTCTCACAATCTTCAATCAAGACACATGCTACAATCTATATAAAATATAATATTTTTTTTAACTAATTTGTAATGTCTTTAATTCCTTATTTAGTTATAGTGAAATACTCCTAATTTTTTCAAACATTGCACATCCATTTAAAAATCTTATATATACATGTTTAAACCACGCATTCCGATTTTACTTTTTATTTAGGGTATACCGTACTCTATTCGACGTAATTATTTTTCTAATCTATTGTCAAGTTAATATTAACATTCACATTTCACTTTCTTTATTTTTCAGCATGTTTTAGTTTAATTATGTGATACTATTCACATAGTACAATTGAATCATTCACAGTATAACTTAGTTCATTATTTTTTTTATCGTTCTTTTTTATTCTTTATTGTACCCTATAATTTATATAGCATAGTAAATTCATTTATCAAGTTATTACATATGCTTAAAAATCTGTGTATAATATTTTTATTGATTTAATAATTTATTTAATGTTAGATCTTAAATATTTAAAAGAATTGCAACTATTCATGTCCACTAATTTTTATGTTTGCCATTTTATTATTTCTCTTATTAGTACGATAAAATTTCACACTTCGGTCTAAACTCCAATTATTATAAACCTTGTGAATTTTTATGTCGCTCTCCAAGTTTCTAACATAACAATTTTTTCTTTGGTACTAAAATTACATCATGGTATGTGGTTAAAAATGATGTTCAACTTATAGACTTATTTGAATAAAATCGATCCATTGTATAGATCAACAGTATTTAAATTTACACAATATCACTACCAATGCATTTATAGTTTTTATATCTTCATATAAATTTTTAACTGATTTCATATATAAGCTACTTTTACCGCTTTCCTCCATCTTTTTCATCTTATATATATATATATATATATATATATATATATATATATATGACTTTATCGTATACTTTTTTAATTCGTAAATCAATTATTATTTTCCCTTGTTGTAATGTTTATAAATGTTACTTATGAAGTATATCGATTTCATTCTTCTAAAATCATTGAAAATAAATATAATATATAATCTCATTTCCTACAATCATAATAATTGGATTTATATTTACTTAGTAACGTTCATACAAAGAAATTTAGCGTGTAAACATATATATTGCTAGTTTAATCTAAATTTAAACAGAAAGGCTAAATGTATGCCTAGTTTAATCCAACTTTTGAAATACTACATTGTAATAATTAACTTGTATGTACATCTACCTATAATATAGATATTTAATTTTTTGTTTTTGTATTCTTTTCTCATAGTGTAATATGTCTGACTCTATCATATTAGTTTATTCTTTGATTTTTTTATTATATTGCCTAGACTCGTCTATTATAAAAAAAATTATAATGAAAATTCACTTAGACCCTTTAATTAATATTTATAATTTTACGCTATTTTTTTATAATGTTATTTATTATGTTAATAAAGTTATATCTACTAATAATAAAGTATATTCATAAGTTTGTGTTATCTTTCTTCACAATGCATTTTCTCACTTCTATTCATTTTATCATCATATAGTTCTTATTCAATGATTTTGATATTATTTTCTATTGTTGGACTTTGATAAAGTGGTATACACAAAAACACATACAATTTCCTAACATGTCTTTTTATTCACTCAAAAGTCAATTTAAAATATAATCTTAGCAATTTCACATGCAAGTCATTTTATTCTTTGATTTTAGTACTTGCTTCAAGTTTATATTATAATGAAGTTTAAGTTACTATGCTCTAACCCTTGTTCAATTCAATAGTTTACACTTTAATCTAAATATTGTATATTTAAATTTTATTTTTCATTAGATAACTTATATAAATTCTACTATTGTTTCTCAATGTTGTAATATTTATACTTCAATAATTTAGAAATTTAGGGAGATTATTGCAAGTAGCAAATTTATAATATTCAAATTTCGACAAATAAATTGTTACTATTAGATAAGTATTATTCTAATTTATATTTATAATAAGGGTGGATTGTTTTATTTATGACCAAATACTATTTAAGAATTTGTTAATAATTTATACATAGTAATATAAATCATTGTGAATCATTTACACATTGTTCTAACATATAATGTTTACATTTTTTAAATAGACTAAAAGATTTAATTTAATCTCATCTATTTTTTCCAAAAATTCTTTAATGACATTTTTTTTTTAATTTAACTTTCAATCATTTCTATATAATAAAAAAATATAAGTACAATCATATATGAACAATCTTGTGTCTATTATTCGACTATGAAGTCAAACTTATAACTATTGAAATCATATTAAACTATTATATTTTACATATTTTAAATATTTTATCATATAAGTATCATTAATCTTGAGTCATTCATATATTGTGGTAAATTAAATATTATATAATACACTATCGTTGTCTTATCAACATATTTTTTGTTGTAGTTATTGGAATGAGTATATATATATGTTATAGCTACGTACCGTACCTAAATTAAAAAAAGTAAACTAAAAATTATCTCCAAAAAATTAAAGATGATTAATTAAATCAATAAGAGCTTTCAATATTATTCACTGTTCTAATTTTTATATATATTGTTTTTTCTTCTTGTTGCTAATCCTAAAATCTATTAGTACTTTTTCGCCATGAAAACACAAAAACTTAATATAACATTTAGTACCTAAATATCTTTATTGTATACCACTATTGCAAGTTAAGATTCTTGTGGTTATTATCCTAACAAAGAAGTCAAAGTTTCGAGCTATTAAACTCCTATTAAACTATGCTTAATTTTCTATACATATATAAATGTCTTTTGTATATATTTTAATTTTGAGAACCATAAACTAAAGTACTTTAATATTCATAATATCTTATATTCTTATTCCTTTTTAGTAATATATATTATATTATTTTTAATTTTTTAATATACTTTCTTCAATTCTTCATAAATTTCATATAATTCTTCTAATTGGATTCTTTTACAATTGTAGAGAAAGGAGAAAGATCGATTCACAAAATTTAAGAGTAAATATAAGGAATATGATACACTATAGTTGTCCTGTCAATTCTTGCTTTTTTTTTTTTTTTTTTTTATTTTGTTATGATCAGTAGAATGAGTATATATATTATAACTACGTACCTAAATTAAAAATAAAAAGTAAACTAAAAATAAATAAAAAATCTCTAAAATGAAAAATGATAAATAAGAGCTTTCACTATTATTCAACTGTTCTAAGTTTATGTGTATAATTTTTTTCTTTTTGTTGCTAATCGTAAAACCTTTTAGTATTTTTTTCACCATGAAAACATCAAAACTTAATAGTTTTGCAAACATTTAATATCTAAATAACTCTAAAGTACCACTATTCGAAATTAAAAGTCTTGGAATCATTATCCTAGTAAATAAGTCAAACTTTGAAGTTACTAAAGTCCTATAATACGTTTAAATTTCTATAATTTTCTTATAAATACATAAATATCTTTTGTGTAACTTCAATTATTCAATATCCTGAGAATCATATACTAAAGTAATTTTACTTATTGTAAGTACATTTGTGCTAATCGATCTTTCTCCTTTCTCTTCAATTATAGAAGAAACCAATTAGAAAAATTATCAGAAATTTATGAAGAATCGAATAAAATATAAACAAATAAAAAGAATATAATGTATTTTACCACAAATAAATAATAATATATTATGAATATTTAGGTTCAGCTTATATCATCAGTTGAACTATATATAATATTAAATGTGATAGAAAATTTCATAAGTTGAGACTTGAGAGATGAATTTCAATTATAAAATGAATCTTACTAAATAAATAAAACTTTAAAAAATAAAGTTACTAAATTAGCCTTAAACTTTTGCTAATTAATGGTTTTTTTTCTTTTTCTATATATATATATATATATATATATATTTTTTTTTTTTGACAATTATATAAACGAATCTCATTATAAAAGAGATAAGAAATTTATAAAGAAACTTAAAAATAAAAATAATAATGTTATGTATATTATTAAAAAATATATATATATATAGAATATGATTAATATGTAGGTTCAACTTATGCCATTAGATTAATTATATATCATATCCATGAATTTTTTTAGGGTATCCTATCTATGAATTGATAGATAAACTATATAGGGCTCTAACCAAATAAATAAAACTTTGAGAATATAGTTAATAAACCAACCTTAAAAACTAAAATTCTTTAATAATATAATAGACAAATCAAATTTTGTCTAACTATATAAAAAAATTATATTCAAAGATATAGTTTATAAATAAAACTTTAAAGATATAGTTACCAAACTAACCTTAAAAATTAAAATTCATTAAGGATATAATAGGCAAATCAAATTTTGTAAGAAACAACTCACACTTTTATAATAGAAGTAGATTCAACAAGTCTCTATTTTTTAATGTTCATAAATTTTATGACTGGAGTTTTTAGATGTTCTCTGAACATGCCTAAGGATTTTGGTAGGTTTTATGTACACCTTGGAGTGAGTATCACGATTTATGTTTAAAGATTTTACGAATTATTCATGACAAGTGATACCTTTAAGCATAATCATTAATATATTTTCAATATAATACATTTATCAAGAACTTGTAATACATTTTAGGCGTAAATACTATACTTTTTTGCTCATGATCCGGATTAAATCTATGCAATTGGTGCACAAGAAACCTCCTCTATTTTTTTTTTTAGCCGAGTTGAAGAAAGTATATGTTTCAACTCAAATATTGTGTTCAATTTATCAACCCCAAATTGATTTTCCAACTCACTTAATTTATTAGGCTCAAATTCTTAAGTATATAAAATTAATATTGCAAAAGTCGCTAAACATTAGTCGAACGTTAGATGAGGTTCTGACTGAGCAGGGCCTATACATTTTTAGACATCAAAAATATATAGACGGCTGATAAAAACAATACGCCTAGACATGAGATGATGGGTACTAGTTGAACATGTTTTTGCAATGGTTCTCCTAATTAATTTATGTGACCAACCGTTAGGCCCAAAGTGAAATATGAGAAGCTGAAGTTTTAACTCCTTGAGGCCCATATATAAAATGATGCCCATATCCGGATATTAGTCTATAAGCCCCGCCCATGAAACCGATGAGCAAATAATTAAGGGGCCAAGTAACAGCAATTTTGAAGGAAGGCTGATCAAAGACCCAGGCCCAGGGTTTTTCTTCTACAGTTTCCTGTCGAGTCCAACTTAGGTATTACTGTGGTACCGTACGAGAAACCCACTAAGAGGGTGTTTGGCTAAACTTATTTTAAACATCTTATAAGCTCTAACATCTTATAAGTTGTTTCAAGAGCTTATAAGATGTAATTTTTAAGAAGCTTATAAGTTAACAAAGTATTTGGATAAAAGAGCTTATAAGCTTGCAATTGAATATAGTGATTTAACTATAAATTTGGGGTCTAATTTAAAAATTAATATTAAACACACATTTTAATTAGTATGTGAAATGTATGTAGTGTGTGTAGTGTGTGTAGTGTGTAGTGTGTGTGGTATGTGTAGAGTGTGTGGTGTGTATAGTGTGTGAATTGTGTGTGAAATTTGAGTGTATTAATTAAGATCTTAAAAAATAAGTTGGAAATAAGTTGGGGTATAGCAACTTATTTTTTTTAGATCTTATAAGCTCTTAGAGCTTATTTTTTGGTCTTATAAGCTCCTAAACATCTTATTTTGCCAAACACTTTGCAAGAACTTATAAGCTCCTAAACATCTTATAAGATTTTTTTTGGAGCTTATAAGCTCAGCCAAACACCCTCTAAATTATACTTCCTCCGTCCCACTTAATTTTGCGGAATTGATCCGACACGAATGTTAATAAAAAACTGCTTTTGCTTTTAAGTTAACTTTATCAAAGATGTAGATTGAGTGTGGAGATTATGAGGGTGAGAATTGTGAGTAAAATTTCTTTTTTAAGAGTGTGCAAAGTTAGGTGAGACGGACGAAAAAGAAAAGTGTGCAAATTTCAGTGGGACGGAGGGAATATATAATTTCATTTTTGTCTCACAGTGATAGCGGTACCACTGTGGTACCATAAAATCACCCATGATTAGAACATGGATTTGTAAATTCTCTATTATTTATCTGCTTTTTCTTTTTATCTTTACTTTAATTTCCATTTTTCACCAAATAATATTACAAATATACATGTAACATTTATATCCATCAAGCTCATAATAAGCGTGACGAGACAGTTTCATTTTGGTCCCCGCAGAACTCGACTAACTATTTATTTGAAATTTTCAAAGTTTTAATTTCACTAAACTCCTCAAAACACAACTTCAGACTTTCACAACAATCGTTACAGACGAACTCATGATGCAAAATCGGGTCGAGTTAAACCAAAAAGACTTCTGCATTTAAATGGAGCTTGATGACGATTTTTGCAACAATCTTGGGTCTTCTGGAACAAAAATTCAAGTCGGGAGATTTACCCGAACGCTAGTTCATTAATCTTTTTACATTTCTTTAAAGAAAATTATGTTGCAGCCTGCCTCTATGAATGACATCAGGCATAGGGTTTAGCCCGAATCTTTGCTTTTTTTCTTTCTCTTTTCTACCTTTATTTCTTCTTCCATTTTCTGCTTTTTCTCAATTTGAATGCAGCATACTTTTTCAAACAACACAGTCAGTTGCTCTGTCAAAGTTCTTCTATACATAGAACACTGCTTTTTACACACTTCCCCACCAAGATTCTCATCTCCACCTTTCACTACAACACCAAACAAAACAAGGAAAAAGAAAAACTCCCTAGTAAAGTGGCCTATTTAGCAGTAAAAGAAAAAAAAGGCAGTTCTAAACTACTACTATTATCACAAATCACTTGTTTCATCTTCACCTATATACTTACTTTTGCCAACAAAGATGTTATATTGGGCAAATTAGCACCAATTGATATCAATCCTTGTAAAATAAGCTTCCTGGCCTTGTATTGCACCAAAAACACAAACAAATATCGATGATATCATGGCACAGCTACTATAGTCATCACAGATGCTAATATATAGTGCAAACAAGAGACGCAACTTAGCCCCGCAGCTGCTGAACTAGATGGAGTGATGGGTTGACCCGCCCCAAAAACCCGAGATCCACTTGAATTGGTAATGTTCAAGAGTGATGAACTTGTACTGCAAAATTCAAGCATTCGTCAGGAGTTCTTCTTCTTTACTGTATTATAATATAGTTAATGGAAAAACCATTACCTGGTTGATGGATATTGGCATGTATCTAAACCTGCACAAGAAAACAGATACATCAAGATAGAAAGATTGCAAAATTACTTCTATCAGCTGCCTAGCTAGGACTCGGAAAATTGCAAATATTATCGTTCTTTATGTTTTAAATTATTCGAATTTTGTCCTATTTTATCCAGAATCCCAAATTCTCATCAGATAATTATATGTATACGGTATACCCCATGGCCGTGTGATCAACTTGTGATTTTTCATTTTTCAGTGCATCTTGATCAATTTTGTATGCGTTTGATATGATATTGTTTATCAAGGTGGCACGTCCACATTATTTAGAAAGCTGGAAAAGTGAAAACTCTTAATTTGATGCAATCATATGGGGTCTACAGATTTCAAATATTGGCCGAAACTTGATCCTCAGACCCACTAGAAGTACATAAGATTAACAAGGTTAAATCACAAAACGGAGTGATCTTACTTGGATTACTGCTAGTGGTAATAGCAGTGCCACCAAAATTGCAGCTAGTAGGTATTGGATTCTGCTGATAGTAACTATTGAAAGCGAAGGAGGCATGATCCCGAAGCGTGTTGGGGTTGTAACAGCTCCCGCCAGCCTGGATGGCTGAGCAATCCGCACCATGGCCGCAAGCGTAGTCTAAAGCAATTTGCAGTGCAGACTGCGACACAGATGGGTTAGCTATGCACCAGCTCCCGGGATTGCTGGTGGCCAATGGTGCCGTTGTAACCGGATTAACCGGGTTCATGATCATCGGAGATTCAGGGTTTGAGTTCGTTGGGTTTAGCATTGGGTTTGTTGTTGATGGAGTCGAAGGGGTCGCTGTTGGAACCGTTGTAATAGGGGTTGTTATGTCTTTTTGAAATGATACAGAGTTTTGCAATCTTTTGTCTTCATGGGATGTCACTTTCCTGTTCTCTATTGCTCCTGTTAGTTTGGGGGTTGATTCTGACAAGAAAACCAAAATTCAAGAAAAATATTTACTACATTTCTTGAATATAATATTTTTTTACTGGTCTATTGTTATACATCTGAGACAGCATTAACATTGAAAAGATTCATTTAACAAGCATATCATTCATGTAGTAAACAAGAATCTCCTGTTTGCTTTCCACAACTACAAACATACAATAATCTCCTACTGAAATGATGACATTCCAAACAAGTAAGAAAGATGGGACAAATATTTCATGAATTCAAATTTTGAACTTAAAGCACTGAGAGTATGATGATGACCAATAAAGGCATGCCAACTAGAAGATTATACTAGTAAAATATGAGATTAGGGGACAATTATAGCTAAAAACTCGAAAGATATAGAATTAAATTGAAAATATCCTACTGTGCAACGGATAGCTATAAAAGATGAGAAATTTAAAGCATAATGATGAAGATAAGAGTTGGATAATGACCTGAAGAGAGTAAAAGAGCAGCCAAGTGAAAGTATGGGAGATAATTAATGATTCTTGTCATCTCTGTTGAGACTCCAGAGCAAGTCTGGTTCTAGTTTGAGTTTGGAAGAGAGAGAGAAAGCTGATAAATCCAAAGAAACATGATTACTCTTTCAGAAGAGAGGACTTTGTGTCATCACTCATGATCCATTATATATATTGTTGAGTTGATGGGGGTAGTGTGTGTAAATGGAAGGTTGAAATAAAGTGAGGAGAGAGGAGGAATTGTTTGGAATTATAAGTGGGGTTGCCATTGATGGTGGTAATGATGATACTTGATATTTTGCTTTTTTATGCTTTATTGTAAGCATAGCAACCAACTTTTACTACCTCTTATATAGGACTGATTCTGGTACCCAGGAGCCACGACACTGGGATTGTTTTCTGACCTCAGATACAAATTCCTGCTAGCTAGAGCTGGCAAAATTGGCCCGGCCCGATGGGCCGGCCCGTTTAAAACGAAATATAGAGCGGGCTGGACCGGAATATTAGAGGCCCGAAAAAATTCGGGCTTTTTTTGCCCGGCCCGAACAGGCTTTTCTTTTGGCGGGCCAAGCCCGGCCCGGCCCGAAAGCCCACGGGCGGCCCGATGGAATTGACTTTTTTTCTCCTCACTAATTCAATAAGAAAAATTTAGGAATTAGGTAATATTTTGTGTACTATTTGAAACATGTTTTTTTTTTTTTTCTAGTAGAGCATAAATGTATCTATTTACCAAAAAATTAAAACATTTGACTAATTTAATACTCTATTTCTTCAGTTTTATTAGCCCGAAGATGGAAAATGAATTGGATCCAAGCATGCTCATTATTTATT
This sequence comes from Ajuga chamaepitys, assembly GCA_958295605.1. Taxonomy (NCBI): domain Eukaryota; kingdom Viridiplantae; phylum Streptophyta; class Magnoliopsida; order Lamiales; family Lamiaceae; genus Ajuga; species Ajuga chamaepitys. Next base: position 49,664,492 of record OY282500.1, on the reverse strand, counting down.
ATGTGTCGAAAAATGAAAAATTGATTAACATGTAGTATAGTACATACACAAAAATTAAATAACTTGTGACGTGTAGTATATAACTATGTATCATTCATCGATTCCTTCTTTATTATTATTATTATTATTATTATTATTATTATTATTATTATTATTATTATTATTATTATTATTATTATTATTATTATTATTATTATTGTTATATCTGAGGTTTGAGACATGCCTATAAATTAATAGATATCATTCCATATTGCAACGAATAGTAATATATTATCTTCCGATCAAGTTTTTTTAAAAGAGAATTAAACTGAAGTTCGCCTCAATATATAATTCTACTTCATGGTTAAAGTAATAAAAAAGAAAAGAAAAAAACTCATTGGTGGGCTTTTTGGCCCGATAGCCCGACCCGGCCCGAGATCCTCCGGGCCGGGCCTAGCATTTTTAGGCCCGAAATAAATCGGGTCTGGCCCGGCCCGACTCGAACTTTCCCTTGGCCCGGCCTGGCCGGACCGCCCGAATTGCCACCTCTACTGCTAGCTACCTCAACAATAGTATAAATTACTTTTGGGTCCGCAGGATAAATGGTCAAATAAGATAATGGGACATGTTCTTCTCTTTACATATATGTTGGAAATTCGCCATTTTAAAAGATAAAATATTAAAATACATTTCACAAATCTACTTCTATTATAAAAGTTTGAATTGTTTCTTAAGGTTAGTTTAGTAACTATATCTTCAAAGTTTTATTTATTTGGTAAGAGCACTATATAGTTTAAATATCATCTATTAATTCATGAATGTGATCTATATCATCAATTAATTCATGGATATGATCTCTATCATCTAATGATATAATTAGAACCTAAATATTGATAATAATAATATAAATATCACTGACTCCAAAAAATAAATTTGGGTTTGAGGACTTTCTCCAAAAAAAAAGATAAATTTCTAAACTATTCTGAAAATCGAAAAAAGAGGGAAAATTTCTCAAGCCGTCCCATAATTTTCTACTTTTACACAAATGGTGCCATAAATATTACCTTTTTCAATTTAGTCCTATAATTCGAAAAATTGTCCAATTTGAGGCCAAATTTGGTCGGAAAGCCAATGTGTGTTACACGCGCCGGCCAAAATTGGGGCAAACCGGTCAATACTATGACGTGTCAAGTTTTATCCAAGTTGGCAGCCAGTTAGGTAATAAATATTAAAAACGAAAATCCACATCTGAAATCAATATCCACATAATAAAACATATACCTAATAAAACATAAAACATAATTCTGAAATTAAATTTCAATTAACCTAAATTACCCTCTTTCACCTATCCTCATCCGCGAACAGATTCACAAACCTTCAACCATATGCGCCGCTGCTCAAACCCTAGTAGCCATTCACCTAAAACCAGTTCCCCCAAATCTGCCCCCCTATACACGAACAAACCGTAGCCCTTTTGCGAGAGAGAAGGAAGGAGAAGGAGAGGCTCCATTATCCTGCACTTGCTGCGACCGTCGAGGTGGTATTTGTCCGAAAAAAAGGGGCCATGGAATGGTCCCTCCCAAGTTACGGTATATCCCCTGCTTAATTCCTTTGATACTATGTCATTTTGAAAGTAATGTTATTGTAGTTTAGGGTTACATGTCAGGTTAGGTTTTAGTGGTTTCTTACATTGTGGGGACAGTGATTCTGTCATTTTTATTTTAAAATTTGTCTTGAAGCATGCTGTGAACATGTGCGGTTAGTCTTTTGATGCCGAAATTTTTGACTTTTTATTGATTGTTATTATATATTGTTGCTGTACGTCGGTGGTGGCTATCATTAAGTGTTAATTGGTTGAATTCTTTGTTGTTGTGGTCCATTGATATAATATAGGAAATGTATTGTTAATGTGTGGTCCATGTGTTGTTCAGAAAGCATTTATTATGGTGATTGTCTTAGAATGACTGTCCTCTACTGATTTCGACCATTATTGTTTGTCTATTTTGAGTGGGAAATTCCTTGGCTTCTACTGATGTTCTTTATTTCATTTTGTTTTTTATTCACACTTGCAGATCCGAAAACTAAATACTTGTCTGTTGTGTTTCATTATGGGGGTGTCTATGAGAATATGCCCAATACTAAGTATACAAGGGGGGGGGGGGGGACAGGCTAGTCTTTGAATTTGTAAAGGCTCATGAACTAAAGTTGGCTGACTTAGACAACTTCAGTTCAAAAGCCGGGGTTGAGGGAGGGAAAAAGTATCATATCAAGCTACAGGATGGTGCTTTTTTGTTTATTGGTGACGATGAAACACTTAGGGAGAGGGCTGTTAGCTTCTTAACCCTTAGGGAGATGCACGTTTACGTTGAGCAAATAGTACCCGACCCTGACGATGGCCAAACCATTTTAGACTCCGATTCTGAATATGAGTCCTTCGAAGACCCTGACTTTATTATAGGAAATGAATGCGTTGACGAGGATGACGATGTTTTGTTTGATAGAAACATTGACCGTAGAATGGGTGTAGACTTGGATGCAATAGATCCTACGAACCTAAATGGGGGAAGCTACTTCGTCGAGTGTACCGTGAACTCGGGGAATGTGGGGGGCGTAGGATTGGGTGAACCTATAGCAGTTGAGTTGGGTGGCCCTTCTAGATTAGACAAGGGCAAAAAAAAGGTAGTTGCTGAATCTAGTGAAGAAGAGCCAGATAGCGAGGAGGAGAATGACGTTGTTGGCTGTGAGAGGGATGATTTTGATGAGGGCAGGGTTTCTGAGTCGGACGAGGGTGGGGACAGACCTAATTACCCCGTGTTTAATCCTAAAACAATCTACAATCCTGATTTTGCCCTTGAACATGTCTTTGTCACCAAAAAAGAATTTCAGAAAGCTGCTGAATCTTATGCCATTAAGGTTAGAAGACCAATTAGATTAAAAAAGAATGACGATAGGCGTATTTATGCAAGTTGTGCTTCCAAGAGTTGCAAATGGAAGATTCATGTTTTAAAAATGAAAGATGAGTCTTCTTGGCAAATTAGGAAGTACTATCCAAAGCATAGATGTGCTACTTCGCAAAAGATGGGTCAGAACCTAACTTCTAGGTGGTTGAGCGAGAGGTTTATTCAGCGTTTTCAAAGCGATAAAAAAGGAAATGTACTTGCCTTTATGGATGATGTGAATAGTGACATGGGGGTCACAATATCCCGACAGCAAGCCTATAGAGCCAAAATGAAGGCCTTAGAGATGATTGAGGGTGACCCTGATGCTCAATTTGCCAAATTATGGGGGTATACCGAAGAACTTAGGAAGACTAACCCGGGTTCCACAATTATCCTAGGGACGACTGATGATGGGGGAGTGATTAGGTTCAACACTTTCTACTGCTGTTTTGATGCACTTAAAAGGGGTTTTAAAGCTGGGTGTAGACCCATTTTGGGAGTGGATGGCTGCTGGTTAAAAACCAAGCATGGAGGGATTCTCTTGACAGCCGTTGGGGGTAGACGGGAACAACAATCTCTATCCCGTAGCCTATGCGGTCGTCGAGAAAGAGAATGGGGAAATTTGGGAGTGGTTCCTTACAGTTTTAAAACAAGATCTTCAAATAATTAGTGAGGAATTTACCTTTATTTTCGACAAACAAAAGGATCTAATCCAAGCTTTCCAAAAAGTGTTCCCTGGATCAGCCCACCGTTTTTGTGTAGGACACATGCATAATAACCTAAAAGCTGCCGAGTTTCGGGGTGTTGCGTACAAACAAGCAATGTGGAAGGCTGCTTGTAGTACGACCGTAGGTGAATTTATTGAGAAGATGAGGGAGTTGAAGGATTTAAATGAGGGTTGTTGGGAGTGGTTCCATGATAAACCGCCCGAGCAGTGGTCGAAAGCGTTTTTCCCAGAAACGTCTAAGTGCGACATGCTATTGAATAATGTGTGTGAGTCATTCAATTCGGCTATCTTAGATGCTAGGGGCAAGGCTATTATTACAATGCTAGAATGGATTAGAGAATACTTAATGAAAAGATTACAAAAGCATCGGGATAGGTCTGTTGGGCGATGGAAAGGGAAAATATGCCCGAGGATCAGCAAAATTATAGAACGGAATATGGAGCGAGTGTCGGATTGTAGTGCATTGAAAGCTAGTGATAGACACTACCAAGTGAGGTGCTTTTATGGTGGACAATATACAGTTGATATGGAACGTTTGGAGTGCTCCTGTCGTTCTTGGCAGTTGACGGGCATTCCATGCACCCACGCACTTTGTGCCATATTGGGACAAAATAAGGACCCCGATAACTATGTCAGTGATTACTACAGTGTGACTACCTACCTAAATGCATACGAAAATGCCATATTGCCTATCAGTTATGAAACATTGTGGGGGGATTCACTCTTTATCCCTCCACTTCCACCTGATTTCGGTAAAAAGGCAAGCCGAGGTAGGAAACCAACTGTTAGAAGACCAGAACCAGGCGAGAAGATTACAAAGACAAAGAAGATCGGACGAGGAGCCAAGCTTCAAAAAATGCGTAGATAGCAATTGACGGTCCGTTGTAAGAAGTGTGGTGAGCAAGGTCACAATGTTGCGGGATGTACAATGGCAGTGGTAAGAGTATTCTTGAAATGTACTAAATTCTGTTATTTTTTTTATTACAAGCAAAGTGATTTGTATATTAACTGATCTTTAACATTTGTGATGTAAACCCCTGCCGTAGAGTGACATAGGTGGCATTCCGGAGGCAACGACTGAAGCCAACCAAGGAGCAAACAGTATTAATGAAAATCTGCCCCAGGTTCGTGTTTGTTTTATAAATAATCATACCGAATTAGTTTACTGATTGGTGCTCATTATGTCAATTAGAAGTCAATTTTAATTTACTGATATGACCTGTGTGTTTGTAGACTGAAAACTTGGCAGATTTGGGTTGGGCTCATGTACCGACCACGGGAGTAAGTGGGCAAGAGACAGGACAGGCTGAGGTTGTCTTTTGTCCCTTTTTTGGAACATCTACGATGTTACCTAATTGAATCGGTTGATACTGAATAAATTTGGTCTTCTTTGGCATTCCAGATTGACATAGCTGATGGATTGACTAAAAAAAGGGGCTCAATGAAAGCGATAAAAAAAGAGTATGTTGATATTCTTACAGCTTTGTAAGGTAATCTGCTCCTAGCTGTATGTGGTATAATGCTTTTTTTTTTTTTTTTTTTTTTTTTTGTGAAACTTATAGGGGTCTGCCAAGGTTGGTGAAGTGAGTGGCGCTAACAAAAAAGCCAACAGTTCGAGCCACGGGAATGAGGTACAAAACTTGAAATATTATTTTTCTATCATTGATTATTACATCCTCCCCCGACTTGTTAAAATAATTTCCTTTTTTTTTTTTTTTTTTTTTTTTTTTTGTTTTAGCTTGCACCACCTAGAGTAGTTGCCCGTACACTGTTCGATGAGGAAGTCCCTGTAGCCATTGGTAATCATACTCAGAAAAGTGTTGTGACGGGCGACTCCTGGCTCAATCCAGTGCAATCGACACCTGTTCCTGGTCCGTCTATGTTCTAATAGCTCCAAATGGCTCAGCCGAGACCCCATTCAGGGGTCATTTTTAGAGCACCTGCGTCGTTTGCTCAAGGACACTTCAGCTACTCGGCTAGAACAGCGGTGAATATTGAAAAGGGCGGCCCTATTGTTCTCGATGGTGGAAAAAAATTCTTAGATCTTTCGAGCCAAGGCAGTAGTTCAAATGCCAAAGACAAGGGATAGAAGAAAAATTAGTTCATTTCTGGTTATTGTGTTTTTGTTCGCTTTGCGAAAGTGATTTGTATTTGTCTCCTTTTTTGCTATTGAAAACACTAGGAGAACAATTACTTTATGGGTAGAACAAGTGAAGTATTTGTAGTGCTTGTGTGCACTTGCTGAACAGTTCGTAGTGCACGTTTGCACTCCTTTTGTGGGGGATTTTGTCTTGATGTAGTGTGGCCAAGAATATAACTAATGGTTCAGCTGTTTTTGTATAAAGCATCAAAATTGTTAATTTTAGATGGGATATCATTTTGTCACTGATGTATGTGCACAAGAATTCAATTATCATGTATCTTTTAGTAACAAGGCAATTGTTTATCTCCATAGACTACATATCAGGTTCATAGTGAAACAATTGCCGCTGGGAGGGCAATGTCAATTTGCAAAAGTGAATGTACAATGTTAATTAGAAATTGGTCGATTCGATCTTGTTATATGGACGTAAACTATTACGTATAAAATTTAATACATTATAATAGCAACATAAAACACACCAGTTATCAAAAGGGGAAATTCGTTCAAACAAAATTTCCACTAAAACACAAACCTACAAACCATGTCTAAATTAGAGAAGCTACACAAAATATCACATTACAACTAAGGGAAATCAAAGAAGGTAATACAACAAAAAAACATGGACTTGGTGGTACCAATCTATCTACAATTTGACCTTCAAACTAGGAGATCATCTTAGCATGTTCGGTTTGCAGCTTGTAGACTTCCCCGAGCAAGTCGATCCAAAGATCATTCCCACAAAACAAAAGAAAATTACTAAGACCACACCTCCGAAAACCCGCGTTGCCTGCAACTGGGATTTGGTCCGTACAACTTCGATTTGTTTCGACAACTCTTTGTTGACAGATTTCATAGCTCTAAGCTTCATATCAAGCTTTCGTTTCTCCTCTTCAAGTATGTCGAATTCAATCTTTGCGACTGTCAACAATTCATCTAACTTTGCATTTTCGTTCCCCGCGCTCTCGATTTCAGCCCTGTTTTCGTTTAACCTCCTCAATAATCCCCGAAAAATAAGCCTACTCCGCTCACAAAGGGGCTGATCAATCCACCGGAAGAAGATGCAATAGCCGGGTTTTTGGTGCAGTAGATCGAGAGGGAAAAAGTGGAAAATTAGAATCAAGCTTACCAAAAAGAATTCGGATTTAAATCAGGAATTATACCGGGTAATTTCCGCAGCCATAAAATCGACGACCAACATTGTCGTCTTTCCATGAGGTCACCAGGGGGATGTGACGCCACAGTGGCAAAGCGGCTGTGTCTGCGAGCTTCCGCTGGAAGTTGCCATGGAGATTCTTGCTCCTTTTTGGAGTTGCAATTTTAGAACCCTAAATTGCTTTTCTGTTCCCTATCTCTGAACGCACAGCAATGGAGAAGAAGGAAGAACTTTATTTTTATTTAATTATTTGTATCTTATGTGGCATCCTTATGTGTCATTTTATTTAAAGAAATAAATTAAAAAAAAAAAGCCAGCAAATCAGTTTTTTGGCCACGCGACATATCCACCGGAAAGACCCCACAAAAACGAGTCACGTGTAACATTCCGGCCAATTAAATTTTTTTCGACCAAATTTGGCCTCAAATTGGACAATTTTTCGAATTATAGGACTAAATTGAAAAAGGTAATATTTATGAGACCATTTGCGTAAAAGTATAAAATTATGGGACGATTTGAGAAATTTTCCCCGAAAAAAGATGGCTGAAATCATTAGAAGGATGATACAAATTTTGTAATAAACATGAGTAACCGAAAAGAGATTGATTCATTTTTTTTTTTTGCATAGATACACACAACATTACTTATATACATATATAAGCACACAAAACACGTCATTACCTCACATACAACAGAGTCATCCACTAATGAATTCACACAATATTATTAATTACCCTCTTCGTCCGGTCTAACTTATCTATTTTGATACAGAAATCCTGAATACCATAAGAGCCTTTATCCAAAGTTTATATATATATATATATATATATATATATATATATATTACTATTACTACTAATATAAAAGTATGAATTGTTTCGTCCTGTTTTTGGTTTGGTCTTTTCTTGTGATGTCTATAATACCCTTTCAAACATTAAATTTAAAGGATAGATAAGTAATTTCACAATCATTAAATTTTAAATTATTAATATTATTAAAACACGTATCTTTATATAATAGTAACATATATATAATAGATGTAGATTTACAGATATACCTATAGATTCAACATATACAAAACTTATGTATCGATTATTTTGTCAAATTTTTGGTAATGTTAGTTATGCATGTTTATGATATTTGATTTGTATCAATGACTCCACTTATCAATCATTCCTCACGAAAATATACGTGCCCTATTTTTTATGATTTTTATTTATAGAAAAGTCAACTCCCAAAGATAAAATATATTCCCTCCATTTTAAAATAATTAATATTTTTAGTTTCTTAATATTTTTTTTTTAATAATTAATGTTCTAGATATATTTTACCACTTTTCTTAATTTTACTCCTATGTCAATTCTAAAATATCTTTTACTTTTTAATCTCCAACTCATATTTGATTTCATCAAATCTTATCAACCACAAAATCTAAGAGGTGTATTTGACGATATATTTATTTCTTAATTTCTTCGTTTCTTTCTAAAACATCATTTATTTTGAAGGGTTAATTGCATCAACCCCATCAAACTATCAACGTTTTTACACATAAACTACTAAACTTTTTTTATTGCATCTTTACATATAAACTATGCAAGTTTTGCAGATAAACCATCAAACTTATTTTCCAATTAGCAGATAAACCACCAAACTTATTTTTCGATCATTTTTTGTTGGAAATCCACACGTGACTTGCGTGTGATAATCTTTTAATGGATTTTTTTGTACAAACAACCTTTTTAGTATGCTAAAAATATAAAAGAATTTCACATCTTTCTTTTCCATAACAATTTCTTTGAATCATCAATAGTTCTCTCTCCTAATATCTAGAACCTCCATTGTTGAAGATGAGCAGCTCCTCTACCTACTAAAAAGCATGTTTGGAAAGAAAAAAACTCTTAAAAATTTATAACGCGCAAGTTACACGTCGAATTCCGGCGAAAAATGATTGAAAAATAAGTTTGGCGTTGTATATGCCGAAATCTTTATAGTTTATATGTATAAGTGCCACAAAAAAAGTTCAGTAATTTATGTGACAAAACGCTGATAGTTTGGTGTGGTTGCTGTAAATAACCTATTTTGAAACAATGACAATAGTTAAAAAATGTAATCTAATACATTTAAATTACAAATTGCCCCATCCTTTGTCAACTGTTCCGCTCCTCTCTCTCTCACTCTCCCTCTGCAAGTCTACACAATTTCTCTCTCACTAAACTTATACATTAGCGTACACACATAAGTGTCCATATATAAAGACAAGAAGTATTGCAATGAGGAATTCCATACTCCCTCTCATAATACAAAAGTGTAGATCCATTTTCTCTGATAGTTTCTTCTCTATCTCTTTTCTTCCTGAGAAATATCATTGATGTGTTTACGATGCATATAACACCCTTTCAAAATATTAATTTTAAGGATGATCATTAATTCCAGAATTATTAAATTTTAAATTATTAATATTATTAAACCATGTAATTTTAGATGATAGTAATAATATCTATAAATATCAATTTACAGATATACCAATAAATCAAACCGAGATCCAATATATCCCAACTACTAAGCTTATTTAATCCTTTATTCTTAACCCTATTTAATCTATAATTCCTTACTCTTTAGCAACATAATCAATGCGTAAATATATACCCTAATAGTTTTTTATTGGTGGGACAATCACATAAATTTAGGTTTGGGGCCTCTAGTTAATTTTTAATGTTTGTAGGTGCAAGGGCGAGTTAATAATTTTTCAATTTTTGAATCTTCATTCTTGAAATGATTTTCTTTTATTCAAATGAAGTCCGGACTTTCTCTATTGAAGGCAGAATATACTAAATAAAAGGAATGATTTTTTTTATAATAACAAATTGAATGAGTACAAAAAATAATATTCTGGAGTAAACAAAAACTTGTTTGTGGCGGTCGCACAAATCTCATTCCGTGTAACGGGTCAACTTAAATATAGTGAAAAGGAATGAGTAAATAGGGCTCCGCCTTCTTCTCATTGTTTTGGGTAAATAAGGCTTTGTCACACGAAATAAGATCTGTATGATGGCCACACACAAGAGTCACTCTTTGGAGAATAGAAGAAAGAAAAGACTTACATGTAATGCAAGAGTATTATTGAATCCGTTTGAGTCGAATATTAAGTAACTTAAATTTTATGAATAAAAGTAGTTTTGTTAGGTAGAAAATCCTATTGTAATTTTGTATAATGTTTTATGTAGAATCAATATTCAATGAATTGGTAATTTGAACTACGTGGATTGAATAAAGTACCTGAATGCATTCATTGGGGTGCTAAAAGATTTAATTTCGAACGTCCGACTTTTTGTTGACATAGTGGGTAAGTGAAACTTGCTCCTGTTGAAGTTTAAAGAATTATATGATTTGTTTACCTCTGACATAGAAGAGGCGATGTATTTTCAATTAAACATTCGTTCGTATAATTCTATATGTTCCTTTACTTTATTTGGTGTCTAATTGGATAAAGAGCTCGCCTCTGCAATAAAATACATTTGTACTTTTCATGTACAAGGAACGGTGTATCACAATCTTCCAGCATTAAAAACTAATGACGATACAAAATGAAGTTGAGAATATAGATATTATAAGCTTCAAATTCAAAATCAAAAGTGATCAATGTTTTTATTAGCTGGACAATTGTTGCAACAATATACAGTTGATAACTAATATATAAAGTTGGATACAACACGATTAATTTTTTTCCTAAATAATTAGAAAAATATGAGAACAGAATTATATCAAGGAATCGTAGATATCATTTTTAAAAGAGAAACTAGAGGTAGTGAAATTGGAAAGAGAATCATTCCTCCAGAATCATTTGATATTAGGTCACAAATTTGAAAAACCGGGTTTGTTTATCACAATAAGTTGCAATCATGACTGGAAGAAAATTTAAGAAAATATGATGGTCAACGATCATAAGATCGTCCAGATTTGACTGCAAAAGTTTTTCGGGTAAAATTATAAATTTGAAAGATCAACTATTCAATATTCTAAAAAGTAGCAGCACATGTTCATGTTGTCGAATTTCACAAAAGGGAATTGCCACATGCTCACATGCTTTTTATTTTAATGATAGAGAATAAGATAATTAATGTCAATTTGTATAATAAGTATGTTCATGCTGATTATCCTGATGAAGAAAAGTATCCCAAACTATATGAGTCAGTAAAGAAACATATGATGCAGAGACTATGTGGAAAAAAAATTCAAAAATTCATGCATGATTAAAGTTGTGTGTAAATGTCACTACCCAAGACCGTATTTGTGAAATAACAATACGAAAATATGGTCACCCGACTTACCAAAATAGGGAAATGGAGCACCAGCGCAAGTTTGCAATGTAAAATTAGATAACCCATGGATAGTTCCTTAAAATCCATATTTATTGTCTCTATATAATTACTATATCAATGTAGAAAAATTAACTGGAGTAAAGCCTATGAAGTATTTTACAAGTACATCTATAAAGGTCATGATAAAGTGGTTCTTAATATGACACAAAATGATGACAATACTACCATTAACGAAATCAAATAATTTCAAGATGTACTATGGGTTTCTGCTCAAGAAGCCATGTGGATAAGTTTTTTAATTTAATTTAAATTAATATACCCAGCAGTTACAACATTAATCAACAATGTGTCACCTAATGGAATAATCAAAGTTTGAAGAAAATAATTGATGACACTTTTGATTTAAAGATAATGCACATGAAGTTTTTAATCATGTATGCTAGAGATAAGATATCTTTTCAAGGAATTCCTAGAACACTATGTGTGGGGGGAAAAAAAGTGTTGGAGAGAAATGAATAGAGGAGAAGTGATTGGACGTATAAGTGCTGCAAATCCAGTTGAAGTTAGAAGGTACTTCAAAGGTTTCTCTTGAATCATAGGCGAGGACCAATAGAGTTATTATAAGCTTCAAAATCTAATACAATCCATACTTTTATTAGTTGGACGATTGTTGCAACTATATGCGGTTGATAACTATATAAAATTGAAGACAACAAGATAAAATTTTCTCTGAAATAATCAAACAAATTTGAGAGCATAATTATATTAATGAATCATGGACATCATCTTTAAAAGAGAAACTAGAGGGAGTGAAGTTGAAAAGATAATCATTCTTCCACAATCATTTATAGGTGGTCCAAGAGATATGTGGCGCATATATCTACACGCATTGACATTAGTTCACAGATTTGGAAAATCGAATTTGTTTATCACAATGACTTGCAATCTTGATTGGAAAAAAAATCAAGAAGATATTATGATGGTCAGCGATCACAAGATCGTTCGAATTTGACTACAAGAGTTTTTCAGGCAAATTGCATGATTTGAAAGATCAACTATCCAAAAAAGTAGCAACACACGTTCATGTTGTCGAATTTTAGAAAATGGGCCCACATGCTTATTATTTTAAAGTCGGAGTAAAAAAAATAATACCGATCAGTATGATAAGTATATTTGTGCAAAAATTACTATCAAGAAAATTATCCTGAACTATATGAGTCGGTAAAGAAACATATAATGCACATACCATGTGGAGAAAAAAATCCGAAAAATTCATGCATGGTTAAACATAAGTGTAAAAGTCACCACACAAGACCGTTTGATGAAATAACAATACAAGGAAAAGATGTTTACCTGACTTACCAAAGAAGAGAAAATGGAACATCAATTCAAGTTCGTAATGCACAATCAGATAACCAGTGGGTAGTTCCTTACAATTCATATCTATTATTAAGATATAATAACTATAGCAAAGTAGAAATATGTTTTGGAGTAAAAAGTTGTGAAGTATTTGTACAATTACATCTTTAAATGTCATGATAAAGTGGTTGTTAATGTAGCACAACAAGATAAAAATAACACCATTGATAAAATCAAACAATGTAAAGATGCATGGTGGGTTTCTCCTCAAGAAGCCATGTGAAGAGTTTTTTTTAATTTAATTTAAAGGAAATATACCCAGCTATTGTAACATTGCAGCCTCGCCTACATAACCAGCAATATGTCCCTTATTGAAATAATAAAAATTTTCAGAAAATAGTGGATGACAATTATTATTGAAAGACAATTCTCACAGAGTTCTTGGTCATGTGTGCTAGAGATAAAGATGCAAGAGAATATCTTTACAAGGAATTCCTAGAGCACTGTGTGTGAGACTTAACGAATAAGTGTTGGAGAGAAAGGAACAAAGGAGAAGTGATTGGAAGTATAAGTGCTGCAAATCCTGCTGAAGGTGAAAGGTACTATCTAAGGTTACTCTTGAACCATGTACGAGGACCAACATCTTTTAATTATTTGTTGACAATTGCAAAAAAATTAAATGCTCCACTTTTAAAGAGACGACTAAAAAAAGAGGATTACATGAAGCAGATCAAAGTATTTATGAATGTCTGAATGAAGTTATTACTTTTCAAATGTTATATGAGTTAGGAAGGCTGTTTGCTATTATCTTAGTAGACTATGCTCCCACGGATATGCTGTTTGTCTATTTTGAAAATTTATCTTAGTGGTTGCAACTGCAAATAGACAAACAACTTAAGTAGCAGATCAAAGTATTTATGAATGTCTGAATGAAGTTATATTACTTTTCAAATGTTATATGAGTTAGGAAGGCTATTTGTCTATTTGCAGTTGCAACTGCAACATCTGGAGTAGCCTCATCATATGACAGGAGAAAGAACACCCTTCAAAATTCCGATAAATGCATATGAAAGCAGTGAATCTAATATTTCTTGACAAAATGTAGCTATTGTATTATTTCAAGTACCCAAACTATTTTTACGGGATGAAGCACCAATGGCTAAAAGATGGTTGTTGAACATGTGAATCAACTGCTCAAGGATATAATGGAAAATTATAAAGATTTTGGAGGAAAAATAATCGTTTTTCTGAAGACCTTAGATAATTATTGCCGGTTGAATCTAGGGCAACAATTCTTCAAACAATATTTTCTAGCATGGAATCACAATTATGGCCTAAAATACAAAAGATAGTCGTTACAAGAAACATGAGATTAGGAAGTGATCCAAGTTTCATCGAGTTCTTGTGAAGAGTAGGAAATGGGCAAGAACCAACTTATGAAAAAGAGAATATAACATATATGGAATCACATCCAAGGAAAATTTAGAAAATAAAAAAATTCAAATCACAAAATTGCTCTCGGAGGTTGGCTCTATATTGGCGCAACGTGTTTATGATGTTATATTAAATGTTGTATCCTCATAAAATTATATTAAAATTTTACAACAACTGTTATAATATTACAGATACATATTTTTCTGGATGGTTCATCAAAATTAGTTGTAGGAAAAAAAAGGAAATTGATAGTGTCACATAACTTTCAGTACGACTATTGGAGTTCAATTACAATAATGCTTCAATAAGATCGAAAGTTATACGGGTTGGAAAAGAAACAACATACTTAAAGATAAAAACAACAATTATCTAGATGAAGAGGTAAGTACTTAAAAAAACAACATTTCAAAATATTATATACCAATAAGAATTCAACATACTGCATTGCAGGGTGTCCTCATAGGAGCATTGATCTTTAATGAAGATGTGGAGGTTTTAAAAGACAAATTAGAAAGAGGTAACATACACCTAATATTAAGTGTGATGGCAAAAGTATCAACACAGATTACTTAAACATATATTCAAAAAAGGAAAAAGTTCTCAGTACGAGAAGCAATATCGAAGAAGCAACACAGAGTATCGAAGAAAATATTAGATATAACTTGGAACAATTTAAAGACCTCGGGACCAAGTTTGGCGACAAAAAAAAGATTTGGTAAATTTTTTAAACCCTAAGTGTCTATACAAATACGATTTAATTTGACAAAAATGATAAAAATATATTTTAAATGAACCAAATGTTTGTGGAATGCTTGCACATGTGGATAATGCCAAAATATATAGTCACAAATCATAAGGGGCAAGAATTAACCTTGAGGGAAATAACTATCACGGACACACAATAAGTAAAATCTTCTTCGATTTTTTTTCAAGTAAAGTGCGTAATTCTTATCTAGCAAAAATCTTAAACAAATATATTTAAACATGTATACATAAATATTTGTATCAAACAGGGAAAATTAGCATAAATGTTTCCTTTTGGGAAGACGTGACAAGAATAGAGGATGATTATTAAAGAAAACCCATTTTCTTAACAGTTGAAAAAAGTTGCAAACTACAATAGCAAGCGTCCTGCAAATATAGCAAAAGTAGTTTTTTTCATTAAAAATAATATATCAAGTCAAACACAATACAAGCTCCAATTGAGATCTATGAGATGCCTACGAATCAAAGAATGAACAATGCTCATAAAGTGATTCATTAAGATGTCATATAAATTTGAGAGAGATTGATGAAGGTGAATTCAATATACAAATAATTTAGAGCATATATTATATTATATTTCAATAAAAAACATGTTTGTCCTCGATGAAATAGGGAAGCTAATGTTGTTTCACCGAAATAGCAAACAAGGTGGAAAATATTCCAATCATATGGTATGAAGCATGTGACAATTGTATCAGAGGAACCTATAAGGAAGATAGAAAAGTTGTTTGCAAAAAGTGCATCGAAAAATTCATACAAGTTAAAACAAGGTAATACATTCTAAATTTTGCACAATTAGAAATATGAAAATACCGATCTCAAGGTTTATTTAATATATAGAGAAAACCGTTTGTTTAACCCCATCAATATACACACTCTTTTACTTTTAGTGTAGCTCATACAAATATGAAAGCAAGCCTAACTGATAAAAGGATCACTTTCCTATAAATAAATATCAAATTAGCAAAGGACTACTCTATTCCATGTTATTACCATTTCTCACAAAATGAGATTTATAGGACATTCTAATAAGCTTAATTAAATTGAATGTTTGAACTACATTTACGTCTATTCTCCAACAATAATATAAAATATTACAATCAATCACCACCACAAATAGTTGTATACTTTCATCCCTATCACTTAAAAAAAGAAAGCACCATATTGAGCCATGATTTATTTATGTAAAAATAGCATGCAAATGACAAAAAGGTACATATTTGTGATGATTATAAGCATAAAGAAGTCATGTTTCTACAATCCGGATACTTTAAAAACTTAAACTTACGTAGTTGTCAACATTCTCCACATACTATCTTATGATATTTAACAAACAAATAAAATCTTATACTTTAGCCCAAAATAACAAAAACTGACAAAGCAAAGATAATAATATATATGTTTTACCATATAAAGTTGATATTTATGCTCACAAAATAAGGGACTAAACGAGAGAGAGAGAGAAACGAGAGAAATGTTGAGAGTGTCATTCTATCTTTAAATTTATTTTAATCATAGATGATACTAATAATAATAATAATAATAAAAAGAATAAGACCACGAGCAACGCACGTGCTCATTGCTAGTATAATTCTAAAAGTACAGCATTACATCTGTATATTATATCCATCACTACCGATACATGTATTGAGTCATTACCTTATATGTATATCCATGGAAACATACATTAAGGTAATCACCATTGATAAATGTTTATATTGGTAATTGCCATGGATATAAGTTCCCATCAATGTTTACAATCGAGTGATTACCTTATGCGTATATCTACCATGTTAACATATATCAATATTAAATTACCATCGATATACATATAAGGTGAAGACTCAATGTATATAAACATAAGTTATCATCGGTTCATTATAGGTAATGTTGACATGTGACGAATACTTAGAAGACAAATAATCTTCACAAGGACGTAAATTCTAGAGAACTAGAATGTCGAAAGAAAGATTTTTATTAACAGATGAATGAAAACTAAAAGTATAGACAAGTATTTATAGAAAGATAAAGAACTAAACAAACCCTAAATCTGAAAAGACATATTATCTCATTATATTAGGGATACCGGGTTATGTAGTCAATAGGCAAATATAATAATATTTTTAATTAGCCATATGTTGTGGCGACTTATTTTTTAGCCATTTTGTTGCTAACTAAAAAAAATCCCTAATTAATATTTCAGAATTATACTGCCGGCCCCTCCTCTTACCCCTCCATTCAATTACAAATCTTTTACTCATTTTAGTTGATACAAATCCCCCAATCCCACCCCCACCGATACACTGTGACCGACTCTCCAACCCTTACTGTTCTGGCAATTTTCAATAGAAGACTTGGTGATTCATCTCTTAACTGTCGACCCGCATCCAAACAACCTTCAACCGACGATGAATCCTCCACTTCATCTTCCAGTGGTCATATGCCGTTACAGGAAAGCTTCGATTATGTATTTTGATTTGGTATTTATTTTTTGAAACGCTTCGGTTTGAGATTTAGATTTTTTAAAATGATTGATGGTTAAAGGATTTTGTATTTACAATGATTGCTTTTGCAATTATATTGGTGAAATGTTGATGCATATCAAATTGGGGAAACTAAACAAATGTACATTAGTGAAACTGGGGAATATGAACATATAGAGATATATTGATCTCTATATGTACATCTTCCCCAGTTACACTGATGTACACTTTGTGTTTATCGATGGAATTTCGCTTAAATCAATCTATTTGTTGTTCAATATGTTTTGGTATTTAAATTTCGGATTATTTTAAGGAAATAACATGTATATCGATGCATCTTTTAGCATCGATTAAATTTATATTGTTACAAAATATTGCATCGATATACATGTTGTTTTTTGTTTCTTTAAACATGTATACCAATGCAATCCATCGATATAGAATTATATTGATGCAAATTGTTGCATTGATATGCTTTTTTTTTTTAAGCATAATATATTGAAGCATTGATTTGCATCGATATAATTGTATATGATCGCTCCATTTTCTACCAGTTATACCGCAAGTGGACGGTGTAGTTAATAGCTTAGTGGCAAACAAGATCGTGTCCCATAGAGACTAGAGAAGATGACACACCTAAATTAACAATACGATGTTCTAACCCTGGTATATCTAAGCGGGTCGATTAAGTGTTTGATTGGTATTTCCTTAATTACTCTAACTATGACTAACCATTAAAATAATACAATAATTAAACAAATTATAGTTACTTAACTAAACTAAAAAATAAAATACTATCTTAGGGTTGTCGATTTCAAAATCAATTACAACTTTAATTAAACTCATTATTCAGATTGGTCCTATTGCTATGAGGCTTCTTAATGTGTATCTCAAACCTCTTTTTCGAGCGTCTGATAGATAGATCGTATACAACATACCACCTCTCATTTTTTCCTATGTATACAATTCCTAACAGTGTCTAAAAATAACCCCATAACCATTCGCAACCTCTCGGTTTGTTGAATGGTTATGTTATGTGCAGTTTGACTATCAATATCCTCACTTTTCGGATCTTGGATAACGATTCACGAGTGCAATACTAGGTGATTAGGATAATTTAACAGTCATCATATCCTGACACATGAAAAAAAATGTACGGATCAAACATGAATCAAAAGCATAAATCATATAATCATCTACATCACAATTGAGTTCTACTTTCTAAAACCCTAAAATATAAAGATTACCCCATAATTATGAAGTAGAAAAATGCATTAAAATGAACAACATAGCTTGATACAAATCACCAGAAATAATAGATGGTGTGATGGCGCGTTCTTCTCGGATACTTGCTGGTACAACTTCTCCTTTTGGGCTTTCTTTAAACTATTTCTGGTTGTGTAAAATAAAAGTTAAATACTAAATTTCTGATAAATTATGCTCTCCTTAGACAGCATAGTAGTCTAGGTATATATAGAGGTACACAAACTAGTAGGGAGAAAACTGGATTCGGGCCACTGACTTATCAAACGCGTGTAAAAAAGTCGAGATACTGCTCAACCGGGATAAATTATGCTCTCCTTGGAAAACATTCATTCTCGTACTTTTGTACAGTTTTAGCTATGATTAAGTGCTTAAAAATCATGTAAAATATGGAGTTATCATATGTCGATGCAAATTACTTCTTCGGTATATTCTTTTGTGGATATTTAGCTTAGTGCATGTATAGTTTTTTGCTTTTTGTTTTTGTGTGGATGTGTACCTTAGTGCATTTTTATATGTATGTACTTTTTCCACAACTAATTTATTTTATTTTTGTTAGGATATTTATTTACAGTATAATTGTTATTTTTCATGGATTTGTAAAGAGATTTATTAACAACCGTGCATGTTGAAATTTTTAGAGCCAGCCCGATGTATTTCCATGCAGGGTTTAAATAGGACACAGTTGTGGGGTCGTATGCTACTTACCATGACAAGCACATCCTTCGTATTGTACACACTGAGCTTGTCAAATGTGGGTTGCTCAAGAAGTTCGAGTAGTCATGTTTCAGGCATTTTTAGGTTAGCTTTGGATATCAACTTCACTAGGAAGATGTTCATGTATCTAATGTCACGGGAGGTTGTGCTAGACCAAGCAAAGCCTTTTGTGACAAGGTTCAAGAATGGTGGGTAACTCCTAAAGTTATCACATCTAGAGATTTTACAGGATAACAATTGTAGGGAGTCATTTGGGGGATTTGTTTGCTGCTGGGAGTATTAGAGATAACCCTCAAGACATACTGAAGATTTCCTTTGTCTTTGTCGCCAATGGATATCTATTCGGCTTGATGGGATGGTGAGGCCTTCAATACTTTTTCGCAGGAGGCGTATGTGTATTAGCGGACCATCCATTTCCTACACACTGTGTTGTATTCAACAGTAGATAGCTAAAGGAATGTGTTATTCCATATGTATGGTTACCCGTTAGCCTTGAAGTTGAGTGTTCTACCTATGTAATTTATGGAATTTCTTATCTCTATATTCAATAAACAATTTATTATTAATTATTATCGTTTATGTTTTATCACATCAGTTCTGGGTATTTGAACGCTTCCCCCAGATAGCCATGACATATGCAGAGCTTATACACATGCATCTTAGGTCGTTTTATATAGGGATGTAAATGAATCAAATCGAACCGAATATTAAGAAATTCGATTCGAATTCGCAAATATAAACTCTAATTCAAATTCGAATCGAATATTAATCGAATTTAAATAGGTGGTTCGAATGCGATTAGTGAGAAATATTCGAACTATTCGATCCTCGAGATTCAAAAAGTTCTTTTTTATTTATATATTTTACTTTTTAAATATTCAAATATTATTATTTTTTTAATTTTTTTAATTACAATTTTTTATAATCTATATTATATATAAATTTATTTAGATATATAGCTATATAAATATATTATTTCCATATATTAAGTATTATATGTATTATTTAATTTCTAAAATATATTATATATGAACGAACCGAATATTCGAATTATTCGAATTGAATATAACTATATTCGAATTCGAATTCGAATGTTATTCGAATCTTATAATTAATTTGTAATCAAATTCGAATTTAAATTTTTCGAATCCGAATCGTCTTAATCGAATTCGAATTACGAATCGAATCAAAAGTATTTGATTTGTTTGCATCCCAAGTTTTATATAGATATTTATGATATTTGCATGTATAAATGGTCAAAATATATTATATTTCTCATATTGAGTGTTTTAACATGTTTTGGAGTAAAATAAGTAAGTATATGCAAAAGAAGGCTTTGGACGAAGTCTGGAGAAGAAACAAGTAAAGATCGAGCAAAAACGGATGAAAAAGGCTAAGGAACGGCTTTGTAGACTAGTCCTAAACCGGATTTGAATCGAAATAGCCACGTCAAAAGTGGCCACGTTTAGCCTGTGAGCACTGAAAGACGAACACGGCCGCGTTTGTGGGTTGATTTACTTTAAGTTACATGCATTTTTCTAAATTGGATCTAATTCAACACCACATGACCCAAGACTTATAAATGGAGGTTTTCAAGAGTAAAGAAGTACACAATCACCATTGGAGAAGTACTTGGAAGCTAAATCGAAGAGCAATGAAGTGACAAGACGACAATTTGATATCAAGATTCTTGTTTTATTATTTATTTTCTTTAGTTATTTTTCCAATCATGTTTGTCTATGAACTTAATTGGGTTTTTCCTTTAGTTATGAGTAGTTAAACACCTATTATGCTCTAGTATTAGAAAGTAGATTGTGAATGATTATGTTTTGATTTTTTTATCTTTAATTCTAGACTCCAATTTGTATTTTTTTATCTATGTGTTGGTTTTATTCCAATGATATGTTTGAACTGATCACTTGAAAAATATCTACATGTTTAACGATTGGGCTTTGAGACAAGGATCTCGTTAATAGCGTAATTATCAATATTGTCCAAGACGAGTGAGATAGTTATGTAGGCATTGGTTTAGGGACTTTTAGGGGTCTTTTGGTTTGGTCGCCTCAAGAGGATGATTATTTCTATTTGATCAACAGGGTTAGACAACATAAGTGCCACCTAATAAACAATATAATTAGTTTAAAAGTCTAGAGTTTTAGGTTAATCTTGCACAAGAGTTCGTAAGAATCGACTTTGCTATTTGATTACTTGTTTCCCAAGAAATTCTTCTTTAATTTGTTATTTTAATGCAAATAGGATTTAGAAAATATCAAATCCATCCACTTATTCGAAAGCCTAGATAGAGTAGAGGTATTACAATTAGGATATTAAGCTTGCATAATACAGTCTCTGTGGATCGACCTTGTCAGCCACTAGCTACTTTAGCACCACTTGCAGTATACTAGGGTATAAAATAGTGCATCACGATTTTGGCATCTTTGTTGGGTACTGACAATTGTGTTAAGCTTATTTTTTGATAAATAACTCGATACTAGACTACACATTACTTTTCTGCACAATTATTTTGTAGTTTTTATTTTCTTATTGGTTTTATGCTGGTTTTCGTATTTTGATCTCAGGTAGCGCATGCCCACCCATTCTAAAGGGAAGGATAAAATCATCCATTTCGACTCAAAAATTGAAGCGACTGCTCGTAGACACAGAACAAAGACACAGTTGCACCACCAGAAAATCCAACCTTAGAAGACATGGTTAGACAACTTTTCGGAGCGGTTAACACTATTCGGGCTTATGTGAACACAATAAGATAACAAAATCACCCACCAACAATAGTACCAACCAATTAAGAAGTTGATAATCAGATAACTATTATGGACTGTCTACATCCCGTGCCAAATCTGCAGTATGGAGGAGCAGAAGAACCACCAATCCAGGTTAATAGTTTTGAGTTAAAGCCAACACTTATCTCTATAGTGCAACAAATTAGTTTGGTGGAGGCCCATTGGAAGATCCGAATGTTCATCTAGGCAGGTTTAAGAGGATATCGGAGACTCTGAAGGTCAACCAAGTGCCACATGAACAGGTAAAACTGCGGTTGTTCCTATTCTCATTGAAGGACAAAACTCTAAAGTTGTTAAACTCATTGGATGATGTGACTACGATGTGACTACTATTCCTGCGGCATATTTGGTTAGTGGGGGGTTTGCGAAGTCTAAGACGGTGGTCAGGGTGGATGACTTTGGGGCGGAGTCATCTTCTGCTCAGGGGTTAACTCAGGCCATGGCGCTCGTTGACTCTGAGATGGTTGAACAATCTTCTTGGTTCCTTTTCAATTTCGGGGTGATGTTGATAAGTAATAGGATGATGTTGCTAAAAATGTTTTGGTGCCGGTGAATGTGGCGTATGACAGGTTTCATTGAGGTGTGCATAGTTCTGGTGCTCGTCGAAGGGGTGTAGGGAGACGTGAACGTCCATGTGGTAGTGTGAGAAGAGGTAAGCTGGCTGGTCGATCAGGGGGAATGAATGTTTTGAGGACGGGCCTTACACGGCCTACTTCTTCTGTGGTTCGGTCAGTTGAGTCGGAGAAGCGTATTTGTCTCCCTCAAGTTGATGATAGTTAAATTATTTTGTCAGCGGAGGCTGGGGAGGCCCATTCCTGCCCTATCCATTGAGCTGTATAGGGTGGAATGCACGCGGGCTTAGGAACCCACATGCACTCCGGAATTTGCGGCGGCTACTTGCTAAAAAAGATCCCGATATTCTGTTTATTAGTGAGTCTAAATTATGTAAAACTAGTTGTGATAGATTACGTATTTTGTATTCCTTTACAGGTATGTCTTGTGTAGACCCGATTGGACATAGTGGAGGTCTTGGATTATTTTGGAAGGATAATGTTGATATTGCAGTTTTTTCTTACTGTAAGGGTCACATTGATTGTCCTCTTATGTTTATGGATGTGATTTGGCGTTTTACTGGCTTTTATGGCAATCCTATTTCTCATTTACGCTCTCAATCATGGATGTTGCTGAAATGTTTAAGGGAAATTGCTGATTTGCATGATTTACCATGGGTCATTGGTGGAGACTTCAATGAAATCATGTATGATTCTGAAAAGTTTGGTGGTGCTGTCAAGCCATCCTCTCAAATGAATCTTTTTTTAGATGTTCTTACTGAAATTGGCGTTCAAGATTTGGGTTGTTCGAGTGATTTTTATGTGTGGTTTACTCACATCCATGATGGGAACAATATTTTAGAAAGGCTTGATCGGTTTGTTGCTTCTTTAGCATGGCGTAACCTTTTCCCTACTGCTACAGTTCAAATTTGGAGTTCTTGTCTGATTATCGTGCCTTATATTTGCAACTGTGTATTGCTAATTCGGTAGCGCTGTTCAAACATCATCCTCGTTTTTTTTTCGAGCATTTATGGATAGTGGAAGAGGATTTTATGGAGTGTATGGAGAGTTATTGGTCCGCTCTTCCCATTGATATGTCTTTGTTTCATAAATTGGAAGTTTCTCAATCTTTTCTATGGCATTGGTCGATCTCTCGCTTGGGGGCTCGTAAAAAAGATATTTGTAATGCTCGTTCTAGATTGAATTCGGCCCTAAGGCCAATGGGGGATGAGATGGATGTGCGTGAAGTACAAAAATATCATAGATTGCTTGAAACTCTTTGCATGAAGGAGGATCTTCATTGGCATCAGCGTGCTCAGGATAATTGGCTTCAGTATGGAGATCAAAATACAGATTTTTTCCGTACCATGGCTTCTGATAGACGAAGAAGGAATTTGATACTCGATCTGTTGAACCGACATGGTGACTGGTGTTCTGAACTAACTGTTATGACTGAGATTATTGTTAGCTTCTACAAGAGTTGGTTTCATCGTCTCGATCGACTTCGGATGATATCCAATCTATTTTGGAAGATGTTCAACCTTCTCTTTCTTCATCTCAGATTGAGTCAGTTGCTCGGCTTTTCACTACGGAGGAAGTTCAATGGGCCTTGTTTGAGATGCATCCTTCATAGGCGCCAGGTATAGATGATTACACTGCTTTGTTTTTTCAGAAAACTTGGTCTTTTACAGGCTCTGATGTTATCAATATTGTTCTTGATATTCTTAATAATGGAGCGAATTTGCGTGTATGGAATAGAACTGTTGTCACTCTTATTCCGAAAGTATCTGAGCCTCATACTTTGAAGGATGATAGGCCCATTAGTTTATGTAATACTGTTGCTAAAATAGTTTCCTGGGTGATATCTAATCATTTGGGGCTATTTTTGGTTGATCTTGAATAAAGTGCTTTTATTCTGGGTAGACTTATAACTGATAATGTTTTGATTGGTTTTGAATATATGCACTGGATCCGGTGTAATAAGCGTACGAGAACGGGTTATTGTGCTCTTAATTTGGACATGAGTAAGGGCCTATGATCATGTTGAGTGGGACTTCTTATGTGCCCTGATGTTGAAGATGGGTTTCTCGTATACTTTGATCCAGTTGATGTATCAGTGTTTGTCTTCTGTTTCTTATGTTTTTAACTTGAATGGGTTGGTTGTGGGGAATGTTATACCATCTCGTGGTCCTTGTCAAGGATTTCCTTTATCTCCATTACTCTTTTCTCTCTGTTCTCAGGGCCTTTTGGTCTTATTAAATCGTGCTCAGAGACAGGGCCTGATTCGTGGGGTTCGACTTGCACCATCCTGCCCCGCCTATTTCTCACTTGTTTTTTGCTGACGATAGCTTGTTGTTCTCCCGTGCTACTTCTAATGATGCAGTTTAGATTCGAAGATGTCTTATGAGGTATGTACGGGCTTCTGGGCAAGTCATTAACTATGATAAATCCGCTATTACATTTAGTCCGAAGGTCCCTTCACACACTATTTCGGCTATTAAACAAGTGTTGTCTATTTCAGTTGTCCAAGGGCATGATCTTTTATTTGGGTCTTCCTATTTTCTCTCTTCGGAGTAAGAAGTTGCAATTTCGTTTTTTAAGAGAAAAAGTTCTGAAGAGATTGAATGCTTGGAGTAGTAAGATGTTTTCGTGTGGTGGTAAAGAAGTGATGATTAAATCAGTTTTACAGTGTATTCCCACTTATGTTTTGTCGTGTTTTCGTGTGCTTAGCTCCATTTGTCGGCAGTTAGAGAAAATATGTGCCAACTTTTGGTGGGGCTCTGATTCTGAACATCGTAGCTTGCATTGGGCTTCTTGGGAGAAATTATGTTGCCCAAATATGGTGGGTGGTCTTGGCTTTAGTGATTTTATCTCTTTTAATAAAGCTCTCTTGGCCAAGCAAGTATGGAGGATGATATCTAGGCTAGACTCTATGGTGGCCCGTCTTTTTAAAGGACGGTATTTCAAACATTGTGATATTATGGAGGCAGATTTGGGTTCGAATCTATCCTACATTTGTAGATCTCTTTGTTGGAGTCGTGACCTCTTAGATAAAGGGATTTTATGGCGTGTTGGAGATGGTTTGTGTATTGCTCCTTTAAAGGATGCATGGGTTCCTGGTTTCTCTTCTGGCAGAATTTATTCGAGAGTGGCGGCTTCTGGTGCTAAAGTATCTCATTTTATCACTCTAGGACTTACTTGGGATACTAATCGATTAAAGGTGGTGTTTCTCCCTTTTGAAGTTGATGTTATTTTAAATATAACTCTTGGCCTTTCTACGAGATGTGATAAACGGTATTGGTGGTTTGAGGAGAGTGGTAAGTACACTGTTAAAGTGGTTATCGTGTACCAATTGGGGGCTTTGATCCACCCTTGTCTTCGGTGTCTTTTTCTTCCAAGTGGTGGAAATTCATGTGGGCTTTATCCTTACCGCCTAAGGTTAAAATTTTCTTATGGAAAGTTTTGTCTAATTTTATTACTTTGCCGTTGAATTTGGTCCGTCATCATGTGCCTATGTCTTTGTCTTGTTCTTTTTGTGGCTTCTCTAAAGCTTCAACTATGCATGGATTGTTTTATTGTGCTCGGGTAAAGTCTATTTGGAAAAATAGTTATTTCTGGGTTTCACTTAAAAGGATGTATAGTCCCTCCTTTATAGATTGTGGGGAAATGATTTTCATTTATTTGGGAAAGATCTTGGTCGAATTTTTATTATGGGTGTTTGGCGGATTTGGCGATCTTTTGTGCTTTTCGGCATGACGGGACTGGGGCTTGGAAATCTCCTACGTGGCTTGAGATTGAAGAATCTCTTTTCAGTTTGATAAGGCACAAATTTCTTTGAAGCAGGCCCCTGTTGGTTTGTCATCTGTTCCTTCTTGTCAATGGTCTCCACCTCCCAATGGTTCCTTCCGGCTAGATTTTGATGTTGATTTTGACGAGATTTATGGTAGGTTTGGGGTAGGATTTGTGGTCTGCGATCATGTTGATAAAGTTATAGTGGTTGTTTGTCATGTGATTTCTCGGCCGCTTTCAATTAAAGCTGCTGATTTGGAAGCCCTCCTCAGTGGTTTACGCTTTTGTTGGGAGTGTGGTTTTGATAATTTATCGGTTTTTTATGATTCTCTGCTCGTTATGCTAGCAGTCACAGCATGAGGAGTTGTTTGATTATTGTGGTGAATTGGCTGATGATATTAGGAGGCTACTTGGATGGGGCTACTCTATCTCACATGTCGGATAATTGTAATAGTGTAGCGCATTATTTAGCTCGCTTTTGTTTTTCTTTTCCATCTTCCGATCCCTTTATTTGGATGGGTATTGATGTTCCATCTTGGGTTGGATGCTCTTGTACTTAAAAATCTTATGTGATTTATAAGAGCTCTGCTTTGATTAAAAAAAAAAAAAAAAAAAAAAAAAAAAAAAAAAAAACCAAAACAACAACAGTGTCATAAAATTTCGCTATCTATTAAGTGTTGTTTTTAAAAACATTGTTGCTGTGAGATTAAATGACTAATGTATATCTCCATCAATCCTTCATCCTATTTTCTCCATGCATAACACTTATTTCTCTAAATAATCGAAGACTACAACATAAAATATGAATGTTGAACTCATGATTCATTATCATCAATAATATTTTTCTGTCATCTATTTGTGTCACCATTACTATCGGTAGATACATTCTTATATGATTCTTCTACATCTATAATATATTTTGTCATCCATTCCTACAATTGTAATGAATCGGGAATTGAAATGACTATGTTATGCCTCTCAACGATAGTGGAAGTAACGAAGTAGAGAATACATAAAGATCTCGTTAGGACACATCTAAGATGGTGGTGCGACATAATTATATGTCAGAAAATAGAGTCAATGTTGTATTAAAAAATACTTAGTTGATGATCGAGATTGATATATTTTATAAATGTAATATTGTATCTAAAAATTATCTGACTGACTGCCGTGATTCTTTTTCAATTAACTATGTATATGTATAATGTATGTGTATTCCTTTCTCGTCTTTGTTAAAAAATACAATTAAAAAAGACATAAAAAATGGGTTATGTTTCTTACATTAAACACTTATTTTATAACCTATTCATTCTTTATTGATGAATTTCCTTAGAAGAAAATGGATTGTTTTATCTTAAATTATCTCGATTCTTGATTAGTCCTTTTGTAAACATCAAATATTTTAGGGAAATGCTATAATGCAACCATTGCATTGATAAAATCATTCCTTTTACTTACTATAGCAGGTAATAACATGTCATATTTTACTTTTTATTTAGTAAAGTAGATCCCACTTTTAACAATATACTAATTGTTTTTTCATGCTCAATAATAGATCTAGTTACACCTTTATTATGTTAAATTAAAAAGATAATACCAACTTTTATTTTACTAATTTCACATTTATTATCTTTTATTTTGATTTAATTATTTTTCCTATCATTCTCGTAAATTTAGGTTATAGGTTAATTTGTTTAGTTAACCTCTATTCTACTTTAACTTATTATTTTACCGTTATTCTCTTTATCTATATATAAGTCCTATTCTATTTATTTTTTATGCATGTGTTCTATATTTTTTTCTTTTCACTTGCAATATCTTTCCCCCTAAAATAATTAGAAATACTTATGTACTGTGATGCAAAAAAGTTTAACAATGTAAAATATACACATGTAAACAAAAAAATTAAATTAAATTGCCCATATCAATTCAAAAAATGAAATAAGGTTATATTAAAAATATATAAGACAAAACAAAAAGTAAAAACACAATTTTGTATTCAAAATAACACTATGATATACTCCCTCCGTTTACAAATAAATGTCATTTTGGACTTTTAGGTAGAATTAAGAAATTATGGAATGAACAACATCCCTAGAAAATTTATTTCAATAATCTTAATTTCCTTCTCTCCATCAATTTTTTTGTTACCATAAATATCTTCATCTATTCTCCATATGAGAAGAAAAATATTAATTTACCAATTGAAAGATAACATAATTTAGGTAATAATAATACTATAAGAATTTTATGGAGATTTCCTTAGATTTAGCTAAGGACAATATTGGAAGGATTAGATAAAAAATATTAGAATAACACTTTTTTGTGAAAAAATTGTTTTACCTAAAATGACCTTTATTTGTAAATGAAGGAAATGGTAAAATATGCATATTTAAAATACGCCATTTAAATTCAAAAGTGAGAATATATTACGGAATGCATTACAATGATTTATTATGATACCAGAATTCATCATTTTTTTCTTTTTTCTGATGTCACTTTAATGGGATATCTGAGACGACCAACCAGTGCCTATATTATCTCCCTTTCTTTTTTTTCTTTGATAATGAATAAATAGCAATTTCATATAAATTATTTGTTGTTAAGAATTGTTATGTTGTTTATTTAATACTTATATTTTTATGAATGATGTTCTATCATATTTATTTCAACAAGTCAACGCGTTCTCAATAACTAAAAGGTAGTATTTATCACCGATGGTGATTCATATAATAAAGGGAAGTTCAATTAACATTTAATAAAAAAATAAAAAAAATAGAGGGTAAAAGGTTTAGTGAAAAATATATTTGTTTTCTTTCTATTTATTATATATTATTAAATTAGTGAACTAATATTAATAATATAATTGACTATTCTTTTTCAACTATTTATACATGTGACTTATTTAACAGGTAGCAAGTTAAACACAAATTGTTGATCTAGTGGATAATATTAAAAGTAAGTGAATCCAATGATTTAAATTTTAGTTGTATTAATGCAATGGTTGTACCATAGAAGGACCCAATATTTTAATATGTTTTCAAATTAATACATATCTTTTTCAAAATAGAAATTATTAAGAAGAGAGAGATGGAGGGATATATGATATACTAGTATATATGTGTGTGTGTTTGTGAATGTTCAAAGTGGGTGATATGATGACAATAATTGGTGGTAAACTGTGTGCCATCTTTCAAATCCAAGCCTATATATTGTTTTGTGACCAATTGTTACCCAAAATATAAAGCCTACTTAGCTACATTATGCTTTTGTCCCTTCACTATATTTTATTAATTTCCTATGCTTCTTTATCAACCTAAAATAAAGTGCCTTCTTGACTGTAGTGTGATTCAAGTAATATTACCCTAAATATTTAAAACATGAATTTGATGGAGACCCAAATATATAAAAATTGAATGGTATCCGATCACCTTTCTTCATTCCTACACAACCATTATTCCCTTACATTAATTAAATGTTCACACGATTTTCAAGAGCTCTTTTATATAATATTCTTTAATATTATAATTATGATCACTAATAATAAATTATTTGTGATCATTTGTTGTCACAAATTTTTCTTCAAATTATTTAAAATCTTTCAAGATTATTTTTAAAGATAATTAATTATTGTAAAAAATATTTTAGTGACATATTAAGACTAATTGTGGTCTTAAATATATTATTTGCGTCCGAATTATTAAATCAGCGGCAATAAAATTGTGACAAATACTCATAAGTTGTTACAAATACTAATTATATGAGATCAATTTTCGTAAATTGTAACAAATATTTATTATTTAAGATCACTTTTTATTATTTTAAAAGACCATTCTTATTGTAGTGTTCACTGGACCACCAAAACCAAGGTCACAAGTATAAACTTATATATAAGGTATAGATAAATTGGAGGTTCGTCAGACACCAATAATTTCAGTTATTATACTAGACGAAGTTGGATAGCTCAAGTGGCTGAGCATCTACTACTTAGGCCTTTGGTCTTGGGTTCAAGTCACCGTGGGGGGAGGGGAGGGTTTTTTCTTTGTTCTTAGATTAGGAGAAAAAAATTTAGAAAACAATAATACTAGAAATTATCTAATAACTTTTAATTGAATAACTTAATTTTTTTAAATAAAAGAATATTAAATTATCTAATAACTTTTAATTTATAAATAAAAAATATTTAATTTTTTTTTTTTTTTTTGTAACTCATATTTCATGTAAATAGTTCAACTCAAAATAAATATTCAAATCTAAGCATAATAATCAACAGACAATTAATTTTCTTTATATTCATTATATTATATCGGAGTATTAAATTACAGTATGAGATTAAATACTAAGAAAAGAGGTTTAGTTTTTATCTATTACAAATAAAAGAAATGAATTCAAAAAAAAATAAAAATTATTAGTGTCTTTTAAGATGTTGGAAATATCAAAACATTTGAGAGAGAGAGAGATATAGCTATAAAAAATAAAGCAGATCCCTAAATTCTTTTCATCCTTAATGTGGCAACTTGTGTCCTTCCGCTACTTTTTTTCATTGGTTCTTTATAAAAAAAATTAAATATTATCTAGTAAATTTAGAAACAGAAAAATAGTTAGCTTTTACTATTTCTAAATAGTTGTAATATTGTAGGAAAGATACATATATTCAAATAAAAATAATGTCTTAAAATGTATAAAAACTTAACTAATATTTTAAAGATATCAGATAATAAGTACTATATAAAAAAATATTCTTAAAATATTTATTTAGTTTTTATCTCAGGCCCAATTAAATAATTTAGCTCATATTAGATAAACTAATCCAACCTAAATAATTGATAAATAGTTGCAAAAATATTAATTTGCTATATTTTACGTTAAAAATAAAAAAAAACATAATTTATTTGCTTTAAATTTATTTTATTTTTATTATTTGTTTTTCATTTATATTATTCTTATTAGATAATGAATCAATCAAAAATTATAATCTATAATTTTTTATACATCAAGTTCCTAACAAAATGTAAATTTGAAACTAATTTCGCCAAGATTTTACCATATATATAATTTTTTTTACCATATATATATAAATCTCTTACTCCCTCCGTTTCATAAAGAATGTCATTTTAGACACTCTGAAAAATTTCACAATAAGTGTCACTTTACCAAAAAAAACTACAATTCTTCCAATATTATCTCAAACAACCTACTTAATTTAGTTGATTATTTTCTTATTTCACAAAACATACCAATTAAATACCAATCCTTAATTTCTCAAAAAATAGCTAAAATGACATTCTTTATGAAACGGAGGGAGTATTATGTTAGTTATGATTTAATCTATTATCTTTGGAAAGTGAAATAAACGAAAAAATATGTCTAATTTACTTTTATAGAGGGTTTTGTTTTATTATATAGTAAGATTCCATCTATTCTAGTATGTTTGAAAATGTGCAATTGTTTTTGGCAAAAACTTGTTTGCACAATAGGCTTATTGTTTGTATGAGTAAATCAACCATACAGTATCAATCAGTAAATCAATCATACTGTATGAGTAAATCAACCATATTGTATGAGTAAATCAACCATACTTTAAGTGCACAAAAAAATACTATATTAGTAGTGCACCATAGTACTATTGTGCAGATGGTGCACCCAAGCCCCACACTTTTTTATTTGGATCAGTTTGATAAAGATACAATTTTTCAAAAACTTTCAATCTCACACGGTTATTTTGTTTTAATTGATATATTCAATCATATCTAAATAATTTTAATTAATTTCATTGAATTGTAAGACGTAAAACATTACTTTTATTTTGGAACTTTTTGTAACATGAACATTTTAAGGAAAAAAAGAATTATTAGAATTACGACAAAAATGGGATTGTATCAACTTGCATTAAGCGGAAATTCAATCTACTTTGAAAATGCAAAATTTTGGGAAATATATATGATAGGGATAACCCGGTCACTTCGGGTCGGGTCAAAACTTGAGCCCACTCACTGGCCCAGCAAACGTGCCAGCAAGCGCGAAGGCCCAGGCCCAGCAGGCCCAACAACACGCGTTCTGTTCAGCGAATCAAGTCTGTTCCACAAATCAAGGCCCATGATCTTCTCCCAACTGCCATGCAGATTTGGTGAGCAAGATTATAGGGATTTAGTTAGGGTTTTGATTTGATAGTATAAATAGGAGGAAAAGAACTCTGATTAAGGGTTCGAATTCCGTATTCTAAATTACTCCGTGTAAACTCAACATTCTAGTAAAAGAAACACTCCGGCGATTGCCGTTTTCTGCCCGTGGACGTAGATCTCCGGATCGAACCACGTAATTCTTGTGTGTTTTTACATTATGTTTGCATAGATTATTGTTATAGTGCTTCGTTACCGGATTGCGCTTTATCAATTGGCGCCGTCTGTGGGAACGATAGGCAGTTTCTTGAACGAAAAGTAATTTTTGACGTCTCCAGCATACACAAAGATCATGGTGCTTACTCGCTTGAATCAAGCTCGCCGCGGTGATCAATCTGACCAAGATCCACCCGTGGATCGAATCTTGCCGCCAAGGCAGTTGCCGGCCAGGAGCGTATCTCCTCCTCCGCCAAACGTACAAAACCCTAATCCCGCTGCCACCCCACCACCGGATAACATTCAAATTACCCCCGAGTTGCTACAGGCTTTCTTGCAAGAACATGCACATGTTCTTCAAGATTGGGCGGCTAATCGCCAGCATCCCGCGGGGTCCGCCGCGGGACCTGCCCGACAGGATGCCAACCCCGCGGTGCCTCCACCTCGTCAGCACTCGCGTGATCAACAAGACCCGGGGCATCGCGGACGTCAGGATCGGCGACAAGAACGACCTGGTTCTCCCGAGGACCATGGGAGTTCTAACGAATCAAGACCGCGCCACGACGAACTTACCGACGTCGATCGTCGCCGTCCACTCAACGCGGCTAAAAGAGCCCGTCATGCTAATCCTCATACTCTAGATCTTCAAGAGTATGAGCGAGTTCAACGCAATGTTGAACTGGACAGAATCCTGGGCCTTGATGCCAACGGAAATATCATCACACCGTTCTCTCGAGAAATCATGGCTACCTCCCTTCCCGAAGGGTTCAAACGGCCGGCCATACCACCTTACGATGGCACCGGAGATCCGGCCAATTTCCTTGGAGCTTTCCGGCACAGCATGCTTAGCCATGATAACATCACATCCCTTCAGTACTGCAGGATTTTTCCTGAGTACTTACAGGATGAAGCTCGGGTTTGGTTTGATTCACTCCCACGCAACAGCGTATCCTCCTTCAGAGAACTCGCCGAGCATTTTTGGGCACGGTTCGAAGCACGGGCAAAGCCCATGGCCACCCTGGCCGACGTCATGAACATGGAACAGCGGGACGGTGAAACCGTTACCCAATTCCTTGACCGCTTCACAGCGGAGAGCCTCAAAGTGGGAAACTGCTCAGATGATGTAATCATCAACGCGTTCATGAACGGACTCCGCCCCGGACCACTCTACACCGAGTTGGTTCGAAACACACCAGTCACAACCCGAGCACTGTTCAACACGGTGTGCAAATTTGCTAAGGCCGAGGAGCAGACTCGCCGGAAACGTGAGAAACACGTTAGCAAGCGGCAGCTCGACAAAGCGCAAACTGGACCTAGCACACGACCTAGTGTCTTTTCCCGTCTGAACCCGGGGCGTTCAGAACCTCGAGGTGAAATTCCACAATTCACCCCGCTTACAAAATCGCGAGCCGAAATCCTTTCGGTTCATGAGAATGATTTACGGCCGTGTCTGCGGATGACTGCTCCGGCAGGGAAGCGAAACCACAAGAAGTGGTGCGCGTACCACCATGATCACGGACATGAGACAGAGGAGTGCCGAGACCTCGGAAAAGAAATCGAAGACTGTCTAAAGAACGGTCTCCTGCAACAGTACGTTGCTCGAATCGATGACCAGCCCCGGTCAGGATAGAGTGGGGATTCCTTGTAAGCACCTTCGGCCGGCCCCCGGGCCATTACAAACTTTCACCCAGAGTGAAGTTAAGCCATAAGTATTGTTCTTATCTTTACACTTATTGTACCGTTCTTTTTCGTTGTAATTCCTCTCCGGAGTGTTTAGATTGCTCCGGCACTCATCATTCAATGAAAAATTCTTTGTTTATGCATTTTACTATGTTCTATTTTACGTTACGGGGACGCCCTAATGCATTTATGTTATCATTAGTGGTCTCCGGACAACTAAATCACTCCCCCGATCCGTCCGGGGAGAGTCACATTTTGTCTCCGGACTCATATCACTCTCTCCCCCGATCCGTCCGGGGAGAGTCACATTTTGTCTCCGGACTCATATCATTCTCTCCCCCGATCCGTCCGGGGAGAGTCACATTTTGTCTCCGGACTCATATCATTCTCTCCCGCGATCCGTCCGGGGAGAGTCACATTTTGTCTCCGGACTCATATCATTCTCTCCCCCGATCCGTCCGGGGAGAGTCACATTTTGTCTCCGGACTCATATCATTCTCTCCCTCGATCCGTCCGGGGAGAGTCACATTTTGTCTCCGGACTCATATCACTCTCTCCCCCGATCCGTCCGGGGAGATTTTAATTGGTTCCGACCATATAGTGTTTCCGAACACCTATTAACCCGATCCGTCCGGGGAAGTCTTTCTTTACAATTATCTGCGGCCTCCGAGCTAGTGTTCGGCGCTCCGGCATTGAGATCTATTCCCGGACCTCCTCCGGGTCCTAAGGGATTCTGTTGTTCCCCGGACTTTAGCTCCGGCTTTATCCCCTCCGCGGGCCCTTGGATGTCACGAACTTAGGCCACTTCGGCAGATGTGTTAAAGCTATGTAGAAAGCCTCCACCACACCAGTCTCCGACGCCACTTCCCGCTCCTCGGCCCTACGATGGGTCTCGCACTGAGTGGCATCTTCCCCCGGGGAGATACCTCAGCTCCACCCCGGTTACAACCAAATTGCCCGAGTAATAAGGGCTCAGTTCGGTTTATGGGGAGTCGCAGATCGTGTCACCTCACACTCCTCTCTCTCCTGATGGCGCCGCCAATCACATCAGCCTCACCTTTCTTCAGGAAGATTCAAACTACACCCCGGTGTACCTTCCACCTCGGTCATACTACCACACTCCGGTGCTTCCTCCATTCTGGCCAGAGTACTCACTCCGGTGTACCCTCCACCTCGGCCAGGCTATCATATCCTTCCAACGCATTTCTTGCTTCTGGGAGATTTGGTATCTCGCTGCGCGCCCCGTGCACTTCGGCCTAGCTCCGCACCACGTCCGATGACGACTCCGCAGAGTACCCGGGACACGGACATACTCCGTCCTCCATAAACACTTCGTCCCGCCAGCGACCCCGGTACTCCCTGCTTACCATACCACTCCGGTGACAACCGAAGCTCCCTCCTCGCTTCGGCTGGGGGGCATCTGATAGGGATAACCCGGTCACTTCGGGTCGGGTCAAAACCTGAGCCCACTCACTGGCCCAGCAAACGCGCCAGCAAGCGCGAAGGCCCAGGCCCAGCAGGCCCAACAACACGCGTTCTGTTCAGCGAATCAAGTCTGTTCCACAAATCAAGGCCCATGATCTTCTTCCAACTGCCATGCAGATTTGGTGAGCAAGATTATAGGGATTTAGTTAGGGTTTTGATTTGATAGTATAAATAGGAGGAAAAGAACTCTGATTAAGGGTTCGAATTCCGTATTCTAAATTACTCCGTGTAAACTCAACATTCTAGTAAAAGAAACACTCCGGCGATTGCCGTTTTCTGCCCGTGGACGTAGATCTCCGGATCGAACCACGTAATTCTTGTGTGTTTTTACATTATGTTTGCATAGATTATTGTTATAGTGCTTCGTTACCGGATTGCGCTTTATCAATATATGTTCTGACGAGTTATGGGTAGTTGTAATGTTGGATAAAATTATGGATTTTGGTGGGTTTTGAGTGACCTATAATTTATTAGCTCAAGCCTGCACTTGTTGATTTCGTTGCACCCCTAATTGGAATATCCCCTTCCATCATTATAATATCACAAAACTGAAAATGATTCAAATCAAAACATCTAAGGTTTGGGAGTCTGGATCGATAATCACAACTGACAAATTTCCGTGAGTTTTTTAGTGGAAATCCATTATTCAAAAATTGATTTGTTAAGATACAACCAAATATATAAGATTCTCTTTCGCACAAAAAACAAATTTACCTAAAACATATTAGACTTCTTTTCACCAAAAAACTTCTGTCAGATAATCATAGGGAATGTATTTCGTGACATCCAATTCTTTTTAACTTCATTTTTCACTTTTTAGTTCTCTTATTTTGTTTTTCAGAAAATTGAGGTTTTTTTTTTTTTTTCTTTTTAGATCTTTTCCCTGTTGTTATTAATATTGCTATTGCTATTATAGTTTTTCATGTGCTTCTTTTAAATGTTTTTCAGTTTCAGTTTCATAGGATTTATTATTATTATTATGATGATGATTATGATGATTTACAATTTTTCAGCTTTTTTGGGTTTCAGTTCTTAGGCAATTTGGTCTCATGTGTCTTCCATAAAACAATGCATCTATGTTCTCTGTAATTGAATTTATCTACCATTAGTAACCCTTATTCCCAAAACCACTCGTCAATTATAGCTAACCTTAGCATTTTATTTTGTGTCATATTCTCATGACTTAATTGCTGATATTCACTTATAACTGAGTTTATTTATGGTGCAAATATATTTTGTTAAGTTTACTAATTTCAGACAGTTATGTATTTATCTTAATATGTTGATCTTTGTGTATATTTGAGTTTGTTTGAATAGGTGTCTGCATGTAAGGAATTTGATAAGCAAAGACGAATTAACTCGTTCAAAATTATACAAAAGTTTATTTTCACAACCATATGAAATTCATGAAAACAAGGTCAAATTGATTTTTTTTTTCAATTTCCAGTTCACATATTTTTCCTAGGGTTTTTTGCATAAATAAAGGAAATTGATCATGTCAACAAAAACAACACTTTTAATATGGCTATTCAGTTTGGTCACAGTGATGCTTCAATGAGATTGAATGATTTACAGACGAGATGGAAAAGAAACAACATACGAGACGAAAAATAATAATAGTTATCAAGAAATTGATAATGATGGACGAAGAAGTAAGAACATGAAAAATACAAAAGCATTTTGAAGAATTATATGTCATGGACTATTCAACAAAAAATATTGGGGTGTAGTTTGCACTCAATGTTGGGGTCTTAAGGTCAAGTTACAACACATATCTATTATCAAAAGTGATGGTGAAAAGTGTCAACACAGATTTCATAAATGTACATTCAAAGAAAAAAATAGTCATATGTAAGAGAAATAATATTGAAGAAACAACACAAAGTATTGAAGAAAAGATCAAATACCACTTGGTAAAATTTAAAGACCTTGAGACGAAGCTCGGTCACAAAACATGATTTCGTGAACTACTTAAACCCTAAGACTCTAAGAAAATACGACACAATTTGATAAAAATGATTAACCTATATTTCAAATGAAGCAGATGTTTGTGGAATGCTTGTAAATGGGAAGAATGCCGAAATAATCAGGAATTATTGAGGGGAGTTAACTTTGAGCGAAATCATCATGGACACACAATAAGTCAAACCCTCCTCAAAAGTCTTTTCAAGTAATAATATGTCATTTTTATGTAGCAAAATTCATAAACAAATATATTTATACATGTGCCCATAAATAATGTGTATGTCATTAAACAAGACAATAAGCGTAAATTTTCCTTGTGGAAAGACATGACAAAAATAGAAGGAGAAGTGTTAAAGAAAAGCATGACACAAAATCTAATAATTTCAGTCACGAGGGTTATGGTACTGAAGTACTTGAGCAAGATTTAGAAACAAAAATAATAAAAAAAAAATTCTAAACTTATTTATGAAAAAAAAATGATCACTCTATTCTTTTACAGTTTAAGTAAACTTACAAATCGCAGTAGTAAGCATTCTGCAAATCGAGCCAAACTCTTAACAGTTGGAGCACATTCACCAATAGTAATTAAGAAATAAACTATGAACCGAAGGAATATGAGGAAGGGTAAATATTTTCTTCTATTTGTATGTTTAAAAAATAACGTGTGTAGGTCAAACACGATGCAATATCCAACTGAAATATGTGAGACAGCTAAGAGTCAAAGAATTAATAACGCAAAGAAAGAGACTCTTCAAGCTATGGTAGGAAATAATAGAGGTAAGTTCAATATACAAATATATAAAACATACATCATAATGTAATAAAACAAACATGCATGCCTATTCACAACGAAATAGTGAAGCTATTGTTATTTAACTGAAATATGCAAAGTGGAAAATATCACAAACATATGGTGCAAGCATTTTTCAGATGTAACGAAGGAACCTACCAGAAGAAAAAAAATCTAAAGTTTTATTTAGTCTAAATTTACTTTTAATAATTTCGATGAGTACAGAGTGAAGATGTCATTCACGGAGATTACAATGTTAGGCTACATATCATTTGCATATGTTGGATGCTCAGTACACCAATATATTACATCATTAGCAAATGTAAGAAACAAAAAAATTCAAGTAACTTAGAAATTATGAGTGCATGAACACGAACCCAAAAGGTCGAAAAACAAAAAATAATATATAAATTTTATATATTTTTCAGGGAGAGAATGAGTATAATTACTACAAATGTTTGACCCTGCAAGTGCGCACATAATTCGTTTCCTCATATCATTGAACGAGAAAACAAAAGGAGAACAAGGAAGATTGTATGCTCGCTGGGAAAATAGAAAGAATGGAACATAAGAGCAAAAATATACGAAATCAAAAGAAGACAATTAACACAA
The DNA here is from genome assembly GCA_958295605.1 of Ajuga chamaepitys. Classification (NCBI taxonomy): domain Eukaryota; kingdom Viridiplantae; phylum Streptophyta; class Magnoliopsida; order Lamiales; family Lamiaceae; genus Ajuga; species Ajuga chamaepitys. The sequence goes on along the minus strand of OY282500.1, from coordinate 49,625,203 downwards.
CCACGAAACATGGACCAAAAGAGAAGAATGCAAAAAAGAAAAAAAAAAAGATTCAGGAAAATTAATAGACGAAGAGAAACCATAAAAGCAACAAGAGAAACAAAACAACATAAAGAAAACTCAAATAACAAAGAACTAAAACCTGAATAGTAAAAGATAGGGAAAAAAAGGAAGATAATTCTGCACTGAAAAAAGAATCACTTAGAGAATTTGGAAGGGACAAAAGAGAAATAAAAAAGAAGCTTGCGAAGAATGCATTGTAGATGAAGTGATGACGAAATGACAATCACTATATTAACAGATTTGCCCTCATGTCTTGAATTTTCAATTATTTATAATCTATTTTAATTTAGTTTTATTTATGTCTTGCATGTAGGGGTGATAATTCGGATTATCAGTTTGATTCGCGTTATAATCGAATTAATTGGTTTTGTGTCTGGTTAGGTCAGATCTGTCGAATCGTGTTAGAGAGTGTCACTCCTGTTTGCATGACAAGTTTAGGAGAGCATTACTTTTTTTTTTTTTTTTTCTTTTCTTTAAAGTTTGTTATTTTGAAATTAGAGAACAACATACAATCTACAATGCAACATCATAATATATGATTTTTCATAATTACCACATCTAAATCACATAAGTAGAATACATTTTCTTACCCTACACCATGGGTATGTTTACTTAAAATTGGAGAGTGAGACCAAATTTTACTGAGAGGGTTAATGAATGTGTCTTATCGAGATTTGAGTTCTTAAATCTACTGATTCAAGCTTCAAGTAAACACACTCATATGTTAGAATAATATGCATGTTTCTTTTCCTTAAAAATATGGACCAAAATAATGTTGAAAAAACACACATTCGGTTGCTAGTGTGTAGTATATTAATAATAATATATGCATATTCTTTTTAGGCCTGTGATGATTTGATACTACAATAGAAACCACAGCTCGTCGAAAACACCTTATCCATTACTACCACAGAATGCCGCTGAAACTTCCCCATTTTCTCCATTGACAAAGCTTAACATCACCAGAGCAGCTTAGAACAAGAAGCCATGCATTGATGATGGTAAGAATCTTTTCTATTACAGTTACATACTTACATTAGACTGACAACAAAGTAATTGTCATCCACAACACAGACGCACACACACGAATGCCACCATGTTTTTGCTCCTTCAATCCACCTTCAACCTCTATCTCAAAGTTTATCTCGGACCAACCACTACTCTCAATGCTGGAAACCGATTGCCACACCATCAAAGACCTCCGAAAAATCCATGCCCACCTCATCAAAACGGGCTTGGCCCGAGACACCATAGCCGCTAGCCGAGTTCTGGCCTTCTGCGCCACGTCATCAGCCCGCGACCTCGATTATGCACTCTCAGTCTTTTCTCGGATTGAGAAACCGAATCTTTTCACTTGGAATACTATAATCCGAGGTTTCTGTCAGAGTTCCGACCCTCATGCTGCAATCTCACTTTTTGTTCAAATGTTGGTGGGCTCATCGGTCCAGCCCGAAAAGCTCACTTATCCATCGGTTTTCAAGGCCTATACTCAACTTGGGCTTGCCAAAAATGGAGCTCAGCTTCATGGGAGAATCATCAAACTGGGTTTGGATTTTGACCCGTTCATTCGAAACTCGATTATTCACATGTATGCAAGCTGTGGGAGTTTGGGCAATGCTGGGAAACTGTTCGATGAAAAGCGTGAGCTGGATGTTGTTGCTTGGAATTCAATGGTTATGGGCTTTGCAAAGTGTGGGATGGTGGATGAATCTTGGAGGTTGTTTTGTAAGATTCCATGTAGAAATGGGATCTCTTGGAATACTATGATTAGTGGCTTTGTTAGAAATGGAAGGTGGATAGAGGCATTGGATCTTTTCCATGAAATGCAGGAAAATGGCATTAGGCCGAATGAATTTACACTAGTTAGCGCATTGAATGCTTGCACGAAATTGGGAGCTCTCGAACAAGGCAAATGGATTCATGAATACATAAAGAAGAATGAGATTGATTTGAATGTGATTGTTATTACGGCAATCATAGACATGTATTCAAAATGCGGAGATATTGAAAATGCGCGCCAAGTTTTCAAAACCGCCCCAAGCAAAGGACTATCTTGCTGGAATTCGATGATGCTAGGGCTAGCAACCAATGGTCTCGAAGAAGAAGCGTTTGAAATGTTCTCTAATCTTGAATCTTCGAATCTTAGGCCGGATTCCGTGAGTTTCATCTGCGTTCTAACAGCCTGCAATCACTCGATTCAAGTTGAGAAAATGAGAGAGTACTTTAAAGTGATGAAAGAAACTTACGGGATTGAACCAAGAATCGAACACTACGGTTGTATGGTGGATGTTTTAGGCAGGGAAGGGCTGATCGAAGAAGCAGCAGAGGTAGTAAGAACTATGCCAATAAGGCCTGATGCTATGATATGGGGATCACTTTTATCAGCTTGTAGACATCACAACAACGTTCCAGTAGCTGAATGGGCAGCACAAAACTTGAGTATGTCTGATCCCAAAGACACGAGTGCTCATGTAGTTATGTCGAATCTTTATGCAGTTTCAGGGGATTTTGAGAAAGCAGTCGAGGAGAGGATGAAGATGAGGAAGAAGAAGATGGAGAAACAACCGGGATGCAGTTTGATCGAAGTTAATGGGGAAGTTCTTGAGTTTGTAGCTGGTGGGAATTGGCATTCTCAGGTGCAGGTTGGTGTAGAAAGTTCTAGAATACCGCTTATCCTAGAAAGTTTCTCGTTTTGAGAAGATCGGTAAATGGAATTTATGGGCTTAAATGAAACTTGGGATATTGTTGTATGCTGAAATTTTGAATGAAGATGCAACATATATATATATCTGTGCTATCCATTTATATCTGCATGGAGTGTGCCTTAAATATTTTGATAGAACAATTTCCTAGAAATAAACATAGTAAGCTAAACTTTGTTCTCAAGTGGTTGAGCACTCATTAAGTAGCTAAAAAACATGTGGTATTAAGATTATTTTGGCAACTGAGAATTCAATATTGTATTTTCTGGTTGTTCAGCATGCTAAATTGCAGTCCAGTTCTTGAGAAAAATATAACAATAGAGTTATATTGAAGATGAAAACACCTGAGAATGATATGTAGATGACAACATCTCTTATAAACCACTTTGCTCATTTCATCTACGTAAAATAAACTAAACTAAACTACATACATAATTAACTGCAATGTTAAAATAGGTTTAAATCACATAGTTCAGTGTTTCTAATACAGTAACTACATCGAGAGAGAAACAACTGAAGGATAAGGGCTATAGGCAACCATCCGGGATCTGTTTTCCATAAGAAGATCCTAGCACATTGGAACACACGGCCGTTGAGGGTCCTCCACGGCCCTTGTATGCCAAGCTAATGTCTATTAGCTTTACATTCTTGCATGGTACAGCTCCACTGCATTGTATATTTACTGCAACTTTAGTTCTTGAAATCCCCCATATGTTCTTGAACATCACATCCTTTATTTGCACAGCCGAGTCACCCTGTAATTGATCAAACAAAAAATCATTAACCAATTCCATATTTCAAACTTCCACACTCAGCTTAATATGCCCACTGCCGATGACTTACGACATAATCTGCCCCACTTTTTCTGTCCCAATTGTAAAACTGGTAGTTTTAAGAACAGTCGATTACAATTGCAGACAGACACAAGTGGGCACATTAAGTCGTGTCTGTAGGGGGGCGGGTCCCCTGGAAGTGAATAATAGTTGAGGTTATTACATATAGGCAATGGGGTATTGGGCAGTATTTTTGATCAATGACAATAGGGTTATTGACAAATTTCATCACGATGTCTCGGAAAGTTATATTGGAAGCCAAACTCCGCGACGAGGTGGCCCCCCACGTCTTGATCCGGACCCCATTGTCCGTACGGACGAAAGTGCAGTTCCGAACAGTTATTCCAGAGACAAACTCGCTGGTGTGGCTCCTGCCGAGGCTACCGATGCTAATGCCGTGGCCCGGCCCGCAAGTGACGTTGGATATGTCGATGTCCTGGCTGCCAGAGACCATTGCAATGCAGTCGTCTCCGGTGCTGATTAAGGAACGTGCAATGGTGATGCTGGATGAGGAGCCGATGTGGATGCCGTCAGTGTTGGGGCTGTTTGCGGGTGCAATCAGGTTAACGTTGGTTATGTTGAGTTTGTTGCAAGCGAAAATGTTGAAATGTATGTTCTTGCTGTTGATTGATCTTATATTGTGGACTCTAGAGTTTCTGATGAAATCGAACCTCATTGTCTGCACAAAATTGATTGGGTAAGTAATTAAGATTCAAGAAGGGTTCCGTTGTTTTTTCTTGAATGAAATTGTATAACTGAAAGCTTGTAATGAGCTCAATAATTTAATGGGTGTACGTGTTTATTAGTATAGTAAATGTCGCTGTTTTAAGTGTTGGTAAAAGAGGGAAATAAACAGTCTAAAAGCTAATTAAATTGCATCGTAACCATAACTATACATTTAAAAAGAATATAACAAATGATTGAAAATGAGACCAGAAGTTTGACTGGATCTGAAACCTTTTGTATCTGTAGAGTTAATCAAGTAAAATTCCCCATACCATTAAAAAAAAAACAAAAACAAAACGAAACAAAATTTACCCCTACAAAATGCACAATGGTGAATTAAGTATCTTTTGTGGATTTGGTCACGCACACACGTATTCATGCAATAATATGTGTATCCACCAATTAAACGATACTGACATAATATGGTTCACGAGATGCAGCATTTGCAGGATTAATTCGTGTTCAAAATAGTACGATAATATGTTCACGAGATGCAGCATCCGTAAGATAATTCCCTTTTCAATATTCAGCATTCTGTACTTTCTAGATAAAAAACTTGTGCGTGCCGACGATACAGTGTGTCTTATTAAAAGTATTACTTTTTGTAATTAAATTATCACTTTTATATGTAAAAGTCATACTTATCACACAAAAATGATCAATATGAAAGTACATATTACCTTTTGTAGTGAGAATATCATTTTTATTTGTAAAAGTAAAATTTTTTAAAGCAAAAGTAACAACTTTATTTACAAAAGCATTGGTGAGATCACATATAAGAAATTTTACGCATAAAACATAGATTAATAAAATGCCTCGTATATTTTCCCAAAAAGTCCACGTTCCCAAAGGTCAAGCAAGAATCTACTCAAAAAATGCTCTAAATAATGTAGATTTTTATACTACCCTTAAGAATGGAGATGTGGCACATTCTAAAACCATAGATAGACGGTAATATTTGTTAATCTTGGGTGAGATAAAAAATCAAAAGCAATTAATGAGAGACATTATAAGGCAAGAAAAATTGTGTTCCCTTTGAAATTAAGTAAGAAAAAATTGAGATGATTCTGTATTGAAGCAGAAGACAATAAGATAAAATGATAAAAAAGGATAATTACTTACAGCTGGAAGCGGCATGCATCTAGGATTATTCTGACAATCGTTATATTTCCATGCAGCAGAACCTTGGCCATCCAAAGTTCCGCCGCCGGTGACGGTCAATTTGTCAACATACCGGAAACCGATCCACGTATTCGTAAAGAACTTCCGGGGATCGGTGGGAGCCTTGAGAGTCCCTTTTATCACAACGGAAATGGGAGCATTGCACGGCCCCACAAACGACACTGATTCTAACATGTATGTCCCTTTAGGGATCCAAACCCTACTTCTTCCTGGATACAGGCATGCATATTTCCATGCATTCAAAAATGCCTACAATTAAAAAAAAAATCAAGCAGAAAGAAAGAAAGTAGCATCTACATTCTACAACAGTACTGAGGATCCGAAGCACTACTCACCTGACTGTTATCTGTGTTTCCATTAGCAACTGCACCATACTTGCGGACATCAAAGAGTTTTGGTGGTAAAACATGGCGATTAATAGCTTCTGTAATGGTGCAAAAGAGAATTAGAATTGAAGTAATTTTAAGGGCATATTTAGTTGCCATTTTTTCTCTCTTGCAAACTTGTGCCACTGTAGACTGATGAACTTCCCTTTTCTTGGCAACCTATATTTATGTATGCACGGAAAACGGTTGATTGCCTCAAATTAATTCTATATTCCATCTTTAAATATATAATTTCTTTATTTTATTTTTCTGCTCTTTTATTACCCTGTAACAAAAATGAATAAAATGTGTCTTTATTATTTTCCATTGTTGGATATTTCAACAATGAAACCGCAACAGTTTTCCCCTATAATTTATGATTGAATTTAATTTATATCTTAACATAGTTGACCAAAGTCAAACAAAATAAAAAGAAAAATCCGAGTTTATATAATAAAACAAATATATATGAACTACTTCTCTTATTGTAAATTCGAACTTCGAACTCGGTATGATTTTTGCAATTTGTATTCTTTGTTATAATATGTGTTTCATCATTTATTACACTCGATTCATTACGTGATTCATATTAATATGTGACATCATTCAATACACGTGTCTGCACTACTAAAATTAAGACTTTTTGCCACTACAAAATATAGTTACAAAAAAGGGAGAGTGGTCACGAAAATATTTTTAGTAACCACATTTAGAATATGATTACTATAGGGTAGCCACTTGTAGTAAGATACAAAAAGTCTTTTTGCAACTATTTTGTAGTTAATAATGTATTTGTAATTAATTTTTGCAATTACTTTGTAGACACTATTATATTTGTAACTACAAGTAATTGCAAAAGAGCTTGTCATAGTGTAGCAAGTTCTGTTAAAATTGTATGAAATATTTTATGTCACTACTAATAATTATGAAATGAGTTATTTTTAGTAACCACTTTGTAGTTGTAAAAAGAGTAACAACAAATACTTTTTTTTCTTATAGTGCTAGTAGTGAATATAATGAAACATAAGATGAAATACCAATATGCAAGAGATGATCTCATGGACAATTTCTGGAGGTTGGAAAAGTAAATGAATATTACAAACTGAAAAAATTAATGTTTTTAATATTCCATTTTTCACATTTTATTTGATAGATAAGTATAATGTGTATGAATGTATATGTGCACCGAAAGTGAGTAAATATGTCTTAGGTAATTAAGTAATTCGTTTTTGTTAAATTATTAAAAGAAAACTAAAAAGTCATATTTTCAAGAGTAACTAGTAATACTTTTCAAATATTGTTTTCTTAATCAATTAAATATTTTTTTAGTTTAACAAGTAATAGTCCGTAAATAGGGTACACGGTGCACTCGATGTACAAGAGCGTTTGCGATCTACGGTGTTATATACTCCCCCTAATCCCTAATTATTATTTAGATTTTTTTCTTTTTAATTAGAAATTATGGAACCTACAAATTCATTTGACGATTGAGCTCCTAGCTTTAACCAATTAACTTCTCAATTAATTCCTCTGTATCTTTGCTCATAATTGTTATACTACTATAAATTTGTCTAGATTTTTTTAAAATAAGCAGGGATATTGTTAGAACAAAGTAGTAATAGTTAATAAAGTGGTTAAAAGAAACAAAATTGATTAAGGTCTCTAAAACAACAATTGGAAAAACACGGGTAGAGTATTTTTTCAGGATTACAAAACAACAATAAGGTAAATATATAGGTGATAGCGATGTTTGTGTGATTAGAATAAGTTTTACTAAAAAAAAAAAAAAAAAACTTTCTAACTCCTAGTTAGAGCTGTCAAAATGGTCGGGCCGGGCCGGGCCGGAAAAGACAGCTCAGCCCATCCTCGGGCCATCGGGTTGTCGGGCCAATTTCGGCCCGCTGCAATTTTTTTCATTTTTCCTAAGAAAATTTGTTTAATACCAAATTTGCACACACAAATTAAAATTATTAAAAATTAAAATATCCTTATATAATAAATAAATAAGACGAGTATTATGAACTATAATTAAAATATTTTAATAGACAAGCAGCCAATTTCTTTCGACTTTTTAATTGTTTAAAAGAAAAAATAAAGTATCGCTCTGTCGTGGATTATGAAACTTATGAGACAACTAATTTAGTTATAGAAAGACTTTACTTGATTTTGAAATTCACAACAATCCATAATAAAACTTATGAGGGAAGTAGTTTTCATGTCAATTTTATAGGTTAGTTTGGATGAATAAATTTGGTATCGAATTAGCCCAATGGAATACTATTGTAAGAACGTGCATAAATTACACAAATTAAACCTATTAAAATTTCAAACTTACAAATTCACTGTACATGAAATCAAATACACTTAGAAAGTTAGAACTTTAAGTTCTACACAACACAAAATAACAAATATTAAAAGTAGACACAAATTTCCACTCAAAAAATATGGAGGGAGTGAAAATTAATTGGAGGAAAAATAAAAATAAAAATAATAAAAAAAATAAGAGAAAAAATAAAGTTGGGCCATTTGGCCCATCAGGCCAAGTCGGGCTAAGTCTATCGGGCCTGTCGAGCTACTCAGGTCGGGCCAAGTCGGGCTAATTTTTTTTGGGCCAAAAAAACTCGGGCCAGTCCAATTTTCTTTGCGGGTTGGTCGGGCTGACCCATCGGATCGGGCTCATTTTGACAGCTGTACTTCTAGTTGGCCTTAATCAACATAAACTACTATAGAAGTTGTCATTCACAAACATGATTTTCAGCTTATATAAAATAAAAATTCAAAGTATTTATCTATACTATATAATATAACAAAATCCGCCAAGAATAGTAATATAAACATTTTCCCGCCCAAAACAACTATACTATTTCTGGAACTTCAATATTAGCTGCATTAATTTATATTTATGGTATAATTGGCTGCATTAATTTATATTACCTTATATATGGTAAAACATTCAAATCAATTAATTCCGAAATTGCTTATATAGTGGTAATATGTTACAATTGAATTTCTGAAATCTCGCAACATAATCAAACGTATTAAATTGATTATATTCGGCCAATCAATTACATTGGATTAATACATCATATCTTTTTATTGGAATAGTCAAGTGTCATATTAGGAATTTCGATTATGCCAATGATTAAGCAATTTTCCCATTTTAAACCAAATCTACAATAAAATAATATAAACTGATTTAGTCATCATTCCATAACAATACGACAACTACACGAGGTATGATTCAAATCTTTATTGTTTTTCTTTTGCCCACCATATTTATGCGCTAATCAATAATAATTTCTGAAAATAAGCTTCAATACACGAATGAATAAATTAATTACGTATCTATAAATACCTTCTTAATCAGCATAATATTCACCATATGTCGCTTACACAGTTACTCATACTACACATTATTTTGCTATTTAGTTTTGAGTATCAGAGTTTAATAATAAACCCCTCTCTCTGTTTTTCCCGAATGGAAACCAACAATAAACACTCTAATAGTGTAACGTCTGGATTGCGGTCTAAAAAAACATGTTTAAGCGTGTACAAGTCTCAGGATGCGTACGACTTCTATGTAAGTTTGTGTTTCGATTAATTCCGTTTAATTCCATTTAAGCATATTAATGCAATCCACATCTATTTAATTCTGTTTAATCCACATCTATTTAATTCTGTTTAATCCACATTAATTTTTCATTTATTTTCAGGCTATACCTGCTGATTTTGTTGGCCAGTTCCCATCTGGTTTACCGGATGAGGTATGTGTACGTAACATCCACTATACAACGTTCCGTTTGAAAATTCAAAAGATTCAGAGTCACTATTTTCTCACAAATGGTTGGACAAATTTTGTGTTTGGTAATGGTATTGCGGAGTCGGATTTTATTGTCTTCTTGTATGTTGCTTATAAATTATTTGAGGTACGTGTGTTTAAGTGTGAGATGTGTCTCAAGACGAGGATTCCTCGAGCAGACGTCCCAAAGTTTATACTTGGCATTTGATATTTTTTTAATAATTACATTTATATTAATTTTCGCCAATTTATATATGAATTATCATTTAATTTATATGATTTAGTCAATATTATGTAATTTGTGTAGTTAAGAGTGGTTTGGATAATTTTAATGTGGGGATCGTTTGGTTGGACTCGAAAGTTCAAGCATGCGATTTTATCCAGAAGCTGAAGTTGCATGTGAACGATATGCAATAGGTATGTACGTACAATCATGCATAAATATTATTTTATTGTAATATATTTTTTGTAATGTTATTCTTTCTTACTTTTATTTAAATAACATCTGTAGTTTACATGGATCATCCTGATGGCGTTGTTCGGCTAGTGAATCCCGAAGTTCCTGGTGATAGTATTTATGTTGAATGTTCTTCTAAGTTCGTTGGGCTGAAGTCAAACTTGGATGGTGTTGGTGTAAAGGAGAACACTACATCCAATATCTATCAAGGAACAAAACTTGCCGATTTAATAATGAAGTGCAAACTAATTATTTGGGACGAGGCATCTATGATGCATAGGCACTGTTTTGAAGCACTGGACAAGTCACTGAAGGATGTAATGCAATTAAAGGATCCACGTAACAAAACTACTCCTTTTGGTGGAAAGACCGCAGTGTTTGGTGGTGATTTTAGGCAAATATTGTCAGTGGTGCCGCAAGGGACTAGGCAAGACATAGTTCGTGCAACGATTAATTCTTCAGAAAAATGGGAACACTGCACTGTTCTTAGACTGACAAAGAATATGAGACTCCTTCGTCGATCTTCTGGTAATGAAGATGAAGAACCTAAGCAGTTCACATCTTGGGTTGCAAGCATAGGTGATGGGACAATTGGCGGAACCCACCACGGGTGTTCGGATATTGAAATACCGGATGATCTTTTGCTAAAGGTTCATGATGATCCAGTTGAGGAAATTGTACAATGCATATACCCAGATTTCTACAATAAACTAGATGATCCGCAATTTTTACATGAACGAGCCATTCTTTGACCAACTCTTGATTTAGTCGGCACTATAAATGAACGCATGATCCAAAATAATGCAAACAAAGAAAGGATATATTACAGCTCAGATAGTGCTTGCAAGTCCGACTCGAATGGAGATGTACTGGGTGAAGTGCACACACTAGAATTCTTAAATAAACTAAGGTGTTCTGGAACTCCAAACCATGAGTTGACTTTGAAAGTTGGAACTCCCGTCATGCTTTTGAGGAACATAGATCCTTCAAATGGTCTATGTAACGGTACAAGGGTGGTCATCACAAAACTTGGTTTTCATGTTCTCAAGGGAAAAGTTTTGACTGGAAGTATTGCCGGTCAACTGATTTTAATACCTAGAATGTCATTGACACCTTCCGATCCAACCTTGCCTTTTAAGTTTCAACGTAGGCAATTTCCTCTAATTGTGTCATATGCCATGACAATCAATAAAAGTCAGGGTCAATCTTTGTCTCAAGTTGGACTGTTCCTAACAAGGCCCGTTTTCAGTCACGGTCAACTCTATGTTGCAGTTTCAAGGGTTACCAATCGTCGAGGCTTGAAAATTTTGATCTGTGATGATGAGAACAAAAGTTGTAACAAAACACCGAATGTTGTGTACAAAGAGGTGTTTAGAAATGTATAAATTTCTTATGTTTTTTTCAAGTGAGAATGCTCCATAGAAATGCAAATATTATTTTTTTAAAATAATTAACTATAATCTGTATAGATTTTTTATATTTATGATTCATCGACCATCATTTACTTTTAGATATATCGACAAATAAATAGTATATTAATGTATTAAAAATAACCGAATAAAAATCAATATATATTCTCACAATAGTAAAACGTATGATAACCGTGCAATGCACGGGTGTTTTACTAGTTTTAAATATTTTCAGACATCCATGACTAATGTGGGTTGCACATGATCTCTTATTGTGGCAAGGGAGTCTCCTTTGCCATAATTGCCAGATCAGCAAGGTTTTTTTGCCACTATAAAATGTAGTTAAAAAAAAGGGAGAGTAGTCACAAAAATATTTTTAGTAACTAAATGTCTAAATGTAGTTATTATAAGGTAGCCACTTATAGTAAGATACAAAAAAAAAAAAAAAAAAAAGGTTTGCAACTACTTTGTAGTTACTAATGTATTTGTAACTACGAGTAGTTCCAAAAGAGCTTGTCATATTATAGCAAATTTAATTAAAATTGTATGAAATACTTTATGTAACTACTAATAGTTACAAAATAGATTATTTTTAGTAACCACTGTTTTAGTTGCAAAAAGAGTAGCGACAAATATTCTTTTTTCTTGTGGTGGCAACAAGGTCGACCCAACCGATTCGCCAGACGTGCAAACTCTCTCAAAATAAGAAATAAAAGCTAAAAAAAATTACCTTTTTTTCTAGTTATGTGGGAAAAAAAAAAAGCAATACATTTTTACATAAAGGAAAAATATATCCATTTTTCCTATGTATTGTCCCCAAAAAAAGGAAAAAAAAGGAAGAAAGAGGAAAACATATTATAATTCTTTTTTATTTATTTTTTGTTTTGATTAGCCAATTGTTTAGATAAAATATATTATAATTTTTTTATATATATATATACATATATTTTTGAAAAGTAATATTTTCTTAACAATATAAAAATGCTCTTCCTCGAAAAAGTAATTTTTTTCCTTTGTAATGAGGAAAAAGAAAAAGAGAAAACATTTTTTATAAAATGAATTACATGAAAGTACAAAAGTAGGAATACTTGTGTAACTAAAACATATAATCTGGTTAACATATATATATATATATATATATTTTTGGTGAAAAACAATATTTTTTAAAACCATCTTACAAAGCTCTCCCTTCATCTCAAATAAGAGTTATATTTCCAAAAACAAATGTTTCATTTTATTACTCAACGTAAAAAAAAAAAAATCAAATTCGTAATAAAGTACATGTGGTTGAGTAAATCAAATAAAGGCATATGAAATGAGAATTTATGATTCTTTTTCAAAAAATTGTACCTCATCTAATTGACCAAAAAAAAAAAAAAAATGTACTATAATAAAACAAGACTCTTGGTTTGAAACAAGAGTATTACTTTTTCACCATAAAAATATTATATTTTAATAATATTACTCCATTTATCCGACGTTAAAATTCTTATTTCTCAAGAGATAGCACAACCTTTTATATTTGGTTAATTGGATAAAGTCACTATTTTCTACCTATCATAAATTCTCCATTGTAAAAGATGCATTACAAGAAAACTGCCAGATTCCAACGGCACAATAACCGTTGGAATATAGCAATTTTTTGTTACAATTTCAATTCCAACGCTAATTCCAATGATTTTTGTGTCGTTGAAAAAGTGGTTATCGAAACTTTTATTCCAACAATTAAATTCCAACGAAAAATTATCGTTGGAATAAGTGAATGTTGAAAAAAAATCTAACGCCCATTCGAACGGTCATTCCATCGCCATTTTGCCGTTAGAATTTTTTTCTAACAGATTTTGCATTTTAGTTACAACACTCATCTCAACGCCTATTCCAGCGGCTAAGTTTACCATTGGAAAAAAATCGAACAACTATTCCAACAGTAATTAGCCGTTGGAATTTTTTTCCAACAGATTTTGCATTTTAATTCTAACACTCATTCCAACGACTATTCTAATTCCAACGACTATTCCAACGATCAAGTTTACCGTTTGAATTTTTTCCAACAGCTAGCATTTAGCTGTTGGAATTATTTCCAACAGGATTTTAAATGGTCTTTCTAACGGCAAAATTTACTGCTAGAATTTTTTTCCAACAGTTGTTCCAATGTCATTCCGTTGGAGCCTTTTGTGCAAATTCCAACACTATTTCCAAGAGCTATTGTTCTGTTGGAATTATTCCAACCACGTTTCTACAATTGTTTTTTTAGTTTCTACATGTAACATAAACAAAATCCAACATACAAACAAAATATAAATATGTAATTCGAACAATCAAATTCTCAATAGTAACATTTAAGAAGATATCTAGGTTAAGTATGTCATAACACAAAAAGCTAATAAATGACTGTAAGATTTAAATGTTTACATCCAAAATAAATGTTAAGCATAATACAAAAATTATGTAATAATAATTAGTCATCACCCTCATCTACAAGATTAATATCATATCCATCCACACCTTCATCATTGCAAGGGGGAGGCACGACTGAAGAAGAAAAAGAAGAACCACCATCATGTATCTTCTCAAATAGCTCAAGCATTTCAGCCAATTGCCTCTCCACATCTGTCAAACGTTTATGTAAGACTTTATCTTCAGCATTCATATCTTGTGTTTGGCTTGCACCTTTTATATTTTGAACTAGATAAGAAAACTGTTTCAGATCCACATCCATAAGACCTGCCTCTATTATTCTTCCCTTCACTAGTCTTACAAAACAAGGCAGAATCATCTATGTCCTTTTCATATACACCTTCTGCCAGTTTGTTAGACTTCAATTCCTCCTACCTATTATGCATATACATAATATAATAATAGTATGCCAAATAATCAATTGAATAAATTAAAGAAATTCGAATATAATTGATTTCAAGGAAAACCAAATTAAAAAACACATATAAAGAGAACACATGCACTTATAAAACTACTTGCATTAACCAGATAAAGAACGTAAGACAACAAAAGAAAACGCTGATAAAGAAAGTGGAAGCTCAGAGAAAGTGTTTGGTCACAATGCAATTTAAGGATATAATTATTAATAGTATTGTCTTCGTTATCACATCTTTAATCTAAGTACTATACTTGTATGAGCGCACACTAATGTTAATAAGTTCAAGTGCTACAATATATTTTTTAGGCAAAGAGTTCCTTTTGTGTGTCCTCTTCATGAACAATTAATTCAAATGGTTTATGTAATGTGGTAAACATTTGATATTGAATAATTGCATAAACAAGAATGTGATAATATTGTAAACCAAATGTGAATAATTGAAAATTTCATTTATTTACTGGTTTATGCTTATTTTATCAATACTGCATGCATGAATTTTTCTTATTATATCAATTATCAACAATGCTTTATTGACATAACTCACATTCACATTATTTGTTGGAATTGCTATTGATTAGTGTACTTATTAACTGAGGAGAACATTAGCATGTCAAAGCTTGTATGATATTTAATATATAATTGACACATATTTCAACAACCCCTCTCAGTCCTAACGAAAAACAACCTTACATTTTATTATAATAAATATTTTATTCTAATCAATGTAACGAAACTCATATTTTATTCTAAGCTTTGGTGTAAAAAATTTAACCATGTGTTACTACTATCAAATTTATTTTCTAGTGCTACATAAGTGCTTCTATTATGAAAATGGAATATAATGAATGCATATTTAGTACTTCAGACTATCATTCAGTGTTCCAGAAGATAAGCAACCTCTTGTTTACTAACAAGCTTTCCGCACTAGTACTTTTATAAGTAGAAAGGATGATGTCTTACATAGATCTCCATCTTAAGTTCACTCACTAATTATTGCATCGGAGTGATAGACAATCAACAATTTAAGTCACACCAACTAGCCTCGAGAATAATAATAATAAAAGAAATTCTAGAAGAAAACACTTACAAATACTTACATAAAAATTTTCAACTCTAGGATTTAGCCATACACCCGTCTTTGGATTGTAGCTGAGCTGTAGGAAAACCTCAGGAATAGTTACATCTCGCCCCAACTTAAGTCCCTAAAACCACATACAACTAATAACATAAGTATTAAATTTTGAGCACATATAAGACTTAATTCAGAAAATTACTTACCAATCTTCTTAAATGCTCGGATATCGTAATAGCACCGCCTCGATTCAAAAAACCATCAGTATTTGCTGCTATATTCTTCTTATTTTGCTCAGACATGTTAAGAAAATCAGGGTCTGTCTCCCACTTGTTTTTCAGCGCCTCCAACACTGACTTAGGTAACCATTTCCCTCTATGAACATCAGCCAAGCTTGTACAAACAAGCTTTGCTACGTTTGTATTCCATAGGATTTTGATTGCTTCATCATGCTCAGGTTCCCATAGTTCTACTAAAAACAAATAACATTTTAGATTTAAATGTAATAGAGCAAACTTTTACAATTAAAAATAACCTTAAACTAACAAGATCACCTGAAACTGTGCAAACCACATACTCTTCACGTTGGCAGGGATCTAGCTCCACCCAAGCCATGGTTGGTTATACTTAGCCTTCAACACTACACTGAATTTTTTTAACAGCTTCTTGAGGGTCGACCCCATCACATAATATTACGAAAATTAATAGATCAATTTATTTTGAATAAACAAAAATATTAAAAGGGAAAAAAAAATATAGGATTGAAGTAGTTTGAACGTCATACTTTTCTCCATTTGATTGTATCAACATCTTACTACTAGCTAATCCATACCCAGATGATTCACTTACAGAGGCAGGTGTAGGAGCAATTGCAGGTGCAAATATAGAGAGGGAAGCCTCAATAGTGTGTAAATGAGGTGTGTGGTGGGCTGCTTGTGAGGGCCCTCTCAGATGGTGCAGGACCCCCCTCAGATGGTGTAGGACCTATCTAGATGGTATTGGACCCCTCTTGGATGGGGTATGACCCCTCTCAAATGGTGTAGGACCCCTCTGAGAAAGGGTTCGACTCTTCTTAGATGTTGTACTATCAGATGATGTAGGCCCCCTCTTAAATGCTATCTCAGATGGTGTAGGACCCCTCTCAAATGGTGTGCGACCCTCCCAGATCCTCTCTCAGATGGTGTAAGGACCCTCTCAAATGCTCCCTCTGATGGCGTAAGAGCCTCCTCAAATACCATCTTGGATGGTGTAGGATCCATAAAGTCCATGGATGCGGGATGAGTAAGATGACCAATCGTGCCTCTATCACTGCTAACGACACTTCCACCGATACCGGTACCTTGACCTGTAGCTCGACCAATGCTTATGTTGGTGCTTCTACCTTGCCCCGAAAACTACCACGACTACCACTACCTTGTATCTGTTAAAATTACACAAACAACTTTTATATATTAGATAAAATTTCAAATAATGCACCAAATTATCATATAGCACAAGAAACGAAAAATTCATACAGAAACACCTCAACAATCAATCACTATATTCATCATTATCGAAAGAAACGTCTTCTTCGGATACAAATTCTTCTCTCTCGTATGATTCTTCCCCATCTTCATCAACTTGCTCATAAATTTCATCATCTTGATCAACATTAGAGGTAAAATTGATTTCCTCACCCAAACTATGAAGATCTCTTAATGCAATATCAGTTCCATCTTCACCAGACACTCCATTATTTGGAACCAATATCATCTTGATATGGAGCATCTAGTGATTTGATCACGCGTCTTGACTTAGTCCTAATAACCATAAGTCAATCTCTCATTTTAGGAATTGGGTTTGGATAAGGTGTATAATATATCTACTGCGCTTGTTGAGCAAATATAAATGTATCTTTCCCCCTATATCTCCTATTTGATTTTACTTCCACAACTCCATATTTAGGACAAATCCTTGTGCCCATGGATGATGGATCAAACCATTTACAATTGAACAATGTTAACTGTTTCATTTACGCATCGGGATACTCTATTTCAGTAATTTCCTCCACAATTCTATGATATACATCATCTTCTCTAGCAAGAGCGACTCCTGAGTTATTTGTTTTCCTAGTTTGGGCCCAAGTTATGGTGTGAAAACAATAACCATTCACAAAATAAACTGGATAAGTCTGCACGCGGTGTAATGGACCCTAAGCCAAGTTATACAAAAATTGATCTTGGATATCATTAAAGGGGTTATGCATCTAATGGAAATACAAAAAGGACATGAAGCTTCAAAGAATGTAATAATCTAATGAGTTGTTACATATGTCCTATTGTATAAGCAAAGAAAACTTACATAATTTCTGAACCAATCTACAAACTGTGATTCCACTTGTTTATTAACTTCAACACTAGTGAGATTTGATTGATTTGCATACAAAGATGCCACATAAATTCTGGAATTTTAAGATAGATATTGAATAGAGTAAAACTAAAGGCTTATTTATAGAGTATACATATGACACAACTAACTTACTTATAAAAGGGCACAACTTCTGGACAATTTAAGAGAACGTATAAAGAAACTACAGCCAATTCTTCATCACTGAGATAGGGGTTCTTTGATGCTCCCTCATTTCGGTCAAGATTGTTAAATATAGAAACTGATGGATCCTCAAATGATTTGCCACCATCGTTATTCTAAGGAACTCTCCTGTTTCTTGTTTCGATGTGAGACTCAAAATATTATGAACAAAATGTCGATGTCTCCTCAAGCATGTAAGCCTGAACCCTCCACACGAGATTTGTTCTTAACTTTCTTCTTAAGGTGGTGTAAAAACCTAAGGAGGAACAACACACATGGATATAGACTAACGTATAAATCGATAGTAATAAAAGAGTAACAGTATTTTAAGAATAATACCTCTTCAGTGGATACATCCATCAAAATTCTGCAGGTCCATTAAGTATAGCTTCATTAACCAAGTGTATGGGTAAATGCTCCTTCACATCGAAGAAATTTGGAGGGAAGATCTTTTCTAACTTGCATAAGATGATAGGAATATTCTTCTCCATCTTTTCAAGCCTATGTTTCTAACATGGGACAACATGGATCTCGAAAAAAGTAGCTCAGCTCGATTAAAGGTTCCCAATTTAGGGTAGGCAAAAAACTAAATGCAATCGGGATCAATCTCCCCATGATAACATGCCAATCATGAAACGTCATGCGTTACAATGTGCATGATTTCAAATCAACACATCTTGACAAGTTAGACGCATATCCATCAGGAAACTTCAGGCCCTGTACCTACTTACATACACCTCTTTTCTGATTGTTATTCAAAGTGTACTATGCCTTTGGCTTCATCATCTTTCCAGTGACAATTTCTTCTAACTCTAGACTTTGGCAATTATAATACAAAGGAAGATCCATCCTTGCCTTAATGTTATCTTTTGTGTTACCTTTAACATCCATAACTGTGTTGAACACATTTTGAAAGATATTGCTTTCAGTGTGCATTATATCTATGTTGTGCGGATTCAACAAGTCGGGCCATTAAGATAAAAGATATTGCGCTTGGTCCAATGATGATTACCCCCGTATCTAGTTGTATTACTATATCCTAAATCAGTTATCTTAGGAATTTCTCTTATCTTCTGAAGAAATTCAACTCCCGAGTAACGCCTAGGGGGCACACCTATTTCTACTTTGCCTTTCAAAAAGTCCTTCTTATTCTTATGAAATGGATGATTCATTGATAGGAATTACCTATGACAATCAAAGTAACATGCATGTCTTCCTCAAAATTTTCAAATAAAATGCTTTAGAACGTTCCATGCAAACAGGACAACCCAATCGACATGTCGTCGACCACCTAGAAAACATACTATTAGCAGGAAAATCATCGACCGTCCAACATAATGTAGCTTTCAGACAAAAAATTTGCTTTCTAAAAATATCATATGTTGGAACTCCTTCATCCCATAATATTTTCAAATCATCAACGAAAGGTTGTAGGTAGATATCAATTTTACTTTTAGGGTTATCTGGCCGGGAATGATTATGGTTAATAACATATACTCCCTCTTCATACACGTACCAGGAGGAAGGTTATATGGGGTCAAGATCACAGGCCATCAAGAATAAACACTCGATTTCATATTGAATGGACTAAACCCATCCGAACATAACCCCAATCTCACATTCCTTGGTTCAGAAGCAAATGCAGGGTGCTTTTGGTTGTGTTTCCATGTTTTTCCATCAGATGGGTGTGACAACACTCCTGCATCACATTGATTGTCATGATGCTATGTCATATGTTTAGTTGTTGCATTTGAGGCATATAGTCTTTGTACTCGAGGGATTATTGGTAAGTACCACATCTGTTTCTTAGGAATTTCTTTCCTCCGATTTCTTCCTCACACATTTTCCTTAAAACAGGCCTCTCCACAAAATTTACATTTGGTCTCACATGCATCATCTCCATAATACAACATACAACCGCGTTGAAAATAGTCGATTTTTTTATACCCACACCCAAGTTGTGATACCAGTTCTTTTGTCTAATAAAAGTTATCAAGAATCCTATTACTTGCTGGAAATACCTCTTTTATCAATGTGATCATTTCATCAATGCACGTAGCTTGAATGTTGTAATCTAACTTTATGCTCAAAACTCGGACTTCAATTGATAACACGGAATGGACCTCACATCCTTCCCATAATGGAGATTGTGCAACACTTAATAACTCGTAAAACTTCACATAGCTAGGATTGGTTTCTTCTGGTTGAGGATCATTATAGAAATTAGGCCCTTCAGCATCAATAACCATTCTCTCATGTGGATCCAAATCATCAAGGTCAGCATCACGACTATCAGATATAGGATGCGGGGTTTCTCCATGATTATGCTAGTAGTAATTTGGTTAAAAACCCTTTTCATACAAATGTTGTCTTACCACGTATGGCTCATAAAACCTCAAGCACTGACACTTGGAGCATGGATATCTAAATCTACCTTCTTGTTTAAAGACATCAAGATCACTTGCTACTGAAATGAATTCCTGTACACCTAAAATGAATTCATGCAACATCCTATTTGTTTGTGGATCTTTCCTGATGTACATCCAACGACGATGCTCTGGTATTTCCATTATAACTATCAAGAAAAAAGTTCGGAATTTTAATGTTGAAAATATGAGAAAAGAAAATTGGGTGATGCAATAATGCAAAAGATGGCATATACAATATCCATGAAATAATGTGATAAATTACTTTATTCAAAGATAATTTAGAAGGTGAATGAGGTGTCATACCTTATCAATGTATTTATGGAAATAAACCTCGTGGCCGCCTGATATACGATAGCGTCAACATTAGGACATGTCCTTCTGTAGAAATTGGTGGTCAAGTTTTGTGTATTAGCCTGATGAAAGAAGGAGACCAGAAAGCAAAGCAAAAGAAGATTAGATATGAACGGAAACAACAAAATGATTATTTCATAGTATATGGCGATTGTTTATGCTTTTGAAAAAGTGATTGAAATAAGAAATTATAGAAAAATTACTTATAATTAGAAGCGGGTAGTGTTTGAAACTTAAATGTTTTTGGCCAAAATTTAAAGGTCGTAGTGTTTGATAACAAGTGTTTTTATCACTTACTTTACTTAAAGAAGTTTGACAAATTTAAAAAAATACCAAGAACTTGAAACTGAGATAATTTATGTTCCACTTCTTTTGTTTATTTCTTATGTCAATGAATAAGTTAGCTAATAATGACCACTATCCTTTCGAAATAACATTATAATTACCAAAGATATTTTCTAAATATAAATTTAAGAAAACTATATTAAATGAAGATCAAGTGTGATTATATGCGAAGATTTGACATTAACAATATGGTAAATATCATAATATCGTGAATTAAATCCTAAAAATTCAATAGCTTAAACAAATGTCAAAATTCAGTCAGATATTAAATAGTTTGAGTAGATATAGATTACCAAAGTAAAATACAAGATACAAAATTTTTTAAAGTCATATATTGTTAAATAAATATAAAAACTAAACCTAGGAGATTTAATTTGAGAAATCAATCATATAAAATCAATTTAGAAAAAACCCGACCCGACGGGTACCCACAAAATCGGGTTGGAAGATCGAGTTTTTTTATCGGATACCCGACCAGACCCGGAAAACCCTACCGAGAAAAACCGACCCGAGCCTACCCCTAGTTGTAATGATCACATGCGAATGTACATACACACATATATATAAACACACTCATATACAAACTAACAACAACTTTTTGGTCTTCACAGACCAATCAGATTCTCTAAACACATCTCCAAATCATTCTTCCAAAAATATTAATTTCAATTCTCCTTCAAAAAAATCTCTCTATCAAACATTTGTTCTTTTCTCACAAATTAATTAATCATTAGAAACATGGTTGTTTCTCTCTACTTCCAATCTTTTACTTAGAATAGCTAGATTGTGCTTATTCTCATCATCTATTTTTTGTGTTTACAGGCAACAGTTTCATCAGCTTCGAATTCAAGTGTATAAATTGTATAACTTAATACTCCCTCAGTCCATATATATAAATTATATGCAAAGTTTTTTTTTTTTTTATTTTGTCAAGTTTCTACATAAAGTAGTATTTATTTAGCACATTTATTAATATAACCTTTATTCAATATTAGCATTAGATAGTATATCAAAAAGTATAATGATCATTAGACAAGGCATATTTGGAAACCTGTTTGTTTAATTGGCTTTTTGCATAACTATGTTAATCCTTGTAAAAAGTCCTATCAGTCTATATAGGGACAGAATATCGAATGGCCACAAGAATTTCTAACAGTATATAGGGGACACAATATCGAATGGACACAAGAAATTCCAACCTTCATAGGTCCAGAAACCACATTGAATATTCCAATTTTAAATAATCAAATTTTCAACTTATTAATGGGCATCAGTACAAGCTTAAAGACTGCCACAAATTTGATCCAATAATGAATGACATATCCAAACAACGAAATTATTCAGTACTCACAAAAGTT
This sequence comes from Ajuga chamaepitys, assembly GCA_958295605.1. Taxonomy (NCBI): domain Eukaryota; kingdom Viridiplantae; phylum Streptophyta; class Magnoliopsida; order Lamiales; family Lamiaceae; genus Ajuga; species Ajuga chamaepitys. The sequence goes on along the minus strand of OY282500.1, from coordinate 49,602,669 downwards.
GTTTAATAGCAACTCTTTCATGATTGCGAGTTATACACAATAATAGGTTAATTAGTTACAAATAGAAAATGTGGGGCTATTTACGTAACACCAAATCTTCTATTAAACATAATTCTTTTGCTTTTTAGTGTAGTTAGGAATTTCAGGGATTTAAATAATAAAAGAATACCATGTTAAGCTAAGCTTACAACAAATCTTAATAGAAGATACGACACAACACCAGAATCTCCAATTAACAGAAGCTTGAACAAGCATCCACTGAAAGAAGACACAAAAAGCTACAGAATGAGATATTCTTCATTAAATGATTTCCCTTACAGCATAAAAAAATAATCCCTCTATTCAACTCACTCTCTTATCCATTAATCTATTTAACTCAGGTGGCCTGAAAACTCAATTGAGCATGGTTAAAAAAATATATAGAAAATATATGAAATATTTATATATAGTTAACATAATTTAAAGCATGTTTCAAGCTCCATATAAACAAGATTCCCCATTCAGAGTTGAATCCTCTACAAATATTTCTTCTCAACTTCTCATTGTCTTAGTAAACAATAAAGCTTATAAGAAATATCCAAGAAATAAACTAGAATTTGAGAGAAAAGGGAGTATTAGCTTTGCGTTGCAATTCATTGCGACGAATACTTTTAATTAGAGAAAGGCAAAGTTATTAACATGACTAATGGAATATTATGGCACTTCTTTTGTATAGATAGTGACAATTAGTATATGTCCTAACAATTGTAGTATTCAGAGGTAACTATAAGCACAAAACACAAGAACAAATGACAAAATTATACAACATTAAACCTGGCAGAGAATAATTACCATTATTTTTAGGCTTAAACACTGTATCAAGAAGCCAAATCCCTCCACTTCTGCTAACAATGAAGGTAAAAGGCATAAAAATAACAAATTAATCTGGGGAATTGAATAGATCAAATTTGTGGTATGTAGGGAGTGATTGACTAATATTTTCTTTAACATTTAAAAGATTAAGTGAAATATCAAACATCAAACAAATTAATCAAAGGAATGCTATCACTAGAGACAATTTTAATCGAACTGAAATGATTCTATATACCTCATCACAGCCCAAACTACCAACAACTCTAATCCTCATCAATTTCTCATAGACTTGCTTCAACCTGAGATAACATTAGGGGTGGGCATTCAGTAAAACCGAACTGAACCGAAATTTCAGTAAACCGAACCGAAATTTCATATAAAGTCTAGTACCGAATACCGAACTGAAATATATTATTTCGATTTTTCTTTTAGGTTTTCGGTATAAACCCGAATTCTTTTTTTTTTTTTTTTTTGAAAAATGCAAATTTCAGTAGATGGATAGCACCTAATGCCTGTGCATCATCTGCAGACTCAGATATTCTTAGTGACCTCTGAATTTCCATGTTTGAAGTACGAAGAAACGGGTTACGTTGCTTCTCCTTTACTAGTTAAATTGGGATCTGATGCATGTAAAACAACAAAGCAGGAAAAGACAACAGGATAAAAAGGGATAAACAAAGAAACATGATTTATAGTTGAAAGAAAGCAAAGGGAAATTTCAGATAAAAGTTATTACAATACTACTACTTAGGGTTTAGTATGATACCTAAAAAAGAAGATTTCAACTAATTATTTCGTTCGGTATTCGGTAATAACTGAATTACCGTTCGGTTTTTATCTTACCGAATACCGAACCGAATTTGTTCGGTTCGGTTTGGTACGTACTGAATTATCGGTTTCGATTTCGGTTTCGGTTTCGGTTGGTAAAACCAAAATGTGCCCACCCCTAGATAACATAAGTGGTAAAAGGGGTAAAAAAAAAAGGTACAAAAGGCTAATAATAACCCACTTAAACCCCTAATCGTCCCTTCTCCTTGAAAGTGAGTGGTAGAATGCGCCGACGGAGACGGCGATGAGAGACTGCGAGCACCGACGGCGGCGATGGACGGATTGTGCTTGTGCGAGTAGTGGTGAAGAAGGTGAGGTTGCGACGGAAAAATATGAAGTATTCCAACGCCTGTAGAGAGAGATGCAAAATTAAAACTAAGAAAAAAGATATAAAAAATATTTAAAATGAATTAAATGATATTAAGTGAATTTCCAATGGTTTTATTCCGTTGGAAATACCCGTTGAAATCATAAAAAATTAAAAAAATTAATACTAATGACGAATTACCAATGGAAAGATTGTTGGAATTTTAATTCCAACGGTTTTTCCGACGAAATTTTTCAACAAGTATTGTTGTTGTTGGAATATCCGTTGAAAAATTCCAACTGTTCATTATGCCGTTGGAAATGTTCGAAATTTCAACAGCTATGTGTTTCGTTGGAAATACGGATCTTTCGACCTTGCTCGGTCCGACATGTTGAGCCAATGCCAAGGAAGAAGAAGAAGAAGAAGAACAACAACAACAACAACAACAACAACAATAGAGGTGGAAATTTGAATCGTTCAACCCAGCTCGGTCCGATATGTTGAGCCAATACCATATGTCGAGCTTGTTGGGCGTCCCAAAGTTTTGTCGGGCAAAAAATTAGTGAGCTCAGTCCAGCTCATCCCACTTAAATCCAGTTAAATTTGCGGGCCGACCCATTATCTGATGGGTCAATTAGGCCATTAGCCCATTAGGTTGGCCCTGTTGGACCCGATGATGTGTTGGGTTAAGATTCTTATGGTTCGGGCCGCCAAAAATGTTGGACGGGCTGGACCAGCACAACCTGCGAACCAATTTTGCCACCTCAGAATAACTAACAATTTCCAAGTATTGAGAATTGCTAATACCATTAGGTTAGAAACAATGATCAATCTCATGGATATTGGAGTCGTGATTCCTTTGGAAATGATGATTCCCAACACAAATTCATAGCAATCATGAGAATTAAAATGAACATGGTTTTGGTCATTCCTTTCTCAACTCATTCCCTCATACCTAACATGTCGTTAATGTTCAAGAACACATCTGCAGCCGATATTTACACTATGGGAAAAGATACAAATATACCCTTGAATTTTAACCTTCAGTTTAAATTAGACCCTAAACTAATTTTAGTCCAATTTGAACTTTTTAAATAGGAAAAATACCTCCTTGAACTTTTAAATTCACGACAAATAGGGCCCTTTGAAATATTAAAATAAATAAATAAATTTTAAAAATATTATTAAACACAAAAAATAACAATTTAAATAAAAAAGAAATTTAGGAAAATCAAGAAATTATCAATATAAAATTTAAAATTATTTAATAACTTAAAGAAACCTAAATAACTTAATAAAATTTAGAAAATAATTAGCAACCTGTATTTGTTTTTACTTACTTTATTTAACTAATTTCCTAGAACCCTATTAAATAAATTCTGATATTTTTCTTAATTTTTCATAAACATTTCTTTATTTAATTTATTAATTTTAGATTTATTAGATGTTTTTAAAATGTATTTAGTTAATATAATATTTAGGAAGATTCTAATGATCTCAATCTAAAAGTTCAGGGCTTATCTGATCCAATGATAATTTGAACTGCATATTTAAACAAAAAAAATTGTTTACGATCCAATTTGAATTTGATATTCTGTTTTTGGATCTATTGTATATGGTCTTTTTACGTCAGGAAGACAACTTTGATTGGTGTCATCATACTCTCACAAATTAGTACAGTAATGCACCTGATGAGGTGAGATAAAAACATCGATCCCAGAAACAAACTTCAAAACATTATTTTACCAAAAAAAAAGAAAAAGAAAAAGAAAAAGAAAGAAGAATGAAAGCAAGCACATATTCGTACATAATTCATTTGCAGAAAGAGAGGGCGTCCATCAGAATAGCACTTCACCGGAACTCATTTTGTTGGCTTGATAGTGGCTATTCTGTAAACATATATTTATCTTTCAGTTTCAAATAACAAGACGCAGATAAAAAAAGTTAGTATATAAGTTGAGCAATAGATAATTAAACTGATTCTTACCTATCTCTAATATGACAAATGCCCTCAAGAATTTCTGTAGCATGCTGTACCTTCAAATACTCTGGCTTTTCCTTGTTTTCCAGCAGTAAATGTGAACACCTAATGAATGTTTCAAGTTCTTGTTCGATTTCGTTCAGCTGTTGATCTATCTGTGCCATGAACTCCTCATACGTTGATGTTCCCCTCAAACCCTGGACTTTGTCAAAATTACTCAAGAAAATTCCACTAATAGTCTCCACATGGTCATGGCTATTATAATAATTTTGGCCATGGGCTTGACTGTTTGCTAAAACTTGTGATTCTTGATCATCTCTGAATCCCAGGTTCTGCTTATCCAACTGATGATTAGCATCTGTATTGCTTGGATATTCCTCCACTGGAGATATAATTCGAACAGGGCTAGGGGCTTCCGCGTCGCTTTCAAGATCCAATGCCATATTCCCAATTAGTAGACTTTCTTTTATAGAAATTGCCTGAAACTAAATGATCTTCAGAACATTCTTTTCATCCAAAAAAGTTGACTGCAAAAACACTTGGGTTAATTATTGCCACAATATTAGCTTCTGATTACCAAAGTTCAAGTATTCTGTTGTTAATATTGGTTTCTAAAACAAAGAGAACACTAGTCTAGCAATCAACGAATAACCAGATAAATCACATGAGCATGCTAAGTTTCCAGAACCCTGACATCATCATCCACCAAAAGAAAACAGAAGAAAATAAATCAAGCTTGAGATAAACCCAATTTATATTAACAGAGAGGTGATATAGAAGGACACATAACAGAAAAATATGGCGTACACTCCAATTCACTGTATGAAATCACGCGGTAAATAAAATGTAGCTTTACCTCAAGCAGTTTGGCTGAAAGTTGGTCAAACAATTCAATACGAGTCTTCAACTTCTCCATGGCTTGCATTACTTTCTTCTTTTGATATAGCAACTCCCTGGCATCAGATTCTTTTCCCGTTTGGATACTTACTGCTGCGTGTCGTCTAAGCTTCTCAACTGCTTCAGACAACCTTATGAGTCTCAACCTTGAATTGTTTGCTGGAAATACAAACTCAGTCAGCAAGTAACTTCTCAAAAACCCCAAACAAGAGGATGGAATTGATTTTATTTTTTAATCTAAGCATCCATCTGGCATATGCGTAGGAGCATATCTGGTATAGAGATTATGGCTAGCCAAGCTTTAGTGCTTCCCTTCATCTGTATAGGTCCAAAAAACTCTATTCATTGATTAAGAAGGGTGGAACGATACTAACGGTGCTTATATAATTACATCACCAAGCATATAATAAAATTGTATAACAAAGTGAACTTAAAAGTTCATGAAACATCCAAAGAGGCACTCATGGACGTTGATGAAACTAACCCAACAACTTCCTCTCCACTATCCTTATGAAAGAGGGCTGAATCCTAGTGATATCGTATGCACTATACTATAATTCAATCCAGCTGAAGTTTCCCTCAAAAATAAAAGAAGTCAAATGGATCACCTATTAGGTGGTAATATCACTAATTCCTGGTTTGCTTATGGACAAACCACCAGCTTGCTCTTGCAAACCTGAAAAAGGACACACTAGTGAGACCTGCAAGAAAGAAAAACCTAAGAAATGGAAAGTTGCAAGTTCATAATAGTGTTCTAGAGGGGCAGCAGAGTGGTAGGCTAGGGCGGCCTAGCACGTACTGCGTGGTCGTTTCTGGAAAAAGAAGACAGGGAACGGGCAGAGCCCTCTAGAACACTATTTAAGAGCCACTGCACCTTGTACCTACAGGGAAAAGTACAAGTCAAAAGTCCTCAAACATGGTCTAAAGTTGAGCATCAAGTTGAAGAAGTCACACGCTAGCAAACAACTATCCTTTCTTTTTCTTTTTCTTTGATAAGAAACGAAACTTTTATTAATAAAATGGATAATTACAGAGAGATGAGGAATCCCCAAAAGACAAACAAACTCTACCGCGATAGTACAATGCTCATATCTGTTAGGATATCAGAAATGTGAAAACCCCTAAATTCGTTATGGGTGGAAATCCACCATGCAACCATGATCTTGACTTTATCCCATACTTCTTCTGAGGATTCCTCAACATTATCGAATATTCTCCTATTCTTTTCTAGCCCAATCGACCAACATAAAGATTGTAATACAATACCCCACCACAACTTGGCTCTTTTGCTCATGGAGCTGCCCAAATTTATCATAAAACATTCTCTAATAGACTGGGGAGCAGCCCAAACCAGATGCAAAACTGCTAGAACCTTATTCCAAAGAGAGAGAGAAGGAACCGTGCTAGCAAAGAGCTTTGCTTATCAAAACAAAATAGTTGTTGCAGCAATTAACAATCCCAACAGTGTTTATATGAATGAGAAAATGAGACAATTAATTAAAGATCAGAAACGACTCCTTTTGATAATGAGTATCTTACTCAAACCCCAGGAGAACAAAGCCTTCACTACAGAACTCAATAATCATTTGTGTCTAGATTCTAGATTCTTGGACATAAGCCTACATATTTGAAACACTCTCATGCTCTATCTCCAGACAGAGTCGAGCCACAAATAGGCACGGGCAGAAACAACTGGACTAAAGACGACCTTTCCACATTCAATTTGATCACCTACTAAGGTCTCGATGTGGAGATGAACAACTGTAGCCCGTGGGGTTCTTCATTTGCACTGGCATCAATTTTCTTTTCATACAAAAGAAAAATTCCCCCTTTATGAAAGCTCGATTTGGTGCAATGTAAACCTCGAGTTGATACATGTATCTTCCAACTAATTAAACGCTATTTGAATCGAATCTGTAATACCTACATCGGAAGTGTGTCTCTACATTTTCAATCACTCAATTGAATTGTTTTTATCAGATTTTAGAGTTGTATGTATATTTCACAATTAACACTTCCACGAGAATTACAATTATACCCACTGATGATGAGAAAGCCCAAGAGCAGTTCCAATATCCAGAAACAAAATCTTGAGAAATCAACCAAAACTATGATTAATGAATACCTTTGTTTCTGGTGTCGTCCGCCTCCTTGTGAAGACTATCGAGTTGTTGGCGAAGCTGGTCGGCCGTCACTGATGGAGACGCCAGGCACAGTATCTTCATACGCGGAAAACCTCGACACTGAACGAGTACTGCTCCACAATTCAAGATCATTTCACCCCCTCTCCTCCCTCTCTTCTTGCACTACTTACAGTTAGTCAGTTACAGACCTACTACAAATTCATATTCGTATGCACGTTGGGCCTTGTTTACTTCACGCGATAAGATACGATATGTCAGGATAACATAATTTTATCCTGCGTCCGTTCCGCAAGCAACAAGCCAATTAGTTCTCCTCATGAAAAAATATTAGGGTCCGCTTAGTTGATGGTTTAGGGATAAGGAATGAAAACAAATGAGGACTCATTCTCATTTATTGTGCTTGTTACATAATAAATAAGTTAATCATTACCCCATTTTATTAACAATTTCCCCCATTTCATTCCACAATATGATTGACCCATCATTCATACTCATTGTCATTGCCATTAATGATTTGCAATCAAGCAGTGTCACGGTGTCACGGGGCGCACGTAGTGAGAATAATTAACTCACGCACCGTGTCGCAAGCAATCGACTCCTTCGATTACTCCTGCCTCTCGATCGCACACGTCGGACAGCTCGACTGTTGCGACGCAATCACACCCGAAGGTGCTTTAGTGGCACAACAAATTGGAAAGCTTGAAAGCTTGATTATATTAATGAACGCAGCAACGATTACAATATGAGCTTGTGGAGAGGGGGGCCTCCGACAACACTCGATCTCACGACAGCTTCAATTTTCCCTTCCCCCCTATAATAGCGAAAAATAAAAATAGCCTACTGACAGTAGTAGACATTGAAAAGTCGAACACGCTGGCGAAAATTGAAAAGGGACCCTACAACATATATTTACAAATATTACAAAGCCCTACACCTAAAGACTTGCATCCGTTGGTGAAGGTTGCGGGACAATCTGCCGACGGTCCAAAGCATGATAAGTTATACTGGAGTTATCCTGGCGTCCCGGGCATAACAAGGGGCATCCCGTGACAGCTCTCCCCCACCTGAGACGGCGCCGCTGAGGCCAGATAAGCGTCAATGAGCGGTTGGAACGCCTTAAGGTTCGTCGCCCGCTTCTTCAGAACTGTAACCAAGCCACTTCACCAAGTACTCCCTGTGGACTTCTTCCTCTTACCTGTATCTCGGTGACAAAGAATGGCTTCAGCCGCCCGTTTCTCTGTGTTGCGCGATAGGGTCATTTCTGGGCGGCACAGTAGGTTGCGGGTGGCATCCTCCATGTCAGCCTGATATGGCTTCAGCTGGCTGACATGAAGAACATTGTGGATTCGCCACCAGGGAGGCAACACTAGCCGGTAGGTTACCTTCCCTATCCTTTGAAGGATCAACACAGGTCCGATATATTTCAAACCAAGAAAGAATGAAAATCAAACAAGAATTCGGCCAAACAGAAACAAAAATGAAGAACATAAAGTTTTTACGTGGTTCGATCAATGTGATCTATATCCACGGAGGCTCTATACACCTCAATCCACTCCACCAAACAATCAATTACAAGAAACAATCCAGAAAACTAGAAACTTCAATTCACAAGCCGAATTGAGCTTAAGAACCCTAGCTTTCTAATTCTAATGATTGAGAAGTGTTTACAGAGGGAAAATAACGTGTATTAACTCGCAACTACTAGTGGATCCAATGTATATAAAGGTCTAAGCTTGAATCAAGAAGCATCAGGAGCTGTAACCAATTCAGTTTCAACTGCACAAAGCTGTTAGACAGACCTTTCACAACGGTTTTACATGCAACGGTCCTAAACCGTTGCATAAAGCAGTTATAACCGTTTTGACCCCGGTTCCTTCTTAACCTTCAAAACTGATTCAGTTAAAACCCGGTTCTCTAGCCCGGTTCTTCCCAACCTAAACCCGGTTCCTGATTCCACATAACCTCTACTACATACTATGGTCACTTGATGAAATTGAACTGATACCTACAAATCTCCACCTCAATGAACCCACGTGTACTTCATCACCTCAACCTGCCTTGTTTGTTCCAGATTTAACTACATTGTTCAAGCCTTATCAGGCCTGAGCAATGAACCATCTTACTCCCCGGAACTGCCTTAGTTAGAAAATCAGCTGCATTATCCATGGTATGTACCTTCTTCACTTCTACAGATCCTGCTTCAATCACATCTCTTGCAAAATGAAGTCTAACATCAATATGCTTAGACCTCTCATGAAAAGCTTGATGTTGCACCAAGTGAAGAGCACTCTGATTATCACACTGAATGACAACACACCCTTGTCTGATCTCTAGGTCTTTGAGAATTCCTTTGAGCCACAGAGCTTCCTTGATTGCCTCAGTTAAGGCAATGTATTCTGCCTCAGTTGTAGATAAAGCAACCACATACTGTTGCACACTTTTCCAGCTTACAACTGTTCCATACAAAGTAAAGACATAGCCTGTAACAGACTTCCTTGTATCCAAATTCCCAGCAAAGTCTGCATCAACATATCCAACAAGAGGTATAACACTAGCTTCTTGTTTCTGAAACTTTAAACCTACACTGACTGAGCCTTTCAGATATCTCAAGACCTGCTTCAAAGATTCCCAATGTGTCTCTCCAGGATTTGACATGTACCTGCTTACCAGAGATACACTATAGGCCAAGTCTGGCCTGCTGCATATCATTCCATACATCAAACTGCCAACTCTACTGGCATATGGAATATTCTTCATGTGAATCTCCTCAACTTCAGTCTTAGGGCACTGATCTTTGGAAAACTTGGTCTGTAGATTAACTGGAATACTTACTGGCCTTGACTCGTGCATGTGAAATCTCTCCACAACCTTCTGCAAATACTGTTTCTGTGAGAGCCATAGAGTTCCAGTCTTCCTTCTTCTAATGATGTCCATTCCCAGAATCTTCCTTGCTTCCCCAAGATCCTTCATGTCAAATTCTGAACTCAACCTTCCCTTTAGCTGTTGTATCTTATCCATACTCTTACTGGCAATGAGCATATCATCCACATATAACAACAGAAATACTTGTTCAAATCTTGAACCTTTGTTAAAGTATACACAACTGTCATATAAGCTTCTTATAAAACCTGTATTGATCATGAACTCATTGAACTTCTTATTCCACTGCCTTGGACTCTGCTTCAATCCATAAAGTGATTTCTTGAGAAAACAGACCTTCTCCTCACTTCCTGGAATCACAAAGCCCCCAGGTTGCTTCATGAATATCCTTTCAATTAGATCACCATGCAGGAATGCTGTCTTAACATCCAACTGCTGTAGTTCCATATCTTCTTGAGTAACCTTTGATAGGAGTAACCTAATGGAGCAATGCTTCACCACTGGAGAAAATACCTTATTATAATCAATGCCTTCTCTTTGTGTAAAGCCCCTAGCCACCAGCCTTGCCTTGTATCTGATTTTATCAGCCTTTCCAACCTCCACCTTCTTCTTGTAGATCCATTTTGAGCTGACTAGCTTCTGCCCCTTTGGTTTGTCTACAAGCTCCCAGGTTTGGTTTCTCTCCAGAGATTCCATTTCCTCCATCATGGCCCCTATCCAGTGTTCACTTTCACTGCAATTTATTGCTTCCTTGAAACTGCTTGGCTCTTGAAACTCCAAGTCTTCTGCTACACTTAATGCATAATAGACACTTCCAGCTTGTCCATAGAAATCATGCCTGTGGATTTGTCTTCTTGTTCTGTCTCTACCAATGCTATAAGTTCTGAGATTTGAAATCTCAGTTTGACCTTCATCATCTTTTGATGAACTGTCATCTTCTGGTTGAGCTTGAGCATCTTTCTTTGGTGATTTCTGTTCCTCAGTAGGCTCCACCTGAATAGAAATTCTTTCAGATTCCACAGCACCATCAGCTTCTTCTTGACTTCCAGTAGAGTTATACCCCATCACATCCTCATTGAATCTTACATCTCTACTTATCAAGAGCTTATGGTTTCCCTGTTCCAAGCACCATAACCTGTAGCCTTTTATGCCCTCAGGATAACCTAGGAATACACACCTCTGTGCTCTTGCATCAAGTTTGTCTTGCCTAATGTGAGCATAGGCCAGACAACCAAACACTCTCAAATCATTGTAATTTGGTACCTTTCCACTCCAAACTTCTTCTGGAGTCTTAAATCCTAGAGTTGATGATGGTGATCTGTTTATCAAATAGCATGCAGTATTTAGTGTTTCTCCCCAGAAGGATTTGGGTAATCCAACATCAATTAGCATACATCTAACTCTCTCAAGCACAGTCCTGTTAAACCTTTCAGCAACCCCATTTTGTTGAGGGTTTAATGGGACAGTTATGTGCCTTGTGATGCCCTTATCTTCACAAAACCCTGTGAATTCAGTGGATAGATATTCCAGGCCATTATCAGTCCTAAGATGTTTCAATTGCTTCCCTCTTAGATTCTCCACTTGGCTCAACCATGTTTTAAACTTAAGGAATGCATCACTCTTGTTCCTTAAGACATATACCCATATTTTTCTACTGTAATCATCAATAATGGACATGAAATACCTTCCTCCTCCATGTGTCTCTGTCCTTGAAGGCCCCCATATATCAGAGTGTATATAATCAAGTGGTTCTTGAGTAGAATATATCCCTTTAGCATAAGGCAGCTTCTTGGCCTTTCCCAGAGCACATTTGTCACATAACTCAAGTGTTCTATTTCCCATTTCACCAATAATGCCCCTCTTTGATAGCTCCTTCAATCCTTTCTCTCCAATATGACCCAGTCTTTTATGCCACTTCATGACATCTTCTCTACTTATCACAGATTCAGCACAACCTATCACAGGGGATCCAATCAGAATAAACAGGCCATTGTGTTGCCTTCCTTTGATTACCAGCTTGTTGTGTTTAGTGATGAAGATAACCATCTATGGAGTTGAACTGACAGCCATTTGCCACAAGAGATCCAAGTGATAGGAGGTTTCTTTTCAGGCCAGGAACATACCTCACTTGAGAAATGGTCCTGATGACTCCATCATACATTTTTATCTGAACTGATCCTGTGCCTTAAACTCTGCAGGAGTGATTATTTACCAGTAATACACATCCACCATCTTCTTTTTGTAAATCCTTGAACCAGGATTCATTGGGACACATGTGGAATGGACAACCAGTATCAAGAACCCATTCCTTTTCCATCTTTGTGTCTGTGATGTTTAAGACTTCAGGGGTGTCTAATTGATGCTCAGTCACAGCCACTTCTGCCCTCTGATTTTCCAGTTTCTTCTTCTTTTGTGGACAGTCCTTCTTCAAATGTCCAGCTTGCTTGCATTTGAAACACTTTCTGGTTTCAACCCAATCTCCCTGTTTCTTTGCATTCTGAGTTCCAGATTTGTTGTCTTTGAATCCCTGGAACTTCTTCTTTTGATAGTTCTTTTTGAACTTAATGTTCAAACCTTCTCCAGCCTGTGCAGAGCCCTTTTCTCCCTGATTTTGAAAACACTTTGTCTTCAATGCTGAGAGGATAGATTCATAACTGATTTTTCCATCCTTTCCAAACATCAATGCATCCTTGAAGCTTTCCATAGACTTTGGAAGAACATTCAACACCATCAGAGCCTTATCATCATCCTCCAAGTTCACCCCCAGATCTTCTAACTCTTCAATCATCTTGACAAACTCATCAAGTTGATCAGAAATGACCTTATCATCAGTGATTTTGAAAGACATCAATTTCTGCTTCAGAAATAGTTTGTTTGATATTGACTTTGATTGATAAAGTTCTTCTAGTTTTCCCCATGCCTCCACTGCATTCTTACACCTTGATATCTCCCTCAAGGGTTTATCACCCAAACAGAGGAATATAAGACTCAAAGCCTTCTTATCCACTTCTGGAAACTTTGATTTCTCAGAATCAGACCATTGATCAACAGGAAGAAGTGCAGAGTCTAGCCCATTTTGAACCAATACATCATTCATTTTGATTTTCCAAAGTGAGAAGTCATTCTTACCTGAAAACTTCTCCACATCCATCTTCGCTCCAGCCATTTTCTCTCACTCTTTGAATGTGTGTGCCAGTTTCCCACAGACGGCGCCACTTGTTAGAAATGAAACACTTACAACACACACAAACAAGCTCAAACCAAGAAAGAATGAAAATCAAACAAGAATTCGGCCAAACAGAAACCGAACGCAAAACAGAAACTGAAATGAAGAACACAAAGTTTTTACGTGGTTCGATCAATGTGATCTACATCCACGGAGGCTCTATACACCTCAATCCACTCCACCAAACAATCAATTACAAGAAATAATCCAGAAAACTAGAAACCCCAATTCACAAGCCGAATTGAGCTTAAGAGCCCTAGCTTTCTAATTCTAATGATTGAGAAGTGTTTACAGAGGGAAAATAACGTGTATCAACTAACAACTAATAGTGGATCCAATGTATATAAAGGTCTAAGCTCGAATCAAGAAGCATCAGGAGCTGTAACCAATTCAGTTTCAACTGCACAAAGCTGTTAGACGGACCTTTCACAACGGTTTTACATGCAACGGTCCTAAACCGTTGCATAAAGCAGTTATAACCGTTTTGACCCCGGTTCCTTCTTAACCTTCAAAACTGATTCGGTCAAAACCCGGTTCTCTAGCCCGGTTCTTCCCAACCTGAACCCGGTTCCTGATTCCACACAACCTCTACTACATACTATGGTCACTTGATGAAATTGAACTGATACCTACAGCAACCACGGGCCAGATCGAGATTCTGCTTCCATTTAATAGAGAAATGCTGCGCAGGAGAAACTCTGGCATCACACGGGGCGTCAATCGTGTGAGGGAGTAGCGGCTGCTGCCCGGTACAAATCTCGAAAGGGCTACTATTTGTGGTAGAGCACTTTTGAGCATTGAAGCACAGCTGAGCAGCATCCAAGAGTTGAGCTGTGAATCGGGAGTCCCGATCACTGACAATATCCCTTGGCAATCCCCAATGTTTGACAATATGTTTAAAGAAGAGCTGAGCCGTCTCTTCCGCCGTAATGCTTTTAGAGGCTGCCATAAAAGTAGCATATTTAGAAAATCGGTCTACCACGATAATGATAGCGTCGAGCTCCCCAACCTTGGGTAGACCAGTGATATAGTCCATGGAGACACTCTCCCATGGACGAGTAGGGACTTGTAGAGGCTCCAACAAACCCGCCTTCTTTTGCCTATCTGCCTTGTCCTGCTGACAAACCAAGCAGGTACGCATAAAAGTTGTGATGTCGTCGCGCATCTGTGGCCAATAGTACGCCCGCTGGACTAGCGCCACCGTGCGCTCTTCTCCTGGGTGTCCAGCCCACATCGTGTCATGGCACTCCGCAATAATTGATTTCCGCAGGTCCTCGCCCCTCGGAACATATAGGCGGTTTCCCTTGGTCCTCACAATCCCATCCTCCAACCAAAACTGCCGAGTTTTGCCCTTCCCGACAAGATGGACCAGAGACTGAGCCATCGCATCCGCCTTTGTATGCTTACGTATCTGGTCCCGCAAGTGGGTGGTAACCGTGCTTGAGGAAAGCGTAGCTACCACCTGAAGATCAGCCCTACGACTTAGGGCATCCGCCACATGATTGCTGGAACCGGCACGGTACTCCAGCGTGAAGTTAAACTCGGAAAGCAACTCCTGCGATAGAAAATGACTTACAGCGGTATTGTCCGTCTTGACAACAAACGGTAAGCCCAGCAAGTAGTGCCGCCATTGTCTGAGGCAGTGGACAACGGCTAGCAACTCTTTCTCATGCACCGAATAACGTCTCTCCACGTCCTTCAGCTTCCGACTCTCAAAAGCAACCGGATGTCCCTCCTGTATCAAGAATCCTCCCAGTGCAAAATCAGAGGCGTCGGTCTCCACCACGAATAGCTTCGACAAATCTGGCAGTGCCAGCATGGGGTCGGTCATGATAGCCTTCTTCAAGCTCTCGAAGGCAACTTGGCATTGGGGTGTCCAAGACCAAGTCTCCAACTTCTTTGTCAAATTCGTCAAGGGGCGTGCTATCTCGGAATAGCCTTTCATAAACCGCCGATAGTAGTTAGCCAACCCAAGGAATGAACGCACCTCATGCACATTGCTCGGAGGCTGCCACTCCTCGATAGCACGAATCTTCTGTGGATCCATGCGAATCCTGCCTCTCTCAAAGATATGGACCAAGAAACTAATGCTTTCCTGGGCAAACGAGCACTTCGAAGGTTTGATATAGAGTTCGTGCTCGCGTAGCCTTGCGAGGACCTTGCGGAGATGCGCCAAGTGATCCGCCAAGGTCTCGCTGAAGACTACAATATCGTCCAAGTACACCACCAAAAATTCATCCAGAAACCCGTGGAGTACTTGGTTCATAAGGGTGCTGAAAGTGGCAGGGGCATTCGTCAACCCAAAAGGCATCACCATCCACTCGAACGCCCCATACCAAGTGACCACCGTCGTCTTGTACTCATCACCCTGCTTGATCCGGACTTGCCAGTAGCCCGATCTCAAGTCCATCTTTGTAAAATACTTCGCCCGGCTAAGACAGTCGAAGCAATCGGCCACCAAGGGAATAGGATAGCGATTCTTCACAGTAATCTTGTTTAGTGACCAATAGTCGCAACAAAACCGAAGGGAACAATCCGCCTTCTTCTGAAAAAGGACCGGGGCTCTAAATGGTGACTTCGCGGGCCTAATCAATTCACCCTCGAGTAGCTCCTTCAATTGTTTCCTGAGCTCCGCAAGCTCAGGTTGACTCATTCGATACGGCACCCTGGCAGGGGGCCTAGTCCCCGACACCAACTCAATTTCATGATCAACGTCCCTCTTCGGCGGCAGCCTTCCGGCATCACATCCTCGAACTCCGTCAGCAACTTCTTCACGACTCCCGGAAGAGGTCCCGACTTCTGTTCGATCTCCTCAAAACTAAGAGTGCACAAGAATGATTGTTCACCGTGCTTGCACCCCTTCTCAAACTGCATAGCCGACAGACTCTTGTCCCCTAACTTGCTAGCCCAAGTGGGGATGATGCATGGCTTGTTCCCCATCATCATCAATGAATCAACGTGCGGGAGGATGACACGTCGGTTTCTAACCTAGTGTTCCGCAAGTGTACGGATGTAGGTGTAGTAACGATTATCAAGGTCGATCCCACAAGGAATAGTTTTAGGTAGTTCGATACCTCAATACTCTAAGAATGTCCTAACTAGATACTAAGTTGTAAAAGGTTGATTTAAAAAAAAACTGAGGAATTTAACAAATAACTATGTAACTTATGACTTGGCAAACAAAAAGAACTAACAATTAATGAGAAAGGGTATCCTAGGGCCTCGATTTCAGGATATTACTTCAATGTTGAATATGATTAACCTATAGATTTACCAATTCTAGTGTTTATTAGGCGGCACGACAATAATCTAACCCTTCTCTCGAGGCGATTAAACCGTTGATTAATTAACCTAATTACCCTATCGAGTCAATTAAACCTAATAACTCCCAAACGATCCTAAGCCACGGCCTACACAGTCACAGACAACTGCGCTCTATGTCATAAGTCTGATAACGATTCCCTCCTCTCGAAGCGGAATTGCTAAACTAAATTACTAAATCTAGGTGATCAAGCTAAATCTAGTTATAAGCACAAACATAGAGACAAACACGTAAAGAACGGAATTAATAAATTAAATCATAATCAAAATATTTTCATAATAATCCCTACTTTCTAATCCTAGGACACGAATAGCTTAGCTACTCATGCATATCAATAATCCAATACAAAAGTCTATGAAAAACATTGTAAAAGATTAAACTAGGAAAGAACGACTAAACCCGGATGAATCCGTCTCGATGATCTTCGTCTTCTTTATCCTCCAAGTCTTCTTCTAGGTAGAATGATGATGTAATTGATGTTCTTGATGTTTTCTATCTGATTCCCCTGATTTCTAGAGCTTGGGGTCCTTTTTATAGAGTTGGGGACGAATCCTTGGGAAGATAGGATCAAAATCCTATTAAAATTAGGAAATTCTCGTAGGAAAGGCTTTCTGACACGGCCGTGTTGGCCTTGTGACGTGGCCACGTCCGTTTTGCCCGGGCAGATTTTCCGGTCTGACTTCCAAACCATTTTTTAGGGTCTTCCGATCATTTTTGGGATTTGTCTATTTCCGGTAAAGTTGTAGCCTTTGAATCAGCTTTCTAACGCAACCAATTTCACCTCAATCGGAGTTTTAGATCTCAAGATATGGTCAAAATACTAGAGGTGTGTCAAGCTGACATAAAACTTCAGTTTTGGCTCAATTCTGACGCGGCCGTGTTGGTAATTGACGCGGCCGTGTTGGTTGGCAGTGCGTTTCTACATGTTCTAAGCCACTTTTGACGTGGCCGTGTTCATATTAAACACGGTCGTGTTGGCCCCTTTGCTCCTTTAACTCCCTTTTCATCCATTTTGACCCTATTTGACTTGTTTCTTCTTCGAACTTTATCCAAATGGAATAAAATTACCTAATTAACTTCAAAACAAGTCGAAACACGTCAAATGACCCAAATATTATTAATATAAATAAATGCCGGTCAAATATGCACGTAAATGATATAAAATATGATCCTAAATCGACCTAAATACATGCATAATTAACGTGTATCAAAATCCCCCAAACTTAAATTGTTATTCGTCCCGAACAACATAACAAAAGACACAAAGAATACAAGTGATTATGCATTTGTTTAGGGCGATTAGATGATGAATTCAGTTTCAGTCTTATTTTTCTTAAAATAACTAGGCAACACAATTCACTTGAGCATATGTGATAACGCGAAAATCAACTAATCTCGAGACTTTGAACTTTCGAATTATTCAATTCTCACCGGATAAGTGTTTCACTCATCTCTCAAGTGTTTAGGCTAAAATAATTTCCACTCATATTGAATGACATGCAAAGCCTACCATATGCTTGCCAATCTTCTAAAGTAGACCTCGTACTCGATACGTGTGACAAAGGATAAAAAAGGTCTTTATTTTGGTTGTAATGTGGGCTTTAAGGTAAGGTGGGATACATTTGGATATAAGTGACTATTCATTGGTCTAATCAAGTTACGTCTAACCCGACTACCCCTCAATATAATCGCTCAGCCTCACTCTTCAAATCTCAGCAAATCACCCTGTAAAGCGACTTCTTCACCTTCAAAAGTCCGTACAACTTAAGTGCTTTTCATTTGTGTGGGTACCACATTTTTGGGATTACCCGACTATTCTAATCAAATTCACAATTTAAGCACTTTATTTTATAGCCTCTTCTCAAAAGTACTAAACAAAGAATATACAAACATACTTTTTCTTTTCTTTTTCCACATTTTTCCTTTTTTTTTTTTTTTTTTTTTTTTTTGGGATTAGAAGAGGCTATTCTTCCTTTTTTCTTTCACCTATCCTTTTAATTGTTCCCTTCATCTTTGAAATATCCACTAGTTTTCTCATTTTTTCCCCAAAATTATTCACCCAACTACCTTCCAATCCTCCTCCCTCTTACTTGATTAATCCAGTTTAAGGTCAAAGGCTTAAATCGAAAGGTTTTCGGCTTACATTATTAAGCTATGAAAGAATAAGGCTATAAAGCTCAAGTGAGCTAATTAGGGATAAAACGTGAACTTTTGGTACAAAGGGTAGTTTTCAAGACTTAAAAAATAGGCTGAAAGCAAGAATTGCCTAAGATCATTTCCTAAATCATAACATATACTTGACACATTCATAGTAAAGACTCAAGGCAAGTTCTAGAGACTAGTACACATATTCAATCTAATTCACACCGAAAGAAAGTATATTACTCTGAAAATAGGAGTATAATTAGGCTCAAATTCTCACAAGGTTAATTTTTGATTGAATATTCTAAATTCAAGCTCAATTTCATCTCAAGTCACCTCTCATGCTCTATTATGTGCTATTTTTTCATCTACTCAAAATCATCTCATCATTAACCATTCATCATCCATCTTTCCCTATTGTTCTCTTTTTCTTTTTTTCTTTTTTTCACTTGTTACCTATTCAATTTCTCGGGTTTATCTCATTCTTACTGACTCTAAAACCTAAAATACTAATAAGACTCTAAACTCTAAACTTCCTAAAACTCAACATGGAAACGAAATGTAATCAAACTTGGGCTCACGGACCCAACATCACCAATAAAGCAAATAAATGGGCTCACAGAACCGATAACTCCAATCGAAGCAATAAAAATCAGCACAATGGGCTCACGGACCCACAATTAACCACTATTATCAAATAGCAAGCACATCAACCGACAGATCAACTAAAAGGAGAAATAGCAGCAAAACTATAAATATAGCTGCCAAGATGTCCCACAGTCCACCCCATCCCCCAAACTTGGCTGAAAGCCAATGTTTGGAGGAAAAACATGGTACGCCTTGGTGCTAACTTACAAATCATTGTGGCGGCGGCGGAGTTTTGAAACCCCTACTAGCTCCGAAATCGTACCATCGCCTCCTACAGAATCTGTTTCTAACGTCTCCGCATCAAGCCCTGTGTTTCACATTTTTCAGCTGCTGAGGTTCTGACGCGGCCGTGTTGAAGGTTTGACACGGCCGTGTCACATTTGAGCCAAAGGTTGAGTTTCTGGGCCGATTTTGACGTGGCCGCGTCCAGCATGTGAGGCGGCCGTGTTGCTTTCCAGCGCTGATTCGTGTTTGGAGAAGACTTTTGACGCGGCCGTGTTACGTTTGAGCTAACTTTGTCACGGCCGCGTCCAGCATGTGACGCGGCCGTGTTGCTTCCCAATTTTCAGCATGCTTTTGAGGCACTTTTTGACACGGCCATGTCCTGCTTGTGACGCGGCCGTGTTGTTCCTTCGCGAGTTTTCCGTCTTTTCGACGCCCGTTTCTTGCAACACTCGTCCATGTTGATTCCTAAAAACATTAAACACTAAAAAACACAAGTAAAAACTTAAAACTTAACTAAATAACTGACATAAAATAAAAATAAAAATAAAAACGATAAACGTCGGGTTGCCTCCCGACAAGTACTTCGTTTTACGTCATCAGCCGAACGTCCTTTTCCTATCAACCATTTTCCAACCACCCCGAGTTTGGTATTTTATGAGCAATTAATGAGCTTTGTGGGGTGTGTAGATTTCTTATAGCAGTTTGGGTAGTATAAACAATGCTACAATTATGCCTACCCCTTAGACCCGACTTATGTATTAGGAGGGTGATGATTTCGTTTTGAACACGAAAAATCAACTCCCCTTTAGGCACATCTATAAGTGCTTGGCTAGTTGCCAAGAAAGGTCGTCCTAAGATAAAAGGAAATTCAGCATTCCCTTTCATGTCGACAACTAAGAAATCACTAGGGAATTCAAAATTCAGCACTCTCACCACTACATCCTCCGCTACTCCCAACGGCGTTAATGAAGATCCATCAGCCAATTGGATAGTAGTAAATGATCGTTTAATCTCCCTTAATCCTAATTGTCTATACTACTTAAGAGACATCAAATTTATGCTAGACCCCAAATCACACATGACATTTTGAAAATCATGACTACCAATTGAGCACGAAATAGTAAAACTCCATGGATCTTTTGCTTTAGTTGCTCTTTTTGGTTCCATGCTTGTGTTTGCGCTCTTTTTGGGACTGCTCAGTTTCTTTTTCGTTGTCTCTTTTCCATCCTTCCTCTTCTTGGTTTCCTCTTGAAATAGTTCCTGTTTCACAACAACAGTGCTAGATTGCTCTAAAGGATCAAGGTTAGCAAAGAATGAATTTTTAAAACAAAAATCGAAAGACACATCAAGAATAGTAGATGAAATTTTCTTATCTATGATGGTATTGACTTCCTCCTTCTCAATGTTTTTAACTTTCTCGCTTGATTTCTTCGCTTCATGGTCCTTCGTGCTCATAGTACCATTGTCGCCACTAGAAGCTCTCTTCCTTCTATTCAGTGCTTGAGGAAATGGGGGAGGAGGTACATATGCCGGTGGAGGCACATATGCTGGTTCATCTGCTTCGGTTTCTTGAACCTCACTTGAGTTCACAGCATCTTTTTGCTCCTCTAGCTTCACAACATTACAGTGCTCCCTCGGATTAACCACTGTGTCACTCGGATATTGGCCTTGTTTGTGTTGAGCCCCTACAATCTTTATCAATTGGCTCATGTTTGATGACAATTCACCAATGCTAGCTTGAGTCTGAACTAATGTGTTCTCGAGCCTTTTGATGTCAGCCCCCTGTCCAGTTACGTTCTTGTTTAGCTCAATAAACTTTCCATCTACTTTCTTCTCCAACTGAGCTAGTTTCTCGTCGTATTTAGCAAATTGAGACTGCACAATCTCCTCTTGGGTGGGCTTCGTGCCATCATGAATCATCCCACACGTAACAGTAAATCCGGGTGGCGGATTAAGTATATTATGTGAGTTACCATACGAGAAGTTTTGATGGTTCTGATTCTGAGGGTACTGATTATACCTAGGCTGATTGTTCTAGAAATTGTTGAAGTTTCGTTGATTCACAAAGTTTACGTCTTCAACTTCTTCCTGACCCCCTGGCTGTTGTGCTAATGTCAGACTAGTTAGCAAATTTACCTGACTCGGCAAGGCTGTTAACTGTGATGTGAGCTTTTCAATTAGCTCATCATTGACTGGCTCGACTTTCATTACATTTGCCACTTTCCTTGGCATGTTTCTCTCATTCGACCATTGGTAGCTTGTTCTGGCCATAGTATCCAGGATTGAGAGTGCCATCCTCACTGACTTCTCCATCAAACTACCACCTGCAGTTGCATCTACCTGATTTCTAGTTGGAGCAAGTAGACCATTGTAGAACTTGCACACTTGCTGCTTCTTGGTAAACCCATGTTGAGGGCAACTCCGGATAAGATCCCGGAATCGCTCCCAAGCTTCTCCGAATGGCTCTTGGTCCAATTGCTTGAACTGGTTGATCTGATTCTGCAGGTCGAGCATCTTGCTCGGTGGAAAATACTTCAACAAAAAAGAAGTACTCAAGTCCTCCCAGCTTGTAATATCCTCCAATGAATTGAACCATTGTAGGGCTCTATCTTTCAGGGAAAAGGGAAATAGTCTCAATTTGACCTGCTCATGCGGCACATGGTTTATCTTAATAGTATCTGCCAGTCTACGAAACTTTATCAGATGAGCATTCGGGTCCTCTAAAGCACTTCCCCTGTACTGGTTTTGCTGCACTATGTTGATTAGTGGAGGCTTCAACTCGAAACTGTTGGCATTGAGTAGTGGAGGTTGTACTCCTCCTGCCTGCTGATTTGGACTGGGCTTCAAGCAGTCACAAATAGGAGTGTCATCTTCATCCCCTGCAGCTGGTTCTATCTGAATTGGGTCGTGCTGCTGTTGTAGTTGTGGCCCTTGTGGAGATAGCTACTGCTGTATATTAGTGACTCGATCATCCAAGCGTGCCAGAGCTGTCAGTACTCTGTTAAGAGCGTCATCCGGATTCAGATGCTGTGGTGGGTTCTCCATCTCAGACGCGAAATTCCTTCTAGTTCGGTGTTTACGAGCTGCCGCTTCAATTTCTGAATCTAAAGGAAGAAGAGTTTCTTTTCCTTTTGATCTGGTGTGCATACGAAGCCTGAAAACACCAAAAACAGTAAATACCGCGTAACACTAAATTTAAAAAAAATTAAAAACGAAAATTAAAAAATAAATACAAAAAATAAAAATAAAATCTAGTCTAGTTTCAAGATAAAAACTAAGCGCTAAATCCTATTCCCCGGCAGCGGCGCCAAAAACTTGACACGTCGGTTTCTAACCTAGTGTTCCACAAGTGTACGGATGTAGGTGTAGTAACGATTATCAAGGTCGATCCCACAAGGAATAGTTTTACGTAGTTCGATACCTCAATACTCTAGGAATGTCCTAACTAGATACTAAGTTGTAAAAGGTTGATTTAAACAAAAACTGAGGAATTTAACAAATAACTATGTAACTTATGACTTGGCAAACAAAAAGAACTAACAATTAATGAGAAAGGGTATCCTAGGGCCTCGATTTCAGGATATTACTTCAATGTTGAATATGATGAACCTATAGATTTACCAATTCTAGTGTTTATTAGGTGGCACGACAATAATCTAACCCTTCTCTCGAAGCGATTAAACCGTTGATTAATTAAGCTAACTACCCTCTCGAGTCAATTAAACCTAATAACTCCCAAACGATCCTAAGCCACGGCCTACACAGTCATAGACAACTGCACTCTATGTCATAAGTCTGATAACGATTCCCTCCTCTCGAAGCGGAATTGCTAAACTAAATTACTAAATCTAGGTGATCAAGCTAAATCTAGTTATAAGCACAAACATAGAGATAAACACGTAAAGAACGGAATTAATAAATTAAATCATAATCAAAATATTGTCATAATAATCCCTACTTTCTAACTCTAGGACACGAATAGCTTAGCTACTCATGCCTAGCAATAATCCAATACAAAAGTCTATGAAAAACATTGTAAAAGATTAAACTAGGAAAGAACGACTAAACCCGGATGAATCCGTCTCGATGATCTTCGTCTTCTTTATCCTCCAAGTCTTCTTCTAGGTAGAATGATGATGTAATTGATGTTCTTGATGTTTTCTATCTGATTCCCCTGATTTCTAGAGCTTGGGGTCCCTTTTATAGAGTTGGGGACTAATCCTTGGGAAGATAGGATCAAAATCCTATTAAAATTAGGAAATTCTCGTAGGAAAGGCTTTCTAACATGGCCGTGTTGGCATTGTGACGCGGCCGCGTCCGTTTTGCCCGGGCAGATTTTCAGGTCTGACTTCCAAGCCATTTTTTAGGGTCTTCCGGTCATTTTTGAGATTTGTCTATTTCGGGTACAGTTGTAGCCCTTTGAATCCTCTTTCTAATGCAACCAATTTCACCTCAATCGGAGTTGTAGATCTTAAGATATGGTCAAAATACTAGAGGTGTGTCAAGCTGACAGAAAACTTCAGTTTTGGCTCAATTCTGACGCGGCCGTGTTGGTTGGCAGTGCGTTTCTACATGTTCTAAGCCACTTTTGACGCGGCCGTGTTCATATTTGAAGCGGCCGTGTTGGCCCTTTTGCTCCTTTAACTCCTTTTTCGTCCATTTTGACCCTATTTGGCTTGTTTCTTCTTCGAACTTTATCCAAATGGAATAAAATTACCTAATTATCTTCAAAACAAGTCGAAATACGTCAAATGACCCAAATATTATTAATATAAATAAATGCCGGTCAAATATGCACGTAAATGATATAAAATATGATCCTAAATCGACCAAAATACATGCATAATTAACGTGTATCAGAGGACCGAAGTCCTCGTATCCCGCAAGAATTCAAGCCCGAGGATGAGCTTGAAGTCATCCATCACCACGACGGACAAATTTGTTCTCCCTTTGAACGGACCAATCCGCAGAAACACGTACTTGGCCACACCGGCGATAGGCTGCACAGCGGAATTTATAGTCTTCACTCGCCCAACTCCCCTTTCTAGCACCAACCTGAGTCTCTCCACTTCGGCGCTGGCCAAGTAATTATGGGTAGCACCTGTGTCGACCATCGCCCGCACAGGCTTCCCATTCATTTTCACATCAACAAACATCAACCCCTTCCTTTTTAGAACTCTCGGCAGTTGATCATCTTCAGTTTGGCTCGTAAGAGCCGGGGCAACTTTCCTCGGCAGCACCTTCTTCTGTGCCGCCACTTGGTGGGACAACGTCGCACACCAATAGGCAAAGGCCCCAAGGGTTTCCTCCTCCTCGGAGTCATCCCCACCCTCGTTGGACGCATGGGACTCAGCTTGCTTCGATCTATTCCCCGATCCCGCCAAGCTTGTTGTAGCGTTCAACAACTGCTTCTTCGGGCAGTCTTTGATCCTGTGAGGCCCGTCGCAGAGGAAGCACCCGCCACCCCTCTGGGACAAGCCCTGTTTGCCATCTTGCGAGGGCTTCCGAATGGAACTCCACTGAGAATTGTTCCCTTGTGAGTGAGACGGTTTGTCTCCCCCACCTCTTCCAACATTCGGCCTGAAAGACTTCGCACCACCCCCTTTTACTTGGCCACCACTGCTCCCAGTCGATGGCCTCATGTTGATACGGGGCTCTGTCGAATAATCCATCAGGCACTCGGCCACACTCATTGCGGACCCGATTGTGCTCACCCGTTGGCGCTGCAGCTCAAGTCGTGCAGCTCAAGTCGTGCCCACGGCTTCAAGCCCTCCATGAAAGTGAAGAGCTTATCTTTCTCGGACGTGTTGTGGATGTCCAGCATGAGATTCAAAAAGGCTTTCACATAATCTCGCACAGATCCGGTGTGTTTGAGATCCCTCAGCGCCCGTCGGGCATTATACTCCACATTCTCCGGAAAAAACTGCTGCCGGATTACCTCCTGCAACTGAGCCGATGTTTCTAGCTCAACCCGACCAGCCTGAATCTCTTTATACTTGCCTCACCACCATAGCTTGGCATCTCCCGTTAAATACATGGTAGCAGCGGTCACCCGACGTACCTCGTCGTCGATATCAGCACCTAGGAAGTATTGTTCCATATCGAAGAGGAAGTTCTCGACCTCCTTCGCATCCCTCGCACCATTATAGGCCCTCGGGTCAGGTACCCGAGAGCGTGACCCTTTTTCACTAACAACAGGGATGTTGCTCACCGCCCGCTGCAGCATCACAATCTGAAGTTGTGATTCCTCCCACTTCCGATTCGCATCCTCTAATTGGCGATGCACATCAACCGCATTGGATGCCCTCACGGCCTCCGCCAATGCGTTGCATGCCTGCCGACACTCATCGAGCTCGGCCTTTTGTTCCGACGCAAACCCTTCGAGTTCCACAACCCGTTATTTGAGGATAGCATTTTTCTCCCGAAAATCAGCGCACATTTCCTCCAACGATTACAACCGCTGGTTAGCATTGGGGCCTCGCCCCGTTTGGGATTCTTCCGTCATCCCGCCACGGCCTGTCACGGGGCGCACGTAGTGAGAATAATTAACTCGCGCACCGTGTGGCAAGCAATCGACTCCTTCGATTACTCCCGCCTCTCGATTGCACACGTCGAACAGCTCGGCTGTTGCGACGCAATCACACCCGAAGGTGATTTAGTGGCACAACAAATTGGAAAGCTTGGAAGCTTGATTATATTAATGAACGCAGCAACGATTAAAATATAAGCTTGTGGAGAGGGGGGCCTCCGACAACACTCGATCTCACGACAGCTTCAAATTTTCCCTTCCCCCCTATAATAGCGAAAAATAAAAATAGCCTACTGACAGTAGTAGACATTGAAAAGCCGAACACGCTGGCGAAAATTGAAAAGGGACCCTACAACATATATTTACAAATATTAAAAAGCCCTACACCTAAAGACTTGCATCCGTTGGTGAAGGTTGCGGGACAATTTGCCGATGGCCCAAAGTGTGATAAGTTATCCTGGAGTTATCCCGGCGGCCCGGGCATAACAAGGGGCCCCTTGTTATGCCCGGGCCGCCGGGATAACTCCAAGATAACTTATCAAATGGATGCAAGTCGTTAGGTGTAGGGCTTTGTAATATTTGTAAATATTCGTAGTAGGGTCCCTTTTCAATTTTAGCCAACATGTTCGGCTTTTCAATGTCTACTACGGTCAGTAGGCTTATTTTATTTTAGAATACTATAGGGGGGAAGTGAAAATTTGAAGCTGTCGTGTAATCGAGTATTGTCGGAGGCCCCCCTCTCCATAAGCTCAAGCTGTAATTATTCTACGTTCATTAATACAAAACAAGCTTTTGAAGCTTACCAATTTGTTGTGCCACTAAAGCACCTTCGGGTGTGATTGCGTCGCAACAGCCGAGCTATCCGACGTTTGCGATCGAGAGGCGGGAGTAATCAAAGGAGTCGATTGCTTGCCACACGGTGCGCGTGTTAATTATTCTCACTACAAGCGCCCCGTGATAGTTGGTATCAGAGCCTCGGTCTGACCACCAGGACCGAGGCAAGATGATGGATGATACGCAAACGGGGCGAGGCCCCAATGCGAATCAACGATTGAAATCGTTGGAGGTAACGTGCGTTGACCTTCGGGAAGAGAATTGACCGCATTGTCGCGATGCGGTAAACTTAGTTAAACCTAGCTACCCTTCTAGCATGTAGAAGCGATAAGTGGGGTCGATCCCACAGGGAGCAGGAAGACTTACAGTGTTTTAAATAAATCCTAATACTAGCAATATATGAATATATATAAGTAATGGGAGGTTTGTAAGTGATTCTTAATTAACTAACGAACTAAAACAGAAATTAAGCAAATAATTTACGAAACGGTTCTACTTATGATATGACGAATCCCAACCCTTAATCTTATCTTCCCCTAGTTATTACTACCCTGTGATAGATGCAATTATTAACCAATTTCAACCTCAAAACTCCTACCCAGAGATTAACAACAAGCTCTGCTAACCTTGTTATCCCTTATAATTAACTACCCAAAACAAGCTCTTTCGTTAGTCTATCCAATTGATCTCAGAACAAGCTCTCTGGATCCCATTAACTGGACGCCTAGAGTACTACGATAATGGGATAGACACGGTGTGGACCTTGTAAGCTCGGATTCATTCAGACCGAGCTATATACTATCCTAGTGATATCACTCACTATTCGCTACTAAGGGGCTATAGGTTCGTAATAATTACGGATTACGATTATAACCTAGCGTTACTTATGCAATTATAATCCTAGGTGATCAATCTAGCACATAAACACATAAGCGTTGAAAGATAACCGAATAGTATAACAACGTTTAAGGAACCAATTGATTAATAATCACTGTAAATATCACAAAGTAATAAACTAGGGTTCGACTCGATTAAGGACTGAAATAACCTACTAGCCGCTCATGGCGGTGACAAAAGACAAATTAAAATTAAAATACATAATTTAAATAACTAAGGAATGAAAAAACCCGAATACTCCCGATCTCGATTGCTCGTCGCCTTGAGTTCCTCTCAATCGTGCTCTCTTGTAATGTCCAGCCCTCTTTTCCCGAGCATAAGGGTATCCTTTTATAGAAGAAGTCAAGTTGGGTTGATTTTGGGCTCCAAATCGGAAGTCTTGTGGCCCAAGGATTAATTGGTCGCCTAACTATGCCGCAACCGCGCAGACGGGCCGCGCCGGCTCCTCGGCAAACAACACACCGCGACCGCGCTAATGTGCCGCGGCCGCGCCACTTCTGCAAGGATTTTACTTATTTTTCTCCACTTTGGCCGTGGCCGCGCTAATATGCCGCGGTCGCGGTGCTCTATTTCTTGTTTTCTTGCGTTTTTCCTCCATTTGACATCCCGAACTTCGTTCCTTCGTTGTACATCCGGTCGAGTATAAATACTTAGCCTTAAATCACCTATTTAGCTCAAAACGAAACCACAAGCATCAAATGATCCAAAGATATCAAAACAAACCAAACACAATCCATTATACACGCAAACATCACAAATCATCACTTTAACAGACTTAAAGTGCATAAATAAACGCGTCTACCAAGAACACAATCCTCAAGGAGCGGATTGTGGAACTAGAAGGGTTCGTGTCGGAGCAAAAGGCCGAACTCGATGAGTGTCGACAGGCATGCAACGCATTGGCGGAGGCCGTGAGGGCATCCAATGCGGTTGATGTGCATCGCCAGTTGGAGGATGTGAATCGGAAGTTGGAGGAGTCAACTTCAGATCGTTATGCTGCAACGGGCGGTGAGCAATACCCTTGCTGTTAGTGAAAAAGGGTCACGCTTCGGGTACCTGACCCGAGGGCCTATAATGGTGAGAGGGATGCGAAGGAGGTCGAGAACTTCCTCTTCGATATGGAGCAATATTTCCTTGCTACCGATATCGAAGACGAGGCACGACGTGTGTCCAATGCTACCATGTATTTGACGGGTGATGCCAAGCTATGGTGGCGAGGAAAGTATAAGGAGATTCAGGCTGGTCGGGTTGAGCTAGAAACGTGGGCTCAGTTGCAGGAGGCAATCCGACAGCAGTTTTTCCCGGAGAATGTGGAGTACAATGCCCGACGGGCGCTGGGGGATCTCAAACACACTAGGTCCGTGCGAGACTATGTGAAAGCCTTCTCGTCTCTCATGCTAGACATCCACGACATTCGAGAAAGACAAGCTCTTCACTTTCATGGAGGGTTTGAAGCCATGGGCTCGACTTGAGCTACAGCGCCAACGGATGAGTACAATCAAGACCGCAATGAGTGCGGCCGAGTGCCTAATGGATTAGTCGACAGAGCCCCGCACAAACACGAGGCCACCAGCTGGGAGCAGTGGTGGTCAAGTAAAATGGGGTGGTGCGAGATCCTTCAGGCTGAATGCTGGAAAAGGTGGGAGAGACAAACCGTCTCACTCGCAAGGAAGTAAGTCGCAGTGGAGTTCCGGGAGGAAGCCACCGCAAGATGGCAAGCAGGGCTCGTCCCAGAGAAGTGGCGGGTGCTTCCTCTACGATGGGCCTCACAGGATCAAAGACTGCATGAAGAAGCAGTTGTTGAATGCTATAACGAGTTTGGCGGGATCAGGGAGTAAGTCTAAGCAAGCTGAGTCCCAAGCGTCCAACGAGGATGGGGATGACTTCGAGGAGGAGGAGAGCCTTGGAGCTATTGCCCATTGGTGTGCGACGTTGTCCCACCAAGTGGCAGCACAGAAGAAGGTGCTGCCGAGGAGAGTTACCCTGCTCTTATGAGTCAAACTGAAGATAATCAACCGGCCAGAGTTCCGAAGAGGAAAGGGTTGATGTTTGTTGATATGAGAATCAATGGGAAGCCTGTGCGGGCGATGGTCGACACAGGTGCTACCTATAATTATTTGGCCAGCGCCGAAGTGGAGAGACTCGGGTTGGTGTTGCAAAAGGAAGTTGGGCGAGTGAAGGCTATAAATTCTGCTGCGCAGCCTATCGCCGGTGTGGCCAAAGTCCGTGTTGCTGTGGATTGGTCCGTTCGAGGGAAGGACAAATTTATCTGTCGTAGTGATGGATGACTTCAAGCTCATCCTCGGGCTTGAATTCTTGCGGGATACGAGGACTGCGGTCCTCCTGCACGTTGATTCGTTGATGATGATGGGCAATAAGACATGCATCATCCCTACTTGGGCTAGCAAGTTGGGGGAGAAGAATCTGTCGGCAATGCAGTTCGAGAAGGGGTGCAAGCACGATAAACCAGCGTTCTTGTGCACGGTTAGTTTTGAGGAGATCGAACAGAAGTCGGAACCTCTTCCAGGAGTTGTGAAGAAGTTGCTAACCGACTTCGAAGATGTGATGCCGGATCAATTACCTCGAAGGCTTCCGCCGAAGAGGGACGTTGATCATTAAATTTGAGTTGGTGTCGGAGACTAGGCCCCTTGCCAGGGCGCCATATCGGATGAGTCAACCTGAGCTTGCGGAGCTCAGGAAGTAGTTGAAGGAGTTACTTCAGGGTGGATTGATTAGGCCCACGAAGTCGCCGTTTGGAGCCCCGGTCCTGCTTCAGAAGAAGACGGATGGTTCCCTTCGGTTTTGTTGCGATTATCGGGAGCTAAACAAGATTACAGTGAAGAATCGCTATCCTATCCCTTTGGTGACGGATTGCTTCGACCGTCTCAGTCGGGCAAAGTATTTTACGAAGATTGACTTGAGATCGGGCTACTGGCGAGTACGGATCAAGGAGGGTGATGAGTACAAGATGACGCTGGTCACTCGGTATGGGGCATTCGAGTGGATGGTGATGCCTTTTGGGTTGACGAACGCCTCGACCACTTTCAGCACCCTGATGAACCAAGTGCTCCATGGATTTCTGGATGAGTTTGTGGTGGTGTACTTGGACGATATTGTGGTCTTCAGTGAGACCTTGGCGGAGCACGTGGCGCATCTCCGCAAGGTCCTCGTAAGGCTAAGCAAGCACGAGTTGTATGTCAAACCTTCGAAGTGCTCATTTGCCCAAGAGAGTATTAGTTTCTTGGGTCATATCTTGGAGAGAGGCAAGATTCGCATGGATCCACAGAAGATTCGTGCTATCGAGGAGTGGCGGCCGCTAGACAACATGCATAAAGTGCTCTCGTTCCTTGGGCTAGCTAACTATTATCGGCGGTTTGTGAAGGGGTACTCTAAGATAGCACGTCCCTTGGCGGATTTGACGAAAAAGTTGGAGACTTGGTCTTGGATATCCCAATGCCAAGTTGCCTTTGAGAGTTTGAAGAAGGCTATCACGACCGACCCTGTGCTGGCACTACAGAATTTGTCGAAATCATTCGTGGTGGAGACAGACTCCTCTGATTTTGCACTAGGGGGAGTCTTGATACAGGAGCGACATCCGGTTGCTTTCGAGAGCCGGAAGCTGAAGGACGTGGAGAGACGTTATTCAGTGCATGAGAAAGAGTTGCTGGTTGTTGTCTATTGCGTTAGACAGTGGCAGCACTATTTGTTGGGCTTACCGTTTATTGTTAAGACGGACAATACCATTGTAAGTCATTTTCTATCGCAGGCTAATTTGACAGGGAAGCAGGCTCGATGGCATGCTTTCTGAGTTCAACTTTAAGCTGGCATATCGTGCCGGTTCCAGTAATCATGTGGCGGATGCCCTAAGTTGGAGGGCAGATCATCAGGTGGTAGCTACGCTTTCTTCAATAACGGTTACCACCCACTTGCGAGACCAGATACGTGAGCATACGAAGGCGGATGCGACGACTCAGTCTCTGGTGCATCTTGTCGGGGAGGGCACGACTCGACAGTTTTGGTTGGAAGATGGGATTGTGTGGACCAAGGGAAACCGCCTATATGTTCCGAGGGGCGGGGACCTGCGAAAATCAATTATTGCGGAGTGCCATGACACGTTGTGGGCTGGACATCCGGGAGAGGAGCGCACGGTGGCGCTAGTCCAGCGGGCGTACTATTGGCCGCAGATGCGAGATGATATCGCAACTTTTGTGCGTACCTGTTTGATTTTTCAGCAGGACAAGGCAGATCGGCAAAAGAAGGCGGGCTTGTTGGAGCCCCTACAAGTCCCTACTCGTCCACAGGAGAGTGTCTCTATGGACTACATCACTGGTCTACCCAAGGTTGGGGAGCTCGACGCTATCGTTGTCGTGGTAGATCTGTTTTCGAAGTATGCAACTTTTATGGCAGCCCCTTAAAGCGTTACGGCGGAAGAAACAACTCAGCTTTTCTTCACACATATTGTCAAACATTGGGGATTGCCAAGGGATATCATCAGCGATCAGGATTCTCGATTCATTGGCAACTTTTGGACCGAGCTCTTCAAACTACTCGGCTCCAAACTGAATATGAGCTCAAGCTACCACCCACAGTCCGACGGGTGGACAGAGCGCTTCAATTCGATGCTGGAGAAGTATCTTCGACACTTCGTAAGCGCAAAACAGACAGACTGGGTGAAGCTTTTGGATGCTGCTCAACTGTGTTTCAATGCTCAAAAGTGCTCTACCACAAATAGCAGCCCTTTCCAGATTTATACCGGGCAGCAACCACTACTCCCACACACGATTGACGCCCCGCGTGGTGCCAGAGTTTCTCCTGCGCATCATTTCTCTATTGAATGGAAGCAGAATCTTGATTTGGCCCGCGGTTGCCTCGAGAAAGCTCAGAAGCGGATGAAGAAGTATGCGGATCTTAAGCACCGTTTTGTTGAGTATCGTGTTGGGGATAAGGTATTGGTAAAGGTCCCAGATCAAAGGCTATGCAAGTCATCGCGTGCCGGCGATCCTCGGTTGATGCAGAAATATATCGGACCTGTACTGATCCTTGAGAAAATAGGGAAGGTAGCCTACCGGCTAGAGTTGCCTCCCTGGTGGCGAATCCACAATGTTCTTCATGTCATCCAACTCAAGCCATATCAAGCTGACACGGAAGATGCCACCCGCAACCTACTACGCCGCCCATAAATGACACTATCGCGCAACTCAGAGAAACGGGCGGCTGAAGCCATTCTTTGTCACCGAGATACAGGTAAGAGGAAGAAGATTCACATGGAGTACTTGGTGAGGTGGCTTGGTTGCAGTTCTGAAGACGCTACTTGGGAGCGGGCGACGAACCTTAAGGCGTTCCAATCTCTCATTGATGCTTATCTGGCCTCAGTGGCACCGGGGACATCGCCATCTCAGATGGGGGAGAGTTGTCACGGGATGCCCCTTGTTATGCCCGGGCCGCCGGGATAACTCCAGGATAACTTATCACACTTTGTGCCGCCGGCAGATTGCCGCACAACCTTCAGCAACGGATGCAAGTCTTTAGGTGTACGGCTTTGTAATATTTATAAATGTTCGTAGTAGGGTCGCTTTTCAATTTTAGCCAACGTGTTCGGCTTTGCAATGTCTACTACTGTCAGTAGGCTTATTTTATTTTATAGTACTATAGGGGGGAAATGAAAAATTAAAGCTGTCGTGTAATCAAGTATTGTCGGAGGTCCCCTCTCCACAAGCTCAGGCTGTAATTGTTCTGCGTTCATTAATACAAAACAAGCTTTTGAAGCTTACCAATTTGCTGTGCCACTAGAGCACCTTCGGCTGTGATTGCGTCGCAACAGCCGAGCTGTCCGACGTTTTCGATCGAGAGGCGGGGGTAATCGAAGGAGTCGATTGCTTGCCACACGGTGCGCGTGTTAATTATTCTCACTACAAGCGCCCCGTGACAAGCGGGCCCTTAGACATTACATCTTGTTATCCTACGTTTAGTTTCTTAGATAATTTATTCCGAATTATCCACTTTACCCAGAATAATCTGGATAATTCAGGATAATTGATTGGATAATTATCCCCCAAACCCCCTGAATGAGTTATTTTCACACCAGCATAAGAGATGAGTTCATTGTTTCTTGTAGGAATTGGATCAGTTCTCGCCTCAAGAAGGACATCGTTCATATGGATCATCTTAGTTACATTTTATGACTGCAAAGCATATCATAAAATTAATATTTAAATATTGGATCTTTCTACCATACAACCATGGTATTGATACAATTAAAATCTAAACCGTTAAATTGAGTGTTTTTTAATCTTGACCATTGAATTAAAAAGTTTGTTAAGACTTGCTACCCGTTAAACAAGTTGCTAAATTCCAGTTATTCCACCTGTAACCTGCATACAATTTGTTTCTTCCTTTCTTCCTCCTTCGATTTGGATTCTAAGTTTTGGCCTTTCAAAAGAGAAATAGATTACTGTTACTCGAACAAACAGATATCGTTTAAAGCCAATTTCAGATCTATCAAACAAGGAATGAGTCTGATAGATAAGAAAAAAATGCAAATTCAAAACATATCTGTTATGTATTTTGCAAGGAATTCACTTCAACTATACGACTCTTCCAAACTAATTTGATTTGATTTTCTTTCCTTTTTTTTCCATTTCAATCTGCGTTTTTTCGTAGCTACACCTTCTTTTCTTTCTTTTACTTTTTCAATTAAATTTGTTGTCTTAGACCAGATTTTGTTCTATAAATTCAACCTAGCTGTCAATGTGCTTTCTCCTTACTGCGATGTGCAGAGGTTAGAGCGAAGATGATAACGATGAGCTTTTGTTGGACAAAATTTAGCAGGGAAGGAATTCAAAGAGATTAGATACAATTTTATTGGACAATATTCAAATATTAAATTATCTTTTCAGATCTATTTTGTAATTTAAAATTTGTCTAGAAACTTTTTTAAAAAAATTTAGAGACTTTTAAAATTAACTTGTACAAACTTTTTCTTTAGACTGGATTCTGCATTTCTTTATGGGATGAATGTGACTTATTTAATATGTTAATAATAAAACATGGATTTCTTTGAAAATATGATATTTTTGTTTACAAATCTTAGATTTAATTTAGTATTAGTAATCCTTTATGTACTTTCTCTTCCTCATAATTTACTAATTACTGAATTAATTCAGAACATAGTAAAATCTTAATTATAAGTCTTTCGACTTATTCAAATTTTAATATAAAAGTTACATTTTTGTATATAAATATAAATATAAATTTGTTGGTAAATAAGAAATAAAACATACATAAATTTTATGTTTTACTCCAAATAAACGTCACTACATTATAGGCTCTGAAAATATTTTTTCAGCAAACTTCAAAAAACAAAAGAGGGAAAAAACAAAAACATGTAAACCTATAAAACAAGGTAAAAGTCAACCGTTGTTTACCTATTATAGTATGTAAAGATGTAGTTGTATTCATATACTGGTTGTATAGTAGAAACCTTTAAATATTAACTTCTCAAAATTCAATAGTGGTTTAGTAAGATCGTATGCATATTATTCCTAGCTTTGCCACATATTTCTAATTAAATATCTAATATATGGGAAAGAACGTAATAATTTCACTGGATTCTCAAGATACAGAAGACTTGCAATTTTATATTAAAATTAGTTGTCCAGCTATGCAATGCACAAGTTATATTATATTTACAGATTAATAATAAAAGAATGCCAAATAATTTTTAGATTGATAATAAAAAGAATGCCAAATAATTTTTAGGTTTTCGTTATTTTAGCCAGATCTTCTAATTTTATCAATTTATCCGTAACCGTGCAAAATAGTTTTGAATTGGCCGATTGGTCAATTATTAGGAGTGATGCTCAACAAATTATTTGGGTCAATTAGCCAATTATGGGGAATATTCCTCAATTTATTATGTGTCGTAGCTTGAAACTTGAACATTGTAAGGGTGTGTCATTTCATGCGTATTCAAACATTTGTCTAAAACTACAACTAATTTTGCTCGAATCCAAAAAATTATCTAAAATCACAACTAATTTGCAAGATCTTGTAAATTAAAAAAAATTAAATATTGACTAAATTGGCAAAACATTGAAAAGGCTTAGCTTTTTTAGCTATTAAATCTGTTTTTTAATTGGTAATGAAGTTACGAAGTAATATGATATGAAAAATTCTTTTAATAATTTAACAAAGGAAAAATGAAACAAAGGAGGTACAAATTATAAAAAAACTAAAACATCCAATAATTACAAATTGAAGATTCTGAAATGTCACATACAATATTAAACTTCTTGACGCACAAATATTATTTTTTGTATATTCCAATGTCGGAAATTTCCAATACTATAATTTGTTAGTTTGTTGGACAGATTGAAAATTATTACATTTACAGTTTGTTGAACAAATTGAAAATTATTACATTTACATAAATAATAGATACTACATATATTAGAAAATTAGTTGTAGCTCAGTTAGTAAATTATCTTGTAACCGAATTAATTGATCAGTGTTCATTTCACACCGACCCACCCTCAATCAAGATTTGTACTCTAAAAAGGAGGAAAAAAGTAATGATAAAATAGAAAGTTGTTACATCCGTACCTCAACATAATTGTTCTTGGAATATATTTCAAAACCAAGTTAATCAACATGGTTAACTGGAATTCAAGAATAAATCATCTTCTTGTAACATGATGATAACCTAAAATTTGTGGGCTAGTAAACACCATATCAATCTATCAGTCACAAACATTTGAAAGCACTATTCTACCTTCGATACTCATTATGAGGCTGATATTACAATGCCTGCATTACTAAATTAGTGCTCACAGAATAGAAGTCCAAATCAAGAAACAAATTAACACCGTCTACTTCATCCCTCCATATTGTACATATTAGAAATAATGTTGTATGTGCTCTTGTATCCCACATTGTAAACTTAGTTCTTGTATTAGGCATTCTCTTATGTATTTGTACATCTATTCTTGATATATAAAATTATCTTTGGATCAATATCGTTATGGTAACCAGAGCCTAATTGGCTAACGCCTTTTTTTTCGATCCTACATTATTTCTCCCGATTCTCTCCAATTTTATTGGAAATCCTTTTCTTTTCTCCCATCCCGCCTCACGCACCTTATATTGCAGTCCACGGCCTTCTGCCTCTGCAAAAACATGACCACGTTGCCACTATCGTCCTCCATCGCTACCGAATCGGAATCGTGTCTTTCCGCTGCTCTCGACACCTCACCGCCATCCCTTGTGGCGTTCAACACTACGTCACAAGCCCCGCTGAAACTCACGTCGGTCAATTTTGTGGCCTGAAGTTTCCAGATTCGAACATTCTCGCCGGTTACGATCTCGTCAAGTTTCTTGACGGCACCTTCCCGTGCCCTGCGTCCACTGTCACCACTGACGGACGTTCTCAACCAAACCCGCTGCATCTCTATTGGGTTTGCCAGAATCAATTGCTCCTAAGCACCAGCATTTTATCAACCCTACGTTGATTCCGTTTATTGCATCTGCCAAAATCGCGCAAGACGTCTGGACCACCTTGACATCTATCTACGGCAAGTCTTCTCGTGGCAAGAGATTGGCTCTCAAAAATAAACTTCTTAATCCTCAGAAAGGAACCCGTAGCATTACCGATTTTATACTTGAGATCAAGGGTGTCGTCGACGAACTGTCGCTTCTGGGCATCTCCACTGATAATGAGGATCTTGTTCTCAAAATTTTGAATGGCCTTGATGCCTTCTTTTAAGAACTTGGTAATTAAATTCAGGCCCGAGAGACGTCAATTTCGTTCGATGAGCTTCATGAGAAGCTCCTTAGCATAGAATCACAGCTCGCGTCCAAAGTTGCTGCTTCTCCAGCCCTGCCGGCGGCTGGCTCTCAGCAGCGCCGTCCGCCGTCTGCTCCACCCAAATTGGGCCAGTTTCGCAGCCCGTCCTCCACCTCAGCCCTGCCTCGTGCCTCACAGCCCTAGCCCTCTTCGGCGGTGGCTCACCTCGGCTACCAGGGTCGGTGCCAATATTGTGGAACTCATGGTCATTCGGCTCGTCGTTGTCCAGATATCCAGGCTCTCATCACTACTTCCCAATCCCGTCATCCAAATGGTCCGACAGCCTACACGTCTCCCTCGGCTCATGCTGCCACCTCGACCCCTTCTTCGCCCGGTTGGATTCTTGATTTAGGCGCCTCCCATCACATAACGACTGATTTGGCTAATTTATCTCTTCACACCCTGTATGATGGCTCGGATGGTGTGATTTTTGGTGATGGTAACAAATTAAATATTTTGCACACTGGAAGTTTAATGTTCTCTGATTTACACTCTCTTCGTTTTTTTGAGACTTTACTTGTTCTGTCCATGTCGAAAAACTTGGTTTCTGTCTCTCGACTGTGCTAGCAGAATAATGTTTCAATTGTCTTTTCTGCTTCTGATTTCAGGTGAAGGATTGCCACACGGGGGGTAATTGTTCGGGGCCCGCGTGTTAATGGGCTTTATGTGTGGCCGCACTCCGGTCCTCCTGCTCAGACTCCTTCGCTTTATTCTGCTGTCAAGTGTTCTACTTCCGTCTGGCATGGTCGATTGGGTCATCCCTCACTAAAAAATTTACAATCTGCATTGTCTAGCAATAATTTTCCTATGTCTAAGACTCCTAGTTTTAGTTGTGTTTCATGCAAATGTATTCAAAGTCATAAACTTCCTTTTTATGATTCGTCTTTAACATCTACCATGCCCCTTGAGTTGGTTTTTTCTGATGTTCGGACTTCTCCAGTATTGTCTTATGATGGTTTCAAATACTATGTTATTTTTGTGGATCATTTTATGAAATATATCTGGCTATATCCGCTTAAACGGAAATTCTGATGTTCTGGCCACTTTCATTGGCTATAAAGCCTTAGTGGGAAATTATCTTAAAAACCAAAATTAGCACCCTTTACTCTGATAATGGTGGCGAGTATCTTGCATTACGCCCATTTTTAACCACTCATGGAATCACAAATCTCACTACCCCCCACCCCCCATACCCCACAGCATAATGGCGCCTCTGCACGGCGCCACTGGCATATTGTTGACACGGGTCTAGCCTTACTACATCAAGCCTCTATGCCACTCACATACTGGCCCTACGCCATCTCCACAGCCACATATCTCATCAATCGTCTCTCCAAGATCGATCTCAATATGATATCTTCATTTGAGAAACTTTTTCATCACCCACCGAATTTCACAAAGCTACGTGTGTTCAGCTGTCAATCTTTTCCCTGGCTTCAACCCAACACATCTCATAAACTTGA
Source organism: Ajuga chamaepitys (assembly GCA_958295605.1). Classification (NCBI taxonomy): domain Eukaryota; kingdom Viridiplantae; phylum Streptophyta; class Magnoliopsida; order Lamiales; family Lamiaceae; genus Ajuga; species Ajuga chamaepitys. Next base: position 49,563,653 of record OY282500.1, on the reverse strand, counting down.
AAATCGCTCCACATCATGTGTGTTTGTTGGCTATTCTCCTACCCAAAGTGCATATCTCTGCCTTGATAGACTGTCCAACAAAATATATATCTCTCGTCATGTAACATTCGTGGAACATATCTTTCCTTTTTCCGCTCTTGCTCTCCCTCCTCCCCCCTCCATCCCATCAGATGACTCGCCTATTCCTTCACCACCCCCTATACCGGTTCCTTCACTTCCCTTTGCAGGTTCGGTGCCATCTTCACCCGCCAATCGGCCTCCTTCACCAGTGCCTCCGGTGTCACAAGCGCCTTCTCATCCTATGGTCACAGGCTCTCGAAACAACATCACTAAACCCAATCCACGGTATGGTCTCACTACATCTTTAGCCCCTGATGTTGAACTTACCAGTGTTATGCAGGCACTTTCAGATTCTCGTTGGCGTCAGACCATGTCTCTTGAGTTCAATGTCTTGTTAAATAATGGCACATGGGACTTGGTTCCTCCTACTGACTCTCAAAATGTCGTTGGTTGCAAATGGGTTTTTCGCATCAAACAAAAGCCCGATGGTTCCATTGACAAATTCAAACCCCGCCTGGTTGCTAAAGGCTTTCATCAGCGTCCTGGCATTAACTTCTCCGAGATATTCAATCCTGTTGTGAAACCCACTACTATTCGCATTGTTCTCAGTCTTGCTGTCTCTCATAATTGGCCCCTTCAATAGTTTGATGTAAACAATGCGTTTCTCCATGGCTCACTCTCTGATGAAGTTTACATGGCCCAACCTCCGGGCTTCTCTTATCCAAACCATCCCAAGTATGTCTGTCAGCTTCGTAAGTCTATCTATGGCCTTAAACAGGCTCCTCGCACTTGGTACAATGCTCTCAAAATTTTCTTGCTTTCTGTGGGTTTTGTGCATACCAAATCAGATGAATCTTTGTTTGTTTATAATCGCCATGGTATTACTGCCTATTTCTTGGTGTATGTGGATGATCTTATCCTTACAGGCAGTGACAATCAGTTTCTTTCTGGTATTGTTCACAATCTGGCTGCTCAGTTTTATGTGAAGGATCTTGGAGAACTTTCCTATTTCCTTGGTATTAAGGTACTGTGCACGCCTTCCTCCTGTTTCTTATCCCAGCATAAATGTGTCACCGACCTCTTGGCTCGACACAACATGCTTACTGCCAAACCTGTTCAAACACCGCTGGCCTCCGGTGCGAAACTTTCTCTATGTGATGGCAGTAGTGCATGTGATGCTCGGACCTACCGTCAAGTCCTTGGCAGTCTTCAGTATCTCCTGCTTACCCGGCCTGATATTGCATACACTGTCAATAAACTATCCCAGTTTATGCATGCCCCAATTGAGACACACTGGGGCGCTGTCAAACGCTTGCTTCGATATCTTGTTGGGACTCATCATTATGCTCTTCATCTTCGCAGCAGCAGTTCTCTTTCTCTGCACAACTATAGTGATGCTAACTGGGCGAGGAACTCTGATGACAGTACTTCCACAGGGGCATTCATTATCATTTTTGGGTCCAATCCGATTACCTGGAGCTCTCGCAAGCAGAAAACTGTTGCTCGCTCCTCCACTGAAGCTGAATATCGAGCTATTGCAGCGGCTACTGCTGACATGCAATGGGTTCGCTCTATACTGTCGGAGTCGGTTGTATCCATTTCTTCCTCTCCTCCTACTTTGTACTGTGATACATTGGCACCACATATCTTTGCTCTAATCCTGTGTTTCATTTCCGCACATCGCCATTGATTATCATTTTGTTCGTGATCTGATGAAAACTGGACTTCTTCGTGTTGCGCGTATCTCCTTTGCTGATCAACTAGCCGATGCCTTAACCAAGCCACTTTCTCGGCAGCGGTTACTACCTCTCATGTCCAAGATTGGCGTCATCAATCGCCCGCCATCTTGAGGAGGCATATTAGGAATAATGTTGTATGTGCTCTTGTATCCCACATTGTAAACTTAGCTCTTGTATTAGGCTTTCTCTTATGTATTTGTACATCTATTCTTGATATATAAAATTATCTTTGGATCAATATCGTTAGTACGCCCCTTCACTCTGTAGGCAAAATAAAATTTATCACAACCTACAATCAAGAAGATGAAGATCAACATAAAACACTGCACCTACATCACATATAAAAAACAACCACTGATAAACTATCCGCCCTTTTTTTCATTTGAAAATAAAAAGATTAAAAAAAAGGGAAAATGTTGCAGCACACAGTTTCAAAAGCTACCACTACTGTGCAGATGTTCGATCTTAAGAAGTAGAGGTCTAGTCCATCTGCTGCCGTATATATGCAGTCCGATCAAGCTATAGTCATCGATGAAAACAGAATTGAAGAGGTTGGGTCCAACGGTGACCCTATGTAGTCCGATCAAGCTACGATCATCCAATGTATATAAGATTTGCAGACAATAAAGGAAGGGAAGGAGAAAAAATTAATCCAAGAATTATGGAAATTGTAACTCAATAACTTTTGCGAAGGCACGAAATAGAATACAGTGTGTTTCATGAATTAGAATGACAAACAAATACTAAGAAAAATTCTCCAGCCACCAAATCTAATTCTTAATTTGCAAAGAATGCAGTGCAATTTTTTGTTTATACCATGTTTTTGCCAGTTATCATCATCATCATCATCATTAAAGTTATAGAGCGGGACACATGTGCCCAGCAAAATTCCTACAATTTTACATTTATAGAAGAATGATGGGCTAAAACGAAAATTAAACTCAACAACTCCTAGAAATCCTTGTTTGTAACATTAGCCGGACCAAAAGAAAATCATGGTGCAATTCTATTAGGAAAAAGTGAGATACTAAATAAGAGCCGTTGAAAGATAAATTACATGACAGAAAAATACACAACTTGATTGGATCGTATTTCTCCTTCCAAACACGTGTACTTGGTAGAAGCATACCTATAGAGTTGCAATGCCCATTTGGTATTCGATGGATTGACCTCACAGATGAGGCTTAACATCAGTACCATTGCAAACATAAATCAGACTAAAGCAACAAAAAATTGTTGTCTTACATGCATGTTCACTCGTTTTTTTGCAACCTGTATCTGTAATAAACTTTTTGCCTTATTTGATGCTTAAATAGACAATCATGTTAAAGAAAAAGCTAAGACAAACGTGAAGCTTCAGGTAGAAGTTGTTTTTTTTAGTATGTGATACAAACTAATCGTGACATGTTTGTAATCACATGAACGACTTTCCGATCTGGCACACCAAGTACAAAATAAATAAATTAATTAATTAACAAACATACATCGTAAACTACAAACATATTCACCTATTTATAAAAGGAGGGGAACATCGTAAGATAAGTTCATACATTTAGTTTGCAAAACAGTTAGAGCATATAGAAGTCATGGTCAAAGTTTAGAACAATAGCAATGTATTAATTTTGCTTCAAAGTAGTGAAGACACACTTGACTAATCTTTCCATTTCTATGTTATGAAAAGCAGCAACTCCCTTTGTCCAGAAAAAATTGCTCGTGTAAACATTTAATCAATTGATATTCATTTGTTAAGAAGAAACGCATTTTTGTTTCTGGTGCAGTTGACAATACCCACCCTCATTCTACACCACGACCACCACCCAGGAAAAAAACCCGTAAAATAATGAATTCGTACCTAAATCAGAGCGTCGTAAACCGCCAGTAGAGCCCTTTTATTTCTTATGCAGTCGACGACCACCAGATCTTTAGCAGATAATATCTAAGATGGGCCGATATAGATGCTAGGCTACTTGATAAGATGCCCGGACAGCTGTAGGCAGGAGAGCAACTTCTTCGCCCCTAATTCTCCACTTTTCTCTTTTCTATATTTGTGACATTGGGTTTATTTCTCATCTGGGCAACTGATATTCTGTTTTCAGCAGAAAATAGGCAAACCGTAATTAAGAAAATATAGGATTTGGAATCACCGCCATTCGAAAAAGAGAATAAAAATAGTAAAGCAGCAGTATTGGGAGTCTCCCACTATCAACAGGAAGTAGAAAAATGGGAAACAATAAAAAATAATTGACTGCACATTGCAAACGGTCGGGAAGCAAAAAGTAGATTAATTATAAAGTTTATCCGAAATTTATTTGGAGCAAACAGAATTTCCATTGAAAAGAGATGTTCACACAGGGAACCTCTGGTCATGCCATCTCAGAGAAGCACACAGCTGGCACCTTTAGAGGCATACATCCCCTTGCAGCACATGTTTGTACTCGCCACCAATCGCCCTCAGTGGTGGTCATCGAACGACAGCGGCCCTGCAAAGTCCCATCGAAATCTGCATATATTTCACCTGTATCTCGCAACATTACCCCAGAATTATAAGTCCTTGTTGAATATTCTTCTAAAGGAAATCCCTTGAAAGATATTCCCTTCTGCCTCTATTGCGCCTCATGACAAATTTTGGCCACTCCCAGGCAATCCAGGTTTTGATTCCAGGGAATAGGATGGGATTTCACCAGATAAAATACTTGTAACGACATCTTCATTATCTATGAAAATGTCCACATGTTTCAGCTTGGCAACGATGAAAGTAGCACCGTGCTGTGAATGTTGAGATCTGAAGAGGATTTTCTGTCAGATGCCAAAACAAAGAGGATTCCATGTCAAATGCCAAAAGATAATTAGATGAAATCAAACGAAGTAATCCAAGAAGGTAGATGCAACGAGGCGATGGTGGAGAACAAAAGCGTGAAGAAAAATACATGGTTTGATAGAGCTATGGAGGGGAAGGAGAGCGTGTCATTTGGATAAAAAAAACTGTCGTTAGCCGGAGACATCTATTTGCAGCTACATCTGAGCGATCGTGGAAAGAGAGGATAAGACTAAAATTAAAGTAAAAAAAGGGGAAATTTCTTGTGAAGACACGTTCTCCCAATAAAACTGGAAAAGAGAAACTGCTGCAATCACGTTTAAGATAGATTTTTTTTTTCTTGGAGGAAAAAACCGTTTATAAGAGGATTAAGAAAAAAAATAAAAATAAAAATTGTGGAAAATATACGTGTTTTCTTCTACTTTTTAGCAACCTTCTTTTAGTATTAAAGGTTGGTTACAATAAGATTATTATAGACATCATTAAAAGATAAGGATATTTGCACATGAGACATCCATTAACTATTCAACCATATTATCTAGAACATTCATTACATGGATATTAGACTTCAAAGATCAAATAATTATTTTAAATCACGGAGCCTCTTTTTGCCTTGTCGGATCTTGTTAATTTCGCCGGGACCTAGTTCCTGGAAATGCATCAAAAAGTTTTTTGAAAAAAAAAAAGTTAATAAAAACACTATAAAATTTTAGAGATCATATATGATCAAGAAATACTTAGGTGATTTTATACGTTACAAATGAGCTCTCAAGTCACGGCATCGACGTTCACGTTGCCGCTAGCTTCATCATGCACGACTTCGCTTAACATTGTAATCCAGTCGAACAACCAACAACGCTTCTTCAAACATTATCCTGACTACCTATCTGACATCAACTTCAATTTATATAAAACAATATGACACTTATTCACAATTTAGGTGTGAAGATTTTGAATTTCTGAAAATCACCGCATCTGCTATCTTCTACCCAATGCTCAACAATAATACCAAACACTACTCAATAAAAACAGTGAAAATGTTGTCCATCATATTTGTAAAATCTTTAGATTATTCATTAGTTACACTACATCGAAGAGTTCTAAATGATGAACGAAATTAATAAAATTAAAATAGGTATGAAGGACTTACTGTTTTAGGTCGATGATTCCCTGGCCGGATTCGCGTTTCTTCCGAGAATTTATCCCAGAAACGATGGCTTCTTGCTTGAATTTTCGTTGCCTAATCTTGTTCACTTTAGCCCGTTCATCGACAATAAGGGACACGGAGTTGAAATCCCCCATTTTCGTCCTTCATTAATTAGTTAATTACAAAAATACCTACTTTATCCAAATAGACATGTGTTAAAGTAAACACGTGATACAGATAAAAATTATCCTTGTCCGGACTTTATTTGGGAAAGTAGACATGGAATTAATTATCCAGCTTATCCTTATCCCACCAAATTATCCAATGAGATGGGATAGAGGTCCTATCCTTATACCCCAAAGTATATATATATATATATAATAACACACTTTTAGCAAGGAATATATTTTTCCGCCCAAACCACCTTTCCCCAATCGGCAAGGACACGTGGTTGAATTCGGTGCGTTGATCAACTATATTAGTTATGGAAATAAAGGCTAATTATTTTTACCATTTAATTTTTAGCCAACTATATTAATGATTTGTGGTTGATTATATTGATTTCCTTTTCTTATTTGTCAACCTTTACTAATATAGTCATTCGGTTAGTCATTCAAAAATATTTAATTTCGGCAGTTTTTTTGTCAATAGTATTATATCATTTAATTGGTTTTCAAACTTTACATATTTAATTATTCTATGTTCAATCTTCGTATCCTATAACTATGGTTGCAAGATATATATTCTAGCATGCATTTTGTGAATTCCTTTGTTCTTCAACATCTTACTTTTGTGGCTTCATCATAATTTTTTAATTTTTTTGTGGCTCCGTGAGTGAAATCATTATTTTGTCAAAGTTAATCTGCTCGATTTGCAATTCTTAAGGATATAAGATGAATAACATTATCTATATCAGTATTACACGCAATCTTTTTTGTTCATGTTTTTTTATTTGGCAGATTTTCAACATCGATTCATACGCTCTTCAACCAAAGATAAAATATTTGCTTCACCAAATTTTTATTGTTCATGTTTCCGTGTTTTTCAGAATAATATAGTGCAGGGTGAATGATTTTATCGTTCATGCTTTTGTGTTTTTCATGATTTTCAACATCGGATCGTACACTACTCGGCAAAGGTAATATATGTTTCTGATATTAATATGGTAATTTGTGTAATTATTAACAAATGATATTGACATTTTATTTTTTTAACAATTGATATCCAATACACTAAATTCTGAGATCCATCAAATATTGAGTATCGTTTTGTTCCAAATGTTTTTCTTTTGTTTTTTTTTTTAATTCTTTTGCTTCGCCAAACTTCTTGGGGTTTTTTTTTTAAAAATTTTTAATCATTTGTTTTTGTTTTAATTTGCAGATTTTCAACACCGATTCATACACTCTTCAACCAAAGGTAAAATATTTTATTGAATATTTAAATCTGTTTGTTTGAGGAACCATACTGTTTTTTTTTTTAATTGTCAAATATATATAGTATTATGATTTTATCTTTACTTTACAAAATGAAAATAAGATTAATATGAAATTGTTTTCATTTATTAATAGGCTTCACATCATTAATAAGAACACCTCTTTTGTTGAAAGGAGACTATATAACATTGTTTATTTACTACTACACTAATGTTTATTTATAACTTAACTATTTGGAAATCATTTAAGTTCAAACCTTTTCTGCCTACTATTCCAAACGACTTCGGCGAGGATTCATCATATCAAGAGAAATTTGGTGCAAATATCATTTAGTGGATTGATCTGAAAATGAGGATGTTGGGATCAGATATGAAGGCCACGGGTTGGTGTTTGAGAGAGGGTATAACACTCAAATTTGAGTTTCTCCTATGTTGCAAGATGGTCATTGGAAGTGGCCATTGAAGGGTGAATTATTAAAATATTGTGTTGTGCTATGTTGATCATTTTGGATATTGTGAAATGGTTTATCTAGGTGGCAGGGCCGGTCCGGGGGGCGTGCGACAAGTGCCGTCGCACAGGGCTCCCATTTTTTTCTATATATTTGTATATGTGTGTATATATAATTTATTTAATATTGCGATGAATCGAATTTTCGAAAGGAACTCTGCTGGTGGTTATGTTGCTATTAAGTTTCTTCATTGTATCGATTCCTGTTCGTCGCATTATAATTTCCTCCCCATTTTTTGTGAAAATTTTCAAAATACCAAATTACTACTTCTCAAAATATAAAAAACCATCACACATCGATTCATTCATTTAGTTTTTCCCCTTTTCTTAATTAAAATTGCCGAAATACTAAATTACTCATTCTCTAATATATTAAAATCACTATATATAAATTCATCCATTTAATTTTTCATAACTAGTGACAAGTAGATTTTTTTTTTTTGATAAAAAAAAAGTTACATTCTTCCATTTCAAGTAGAGAACCAGCAGGAGGGAAATAGAAAAGAAATCTAGTTCGAACGAGTGTTTGTTGAATTTTTATTAAATCATTTGATGAAATTGGAAATGTTTATATGATAATATAGGGGTTTTGCACGATGTTGGATGGGGAAGAATATGTTATTTTGGAATTTGGGGGAAGAGGGCGTATATTGCTTGAGGTTTTTAGCTGATACTTTGTTTTTAACTTTTTATTATATTTTTTTTTATTTAACTTACCATTGAAAATATTGCAGGGAAAAGTTGGAGCCTTATTTTAGGCTCAATAATAAGAGGCATGACTCTACATATAAGTAATGAGAGGATTTATGATCAATAGTGAGAGGATAATATAATTCGTCATTATTATAGCACTCTTTAGTGACAATATATTTTTCCTCTCATTAAAAACATCAATTTTGTAGCTTTAATGACAGTATTTTTATCCTCTCATATTTTTTGTCATTATAGGTCATTTTTCTTGTAGTGTTCTTTTCCTTATCCATAGACATCTTTTATGTTTCTTAGGGAGTGGGAGAGATGGGTGCCTGAATATAGAGACTTCCAAAGTTTATTATGGTTGAGATGGAGAATGGACGCCATTGTTGAGGGGAATAGAAGAGATTGGTGATTTTTTTAGGAGTATATCGAGTGGAGAGGAAGATGTTGATAAAAAGAATTATTATGAGGCTGTTATATTTCATAAATTAATAAGATGTTTCAATTTAGGGGTAGTATATAATTTTTCTAAACAATGGTAAAATATACTATATCAGTCCCATAAAATTTTAAATGGGTCCCTCCAAGAAATGGGAGAGGAGTTACAATGAAATATATAACTTTTTATAATGAAGATTGTAGTGGAGGGGGTTACTATCACGTAAATTCATTATAATAAAATATACTATATGTAGTGAGAGGAGTTACAATGAAATATACAACTTTTTATTTTTAGTCAATTTGACGAAGACGAAGTTGGATAACTCAAGTGGCAGAGCATCTACTACCTAGGCCTTTAGTTTTGGGTTCGAGTCATGGTGGGGGGGAGGGGAGGGTTTTTTCTTTGTTCTTAGATTAGGAAAAAAAAATTTAGTAAATTTGACGAAGGTACCCGTACTGCCATACAACTCTCTAAAAACCATCAACACTCACTCACACGACTTATTTTGATTTTTTAGTTAATTTATTCAATCATACATAACTAACATGTGAAATTATAAATTATAATTCTTTACTTGAACTTATCAAATGAGGCATTGATTTTTTAGCAAGACTTTTTGTGACAAGAATTCTTTTAATACATGACTCTTTTATGAGATAGATGGACTATATAATTAAATATTACTACCTCTGTCCCGCCTAACTTTGCACGATTCACCTGACACGTATATTAAGAAAAAAACTATTTTTGCTTTTTAGTTGACTTTTTCAAAGGTAGAGATTGAGGGTGGAGATTGTGAGAGAAATTTCCCTTTTACGAGTGTGCAAAATTAGGCGGGACGGAGGGAGTAATTTTAATCAAATAAAATACTAAAATATGATATTTACAGCGTATTAATAATTAATTACAAAAACTTTAACATAAAAATAATTCTCCTTTTGTCCCCCATCATCAGTATTTTGTTTAAAAAGGATGAACTTTTCTATTTTATTATCTAGTGTAAATCTCACTACAATTCTCCATTATATTTGTTAAAATAGTTCATTATTAATAAAACTATAATATTAATAAGTAGTAAAAATATTGTATCGCGTAAATTCATTATAATCTTAACATTTAAATGGGTCCCTCCAAGAAAGATCGACAGTAATGCAACAATAACGTATGGATATCTAATGAAAATTATGCTAATCGACAACAGTTCCGAAGCCGTTGTAAGAACTGTTGTCTATGTAGTATTTTTGCGGTAAAAGACAACACCTTACTAAAATGTTGTCAAAATTGTTGTCTTTTCTCTTAACATTTCGCTGAAAGACAACACTACTCGGTAAAATTCATTGTCTATTAGCGAGAAAATGTGCTAATAGATAACAGTAATGCATAACCGATGTCTTTATAGACATAACTGTTGTCTTTCACTGCAAAGTTACGCTAATAGACAACCGTTTAGAGAAAAATTATTGTAAAAGAGTATAAGACAACATATCTTACACAAAACGTTGTCTTTCAACTGTTGTTGATCACCATATTTGTTGTAGTGTATACACATAGAGTATATATATCTACTTATATAGCTAGCCAACTTTTGATATATAATAATTTGAAGGGATTTGGATACCTTGAATATGATATGACCGTCCTTATATAGTGAAAACGAATCAAACAATGAAACGAAAACATTTTGCAAACAACAATTAATTAATTGGTTTAAAACTTTAAATTACATTCATTTTGAGTCCATTTTGTTTATCACTTAAAAAATACACAAATGCGATATATATTGAGGATTTTTAATCTTATTACTTAGTCATTTCCTTAAGTCTTTCTGAAAAAACTAATAAACTTAATATTGTTCTTAATTTTTTTTTTTAGAATAATATAGTTCTTAATAAGTTGGATTAATTGGTACAAAATTTCTAAATCTGTCCAATTTGAGAATCATTTTGACTATCAACTAAAAAGTACATGGATAAGAAGTATATTGAAGATTTTGTTGCAAATATTTGATATGTATGAAGACATGCTAAAAGAAAATGATTAAGAATCAATCTCTCTCTAACATTATTTAATAACTATAGAATAATATGAAGACTTACTAAACAAAACTTACATAAAAAACTGATAAGTTACATTCATAATGTAATTATGCATAAAATACAATTTCTTAAAAAACAAAAATTAACCTCCTTTCTAAATCAAATATATCCATAAAAGTTTAAATAAAAAAAACATAAAAATTTAATAGTAAATCCAAATTAATTAGGCAAAATTCTTGATATACATATATATGTATAGTTAGACAACTTTTGATATATAATAATTGGAACGGATTTAGAATACCTTGAATATGACATGCACGCCCTTATATATTGAAAACGAATCAAATATAGAAAAGAAATTACATTTTGCAAACACCAATTAATTAAATTAATTAATTGATCTAACATTTCAAATTGCATTAATTTTGAGTCCGATTTGTTTATCACTTAAAAAAATACATGATTAAGATATATATTGAGGATTTTTAATCTAATTACTGTATCAAATATATCCTTAAGTTTTTTAAATAAACTAATAAACTTAATAATTCTTAATAAGTTAGATTAATTGGTGTATAATTTCTAAATCATTTTGACTAACAATTATAACTTACATGGATGAGATGTGTATATTGAGGATTTTGTTGTAAATATTTGACATGCTAAAAGAAAATAATTAAGAACTAACCTCTCTCCAACATCATTTAATAACCACATAATAATATGAAGACTTACTAGACAAAACTTACATAAAAAATAATCAAACTTACGGTTTACTATAATAAACGTTTACAAATATATCAAACAATAATCACTAATATACAAACCAATGCTTGGATTGGATCAAGGTAAAAAATCTTACAATACACGTAATGTTGAGAAAGTAGTACACATTAACTTAAGATGATTGAAGAAACCACCTCAATTTTTTATTGAACTTAAAAAGGAATAATCATGTCCTTAAAATTGTCCCTAAAAGGTTGAGTTGTTGAAGAAAAAAAAAGAAACCAAGAAAAATTCAACAACTATTATTATAAAGGAATAGTATAATTCACCCAACTAACTTAAAAGACTACATGCATCGATAAGAAGGTAAATATTCGGAACAGGCTAATTACCAAAATAAACGGTCTTCATCACTAAATCATCACCAAATTTTGTAATATAGAACTTCTTATTACCGACATATGAAACAATAATGCAATCTAAAATTTCAATATCAACGTCACAAACCAGCGCCTCGCAACCCTTATCGAATAATATTTTTCCTCATTTTCTTTTTTCAGAGAACATCTCCACTTTTTGTCTCTTTATATACAAAGATCTTGCAAGTCATGTAAGAAATATGACTAATATGCCTCATAAATCTACTTGGTATCTCCTGCATATAACAAACCTATAAAATTAGTATTATTGTTTTCTCTATAAGCTTATAAGGTTTTTACCTGAGTAAAAGCATTAATAATAAAGAACACACATAATCTAAAATATTACCAACTCATTATATTGATTGTGCTCCGGGAATCGATATATAAATTTAGGGAAATGGTCAGAGTAAGGCATACATTCATGTTCAACAAATTTTTTTGATGAACTTCATAAATAAATAATCTATCACAATCTAAAATACCAAAACCTTTTAACTAAATAAGATTCAATTTAATTCACAAATAAATAAAGTATAAATAATATGTGTTACCTCGATGACATTATAACATAATTCACTGAAATTTAAAATCCTTAGTGAGGAGAATTGTGCAGTATAATTAATTTATAATAAATATGACCTATTATGACAATCATGTTCTAATATGGGGTGCATATATTGCACTCAATTATTCTAAAATAAATAACTATTTTAATTAAGTAAGTTAGACAATTTAAAATATGAATGCTATAATCTAATGCCAGTATAATAATTACTCAATAAGTATAATAAAAAAATGTAGAATCTTGATTAAAAACTTTATTTGTAAAATAATATTTTCAGACATCACCAACATTAATAGGTTATTTAAAAGTAAATTAATAGACCTTTAATTATGCTTTTGAATTGAGTGTGATTAATTTCAAATGTATTGAAGAAAAGACTCTACAAATAAGTGTCAACAAATAATTTATATAATGAGTTATTAAAAATATACTAAATTATGGCATGTCTTTTATGAAGTTCGTGATTTCAAGCTGAAATAAAGTTTTAAAATAAGACAAAAAAAAAAAAAAATTTAATTATTGATCATAACTTTACTAAAAGAAAATATTATTAAAAAGATAATGTTGAGTTAAGATAATATTCTGTCATATATATTGTCCATTATACCTGTAATGAATATTGACTCGTACACATTCAGAGACTTAATCGCGTGAAGAATCGGAGCACAAAATTCAGTTCTTGAAGCTCAAAAATAGGAAGTTGAAAATTCTGTTAAGAAACGGTTATAACAGATTTTGACAACGGTTTTAGCTAAAACCGTTGTCTTTCAGTTTTGCTTCCAAAATTGCAGTTTTTCTGTTACATTTCTGGAGCTGATATAAGGGGGTTCTTTCCCGGTTTTTCAAGCGAAGATAAGTGAGATCATTCCAGAGGATTCTTTGTCTACCTAGAGAGAGAATTGTGCGGATTGTAGAGAGAGAAACACGAGAGGGAGAGCTTGGGGATTGAGTTCGTTTCTTGTGTTCTGTTTCTTGGCTCAATCCTGTTTCATTGGATGATGATCTTGTAAACTTTGTACTGTTCTTGATCGTGATTATAGTGGTGATCTTCTCTGCTCCGTGGACGTAGACTTTCTAAGTCGAACCACGTAAATCGTTTGTGTCCATTTTGATTTTCTGTTTTCTGTTTCTTTTGAAATCAATTTTGTGATTCATTGTTTCCACAACAAATTGGCGCCGTCTGTGGGAAGTGAATCACGTTGATAGCTGCGGATGTGGTTTCCAGGGTAAACTATGGTAGCCATGAGGTTTGATGTGGAGAAATTCGATGGCAGAAACAATTTTGGACTCTGGCAGGTCAAAATGCGCGCATTAATGGTACATCAGGGGTTAGCTGGGGCTCTGAAAGGGATTAAAGGTTTCCCAGAATCCATGGATGCGGAACAAAGGGCTGAGTGCATGGAGAAGGCTCACTCCACAATCATTCTGTCCCTGGCAGATAAAGTTCTAAGAGAAGTAGCTAAGGAACAAAATGCTGAGGGAGTTTGGAACAAACTGGAGGAGTTATACAAGAAGAAAACTATGGTTAACCGTTTGTATATTAAACAAAAACTGTATTCCTTCAAGATTCAAGAAGGGAAATCCATGGATGATCAGCTAGAGGAGTTCAGCAAACATCTAGATGACTTGGAGGGAATTGAGGCAAAAGTAGAGGATGAAGACAAAGCTATCATCCTGTTGAATGCTTTGCCAAAATGCTATGAACACCTCAAAGATGCCATGTTATATGGCAGGGAAACAAAGATAAGCCTTGCTGAAGTTCAAACCGCATTAAGAGCAAAGGAGATGCAACAATCCAATGGTCATAAAGGGGATCTGCAGGCTGAAGGGTTGAGTATAAGGCTAGGAAATCAACCCAAGAAGAAGCAATTCTCAGGAAATCAAAACAAAGGAAATCAGCAGTTGAAAGCCAAAGCAGCAGATGGAAAGGAAACAAGGAAATGTTTCCACTGCAAGAAACCAGGGCATTTGAAGAAAAATTGTTTTGAATACAAAAGAAAGCAGGCACAGAAAAACCAAAACACAAGTACTGCTGATTTGGCCCAAGTAGAAGAAACTTCTGATGTCTTAAATATAACAGATGTCAGGACAGATGATAAATGAATTCTTGACTCTGGATGTAGCTTTCACATGTGCCCAAACATTGGATGGTTTCAAGATTTCAAGCAATCAAGATCTAGAACTGTCATGTTATGAAATGACCAAGCATGCCATGTGGAAGGAATTGGCAGCATCAAGCTGAGGATGCATGATGGATCAGAAAAAACCTTGACAGAAGTAAGGTACATTCCACTCCTAAAAAGAAACCTCATAAGTCTAGGTACTCTAGAAAACAAAGGTTGTGAATTCAAGTCAGAAAAGGGATTTCTGCATGTGTACAAAAACTCAAAACTAGTCATGAAAGGGGTTAAGAAGTCTAGTCTGTATTATCTGTTGGCAGAAACTGTGTTAGGAGATACTAACAGTGTTGAAAAGAATGATTCAGATATATGGCATAAGAGGTTAGGCCATATAAGTGAACAAGGAATGAATGAACTGCTGAAACAGAACCTCTTACACAACAAGACTAGCTTCAAAATTGATCCATGTGAAGTGTGCATTATGAGTAAAAGTGTGAAGAAACCTTTTCTTGTGGGCAAACACACCTCCAAGAAACCTCTGGACTACGCACACTCTGACTTATGGGGACCATCAAAGAATGAAACAATAGGAGGAGGAAGGTATTTCTTGAGCATAATTGATGATTATTCAAGAAAGGTCTGGATATACATACTCAAGAATAAATCAGATGCATTCACAAAATTCTAGGAATGGTGTGCTGAAGTAGAGACTGAAAAGGGGTCTTCTCTGAAGTGTCTAAGAACAGATAATGGCCTTGAGTTCCTCTCAGAAGAATTTCAAGACTTTTGTAAAGATAAGGGCATGAAAAGACATAAGACTGTCCCTGGTCATCCTCAGCAAAATGGAGTTGCTGAGAGGATGAATAGGACAATCACAGAGAGAATCAGATGTCTACTATTGAGCTCAGGATTACAAAAGAAATTCTGGGGAGAAGCTGCAACAACAGCAGTGTATCTGATAAACAGGAGTCCATCAACAGCAAATGGTTTCATCACACCAGAGGAAAGATGGAATGCAAATCCACCTAAGTATTCACACCTAAAGGTGTTTGGATATATGGCATATGCACATATAAAGCAGGACAAGCTGGAAGCAAGAGCTCTAAAGTGTATAATGCTTGGATACCCCAAAGGAGTTAAAGGTTACAGGCTCTGGTGCATTGAGAATGGAATGAACAAAATCATTATTAGTGGAGATGTGACCTTTGATGAATACAAAATGCCAATGAAAAAGGAGCAACAGATTGAGCTCAATCATGATGAGAACAGATTGCATGCTGAGACAAGGCATGATGACCAAATGGAAACCAATAGTCAAGATGATTATAATGAAGAAGATCAAGATGAAGGGTATAATGATGAAGAAGACATCAGCCAATATCAACTGGTAAGAGATAGGCAAAGAAGAATAGTCAAACCATCCACCAGATATGGAAATGACTATCTCACTGCATATGCTTTGACAGTAGCAGAAGAAACTAAATATTCTGAGCCCAAAACCTATAGAGAAGCCATAGAAAGCAAGGATAAAGAAAGCTGGATGGTTGCTATGAAGGAAGAGATGGATTCACTTGAGAAGAATGGAACTTGGGTTCTGGTAAAAAGACCAACAAACCAAAAGCTGGTCAGCTGCAAATGGATTTACAAGAAAAAGGTGGAGTTTGTTGGGGTGGAGAAAATCAGATACAAAGCCAGGTTAGTGGCTCGAGGTTTCACTCAGAAAGAAGGGATAGACTACAATGAAATTTTCTCCCCTGTAGTCAAACACTGCTCCAAAAGAATATTGCTTGCTTTAGTTGCTCAAATGGATTTAAAGCTGGAGCAATTGGATGTTAAGACAGCTTTTCTACATGGAGAGCTTAAAGAGACTATTTTCATGACACAGCCAGAAGGGTTCATACTCCCTGGAGATGAAAATAAGGCTTGCTTACTAAAGAAGTCTTTGTATGGTCTCAAGCAAAGCTCAAGACAATGGTACATCAGATTCGACAGATGTATGAAGAAGATTGGTTACACCAAATCCAAGTATGACAACTGTGTATTCATGAAGAGGGCTGGACAGAAAATTGTTAGTTTCTTGTTGCTATATGTGGATGACATGCTTGTAGCAAGCTAAGATCAAGCAGAAATAGATAAGCTGAAGGATGATTTGCAAAGTGAATTTGAAATGAAACAGCTGGGAGAGGCTAGAAGAATACTTGGCATGGATATTGTCAGAAATCAAGAGAAAGGATTACTGTGGTTACAACAGAGAAGCTATATATGCAAAGTGTTGAAGAAGTTTAACATGGATGAATCAAGACAGGTGTCAACCCCTTTGGCTCAACATTTTAAACTATCTGAACAACAGAAACCAAGGAATGAGCAAGAGATTCAAGAGATGAACAACATCCCATATTCTAATGCTGTTGGAAGTATCATGTATGTGATGGTGTGCACAAGGCCAGACATATCACATGCTGTGAGTGTTGTCAGTAGGTATATGTCAAATCCAGGAAGGCAACACTGGGAGGCTCTAAAGTGGATAATGAGGTACTTAAGAGGGGCAGCAGATTATGGAATAATGTTCAGAAGATGTGATGATTCATCAGAGGCTTTGAAGGGTTATGTGGATTCAGATTATGCAGCAAATTTGGATAATAGGAGATCACAATCAGGTTATGTCTTTACTCTGTTTGGTGCTGCATTTAGCTGGAGATCAATGTTACAACCCGTAGTAGCATTGTCAACAACAGAAGCTGAGTTCATGGCTATGACAGAGGCAGTGAAAGAAGCAATCTGGTTGAGGGGCATTCTATCTGAATTTGGGATTAAACAGAAATCAGTTAAAGTATTGTGTGATTCTCAAGGTGCATTACACTTAGTCAAGCATCAAGTTTTTCATGACAAGTCTAAACACATAGATGTGAAGTTGCATTATGTAAGAGATGTAATTGAAAAAGGGGATGTGGAAGTTCACAAGGTTTGCACAAAGGAGAATGCTGCAGATATGCTCACAAAAGCATTGCCCTCAGAGAAGTTTAGGTACTGCTTGGATTTAATCCAAGTAGTGCAGTGTATCTGATGTTTTGTCAAAGTTTGAGACATGTCCAGAGTTTGGACATGAGAAAGAGTGGGGAGGATGATCATTTGAAAGTTTTGATTGGAAATAGTATGATATCTTCATGTGTTGAGTCAGGTGGAGATTTGTAATGAATATTGACTCGTACACATTCAGAGACTTAATCACGTGAAGAATCGGAGCACAAAATTCAGTTCTTGAAGCTCAAAAATAGGAAGTTGGAAATTCTGTTAAGAAACGGTTATAACAGATTTTGACAACGGTTTTAGCTAAAACCGTTGTCTTTCAGTTTTGCTTCCAAAATTGCAGTTTTTCTGTTACATTTCTGGAGCTGATATAAGGGGGTTCTTTCCCGGTTTTTCAAGCGAAGATAAGTGAGATCATTCCAGAGGATTCTTTGTCTACCTAGAGAGAGAATTGTGAGGATTGTAGAGAGAGAAACACGAGAGGGAGAGCTTGGGGATTGAGTTCGTTTCTTGTGTTCTGTTTCTTGGCTCAATCCTGTTTCATTGGATGATGATCTTGTAAACTTTGTACTGTTCTTGATCGTGATTATAGTGGTGATCTTCTCTGCTCCGTGGACGTAGACTTTCTAAGTCGAACCACGTAAATCGTTTGTGTCCATTTTGATTTTCTGTTTTCTGTTTCTTTTGAAATCAATTTTGTGATTCATTGTTTCCACAACAATATCAATTGTCCAAAATAATTTTTCACATATATCTATTGTCCATAATACAATCTTCTATTTTGATGTGCCCATAATATCAATTTTCAATGATTAGCATTCATTTAGGAAACAACTTTCACGATTATTGCTAATTTTAATGATTACGAATAAATTAATTATACAATTTAATTTAGGAGATGATACACTTTGATGTGTTTAGCGTGTCTTATGTGCAATGATTCTAGTGTGTGTATGCGTGTATGTATTCGTTTATTGAATTTTCAATAATTTATTAAGATCGCATTATTAATGTGAATAAGCAAATCCTTTAAAGTAACATTAAATTTTCTAATTAGTAATACTCACTTATATATGTATTTCTATCCATCATTGTGTTCAATTAGATTTTAAACAATTTTGTAGTTAAAAATGCCGTCACAAAAAGAGACAACTTGAAAACATATAATCTTATATAATTAAAATATATCTAAGAATCATTTGATGATTTTTCAACAGAATAAGATCCTAGATTGGTAATAACTGATATGCATATAGAAAAAAAATTATAAATATATATTGTTTCGACACATTGTATATTAACATGAAAAAGGTGGAAAATATTTTCATAGTAACAAAGTTGAAAAATTACATTAGACATAAAACCAAATGAAAACATATAAATAATCTTAACACAAATTTATAAGTACCAACTGGTAATTTATTGCACATAGTTTGAAAAAAAAAAAAAAAACAAACAAACAAAGAAAAAAAGATATAAAATAACATAATGTACATAAAACATTCAAACAATATATGTCAACCATGCCACCCTACAGGGTCGGTCCAACACTTCGAGATGTCCCGTGCGAAAATAAAACTGGGTCTTTATTTCTGAGAAACATTTAAATCAATACATATGAACAATTATATAATGACATGTTACATAGAAAAAAAAAAAAAAAAAAAAACCAAATCATATATGAGAACCGCCTTCCATTCTCTCTTCACCACCCCTTCAGAACCATTGTTGGATCTTCGACGCTAACCATGGTTAGTAAGGCGGGCTGGGGGACATCGTGGGAGTAGGAAACGGGTTGCGGTAGCAGTCTCATATCTCCTCTTCAGTAATTTCATAAAATCTTAACTATTTTTTACTTTCATTTTTCCTGATTTGCTTGATTTTCGTGTTTTATTTATTTCTCTTCCTTCTATTGTTTATTATTTATTTAAGTTTTTGGTTAAGTTTTTGTTTGTTTCGTCATCTCTTATGGGCAAATATACGACCTAATTCATGTTGTTGTCTCTTTCTAATTGGTTAAGCTTTTACCTAATTTTGTAACACCAGTAGTTAGTGCAGTGAATATATGAATGTGTGAGAAATTGCATCTATTTAAGAGTAAACAATGAATTATAACAATATAGAATTGCACTTGTTGTCAAAATTATAAAGTTACAACCATGAAATCAATGTTTTTAAAATTTTAATAATTTTGTGAAATGCATTAGGCGCTAGTCGAACTACAAAGTAAGGCCTAAGCTAAGCTAAATGGAACATAGACAGGGTTAGGTGGCGAGTAATTGAGAAAAAAATATAGCAGTCAATGAGAGCTTAGTCCGTAGGCGGGGACTAGTCGATTGTAGCTAGTCGAGAATTTATGTAACCGAGGTTTTAATCTAGCTCCCCTTTAGATGTTTCTTCATATTCATTCGGCCATATTTTATTCAAACATGGATATTAAAATGTCATCTTTGGGCTGAGTTTTGCATATTTGAGTCATTATGATAAATAAAAGGATTAGTGTCATTATCAATGTCATTGTCATTATGTACTTAAATATCTAGATATTAGTGTCAATGTCACTAGTCATTGTCATTAGATAAAATATCTAGATATTACTAAGTCTTTGTCCTTATGTCTAGAATAATATCTAAGGAATATACCATGTAATATTCCTTAGGACTTGTACTATAAATAGGGGT
Organism: Ajuga chamaepitys; assembly: GCA_958295605.1. Taxonomy (NCBI): domain Eukaryota; kingdom Viridiplantae; phylum Streptophyta; class Magnoliopsida; order Lamiales; family Lamiaceae; genus Ajuga; species Ajuga chamaepitys. The sequence goes on along the minus strand of OY282500.1, from coordinate 49,543,234 downwards.
GCTTGGCATATGTTACAACCAAGCTAGTAAGGAAGCTAAGTAAAGTTGAGTTGAGTCCAGAGTCCTCTCTTGTAATCCTTGTTCTTACATAAATAAAAGTCTATCCTTTGAGTCTTCCCTATTCAAATCTTTATTCTGATCCTGATAAACCTCCTTAGTGGTTGTACTTACTATGTGTTCGTAATAGTTGGTATCAGAGCCATGGCAGTCTAAGCTTTGGCTCTTATCCTCCTGAGAAATCTTATTGTCAATAAGCCATCTCCTACCATATGCTTTGTATAGAAAGTATGCTCTGTGGTTGCCACACAGTGGATCCTCCACAACAGAAATCTTACTGGCAAAGAAAAGAAGAATATAGAAAATTTAACCAAAAAGAAGTTTTAAGGCTTGTGTACCTTGAGGCTTTTAGAAGATTGAAAGTATTGCCTCGGTTTTATGGCCTTAAAGCGAAAGATTTGGTTTATTTTTCTATAATTCTCAGTTTTGTATAGAAAAAGGAGATAACTTATTGTCTTTAATATTTTGAAGGATGGATAAGAATTAAGGCATTCTGTCTTGGTTTCTGGTCTCAAATTACAACATGGATAGTACTTCAACTACCTTAACTCATTGTCCTTCCTCTCTTAGAAAATCAAACTCCAGTAAAATAGATTATCTCTATGAAGTAGAGTATGTAGGAGAAGATAGTAAAGTTCCTATTACCCAACTCCCTCTATTAAACCATATCGAGCATTTACCAAACCAAGTTCATCTATTCCAAAAGTAATACGTCATGCTTTTGGTTCCAACAAGCATATCGCCAAAGAGCTCGTTTTAGCCTCACCGCTAGAACAGCATTTGGTTCCTGCTACAGAAGCTGAGCAAATGATTCCACTTCGTCTCAACGAAGGAATGATTCATCAGTGGAGATTACATGGCTATACTCATTTGCATTATGGAGCAGTTCGACTAGCACTCACTCTTCATGGAAGAAAAGGACTACCAGTTGTAGCAAGAATCGCTCTACTTGATACCAGATATAAGGAGTACAGACATGCATGTATTGCAACTCTGCAAACAACACTCAACGCAGGCACCGTGTTCGTCACTCTTTTTCCCAATTTCAACATGGCTCTAGAAGATCCACAAATCTTTCAGAGCATCAAAATTCAGCTTCAAATCACGGGAGCACCACAAGTTGGAAACACCTATGCTGCAACTCTTCATTATCAAATGGCCTATCGAGTCCAAAATCATGCCATGGATCTGAGTCTTCCAAGAGATACAGATGACGCTCTACTCATAGAGATGGAGTCTCAGCATAGTCCATCATGCATCCATATTCCCAGGCAAATTCCAAGAGAAGAGTTACTCAAATTACTTCCAGAATCATGGGTAACCAACTATGAGAAGTTCCATGAACACAACAGCCCAATCCAATCTGTTGATTCAACAATCAATAAAAGAAAAGATGGAGCTGTGGAAATCTCATTCAAAAAGGAAGCCAGTGAAAGACCCAGACCATCCATTTTCTGCACAGAGATAAATACAATAGAGCCATTGTCTATTCCAGTCAAAGCAGAAGAAGTTTATCTCGCCAACACTCCAATTGAAGCTTTCAATTCCCTTGTATATTCCTTAGATATTATTCTAGACATAAGGACAAAGACTTAGTAATATCTAGATATTTTATCTAATGACAATGACTAGTGACATTGACACTAATATCTAGATATTTAAGTACATAATGACAATGACACTGATAATGACACTAATCCTTTTATTTATCATAATGACTCTGATTAATTAATAACATTTGTGCGGCTAAAAAAGTGGAGCCTTCAAAGAGAGTGAAAAACATTATCACTCTACGTATAAAGAAATCCTTGCAGTCAAAAGAGGAATAGAAAAGTTTGAGTTCCATCTTGTGGGACAACATTTCCTCATAGAAATGGACATGTCCTCGTTTCCAAAAATAATCCAGTTTAAGCAGAAGGTCCTTCCTCAGGCACAATTACTTAGGTGGGCAAGCTGGTTCTCGCAATGGAAGTTTGATGTCAAACATATAAAAGGAAAAGATAACTTCCTCCCAGATTTCCTGTCCAGGACACAACGACAAATCTCATCAGTCATTCCGATAATCTACATGATGAATCCTGAACAACCAGAAAGGGAACACATGGAGGCCATGATCAAGCACATGCCACAGAACCTTCAAGAAGAAATCCTCAAAGACGTTATCTTCATCAGGGGAATCAAATCCCTTCATGGATTCTTGAAGATATACATCCACCGATATGGTTTAGACCAAGGGCCACTGTTAAATCTGCCTTATCATCCAGTATATCCTTTCCTCACCACCATATAAATGAACCCACGACACTATGGTTCATTTCCAAAAGAAGCATACCTACTCTTGTGGTATCTTGTTGATTTGTATGCAATAGGTGTGCTTATTGATAAAAGCACAATACTGCAATATTTAGCAAAATGCCTCATGAACAGGAGAAAACCACATTACAAAATACTGTGTAAGTGGTTAACACTGTTTCATGACATTACTTGGTGGCAAAAGAATATCAGGGAACAAAGTGGACACACTGTTTTTGTCACGTTCAAAATATCCACTGTTCTACAACAGGAAAAGGAGGGAATCAAAATCAAGAAAAGATACGAAGCCCATGTGCAGACAGGTTACAATGATTCAGCCTTTGACGGAAGACACTATCATGCAAGAGCCCGTGCTTTAACAGTATTAAATGGAATAAAAGAATCAACCATCAATGAAAAGCTGTTTTGTCCATTGACAGCAAACTGGCATGATCCAGACACGTACCTCCCAGATTTTATACAGGAAATACATCATGTTCTCTTAAGTTTTCATGATCAATACTCATGGTCGAAAGAAATCCGAGATCATCCAATATACAGAGTTGAAGGGAAGCCATTTACATGGAAAAGATACCTTCCAGGACATAAAATATATGTGGATGAAGTTATTTCAGGAAGTGAAGAAAGTGAAAGAGAAGATGATGATAACGGGGAAGCAAAGCCCTCTTTTGGAGATAGGGGGAATTAATTAATCAGAGTCATTATGATAAATAAAAGGATTAGTGTCATTATCAGTGTCATTGTCATTATGTACTTAAATATCTAGATATTAGTGTCAATGTCACTAGTCATTGTCATTAGATAAAATATCTAGATATTACTAAGTCTTTGTCCTTATGTCTAGAATAATATCTAAGGAATATACCATGTAATATTCCTTAGGACTTGTACTATAAATAGGGGTGCTTGGCATATGTTACAACCAAGCTAGTAAGGACACTTAGTAAAGTTGAGTTGAGTCCAGAGTCCTCTCTTGTAATCCTTGTTCTTACATAAATAAAAGTCTATCCTTTGAGTCTTCCCTATTCAAATCTTTATTCTGATCCTGATAAACCTCCTTAGTGGTTGTACTTACTATGTGTTCGTAATAGTTGGTACCAGAGCCATGGCAGTCTAAGCTTTGGCTCTTATCCTCCTGAGAAATCTTATTGTCAATACGCCATTTCCTACCATATGCTTTGTATAGAAAGTATGCTCTGTGGTTGCCACACAGTGGATCCTCCACAACAGAAATCTTACTGGCAAAGAAAAGAAGAATATAGAAAATTTAACCAAAAAGAAGTTTTAAGGCTTGTGTACCTTGAGGCTTTTAGAAGATTGAAAGTATTGCCTCGGTTTTATGGCCTTAAAGCGAAAGATTTGGTTTATTTTTCTATAATTCTCAGTTTTGTATAGAAAAAGGAGATAACTTATTGTCTTTAATATTTTGAAGGATGGATAAGAATTAAGGCATTCTGTCTTGGTTTCTGGTCTCAAATTACAACATGGATAGTACTTCAACTACCTTAACTCATTGTCCTTCCTCTCTTAGAAAATCAAACTCCAGTAAAATAGATTATCTCTATGAAGTAGAGTATGTAGGAGAAGATAGTAAAGTTCCTATTACCCAACTCCCTCTATTAAACCCATATCGAGCATTTACCAAACCAAGTTCATCTATTCCAAAAGTAATACGTCATGCTTTTGGTTCCAACAAGCATATCGCTAAAGAGCTCGTTTTAGCCTCACCGCTAGAACAACATTTGGTTCCTGCTACAGAAGCTGAGCAAATGATTCCACTTCGTCTCAACGAAGGAATGATTCATCAGTGGAGATTACATGGCTATACTCATTTGCATTATGGAGCAGTTCGACTAGCACTCACTCTTCATGGAAGAAAAGGACTACCAGTTGTAGCAAGAATCGCTCTACTTGATACCAGATATAAGGAGTACAGACATGCATGTATTGCAACTCTGCAAACAACACTCAACGCAGGCACCGTGTTCGTCACTCTTTTTCCCAATTTCAACATGGCTCTAGAAGATCCACAAATCTTTCAGAGCATCAAAATTCAGCTTCAAATCACGGGAGCACCACAAGTTGGAAACACCTATGCTGCAAATCTTCATTATCAAATGGCCTATCGAGTCCAAAATCATGCCATGGATCTGAGTCTTCCAAGAGATACAGATGACGCTCTACTCATACAGATGGAGTCTCAGCATAGTCCATCATGCATCCATATTCCCAGGCAAATTCCAAGAGAAGAGTTACTCAAATTACTTCCAGAATCATGGGTAACCAACTATGAGAAGTTCCATGAACACAATAGCCCAATCCAATCTGTTGATTCAACAATCAATAAAAGAAAAGATGGAGCTGTGGAAATCTCATTCAAAAAGGAAGCCAGTGAAAGACCCAGACCATCCATTTTCTGCACAGAGATAAATACAATAGAGCCATTGTCTATTCCAGTCAAAGCAGAAGAAGTTTATCTCGCCAACACTCCAATTGAAGCTTTCAATTCCCTTGTATATTCCTTAGATATTATTCTAGACATAAGGACAAAGACTTAGTAATATCTAGATATTTTATCTAATGACAATGACTAGTGACATTGACACTAATATCTAGATATTTAAGTACATAATGACAATGACACTGATAATGACACTAATCCTTTTATTTATCATAATGACTCTGATTAATTAATAACATTTGTGCGGATAAAAAAGTGGAGCCTTCAAAGAGAGTGAAAAACATTATCACTCTACGTATAAAGAAATCCTTGCAGTCAAAAGAGGAATAGAAAAGTTTGAGTTCCATCTTGTGGGACAACATTTCCTCATAGAAATGGACATGTCCTCGTTTCCTAAAATGATCCAGTTTAAGCAGAAGGTCCTTCCTCAGGCACAATTACTTAGGTGGGCAAGCTGGTTCTCGCAATGGAAGTTTGATGTCAAACATATAAAAGGAAAAGATAACTTCCTCCCAGATTTCCTGTCCAGGACACAACGACAAATCTCATCAGTCATTCCGATAATCTACATGATGAATCCTGAACAACCAGAAAGGGAACACATGGAGGCCATGATCAAGCACATGCCACAGAACCTTCAAGAAGAAATCCTCAAAGACGTTATCGTCATCAGGGGAATCAAATCCCTTCATGGATTCTTGAAGATATACATCCACCGATATGGTTTAGACCAAGGGCCACTGTTAAATCTGCCTTATCATCCAGTATATCCTTTCCTCACCACCATATAAATGAACCCACGACACTATGGTTCATTTCCAAAAGAAGCATACCTACTCTTGTGGTATCTTGCTGATTTGTATGCAATAGGTGTGCTTATTGATAAAAGCACAATACTGCAATATTTAGCAAAATGCCTCATGAACAGGAGAAAACCACATTACAAAATACTGTGTAAGTGGTTAACACTGTTTCATGACATTACTTGCTGGCAAAAGAATATCAGGGAACAAAGTGGACACACTGTTTTTGTCACGTTCAAAATATCCACTGTTCCACAACAGGAAAAGGAGGGAATCAAAATCAAGAAAAGATACGAAGCCCATGTGCAGACAGGTTACAATGATTCAGCCTTTGACGGAAGACACTATCATGCAAGAGCCCGTGCTTTAACAGTATTAAATGGAATAAAAGAATCAACCATCAATGAAAAGCTGTTTTGTCCATTGACAGCAAACTGGCATGATCCAGACACGTACCCCCCAGATTTTATACAGGAAATACGTCATGTTCTCTTAAGTTTTCATGATCAATACTCATGGTCGAAAGAAATCCGAGATCATCCAATATACAGAGTTGAAGGGAAGCCATTTACATGGAAAAGATACCTTCCAGGACATAAAATATATGTGGATGAAGTTATTTCAGGAAGTGAAGAAAGTGAAAGAGAAGATGATGATAACGGGGAAGCAGAGCCCTCTTTTGGAGATAGGGGGAATTAATTAATCAGAGTCATTATGATAAATAAAAGGATTAGTGTCATTATCAGTGTCATTGTCATTATGTACTTAAATATCTAGATATTAGTGTCAATGTCACTAGTCATTGTCATTAGATAAAATATCTAGATATTACTTAGTCTTTGTCCTTATGTCTAGAATAATATCTAAGGAATATACCATGTAATATTCCTTAGGACTTGTACTATAAATAGGGGTGCTTGGCATATGTTACAACCAAGCTAGTAAGGACACTTAGTAAAGTTGAGTTGAGTCCAGAGTCCTCTCTTGTAATCCTTGTTCTTACATAAATAAAAGTCTATCCTTTGAGTCTTCCCTATTCAAATCTTTATTCTGATCCTGATAAACCTCCTTAGTGGTTGTACTTACTATGTGTTCGTAATAGTTGGTACCAGAGCCATGGCAGTCTAAGCTTTGGCTCTTATCCTCCTGAGAAATCTTATTGTCAATAAGCCATCTCCTACCATATGCTTTGTATATAAAGTATGCTCTGTGGTTGCCACACAGTGGATCCTCCACAACAGAAATCTTACTGGCAAAGAAAAGAAGAATATAGAAAATTTAACCAAAAAGAAGTTTTAAGGCTTGTGTACCTTGAGGCTTTTAGAAGATTGAAAGTATTGCCTCGGTTTTATGGCCTTAAAGCGAAAGATTTGGTTTATTTTTCTATAATTCTCAGTTTTGTATAGAAAAAGGAGATAACTTATTGTCTTTAATATTTTGAAGGATGGATAAGAATTAAGGCATTCTGTCTTGGTTTCTGGTCTCAAATTACAACATGGATAGTACTTCAACTACCTTAACTCATTGTCCTTCCTCTCTTAGAAAATCAAACTCCAGTAAAATAGATTATCTCTATGAAGTAGAGTATGTAGGAGAAGATAGTAAAGTTCCTATTACCCAACTCCCTCTATTAAACCCATATCGAGCATTTACCAAACCAAGTTCATCTATTCCAAAAGTAATACGTCATGCTTTTGGTTCCAACAAGCATATCGCCAAAGAGCTCGTTTTAGCCTCACCGCTAGAACAGCATTTGGTTCCTGCTACAGAAGCTGAGCAAATGATTCCACTTCGTCTCAACGAAGGAATGATTCATCAGTGGAGATTACATGGCTATACTCATTTGCATTATGGAGCAGTTCGACTAGCACTCACTCTTCATGGAAGAAAAGGACTACCAGTTGTAGCAAGAATCGCTCTACTTGATACCAGATATAAGGAGTACAGACATGCATGTATTGCAACTCTGCAAACAACACTCAACGCAGGCACCGTGTTCGTCACTCTTTTTCCCAATTTCAACATGGCTCTAGAAGATCCACAAATCTTTCAGAGCATCAAAATTCAGCTTCAAATCACGGGAGCACCACAAGTTGGAAACACCTATGCTGCAACTCTTCATTATCAAATGGCCTATCGAGTCCAAAATCATGCCATGGATCTGAGTCTTCCAAGAGATACAGATGACGCTCTACTCATACAGATGGAGTCTCAGCATAGTCCATCATGCATCCATATTCCCAGGCAAATTCCAAGAGAAGAGTTACTCAAATTACTTCCAGAATCATGGGTAACCAACTATGAGAAGTTCCATGAACACAACAGCCCAATCCAATCTGTTGATTCAACAATCAATAAAAGAAAAGATGGAGCTGTGGAAATCTCATTCAAAAAGGAAGCCAGTGAAAGACCCAGACCATCCATTTTCTGCACAGAGATAAATACAATAGAGCCATTGTCTATTCCAGTCAAAGTAGAAGAAGTTTATCTCGCCAACACTCCAATTGAAGCTTTCAATTCCCTTGGAGATCCTATATATGCATTCACTGATGAAAAGGGTCATAAATTCTTCGACGTCTGTTATTGTGAAACGTGTACGATGCAAAGTTCAGATGAAGAAGAAACACCAAAGCAACGCAGAAGAAAGAAAAAGTCCTCCCAACAAATTTTGAAAGAAAGATATGAGTCAGGAGACCCTAAAGTCGGCCTTCTAGGAGAATCAACTGGAAGAACATTTGAATACTATGTCTTGTATTCAACAGATACTCCACCAACACCTCCCAGACAAGATGAAATCCCATCCTGCTACATGTATGGGCCATCTCCTTCAAGCTCAGAGTTCCCACCCTTGGATTTTGAGAAGGATAACTCAAAGCATTCTTGGAAGATAAAAAATCCTATCATCAAAAATCCAGACGGGTCTGAAAAGCAGATCAGTGCAGCAGAAGCAACGCTGAATTGGCAATCAGAGAACGCGCTGGCCCAAAATAATCTTCTGAATCAACTGAATAATAAGGTAACAGTCATGGACCTTGCAATCAAAGAGCTAAACCAAAAAATCTCTTCTTTACACCAAGAACTCCTACATTTAGCCACCACTGTATCCATGACATCCCTAATAGTGTCACAAAAGGAGTCAGAGCTCAAATTCTTAAAAGCACAATTATACTCTTTGCAAAATCCACCAAAAACTCCAACCACTGTGCCTTATGATATATTTACCCCTTACCCGGTTTATACACCACCTCCTTTGCTGACTAATCCACAACCTCTTCCTCCACTTCCCCAAGATCCAAGTCCTTTTGGTTCATGCTCATTTCTTCCTACAAAAGTACTTGAAGAACATGTTGCAAAAAAGCGACATTCTGCCAGTGACTCTGAAAGAAAAACATCAACAGCTGCCCCAACAGAGTCAAAACCCCAATCTGAAGAAGGAGGCTCACAGTTTATGGTGGAACACAGTGCTAATCCAATATCCTCATTTCTTGAAGATCTAGCAAAATCCAAGAAAAACAAAGAACCTTGTTTGATCCTACAACGTGAGGATTCATCTGAAACTTCAGAAGAGGAAATCATAATGCCAGAATTCATGATGGCGGAACCAACTCCATTTGAAGAAGAAGTAGAAAGTGAAGCAGACAATCCTTCAGAAGAAAGGCAAGATCAACCGAGAGCACATCCACCACCAGATTGGACGTCTAAAGCCCAAAATGATTCTTACCATGGTTTCTCCTTTGACAACATTCCTCCCTCAAAATGGAGAGATAAAGTCTATGAAATGCATGCTTGGTGCATGGAGCAATTACTCTACCCAGGAAGTAATCTCCCTGCAGTCATAGACAAAATAGTGTCCAGATTCCATGGACGCTTAAGACAATGGTGGATCAGTCTAGGCGCATACAGACAGTTACAAATTCGACAATCTCCAAATGTAGACGCCTTCATTGGACACATTCATAATGAATTTCTTGGTGCTTGGGAGCATTACACAACTCAAGCAAGAGAAGAATTCCTCAGCATGAGATGCTGCTCTTTCAGAAGAAAAGACCTTGAACGACATTATGAAAGAATGTCAAAAAGATTCTATGCCCTTGGTGGCATGGATGATGTCAATCTCAAGCAGGCATACTTAAATTCCCTTCCAGATCCTTTGGGAAATGAAACCTCCAGGCAACTATCTCTCAAAAGCATTCCTCTTAATACGGCTACACTTGGAGAGATATATCAAACCTCCCTAGCAGCCCTTGAAAAATTGTGCAATCATCAAAGATTTTTCAAACAAGTGCAGGAACAAGGGAAGCTTCTAGGAAAAGCTTGTGATCGTCCAGAACTGTCTATCAAATGCAAGACAAAGAAGTGTGGATGTTCATCATCTCCAAAAGACAGGAAGCATAAGTGGAAGAAAAAGTTTCCACAATTATCTGGAAACAAAAGGTGGAAGTTCTTCAGAAAAAAGAAAAGAAGGGGGTTCAAGAAGTCAGATCGGTGCTACATCTGCAAGAAGAAAGGGCACTATGCAAAGCAATGTCCAAACAAAAGGAAGAGAGATAATCTTGTTGGCTATCTTGCACAAATTGAAGATATTGATGATGCAGATATCGAATCAATATTTTCTCTTGACGATGAGCCAACTGACGACACTGTTCTTGCCATGGGGATAGAACATGAGGAAAGTTCATCAGATGATTCAGAGCAAGACACAGAAGAAGAAGCTGATGATCAATTCATGCTATTTGATCTCTACACGATGGATATGTGCAAAGCGGAACAACAACAAGAAGCCAAACTAGTTTACCCTTCCCAACCTTCTCCAAATGCAAAAATCTACATCTTTCCCACCAAATATGACAAACCTATTCCAGTCATTGCCTATTTTGATACCGGAGCTGCATCCTCTATTATGAAACCAGAAATCCTTCCATCCACTCATTGGGAAACCTGTTCCGTAGCCTTTAAAGCTGCAAATGGCCAAATTTTTCATATATCATTGATTAGCAAGCCAATATACATCCAACTCTTTCCTGGATATATGGTGAAATCCAAAGTATATGGGTCTAACCTTCCTGGAAAAGACTTCATACTTGGATTTGATGTCTTACACAGCCTCAAAAGAGTCTCATGGCACCCAAAAGGTCTTAAACATAAAAACCATCTGTTACCTTGGACAACAGTCTCTCATCTCTACCCAATAGAAATCCTAAATCCCATCAAAGATGAGATAATCAAAACCTCCTGTGCCAACTCCCATTCTGAATTCCTCACAAAGTGCTCCTCACCATTGTGGAAGAATCCCCAGTTCTTCATCTCATTACCATTCAAGAAAAATGAAGATATCAACCCTACAAAAGCCAGCCATCCAGGGATGAATCCAGATCATTATAACCTAGCTCTCCAAGAAGTAGACCAACTCCAAAAGGAAGATCTCATTGAATCTACCACTTCCCCATGGGCATGTGAAGCATTCTATGTCAACAAAAGATCAGAACAAGTACGTGGGAAGCTGAGATTGGTAATCAACTACCAGCCACTCAGTCATTTCCTGGCAGACGATAAGTTTCCATTACCAAAAAGGGATGTATTGTTCCAAAGACTTCCAGAAGCACATGTCTTCTCAAAGTTCGATCTAAAGGCGGGTTTCTGGCAACTTGGAATTAAACCAGAAGACAGGCCTAAAACAGGATTCTACATTCCAGATCGCCATTACCAGTGGAAAGTCATGCCATTTGGACTAAAGACAGCACCCTCATTGTTCCAGAAAGCGATGATCAGAATCTTTGAACCAATACTCTCAAATGCTTTGGTATACATTGATGATATCTTACTTTTCTCTCCAGACATTGATTCTCATACAAAATTGTTGGAAAAATTTCATAACATTGTCCAACAATATGGAATCATGTTATCCGAGAAAAAGATGGTCATTGGTGAGACAGAAATTGATTTCTTGGGCATGCATATCTCGAAAGGGCAGTATCATCTACAGCCTCATATTGCTTCTCAACTGGATGAATTCCCAGATGAAAAGCTCTCATTCAAACAGATTCAGCAATTTCTTGGCATTGTCAACTACATGGCAGATTTCATCCATGACTTGGCAAAACACAGGTCAATCCTTTCAGCACAACTACGAAAAGATGCTCCTCCATGGAACCAGAAGTGCACAGAAGCAGTGAAGGAACTGAAGAAAATATCAAAAACTCTTCCAGCACTAAAAATTCCATCAAAAGGCAAAAGGATTCTCCAGACAGATGCAAGTAATTGTTACTGGGGCGCAATCTTATTAGAAGAAGATGAAAAAGGAACCAGACATTTGTGCGGCTACAAAAGTGGAGCCTTCAAAGAGAGTGAAAAACATTATCACTCTACGTATAAAGAAATCCTTGCAGTCAAAAGAGGAATAGAAAAGTTTGAGTTCCATCTTGTGGGACAACATTTCCTCATAGAAATGGACATGTCCTCGTTTCCTAAAATGATCCAGTTTAAGCAGAAGGTCCTTCCTCAGGCACAATTACTTAGGTGGGCAAGCTGGTTCTCGCAATGGAAGTTTGATGTCAAACATATAAAAGGAAAAGATAACTTCGTCCCAGATTTCCTGTCCAGGACACAACGACAAATCTCATCAGTCATTCCGATAATCTACATGATGAATCCTGAACAACCAGAAAGGGAACACATGGAGGCCATGATCAAGCACATGCCACAGAACCTTCAAGAAGAAATCCTCAAAGACGTTATCGTCATCAGGGGAATCAAATCCCTTCATGGATTCTTGAAGATATACATCCACCGATATGGTTTAGACCAAGGGCCACTCTTAAATCTGCCTTATCATCCAGTATATCCTTTCCTCACCACCATATACATGAACCCACGACACTATGGTTCATTTCCAAAAGAAGGATACCTACTCTTGTGGTATCTTGCTGATTTGTATGCAATAGGTGTGCTTATTGATAAAAGCACAATACTGCAATATTTAGCAAAATGCCTCATGAACAGGAGAAAACCACATTACAAAATACTGTGTAAGTGGTTAACACTGTTTCATGACATTACTTGGTGGCAAAAGAATATCAGGGAACAAAGTGGACACACTGTTTTTGTCACGTTCAAAATATCCACTGTTCCACAACAGGAAAAGGAGGGAATCAAAATCAAGAAAAGATACGAAGCCCATGTGCAGACAGGTTACAATGATTCAGCCTTTGACGGAAGACACTATCATGCAAGAGCTCGTGCTTTAACAGTATTAAATGGAATAAAAGAATCAACCATCAATGAAAAGCTGTTTTGTCCATTGACAGCAAACTGGCATGATCCAGACACGTACCCCCCAGATTTTATACAGGAAATACGTCATGTTCTCTTAAGTTTTCATGATCAATACTCATGGTCGAAAGAAATCCGAGATCATCCAATATACAGAGTTGAAGGGAAGCCATTTACATGGAAAAGATACCTTCCAGGACATAAAATATATGTGGATGAAGTTATTTCAGGAAGTGAAGAAAGTGAAAGAGAAGATGATGATAACGGGGAAGCAGAGCCCTCTTTTGGAGATAGGGGGAATTAATTAATCAGAGTCATTATGATAAATAAAAGGATTAGTGTCATTATCAGTGTCATTGTCATTATGTACTTAAATATCTAGATATTACTAAGTCTTTGTCCTTATGTCTAGAATAATATCTAAGGAATATACCATGTAATATTCCTTAGGACTTGTACTATAAATAGGGGTGCTTGGCATATGTTACAACCAAGCTAGTAAGGAAGCTAAGTAAACACTACAACAAATAAGGGAATTAGGGACAATTTATTTTGAGACGATCTTTAAATCATCTCAAATAGGTTGCTTTTTGGGACGTTTTGCATATATTGTCCCAAATAAATTATTATGTGACATTTTTTAAAAAACGTCTCTAAATGGTATACTATATGTGACGTTTTCTTAGAAACGTCTCAAAATGAGGCATTTTTTTGTGATATTTTTCTAAATACGTCTCAAAATGGTGTATATTAATGACGCTTTTCTTAAACGTCTCAAAATATTACATTATTTTGTGACATTTCTAAAAAACGTCTCAAAAGGATGTATATTAGTGACGTTCTCGTAAAAGCGTCTCAAAATGAGACATTATTTTATGACTTTTTTTAAATACGTCTCAAAATCGTGTATATTAGTGACGCTTTTCTTAAACGTCTCAAAATGTTATATTATTATGTGACATTTCTCAAGAACATCTCAAAATGATTGATATTAGTGACGTTTTCTTAGAAACATCTCAAATGAGACATTATTTTGTGACATTTTTCTAAATACGTCTCAAAATTGTGTATATTAGTGACGTTTTTCTAAGAACGTCTCAAAATGTTACATTATTTTGTGACATTTCTCTAGAACGTCTCAAAAGGATTGATATTAGTGACGTTTTCTTACAAACATCTCAAAATGAGACATTATTTTGTGACCTTTTTTAAAATACGTCTCAAAATTGTTTATATTAGTGACGTTTTTATAAGATTGTCTCAAAATGTTACAATATCATTTTCTTTTTTATTTTAAAATTACTTTATTACATTTTGTGACGTTGTCCCCTAAAACGTCACAATATCATTTTCTTTTAATTTTAGAATTACTTATAATATATTTTGTGACGTTTTCCCCTAAGACGTCACAATATCATTTTCTTTTAATTTTAGAATTACTTATAATACATTTTGTGACGTTTTCCCCTAAAACGTCACAATATCATTTTCTTTTAATTTAAAAATTACTTTATTACATTATGTGACGTTTTTCCCTAAAACGTCACAATATCATTTTCTTTTAATTTTAGAATTACTTATAACACATTATGTGACGTTTTCCCCTAAAACGTCACAATATCTTGTTCTTTTAATTTTAGAATTACTTTATTACATTTTGTGACTTTTTCTTTAAAACATCACAATATCATTTTAATTTTAATTTTAAAATTACTTTATTACATTATGTGACGTTTTTCCCTTAAACGTCACAATACCATTTTCTTTTAAGTTTAGAATTAATTTTAACACATTTTGTGGCGTTTTCCCCTAAAACGTCACAATATCATTTTCTTTTAATTTAAAAATTACTTAAAACACATTTTGTGACGTTTCCCCCTAAAACATCACAATATCATTTTATTTTAATTTTTTAGAATTTTATTTTCATTTAAAACTACATAAGCACATTTTTTATGTTTTTATATAATATAATAAATAACAAATTGTATAAATTATAAGCAAAAATTTTAATTTTAATTCTTTTAAGTACGTTTTTTTTTTTTTTTTTAATTAAGTAGACAAGTAACATTTTCTCAAAATATATCAATTTTCCCTCTTATCTGTCTTAGTTAATTTTTTAGAACTCCAAATATATCAATTTTCCCCAAATTAGAAACTCCCAGCTCCTGCAGAATCATTCACTCCAGCTCGTTCATCTCTTCGCGCCGTTGATGATCTTCAACCAGAATCGGACAAACTCTCCCTGCAGCTCGTTGACGATCACGTCGGATCTGCCGTTCCCTTCTCCTTGATCGTGCAAGCGAGCTCTCTCCAGCATACTTAGCAGCAGGAGCTCTCTCTCTCTCTCTCTCTCTCTCTCTCTCTCTCTCTCTCCCCTCTCGTTTTGCTTGTTTTCGTTTTCTAAATCTGCAAATTTCTCGAATAGATTCAGTATAGGATGATGTTTGATTTTGATTTAAACATGTTCAGGAGTTGATATAAGATAAAGTTGCTTTACTGGTGGAAAGAGGCTGAAACTTACAATTTGGGAAACAGGTAACTCAATTATAATTCAATTCGGTGTTATCGCAAGTTGCATTTCACATTTGCATGAAATTTCTTCGTGTATGAAATTATAGTAATATGCCTCTCAAATGCTCATTTACCTCTGTAGCGCCCCAATCCCATTAGCTCGGGATTAAAGTGCTACTAAATTTTCTTTTCTTTTGATTAAATAATAAATCAGAAAATGTGCGAAAGCGTGACATAAAATAAAAGTAGAAATTTCATTGACAATAAGATACTGCCAAAACATATTTACACTAGTGGTGCCAAAGTTTATAAGAAAATGCAAATCCCGGATTTGCATACACACAAACTTATTAATATATACAGAAGTGGCAAAAAAAACATCTTTGAGTTGCGGGTAAAAGGAGGAACCCGGTGACCTTTGCCGCAACAGGCCCGCCACCTTGCTCAACTAACCTGAAGATTTTGTAATAAATTATGGGCATGAGTATAAACTCAGTGGGAACTTTGTAAGCAGTTATACTAACGAAGGTGCACAATAATAAACACATCCTTGACTTAGGAGTCCATCTTATAACTCAAAAGCCATATTGCTAGACTAGGGGGCCAATCTTACGACTCCCAAGCCCTACTCAAAAGCCAATCTTACGACTTAAGAGGTATCATATCATAAGCCCGAAGGCAAACATATTTATCAAGTACAAGTTCAGTAGCATAATATACTTACAAATAGCCCAGTCACCCACCTTGTTTGCTTGCTTTAAAAACTAAAGGTAGGTCGCAAATGTCCCAAGGCCCGATCCGCACTACACCAAGCACAAGTTATTTGTTTAATTAGTATTACTTATCGGGTTCAGTTATATTTTAAAAATAATTAATGTAGTATCCTTTTCTTTGGATTATATCTATTTTTACAATTTTTAATATATAAGCCAAGTTATTATAATTTACAATTTTAAACTAAGAAGCATAATTATCTACTAAATTTAAATTACAGACAACATTAATTAAGACATACTTAAAATTAACTAACATGCAAAATAACAACTACCTAATACGACCTAAAAGAAAACAACTAAATATTAATCTATTTAAAACAATTAAATTCCTAAATTTAAATAAACTATAAAATAATGGAAAAGTAAAATTATTAAAGAAGACATACCTCCAAAGTTTTAGACACTAGACGAGAACCTCCGGAAACACCAGTTCGAACGTAGTCGAAAAATAACTTATAAGGACCTCCTAATTAAAGGAATTCCTTTTAATTCATTCACTGAAATGTTTAGTTATTAGTTCATTTCCTATAACTTATTTATAAAGGAATTTTTCAACAATGTTTCAATTTTTTTTCGATGTGGGACGATCCCAAATTCATGTTAGTGTATGTATACGTTTTGTTTGTTAATATTATTTTATAATTTGATTTATTTGCTAAATTTAGTATGTGTGTGCAATTTACTATATTTAGTATATTATTATTATATTATTATTATTATTTGTAGGTTAGATATGTTATTATCATTATTATTATTATATTATCATTTAGCCTAACGTTTTAGATATAGGTATAGGTATGTATTTATATTATTATTTTATTACTATAATTATTTGCCTTAGTATACACATATCTAGATGTTTGTGTATTTATATTATGTTACGTATACATATATAGATATGGTATTTAATTAATTTTATCTTATTTCTTAAACTCGATGTTAATTTTAAACTTCTGTTTTGTAAACTTCTAATTCTTACCCCTTTAGGTGCTAGGAGTGCAGTCGGCCTGGTACATCGCAGTCACACTTATTTTCTAAAATAAAATCATAAATCAGATAACTTTGTAATTTAAAATATAATGGGTAAAAATATTTTAAATTACAAACAATGTATTTTATTGTGTTTCAAAGGTTCGGGGTATCACAGTCTCCCCTACTTTTAAAAATTTCGTCCTCGAAATTGTACTTACTTGGGTTAAAATATTCGGATATTTTGCTAAGATCTCCTCTTCTCGTTCCCAAGTAGCTTCTTCCTTCCCATGTCTACTCCACTGCACTAGTACTAAGGGAATCTCTTTATTCCTCAAAGTGTGAACTTTTCTTCCTAGGATAGCAATGGGGTTCTCATCATAAGTGAGGTTTTTATTGATCTTCAGATTTTCATGATGAATAACGTGATTCGTATCTGGGACATACTTTCTAAGTACAGATACATGGAAGACGTTATGGATATTGGTAAGTCCCGGCGGTAGAGCTAACTTATAGGCGACGTCTCCGATTCTATCTAGAATCTCAAATGGGCCAATATATCTTGGTTTCAACTTCCCTCTCTTTCCGAAGCGTATTACTCCTTTCATTGGTGCCATTTTGAGAAAAACCTTATCGCCTGTATTGAATTGTAGATCCTTCCTTCGTGTGTCAGCATATGATTTCTGTCGATCCTGGGCGGCCTTAATTCTTTCTCGAATCTTAGTTACCACTCCAATGGTTCTTTCGATGATTTCAGGGCCTAAGATCTTTCGTTCTCCAACTTCATCCCAGTAAATCGGCGATCTACATCTCCTTCCATAGAGTGCTTCATATGGTGCCATCTTTATTGTCGCCTGGTAACTGTTGTTATAGGAAAACTCTACCAACGGTAAATATGTTTCCCAGTTTCCTCCAAAGTCTAGTACACAGGCTCTAAGCATATCCTCGAGTGTTTGTATTGTTCTTTCTGACTGTCCATCAGTTTGTGGATGATATGATGTGCTGAAGTTGAGCTTTGTCCCAAGGGCCGTTTGTAGACTTCTCCAGAATTTAGAGGTGAAACGAGTATCTCTGTCCGAAACTATGGTCACTGGTACTCCGTGTAATCTAACAATCTCGTCCACGTACCGTTGAGCAAGTTGGTCCATGTTAAGCGTCATTCTTACTGGTATAAAGTGTGCTGTCTTTGTAAGTCTGTCAATGATCACCCAAATAGCTTCATTCCTTCTTGTTGTTCGTGGCAGTCTAGTAACAAAGTCCATTGCTATGTGTTCCCACTTCCATTCGGGAATCTCTAAAGGGTGTAAGAGTCCTGAAGGCCGTTGGTGTTCTGCTTTAACTTGTTGGCATGTTAAACATCTTTCAACAAATTGCCCTATTGATCGTTTCATATTTCTCCACCAATAGATTTCTTTTAGGTCCTTGAACATTTTTGTCCCTCCTGGATGAACTGTGTACGGGGTATTGTGAGCCTCTTCAAGAATTTCCTTCCTTACGTCATCATCCTTAGGTACACATAATCTTCCTTCATATGTTAAAGTTCCATCTGGTGTTACAAAGAATCCCTTGTTGGTTCCTGCAATTGCCCGGTCCTTCATCTTGAGGAGGAATTGGTCAGTCCTTTGTGCTACCTTTATTCGATCTCTCAAAGTAGGTTGTATGGTTACTGCTGTGATCATAGCTGTAGTATGGCCTGACTTTACAAAATCTAGATTCAACTTTGCAAATTCTGTCAGCAGTTGCTGCTGTTGTGTTGGTAGAGCGATCATGTGTCCTTCATTTTTCCTGCTAAGTGCATCAGCTACGACATTCGCCTTACCTGGATGATAATGGATGGTACAATCATAATCCTTTACTAGCTCCAGCCATCTTCTTTGGCGCATGTTGAGTTCTTTTTGTGTGAAAAAGTACTTTAAACTCTTATGGTCTGTGTAAATTTCACATTTCCCACCGTAGAGGTAATGACGCCATATCTTTAATGCGTGAACAACAGCAGCTAATTCTAAGTCATGTGTAGGGTAGTTTAACTCACGGGGTTTCAATTGCCTTGAGGCATAAGCGACGACTTTTCCATGCTGCATCAAAACACATCCTAGTCCTAACTTTGAGGCATCGGTGTAAATGACAAACCCTTCTGATCCGTCAGGGATAGTTAGAACTGGCGCGGTTACGAGTCTTTGCTTAAGCTCTTGAAAGTTATTTTCGCATTCGTCAGTCCAGTGGAACTGGTTGCTCTTCTTTGTCAATTGAGTCAAAGGCCTAGCGATCTTCGAGAAATCTTGAATGAATCTTCTGTAGTAGCCAGCTAGACCCAGAAAACTTCGAACCTCATTCACATTCTTCGGAGCTTTCCAATTCATTATTGCTTCAACCTTCGCGGGATCCACTTCGATTCCATTAGCCGTGATAATATGGCCTAGAAAAACAACTCGATCTAGCCAAAATTCACATTTGCTAAATTTAGCATAAAGCTTCTCCTGTCGTAAGGTACCTAGTATAGTTCTAAGATGTTCCTCGTGTTGTTCTTTATCTCTTGAGTATACTAGGATGTCATCAATGAAGACTATGACAAACTGGTCTAGATAAGGATGGAATACCCTATTCATCAAATCCATGAATACTGCGGGTGCATTTGTCAATCCAAAAGGCATTACTATGAATTCGTAATGACCATATCGTGTTCTAAAGGCTGTCTTAGAAATATCACATTCTTTGACCTTAAGTTGATGGTAGCCCGATCTGAGATCGATTTTTGAGAACACGCTAGCTCCCTTCAGTTGGTCGAAAAGATCCTCTATTCTAGGCAAGGGATACTTATTCTTGATTGTTAGGCGGTTGAGTTCCCGATAATCAATGCACATTCTAAGAGATCCGTCTTTCTTCTTGACAAACAATACAGGGGCTCCCCACGGAGAAACACTTGGCCTGATGAATTTCTTGTCCAGTAACTCTTGAAGCTGTAATTTTAATTCTTGTAATTCCTTAGGCGCCATTCGATAAGGTGCTTTAGATACAGGTGCAGCTCCAGGCACCAAATCTATTGTGAATTCAACCTGTCGATCAGGAGGTATTCCTGGCAACTCATCTGGGAATACGTCCACATAATCTCTCACCGTTGATATATCAGCAGGTGTAACCTTAACAGTATTATTTTCCATGATATTCACAAGGTAGCCTTCACTTCCCTTTTTCCGTAACATTCTTACAGCCTTCATTGCTGACACAATACGCGGTCTGGTATTAGTTTTGGCTCCGTAAAAGGTGAATTTGGATCCTACTGGTCTTTCAAAATCTATTTCACGCTCAAAGCATCGGATTGTTGCTTTATTCTTGGTCAACCAATCTATACCCAAAATAACATCGAAACATTTCATCTCTAACACATATAGATCGGCTTCCAGTTCTTGGTTACCTATCAAAAGCTTCACACCAGTCACAATATCCTTAGTCCTAATAGTTTCTCCTGAGGGAATACTTACCGTCAACTCTTCTCCATTTGTATTACTTTTCAAACCCAGTTTTCTTTTAAAATCTTCTGACATAAAAGAATGTGATGCACCAGTATCAAACAAAATATATGCTGGAAGATCGTAGACAAATAGTATACCTGCCATGGTTTCATTCTCCTCGGTCACTTTGTCTTGTCCTAGAGCAAAAACGCGTGCCTTCCCTGTCTTCTTGTCTGGTGTATTAACATTTTGTGGTGCCTTGGTCGGTGTGGCAGTGCATTCCCAATATCTATGTCCTGGTTGACGACACTTATAACAAACATTCTTTCCCATCAAACACTCCCCATAGTGGTGCTTATTGCAATTAGAACATATCGGAACTGCATTTGGTCCTGGCCCCCCCCTTGGAGTTGCCTTCTTCACAAAGTGGTTAGTCTTATTCTTATCTCTAAAATCCCATTTCCTTTTCCCGGGTTGCTCTTGAGGTTTCTGATTGTATTCTAAATTCTGGCTAAGGGATACAATATGTGCTCGTTCAAACGTTTCATGGTACGTAGGTAGTTTCAAACCCGACACGATACCTCCAATCTCTGGACGCAAACCTCTTTCAAAACGTCTTGCTTTTCTTTCATCTGTATCAACCAAGTGTGGGGCATATTTAGATAATTGATTAAAACGTCTTTCATACTCCATTACTGGAAGAATTCCCTGCTTCAGATTGACAAACTCAATTTCCTTTTGGTCACGGATAGACTGTGGAAAGTAACGATCCATCATCATGTTCTTAAAATCATTCCAGGTCATATTTTGTTTTTGTTCATTCGTCATTGTTCGCTCGTGTGATTTCCACCAGTGTCCAGCATCTTCCACAAGTTGGAATATTGCGCACGAAACTTTCTGATTTTCAGTTGATTCCATATGGTCAAAGATTCTTTCAAGCTCAAGAATCCATTCCTCAGCGACCATAGGTCCTTCGCTACCTTTGAATCTTGGTGGTGAAAAACGACGGAATTGCTCTATAATGACATTAGTATTGATACCCTGATTCTGTGGATTTGGTATATTTTGGTTAGCTGGCATTTGTTGTATGAGTCCCTGCAGAGAGTTCAAGAATTCCCGTGCAAAATCCGCTCCCTGTACTCTAACCCCAGGTGGAGGTTGCCTCTCAGCAGCTGGCTCGACAAATGGCTCATTTTCGTTTTGCACATGTTTACGTGGCCTTCCCCGCGCTGCCATACTTTTGGAAGAAGGAGAAACAACACTTAATTACATGCATATATATCCTTGTTTAACATACCGAATAATTTGTAAACAAATCATATACGTAGAAGATATTAGGTTTACAAATCCATATATATATACAATAGGTACACTGGTTTTTTTTTTGATACTCTTACCCGTACAAAATGTCTATTAGTTAATCATGCTTATACGAGCAAAAAGATAGCATGATCAAAGGATGACTTATATACATTCCTATTAGCAAAAGGATATTTACGATCTAGTTATGTACCTAGACATCATTATACAAAAACTATCTACTATTACTATATGTACATCCTTTAGGTTTCTAACTATATCAGAACCAATTACTGGGACCCGCCTGGTTCTCTGCTGGTGGGGTATGCATACGTCGACCCCTAGATGGTACGCTCTCATCATGGACTGATCCTATGGACTCGTTGGGCTCGGTATCTTCTGAGGGGTCCTCCTCCTCTTCTGCTACACCTGCTTCCTCCCTTTGCGATCTTGCGAACTCGAGACAGTATTCCGCCCGATCCCTAGCGCGTTCGGCAAGTCGTTCGTCAGCAATAGCCTCTAAGCGCTTGTTGGCGGCAACCTCGTCATAATGATTTGCCCTTTGCCTCTGTTCCTCTGCCTCCATTTCCATCTGGTCTGCAATTGCGAGGCACCTTTGACGTTCTCTAATAACCATAGCGAGGCGGACACTAAAACGTTCATAATTAATTGTTAGTCCAGTCGTAGAGTCTATCGTAAGCATTTCGTCCAATAACCGATGGGCAACATCTCTATAATTTGGGAGGACAGAGTCTGCTAAGCGCATAGAAGCCTCGTACTCAGTAATGTGATGTCCTTCTTGTATGGCGTTGTTCCGACGTCTTCGTAATATATTTATATACTCGCCTATATTCTGATATTCACCCTGTCTGGTCCTCCAGTAGACTGACATCGCGGGTGGTAAATCTCTGTTAGCGAGTATTCTTTGTCTATATACTACTGTTTTTCTAGCAGTTTGTTTTCTTCGAACCATCCTATCATAAAGAAGAAATATGGGTCAGTCTCTAATCTGGCTTCTTAATTGGTAGTAAAAGTTTCGAGGACAAAACATTTTTGAACCTATATAAAACTCATAATAAAATATACATACCTTGGAGCGAGTGTCGGTCTGTTGGCAAAGTCACGGTTCCCCTTGGTTTTATTTTATAAATCAAGTATACAGAAAAGTAAACCCGCTCTGATACCACTCTGTAGCGCCCCAATCCCATTAGCTCGGGATTAAAGTGCTACTAAATTTTCTTTTCTTTTGATTAAATAATAAATCAGAAAATGTGCGAAAGCGTGACATAAAATAAAAGTAGAAATTTCATTGACAATAAGATACTGCCAAAACATATTTACACTAGTGGTGCCAAAGTTTATAAGAAAATGCAAATCCCGGATTTGCATACACACAAACTTATTAATATATACAGAAGTGGCAAAAAAAACATCTTTGAGTTGCGGGTAAAAGGAGGAACCCGGTGACCTTTGCCGCAACAGGCCCGCCACCTTGCTCAACTAACCTGAAGATTTTGTAATAAATTATGGGCATGAGTATAAACTCAGTGGGAACTTTGTAAGCAGTTATACTAACGAAGGTGCACAATAATAAACACATCCTTGACTTAGGAGTCCATCTTATAACTCAAAAGCCATATTGCTAGACTAGGGGGCCAATCTTACGACTCCCAAGCCCTACTCAAAAGCCAATCTTACGACTTAAGAGGTATCATATCATAAGCCCGAAGACAAACATATTTATCAAGTACAAGTTCAGTAGCATAATATACTTACAAATAGCCCAGTCACCCACCTTGTTTGCTTGCTTTAAAAACTAAAGGTAGGTCGCAAATGTCTCAAGGCCCGATCCGCACTACACCAAGCACAAGTTATTTGTTTAATTAGTATTACTTATCGGGTTCAGTTATATTTTAAAAATAATTAATGTAGTATCCTTTTCTTTGGATTATATCTATTTTTACAATTTTTAATATATAAGCCAAGTTATTATAATTTACAATTTTAAACTAAGAAGCATAATTATCTACTAAATTTAAATTACAGACAACATTAATTAAGACATACTTAAAATTAACTAACATGCAAAATAACAACTACCTAATACGACCTAAAAGAAAACAACTAAATATTAATCTATTTAAAACAATTAAATTCCTAAATTTAAATAAACTATAAAATAATGGAAAAGTAAAATTATTAAAGAAGACATACCTCCAAAGTTTTAGACACTAGACGAGAACCTCCGGAAACACCAGTTCGAACGTAGTCGAAAAATAACTTATAAGGACCTCCTAATTAAAGGAATTCCTTTTAATTCATTCACTGAAATGTTTAGTTATTAGTTCATTTCCTATAACTTATTTATAAAGGAATTTTTCAACAATGTTTCAATTTTTTTTCGATGTGGGACGATCCCAAATTCATGTTAGTGTATGTATACGTTTTGTTTGTTAATATTATTTTATAATTTGATTTATTTGCTAAATTTAGTATGTGTGTGCAATTTACTATATTTAGTATATTATTATTATATTATTATTATTATTTGTAGGTTAGATATGTTATTATCATTATTATTATTATATTATCATTTAGCCTAACGTTTTAGATATAGGTATAGGTATGTATTTATATTATTATTTTATTACTATAATTATTTGCCTTAGTATACACATATCTAGATGTTTGTGTATTTATATTATGTTACGTATACATATATAGATATGGTATTTAATTAATTTTATCTTATTTCTTAAACTCGATGTTAATTTTAAACTTCTGTTTTGTAAACTTCTAATTCTTACCCCTTTAGGTGCTAGGAGTGCAGTCGGCCTGGTACATCGCAGTCACACTTATTTTCTAAAATAAAATCATAAATCAGATAACTTTGTAATTTAAAATATAATGGGTAAAAATATTTTAAATTACAAACAATGTATTTTATTGTGTTTCAAAGGTTCGGGGTATCACAACCTCAGATACTATAAAGCATTCTTGGTCACCAACTGTGAAATCGAAAGCCGTAATATCAATCAGGTAGATAGCTTTAAAGGAAGACCTGGGAAATCACCAAGAGGTAAGATGCCCGCCTATTTGAAAGAGTTTAAAATTTGGTTTATATGTTTCTCTGTTTAAATTATGGGATGCAAATGTCCTTTTGACTGGGTTATATGCATTTATTAGATTGTTTGTTCTAATATCTGGAATACTACATCAGCAACTTTAAGATTATGGACTTTGGTTGAAGTTAACTTAGAATTGTTGGTAAGGTTAGTACATCAAATGGTGGTTCAGAAATTAGGCTATTGAGTTTAGTTATTAATTTCAGTTATACGTGTATTGAAATCTCCTTTGCCTTTTCTAACAATGTAGCTCAGCTTTTATTGTACGCCTATTTTATCAGCCAACTATTTTAGCAGAATTTTTGTCGTTTGATAGTTATAGGTAAATGGTTTTGATTATTAGTGATGCGTTATCATCTTTTGTTGATCCTCAGCCTCATTTTCTTTCAGGACAGGAAAATTATAGTTTGGATAATAAGTGAAGGTTGTGAATTCGTGTTGGTTGTCTGCTAACTGCTTTTAACAATGTGTTTTTGAAGTTTGAACTGTTTGGTGTTAATCTGGAATTTGGGGGGTGGTGGTGGTGGTGGTTATATGCGTTACTATGTACACATGCCACTAGACAGAGTCTTGGATAAGTCATTCTCTCTCTTGAACAGCATGCTTTTGTAATAAAGTCAACAAGAATGTTGTCTTCTTGAGCAGTCCACGCTCCCTTTCTCACTCCCTCTCTTGAACAACATGCTTTTCTTCCCTTCTTTTTCCTCTCCTTTTCCTCTCTCTCTTTCCCCATTCCAACCACAAAAAGAGCTGAAACAACCAAAGTGAAATGTTGTACTTGTATATATGTATATGAGGAGAGAGAGAGAGAGAGAGAGAGAGAGAAAATATTTAAGGAAAAAGTAAGTGGACTTCAAGTTTCTTGGAAGAGAGGTGTGTACATTGCCTATGTATGTATGTAGATGCGGGGAGAGCTGATAAATTCATGGTCAGACGCTAGGTGCTTTGATGAAGATAGTTCAGGCATTTGCTAGTAATATGCATAAAAACAGTTCTTTTATTCATGTCTCTGTTCCACATTGGCTCAATAATTTGGTTCCTCATATATATATATAGCAATTTATATGTTCAAAACATCTTTAGTTTGTTACATAGATAGATGATTAGACTCATGTCCTGATAATCATCCTCTTTCAGCTGCTCTGCACCAGAACCAGATTAAAGATCATTTATTGTATATATTGGTTGCTTGCAACTTATTTGTATATAAATTTTGTAGTCTGCTGTTAAAATCTGTTTGGTGAACTCATTGTCGATAGCCAGCACACCTTTAGGACATAATTCTTCGAGCGAAATGGTGGAATTCTTCATGGAATTGAAATGATGATGGCTGTAATTAGATTTAATTGGGGTTGTAAATTCTACCCGGAAGTAACCCAACTCATTGGTAGGTAAACGACGAATACGGTGGGGTATTACTCAAACCCGATATTCAGTGATCGATTGCAAGTAGGGTATAAGTATATGTCATTACCCGTGTATCCGACCTGATTACATGATGAGAGTTTGACCAAGTGAGAGTGATGAGATGGAAAGCATAATTATAAATTTATAGGTGAGTTATGACTGACAAAATTAACAGTAAAATTGAACATAATAATTGCGTAGTGATATGTCTGCATTGCACGTGGTCAGCTGGAGAAAGTCAGACTCATAGCAGAAGAAAACCAGTCAAGACCATACTGGTAAAATGGAGACCATATTCTCTTCTACCAAGGTTCTTTAAGTTTTCCAGTAGAATGGTGATTCAATATGCACTCTCTATGTGTTTTATTGAAACACTCACACTTCGAACCGCGGTAGGTAGTATCTATACATAGTAGGTTGTGTGACATGTAGTACATTGGAGTTATTGCTCTGCCCATGATTAACATATACTTCTATCACTGGGTTAGAGGAGTCTATGGAAGAAATATTGAAATCCGACAAACCTCTAAGTAGGCGTTCTGTCATTTATATTTCTTTTCTTGTTTAAGAGGTTTCATTATATATTTTGATTTTTTTAGTCTAATGCTAATTTACATGCATTGCAGTACGTATGAGGTTCCACCATCTGAGAGTGATCTTGTGGACCAGTTGCAATTGATAAAAGAAGCTGCTGGAAGGGATAAAGATATTGCAGAAGCCAAGGTATTTGTTCTCACATTATTACTACTTCATTGGAGAATCATGTTTGATACACACATACCTGCTTGTTGATGAAATGTATCTTTGATTTACTGAATTGGAGTATCTTATTTCCTCCTCGATTCACAAAGGTGCAATTTGCTTCTTTAGTTGGATAAATCATGACTTATATGTAAAAGGACATGGTTTTTTTTGAAATGATTTCTGTGGAAACCAAGATCATGATAGATGTAGTTCTCTTGAATCATTTGTTTATTATTTATAATTAAGAACAAGTACATGAATCTTTATGCAACATTACTGTTGCAAAACTAACTTTGGCAATATCATTATTCACGTTTCAGTTAAGTAGTTTGCAATAAAGAGGTCACCCTTCGTTCTAACAAAAACTTTTAATAGAAGTGGAGATGTTAAAGTTATATCTATGCTCACATTGTTGCCCTGTGCACAAATAATGGTTCAGACATCAGAGCTATTTGTCTCACAATAACCATTCTTGGTTGAGGATACAGAAAGTAACTTCAGTTTGAAGTCGATTTCTGAGTAGAGGACACAAATCTAGACTCATCTCAGGCTGTCTGTTACTTTTGCATATCAAATCTTAAATTGGATTTTATACTAAGTGAAACTCTAATAACATCATCTGAGACATCCATCTGTATCCTAATATGAAACCTAAATGGCACATTATTTTGTTTAATCTTCTCTGGAACTTTATAGGTTCTCATTCAAGACTTCAATTGTGCTTTGCAAGAGAATTTTCTTCTTCAGGTAATTAGTTATTTATGATTTGTTTCTTATTTTCACTTTTTGCTAAATCTTCAATCTCAGTCATTGCTTGTACAAATTGTATTTTCCTACAGTAACAGATGAAGCCTTTTGTCATCTGGTCATTCTCACTGTCGAGTTTGGTAGAAACACACAAGTTCGTACGCATTAGACTAATTTCACGCGACAGTCACGTGTGATTTTTCGATCGATTTACTTATCGACGGTAGAAATTGGTGCAAATGTAAGGAATTTCTTTAATTGTGGGATGAAATTAAAAAAAAAATTAAAAACAAGAACGGACGAGCAAAAAGTTATAGCATGAAAAGTGGTTTTACCCCATCTTTAATACACGCAGTAGAATCTTTGCACTGGCTCAATCTTTTAGCAAAACATAATTTAGTTTTTTCTCAAGAAGGAAAGAAGAGATGAAAATTCTGAATGTAGAGAACTGAAGGGACCTATCTGTTTGTATAAAGGAAGTATTGAGAACTCGAACAAAAAAGGAGAAGGGGAAAATTTAGATACCATCATAGTATGATGAGAGAGGTAAATATCCTTTAGCTTCTCTTGTTGCAGGCATAGAAATAAGAGGAGGTGCTCTTTCACTGCTAACCCAATTTTAGATGTGAGTCAAGGATGAAGCCATAGGATAAATTTCTAAGTGATAAACCTGCAATGCAAGTTAGGAGCAAGGCACAAGCATTAGCACTTACTGACTTTGGTTAAAAGTTAAATCACATGATCATAGGTAGGGTGAGTGAGGTGTTTAACATTGGTTCACCACCACCTTTAATAATTCCTGATCAACTAAAAAACAAACGTATTACATTCGTAGGGTATCTAGTTGAGTGATTCCTTACCCTGTCACCAGATCTCTTTACAGGTAGTTGTCTGCAGGCGAGGGAGTCTTGCATGCTTAAACTAAAACACCTATATATGTAGAATTACTGTCTCTGTAAGATATATTTCATTGCACACTGTAAATGGGTTGGTATTGATCAACATACAATTTACTTTTGGCATGCTGTACGTAGAGGCCACATCATGAAAATATGAGTTGAGACCACACTGGAAATAGTAAATTCAAGTTCTGTTTACTGGATGTCACAGGAAAGAATATTATGCTTTCTGTAATAGTTCTTACAGTAAGCTGTTTCAGGGGCATCTTGAAGAGTTCAGTCGATCACATAGGATACAAAAATTGAAAGCAACTCTTGTCAAACTGTTGGTTCATTTATGTGGGGAAAGGAACCAAACAAACCAAATATTGTATTCTTGTCTTTCTAAATGGTATCTGAACATATTGGCCCTACATCAGTCATTAGATAATTCCCAGGTCAAACTCCTCAAACTAGCATTTCCCTCAAGTAACAACAGCAAAGCATCAAGTAGGAAAAGAGGAATATTACCTGCCCATCATCAACTGCTTGAAAATCTTATCCCCTGCCTCCATTGTTTTTGCCAAAAGGAAATAGATAAAACTTCAACCAACGAAGATATAGATCTTATCTTCGATACGTTTCTTAACCTGCATTATTTTAACGTTTTCTGATTCTAAATTGGGACATGCAGCATGGCAATATGCATCAACAGATTTTGCGTAATTTTACATCCAAGATTATAAGACATTAGAAATAATGCATGCCTGCGGCTGCCGGGCTCCAAATTTGTAATTCATCATTAGCATAAGTTATTAATGCAGCTAACAACAAGTGCAATGAGTTGCATATATAACGAGCAATGAACAAATTCCAGTTTAATGTACATATAATTTTATTATGATAAAGGGATTTTGTTCTGAATAATATTTTGTGTCTTTTTTTCTCTTGTATTAATAACGTTGATAATTTTATTCTACCTTCCAAATTTTCATAGTCTGATTTCAGCCTCACAAGGAATAAAGACATTGCAGAAGCCAAGGTATTTGTTCTCACATTATTACTACTTCATTGGAGAATCATGTTTTATACACACATACTTGCTTGCTGATGAAATGTATCTTGGATTTACTGAAATGGTTGGTTGTCAACAGTCAATACTTGATAGAATCAGTGTGTTTTGCTATCAAGATAAATATATTACTGGTAATCAAGCAGCTTTCTCTGTTATGTTTGATTTTCTACAATTTTGGCTAAAATTGATGTGTTCATGAATTTTAAAATTTAACAGAAGGAACCTGGAGTGAAGTACACAAGAAATATTTGTCTTTCTTTGTCTTTATGTACACATAGGTGCCTTCATTTCTGATTCTTCTTAAGCTGCAAACTATATACACCCTTATCCGAGTTTATTAGTTATTAGTTATCATTTAGTGATCTGTTGCCAAAACACATGCACTGTTTGCTTTTCCACTAACTAGTTTTTGAATCTACTTTGTGATGCCATAAAGTTAAGCTTGGATTAGCAAAGAGACTAAAATATATACATATACAGTAGAAAATAACACTTTACATAGCTTTACTAGTCCTTTATTCATAAGCTACTTTACACTTCAAAATTCTTATTCCATTATTACAAAGCTGTCGCTTTTTCTTATTAGTATAATCACTACCATGCAATTATATTTTATAAGTACCACAAATATGATTGATTTGCATATTGCTTCCATATCTAACTTTGCATCTACGACTTTCTGATCTGAGGAACTAAATATGATTGAGTTCTAATTTGGTATTGCTCTCCCTTGATTACAGGATCGGGACAGGCCATTTTTTCGTTCTTGTGAGCTCGACCTGAGGATAGAAAATATTTTATAATAATAATTGTCGTTTTATTAGCCTTTTGTTGACGAGTTGCTAGCTTACGATTTATTCATTCCTACTGAATCACATATGCAAATGGGTAATTGTATTGTATTTTGAATGAAATTGCTTTGTTTTTAGATGGATTAAGTTCAGAACAATCGTCATTTACATGCAAATTGTTATTGAAGATTTACTTGTGTGTTGGTTATTGTTCTCTCTCTTATTATGTGGTTCTGTTATTAAAGGTACTATCAGGTATTGTAATATATAATATTTAGGCATTATAATTTATGCGTTACCACAAAAGATCTTTTGAGACAAATAAAGAAAACGTCACTAAAAAAATCTATTAAACTATTAAAAAAAACGTCGCAGAAGATATTTTTTTAAGACAATTACAAAAAAAAGTCACTAAAAGTGATCTTTTGTGACAATAAAAGAATGTCACTAAAAGAACTCTTTTTGAGACAATTAAAAAAATCGTCACTAAAAGAACTCTATTGAGACAATTAAAAAAATGTAACTAGATTTTTTTTGAGACAATAAAAAAAATGTCGCTAAATGAACTATTTTGTGACAATTAATAAAATCGTCACTAAAAAAACTATTTTGAGACAATTAAAAAAGCGTCACTAAAAGAATTTTTCTTGAGACAATTAAAAAAACGTCCCTAAAGAAATCTTTTGAGATAAATATAAAACGTCACTAAACAAAATCTTTTGAGACAATTAGAAAAATGTCACTAAAAATAATCTTTTGAGACAATTAAGAAACGTTACTAAAAAAATGCTTTAGAGACGTTTTGAAAAATTCGTCTCTAAATACTATTAGCGACTAGGATATTGTGACGTTTGATGTGACGAAATAATTTCGTCCCACATAACTATTAGTGACATTTTCATCACTTTTAGTGACGTTTTCCATTCGTCCCTAATTCTCTTATTTGTTGTAGTGAAAGTTGAGTTGAGTCCAGAGTCCTCTCTTGTAATCTTTGTTCTTACATAAATAAAAGTCTATCCTTTGAGTCTTCCCTATTCAAATCTTTATTCTGATCCTGATAAACCTCCTTAGTGGTTGTACTTACTATGTGTTCGTAAGACATCATTATACAAAATAAATTTTCAAATGATTTCTTTTATTTTGACATTGCTGTGAGGAAGGATCAATTATTGTAGTTATATAATTGTATCATGCTTACTAGTTAATATAATTACTTGTATGATATATCTGGAGAAGGGCCATGAGGATTTTCTTACTAATTCTTTTTATGTTAATTTCCAAACTATTACTTCTATTGCAGTTAATAAGAGCTGACAATCAATCACACACCTACTCCTTGATATTTGATGACTTCTACATAAGGTGTGTCACTTTATAAATATACCTTAGCTAGATTAACTTTTTTTAGTAGCAGCATTTAATACATCATTTAGTCAACTCTTGATGGATGCCTTAGTAAAATTTAGCATAATGAATTGTCTCCTGCTATTATTTTCTATAGTGGAGTTTGTTTTCTGAATTGCAATTTCTATAAGGTGAGTACTCAAATACTCCTTTCGAATACCATGTAGCATACATTGTGTTATTAATTATCAATTTGTTTCTTGAATTTGTAGGACAATTTTTTGTATAGCACTTTACAATATGATTCTTGCTAACTATTTGCATTTCATTTCATTTGTCAGAATGTGATTACCTTAAATTCGCGTCCGCCATACTCCTCTCCCTTCGCCACCGTCTCCCTCTATTAACTCTGATCCAATCAAAGTCAAAGCCCAGCCCATTTCCGCCTCCTATGGTGAACTGGGTAATTCCCGAACTGGTTTTCAGGCTTGGTAGCTTCCTCTCCTGCTCATGTGTATGCTTCATAGAAAATCGATGTTAATCCTCCCAAGGGAACCTGTGATTTTCCGCCTGAAGAAATGCGGCTTCACAATTCGTTGTTTCAGAATTTGAAAGAGGTATAATTTTATTCACTTTGTTACTTTTTTTTCTTTTACCCTTTTGTCATTTTACAAGTGTTAAATGTAATTGTTTTTTTATGTTACAGATGACATTGCCGATATCTTCAAAACTGTCAGGATTTGGTGTCGATTAACTCTTTAACATGTAATATTCTCTCCTTTCAGATTGGCATTAGTGTGTTCTTTCAGTTTGTTCTCTCTAAGCTGGTATGTTTGATTATAGGACCCGGATTCTGGACTTTCTCGTGATTCTGGTCCTACTATGAAGTTCATAACTGAAGTTCCAAACGTTTGGCTTGTGGCTATGGAGGCAGGATGGTAATGTGTCTAATGCTTGCACTACCTTCATACAAACAACAGGGTAAGTTTTCTTGTTTCTAGGTCAGCTGTATATATTTTGTCTCTTTAGGAGCTAATACTACATTGATAGGCATTTTGTGGTAAATAATTAACTAAGAGGGCTGATAGGCTGATTCGTATAAAATCCCATTACTTAATCTCATTGTTTTCATTTTCTAGTTTCTAATGTGTTAACTGTATTTTGGTCTTTTATTGCAATAGAAAATTAACTCTCTCAGGCTTACCAACTTAAGACATAGTTAACCCTATATCAATGATCTGCAAATAAGAATACCCATAGATTGGGTGGAAAGCATGAGAACCTGGACAACAAGGCATTAGAGAATGCAAACAATGATTAACTTGTGATGTGGTTGCCCAACTTACCTGAAGTGCCAAGGAAAATGAGATTTTAATTTGGATATGTTTGGTCCATTGCCTCTATGTTGAATGAAGTGTCCAGTATACGTTTTATGGAAATTGTCTGACTTCAGTTTGATACACATTGTCTCGTTTTACCCATTGTGATATTTTTTTACTCAAAAGCATAAAAGATTGTTATATATGTTTGCCTTTCTCTTTTTAGTCAAGCCAGCGAGTGCCACTGGAAATGGGAGCTGAAATTATAGATGGGTATTAGTGTTCATGAGTTGATCAAATCTGATGATCGGCATATTGATTTATTTGTTTCCCTTCTTGATCAGGTGCTAACATATTGAACTTCACAATGTGGCCTGTCCAACTTTTGAGTGGAAGAACTTAATACTCAAGTGAAGAATATGTTGGGCAATAATTAAAAGATGCACATCATGTGCAATTCTTTTATATCAACTGGGCATCTTTCTGTTTTTCCATCATGTTGGAATTTATTGTTTGGAGATTATTAAATGTCTCTGTTTTTTATTCTTTTAATTTGCATTTGGAATTGATATGGACGTGATTGTCCGAACAAATTAAATATTTTCTTTATTTGTTTGATGATCATTTCTTCATCTCTAATATTTTAGTGAATAATAATAATAATAGTAGTAGTGGTGGTGGTAGTGGTGGTCGTAGTGGTAGTAGTGGTGGTAGTGGTCGTAGTGGTTGTAGTGGTCGTAGTGGTTATGGTGGTAGTGGTGGTTAGTCGTGGTAGTGGTAGTAGTGGTAGTAGGTAGTAGTAGGTAGTGGTGGTAGTGGTGGTAGTGGTGGTAGTAGTGGTGGTGGTGGTAGTAGTAGTAGTAGTAGTAGTAGTAGTAGTAGTAGTAGTAGTAGTAGTAATAATAATAATAATAATAATAATAATAATAATAATAATAATAATAATAATAATTACCAAAAAAATCACGATCTTTGGTCCAATTTTCAATTGCAACATGACTTTTAAAACCTATCAATGTTGATCACCAACTAAAATTCTCTTTCAGGCTAAATTGTTTTACACTTGATTGTGTTTCCATCACCACCATTAAATGCGTCTAGACACGACCTTCATTTGCCCTCGATCAATTTCACAAACAGTCAATTCTCTCGTCGTTATTTGAGAGTCGAATAAGTGAAATAATAACTTCAATCACCGATTAACGACAATGAAAATGACAGATTGTGAAATTAATCAAGGGTAAATGACGGTCTTGTCAATGTGCATTTAATGGTGGTGATGTCGACACAATCAGGTGTTAAAAAAATTAGCCGATGTTGTAATTGAAAAAAAGTTATAGTTGGTGACCAACATTGATAGGTTTTAAAAGTCATGTTGCAATTGAAAATTTGACCAAAGATCGTGAATTTTTTTGTAATTAACCCTAATGATGATGATGATGAGAATATTGATTTGTCATTAACATAGATCTTATTTTGTTAAATTTGGTGATTGTTATTTTTTTCTTCAATTTTGCTTAACTATACTGTAAATGGCTCTTAGACAACGGGTATTGGATGATTGGCGTAAAAGTAATAGAAAATGGCCAAAAATCGTTTTAAAGAATAATTTAAAAACCTGATGTCTATGACTATAAAAGACAACAGATTTAAAATGTTGTCTTTGATGCAAAATAATTATTGTTAAATTCACTGTTGTCTTTGACTACTAGGATAAACAACGGTTTATAACCGTTGTTGTTACATGATAAGACAACGACTCTTAACCGTTGTATATAAGGAGAAAGACAACGCCTTAAATCGTCGTCCAAACGTTGTGGTATAGCTAAAAGACAACGGATCTAAAGCGATGCAGGACCGTTGTCTTTGTGCGGAAATACAATGGTTTTACAACGATGCATACCGTTGTCTTTGTTTGGAAATACAATGGTTTATAACCGTTGTCTTTTACCCCAGTAAAAGACAACACTGGATTTAACAATACTGCGGCTCTATCATAGACAACGGCTAAAAACCGTTGTCTATCACCATTTTCCTTGTAGTGATATCAAGAATTTTCCTGATTAACTGGGTTTACTATTAAATTAATTTTAATGAGTTTTATTTAAAATTTATGGATATATTGATTCGGATAGAAAGTTAAAAGTCTTTTAAGAATTGTATTTTATGCAAATTACAATGAATGCAACTTATCCGTTTTTTTTATATAAGTTTTGTTTTGCAAATCTTCATATATATCAAATATATATGACATAATATTATCTAAAATTAACATTTTTTTTTATAATTTCTTATGCCAAATTTATGACATTGTTTTACATTTTTGGACTTTTTTATAACTTTATTTCATTTTGAAATCTCAAAATTTATGAAAGACATTTGCTCAACTTTCGGATCTTTTTTATAACTTATTATATAATTTTTTTTTTTTATTGACACTTCTGTAGAGCATATTCTTGGATACCTATGAAATCAATAACAAACTCAGTTCATGTTCAATACATTTAATTGTAAATCACCTATTAATATTGGTGATTTTTGAAAATATTATTTACAAATATATTTGTTTTTCAAAATTCTATATTTTTTATTATAGTATTCATTGTAAAATTATTATATTATACTAATTAAAACACACTAGTTGACTTATATTTTTGGTAATTATATTTACTTTAAGTTTTTGCATGAGATTAGAACATTCTTATTTTAAATTGTATAGCCTACTTAATTAAAACAATTAATTAGAACATTCTTATTTTATTATAAATTAACTCAATTGCATACTTTTATTTTCGTTACGGGTTTTCAATTTTAGTCTGTATTTCAGTGAATTTTGTTGTAATGTCATCGAGGTAATACACATTATTTGCACTGTATTAAAATATTTGGTGATGATTTAATGATGAAGACCGTTGGCCTGTTCCGAGTATTTACCTTTTTTATGCATCTAATCTTTTAAGTTTAGTTGTGTGAATTATAACATTCCTTTATAATATTAGTTATTGATTTTTTCTTGGTTCTTTTTCTTTAACAACTCAACCTTTCACAGAAAATGTTGAAGTATAATTTTTTTTATTATTAAGTTCAATTAAAGATTGAAGTTGGTGTCTTCAATCATATTAAGTTAATTGATTACTACTTTTTTCAACATTACTTCTGTATTTTATGGTTATTTTACCATGATTCATTCCAATAATTTGTTTGTATTTTAGTGATTAGTTTTATTTATATTTTTAAACGTTTATTTTCGTTAATTATTTTATTTAGTGTTTTGTGATTATTGTTAGTTATACCTCTAAACATTAATTGTGGTTAATTATTTTAGTTAGTATTTAGTGATTATTGTTAGTTATATCTCTAAACATTTATTATGGTGAATTATTTTAATTAATATTTCAACTACAATAAAATTGTATGTAATAAGCTAAAATTGCTAATATTTTTTTTTTTTTTTGTAAGTAAGAAACCTTTTCAAATAATTTACCAAAATTAGCATTTTT
The DNA here is from genome assembly GCA_958295605.1 of Ajuga chamaepitys. Taxonomy (NCBI): domain Eukaryota; kingdom Viridiplantae; phylum Streptophyta; class Magnoliopsida; order Lamiales; family Lamiaceae; genus Ajuga; species Ajuga chamaepitys. Next base: position 49,506,394 of record OY282500.1, on the reverse strand, counting down.
TTAAATTGCTATATAATTCGATCAATTTAGTTTATGTTTTCCACAAAAGAATTTTGAATAAACATATCATTGCCCATTTTACAATACACTTAATTATTGTCATGTCACCAAATCAATGATCCAGAGTTCCAGTAACAAATCTTTTTCTAGTGTCATTTATACATAAAAAAATATGTTAACGGAAATAAGTTAAATTCTGTTTTAAAAATATGGAATCAAAATTTATATCTTTAATTAATTTTTCAATATCTTGGATATAATTAATAGTTTTGTAGCGGTTGGCCGGTATATTAATTAGATTATCAGTTAACAACACTGCTATTTTTTAAAATGACATTTTTAAAAAAAATCATAAACATATTTATAAAACTGAAAAAAGAACCTTCTCTTATATCCAAATATTTTGAATTAAGTAGGCTTATTTACCTATCTCAAATTCATTGAAGATTTTTTATCTGCATTACATTGGATAATTGATTAGAGTTTCTTATACTATGGACACTTCATTACTCATTTACACATCAAAATGATTAGTGAGCAATTCCAAGAGCATTTAATACATGAAAGAGCTATATATATATATTTTTTTTTTATCATCCTGTTTTTTAATTGCACTTCACCAGATATTATAATATTTATAATTTATAATAATATTAGTCTTATCAACATAAGTTTTGTATATATAATCAATTGATATCGGATAATTGATAGTAAAATATAACCCATTGATCTTTGAAAGGTGTACAAATTAGAGTTTTTGAGAATAAATATAACAAATCACAAAATATTAAACCTCTTAAATAATCAAATTTACTGACATGCAAAAAAAAAAATATCAATGAATATTATTTATGATGTATCTTTCCTTATACAAATAATTAATTTTTTATGTATTATTTAACATGCATGGATTTTTTTCTGAAGTGAGGAAAACATCTTTGAATTACTTTTCTTTTCACATGCACTTTTTTACAGACTACTAGTTGTCCACCCGCGCGATGCACGGGGTAAAATTTATTTATTAAATTATTATTAAAATATAAAGGTAAATATGTATAATAATGAAAACGAAATAAGCAATGAATAAGGTATATTATAAATGATTTGTATGAAATGTTGTACTGTAATAGATAAAAATTCCATATAAAATATATATAGCATAATACTGGTCTATAAGATAATTGTATATTTGTAACATTTGAGTAATATACTAATACTGTTACAAATTCGTATAAGTTGAAATAATATCAAAAGTGACATATTATATTTAGGATTTAGTAATATTAGCATGAAATCTCGCAATAATATTAGTTCATTAAGCAAAGGGTGTTAAGGTATATTACTGTGACGTATTTAAATATAAAAATAATCAATTGATTATTCTGTTAGTTAACATAATTTTTCTATTAAAAAAAAAAAGACACTAATTCAATAAACAAATCATTTTAACTATTACATCTTAACTTTCTATTGTAAATTGTACCTATAACAAATCGACTCATTTTTTATATCATATTTCTTTAAAACAATGATTCAGTCAATCCAAAATTACTATAAAAAGGCGAAACTAAAATAAAAGAAATTAATTTTTTTAATAAAAAGTAAAAGAAATTAATCTTCTAAAAAAGAGTAGACCATTTTTTCAAACAAAAAGAAATTATCATTATCATTTATAATAATACATGACACTTTTTATTTTATAAACAAAAAATTTAAAATCAAAATATATCATAATAATCATAAAAAAGTAAAATACACCTAAAAATTAATATTTAATACATGCATAATGGGTGTCAAATCGAAGATCGTGAAAAGAAGATTAATTTAATATATTTTTCATAAAAACAGAGTTGAGACGAAAAAGTTAATACGACTTTCAAATATTTAGAAGAAAAGAAAAGAAAAAGAAAAAAAGAAAAAAAATGATTGGTCCACTCTCCTTAATTGTAGGAGGGAGTTACAATTCTTATTTTATTTTTTTTCGGCTGAAAATTAAACAAATATTAACACATTTTTAATTTAAAAATAATTCAAAATTACCAAAAAAAGACACATCACTCCAAATTTTTTTCCACGATTCTACTTTTAAGAGTAAGGGAGATATGGTAAATAAAAAAATGTATTCTCTTTCCCTTCATATTTTAAGAAATTGTAAAATAAACGTTCTTTAACTTTTATTTACAAAACTTAAAACACGCTTATTTTTTCCCTCATAGTTTTCAAACTCTGTATTAAATTTTATAGAAATAAACCATTATTCTATCTCTCCATCTCTCTTTCTTTCTTACAAAGAAATAAAACAATTCTCCTTATTTATTTTGTGTGAATTCAAGCCCTAGGCGAATCAATGGCCGGAGAACGTTCAAGAAATGTTAACCAAAGTATGTCTTAGATTTTCTTTTACAAAAATAAAAATGCTAATCCTCATAAAAACAATTTAATTTAGGGTAGGTTGTTTATAAAGTATTGTAGTTTTTATGTACATGAATTTGATGCTTGAATCTGAAAGTTGAAGTTTTTTTGATAATATAATTGTTAATGTACTACTATGTTTCTAACATAAATTGTTATAGTCTTTTAGGGTTTTTTTTTTTTTTTTTTTTTTTTTTTAATTTTGTTTAGTATTTTTTCATTTTGAAGATAGGGTATATTACTCTGTTTTTCTTGATAAAAATATTTTCTTGCAGATTTAACGAATCATTAATATTTCTCAACTATTTTCACCCATAATTCTTGCAGTGATTTTCTAGTATGTGAGATTATTTTAATGTAGAAATTCGTTGATTAAATGTTTCTCTTGATGAAATGATATTTTCATAAGTGTATGTATTACGAATATAATAATGGAGATTCCTGCTGAATTCGTGAAGATAATAAAATAGGGTCCAAACATTAATTGCACTATTGAAACAAATAGAAATATAATGTGGAATGTGGAAAGTTAGATTCATTGCATTGCAGATGGCAAAAACTTATATCAGTACATGTTGGCGACAATTTGTAGACGACAATGGGTTCCAAGATGGTTAATATTTGTTTAGTGAATATGATTCTTGCTTTTCTAATTTCTATGTTGATATACAGGATCATGCGGGATACGCGCTAGATGTCAGAAAAATCAAGGTTATTCTACTTGATTTTTAGTATCGAAGGGGTTATGGAAAAATCATTTGAGACCATAAAGATACCCGATGACATACTTTTGAAAGAAGGTGGCGATTCAATACGTACCATTGTTGAAAGCCCTTACCCTAAGTTCAACAACATCATCGACAAAACTTTCCTTTTTGTAAAATAGATGCATTCTTGCAGTAACTCTCGATGTCATTAATTCAATAAATGAGCACTTGATCGAACTGAATACTAATGAATCCAAGACATATTCAAGTTCTGACAGCGCTTACAAGTCTGATCCACATTACAGACGTGTTGGTAGATGTCATACTCCGAAATTCGTAAATTCTTTCAAAGTTCCCTTTATGTATGAGAGTAGAATCAATTTCTTTGTGATTGTTAATATATAAGATGTTGATCAAGACAATCGTGATATTAGTTGTTTGGACGATGCTGAAGATGGTGATAAGTCACGGTGGCTTAAAAACCAAATAGGGAAGTCTGTTTAAAGAATAACACATAAAAAAATTGTTGAAATTTGGATAAGAAGATTTCAGTCAACAATATGGGCTCAAGGCTGTGGCTACTTGCACTTTCAGAGTCATAGATGAAGATTTTTATTTATTTATTTATTTATGTATTTTTGTTATGGAAGTCGAATTTTTTATTCCATATGTATATATTCATTATAATGGACTATTTGAACGTGTTTGAAATTTTATAATTTTCAATGATACTTGATTATTTGTGCTTCACTAATCTATCACCAGTTCCAATGTTTTTTGCAAATGATTTAGTGTCTTATTGTACACTAAATTCAATCAATGTTTTCAACCTTGATATCAAATTAATATAATTTTTTTCTACATTCGAAGATATCTTGCATTGAAACTTAAAGTTATATTACATACTTGCATTTTTTTTTATAAATTACTATAAATAGCGTTTGAAATTAATAATTATACTTATCATTTTGAATAAATCAAGGAAAATGTTCAATTTGCTAAACTATGATTTGCTATACACTTGATTCTTGCAATATTTTATATTAATCTGATGAAGTCTAAAATGATTATTTGGGATGAAGCTCCCATAGTTCATAAAGATTACATTGAAGCTTTGGATAAAACCCTTAAAGATGTCATGTAACTAAGTGGATCGCATGATTTTGATCTACCTTTTGGGGGCAAGACAGTTGTTCTTGGAGGAGATTTTAAGCAGATTCTTCCCATTACACCAAAGGGTTCAAGACATGATGTCGTCCATGCTTGTGGGATGATTTCAGAGTATTGCGACTCATGAAGAACATGAGTATACAAAATGTGTATCAAGTTGGACACCATGTATAATTGGAAGAATTCTCCAAGTGGTTGGAGGCTATTGGTGATGAGAAACTTGGTGAAGTAAATGATTAGGTTCTCAAATATAGATTCCTGATGATATACTTTTGCAAAGAGGTGAAGATCTAATTAAAACAATTGTTGGAATCCCGGTAATGTTGCTTTGAAACATTGATCATTCCAAGGGTTTGTGCAATGATACAATGTTGCTACTAACTAGGCTGGGGAAACATATTCTTGAAGGAAAATTTTTAACTGCAACTAATTTCGGTGATTTAATACTAATCCCCAGACTATTATTAACCCTATCCGACCCAAGGTTTCCATTCAAGCTCCAATGACGACGATTTCCAATCATTGTGTTTTACGCAATGTCAATTACAAAAGTCATAGCCAGTAATTGCCACATGTTGGGCTCTTTCTGAAAAAATCTATATTCAGTCATGGGAAACTCTACGTAGCAGTATGGAGAGTAATGAACCACAGAGGTCTGAAAATATTGATGTGCTCTGATGAAGACAATGTTATCAAAATTCAACCAAGAACGTTGTGTATCAAGAATTGTTTTGAATTTTTAATTTTTTACTTTTTTTTTGTAAATATTTTTTTATTATTCAATGAAATAAATATGCAATTCCTTTTTAATATGACTATGGTTGATATGATTAAAATTTTAATATTATGTTTTAAAATAATAATAACAAAACTCACCATCCATGAATTTTGCACGGGTGAAGAACTAGTTTTCTCTAAACACACAACATGAAAGAATAAATCCATTTTGTAACGACGGAGGAGATCAATGGTGTATTTGTGCTGGAAGAGGAAAATACCTTCTTGACATCAGGCCACCTCAATGGCAAGAAAATACGAGAGACCACCAAGATCGTTCACCGCAAATGTAGCTTTGAGGCGATGATGAGAGCAGTGAGTTGTTCGGCGGACAAACCCGTAATGATAATGCATGTCGTCAACATAAACAAGAGCATAAAGGTGGAGATTCCCTTTATGCAAAATAAAGAGAGAAGTATCTGACTGAGAGCATATGAAGCCGTAAGAGACTAAAGCGGAGAGCAAAGCATTGTACCAAGCGCGTGGAGCCTGACGGAGGCCGTAATTATGCGACGAAGCAAGCAAACATGATCAGGGGACGAGGAGTCTTTGAATCCTGGCGGTTGAGACATATATACAGGAATGTCCAATTTACCGTGAATAAAAGCATTACTTACGTTAAGTTGATGTAGGGGCCAGTTGAATTGAATCGCCAAAGAGAGGATGGTACGAATGGTTGCGGGTTTGATTACCGGGTTGAATGTTTCATGAAAATCAATTCGAAGACATTGATGAAAGCCCTTTGCAACGAGCTGAGCCTTGTACTTATCCACGGACCCATCAGGTTTACGCTTTATTCGGAGAACCCATTGGCAACCAATGATGTTCGCGTGGGAGGGTGGTGGAACCAAATCTCCATAGCGTTGGAGAGCCGTAAACTCCCCAATCATAGCAGCTCGCAAAGAGGATGAGAGAGAGCTTGGTGCACAGTAGAGGGCTCGACATCACCCGGAAGAGGATGTTTTGTGATATCCAGTAATCGTTTCGGTTTGTGGATGTTGTTCAAGCTCCTGGTGCACATGAGATGAGTTCGCTGCTCAACCGAAGGAGGAATAGGTGGAGCCGAGGGATGGGAGGCCACTGGAGGAGCTGTCGGGGCTGGTGGAGCTGCATCAGGAGGGGCGGCTGATGGTGGAGCCGCGACTGTTGGCGGAATAGGCGGTGGAGATGAGGCTATAGGAGGAGCCGGGGCAGGAGGCGCAATAGAGGGAGGCAGCAAATGGATATTAAGTGGGGACGGTCCTGAGTATGGAGAAAAATCTGCCGAGATGGATGATGGGATACTTGGGAACTGTGTTTCAACAAACTGGACATGGCGAGATATGTAAACCGACCGGATTCCAGCTCAAAACATTTGTACGCGATCTGAGATGTGGAGTAACCAACAAATATGCACTGTCTAGATGGTGGTGTTAGTTACCCCGAAAGATATGGTTGCAACCAGGGAAAGCATAGACAGCCAAAGATACGCAGCTTGGTGTAGTTTGACATTTTGCCAAAAAAGGTGTTAAGAAGGTGATTGATTCCCGAGAATAGACATGGGCATGCGATTGATTAAATAAACCGCAGTTACCAGTGTGAGTAATAGGAAGCCCGGTGCCATCATACTCGGAATGAATGGAGAGATTGCTCAAGCTGTTGGTGAGATTGTGGGAAGCCCCGGTATCGACCAATCATTGATCCGAGGTGAGGTGAGATGGTGACATAGCATAATTTTCCAAATAAGAGAGACGGCTGCAGGTGAGGGCAGTGTGACCAAGAACGCCACATAGTTGGCAGACGACCGTGGGGCGGCTGTTGAATGAAGTGCCATGTGCATGCCGGTAATTGCCATGTCCAACAGAGGAGGACCATGGTAAGAACCATTAGGATGACGCTGACCTCCCCGGTGAACGCCTGTATTATGCAGTCGAGGGCTAGAATTTTGATGAGCACCACGGAAGCCACCGGAGTTTGATGTTTGATTTGAGTTGTCACGATTATCGCTTAACTGCGCCATATTAGCAGTGACTACCAGATTTTTGTGAGCCTTTTCCTGGGCACTGAGGAAAATTTCATGCTCGATTAGTAAATCATGGTTTCCTCGAATCGAAGGGGAGTCTCACGAGTGCGAATGGGGCCAACAATGTTGGCCTACTCAGGACCCAGACCGTTGATGACAAATAGCATGAGATCGTCTTCGGAGATGGGTTGATCGATCAAGGAAAGTTCTTCAGCCAACTTCACATAATGCATATACTCCGAGATGGAGCAATCAACAATGGTAATGTGATATAAATTGCTTTTTAGTTGATTAACACGAGCGCAAGATTTGCTAGTGAAGAGGCGGTTGATGACGGCCCATGCAGCAACAGAGGTATCAGAGAACAAGACAAGGGGAGGACCTCAGGTGCAAGAAACACAAAAATTACAGCCAAAAGTAATTGGTCTTGACGGATCCAGGTAGTGATGGCCAATGCATTGGAGCCGTCGGCGGCCAAGGTTGGACACGGTAGCTTGTCGTCAATATAACCAAATAGATTGTGTTCGTGAGGAAGGGTGAGGAGGTGAGCTCACCAGGAGGGAAAATTGGTATGAGAAAGTTTGATGGGTGGATAGTGATGAGCAGTAATGGGGATGACGGAAGGAGGGGCTGATACGGCCGCCGGAGGCGGAGCGGCAGGAGTGGTGGTGTCGGATGAATCTGTGGTGGTCATGACGGGATTATCGTTTGACTTTAGTACTAGATCGGAACCTCGTTTGATACCATATAAGAGGTGTATTTTTTGTATATTAATTCACCAATTACAAGGGATCTATACAACAATATTTAAGGATACAAATTTACAAAGATTCAAAATAGTTCAAAATTTAAACTCTAACTAATTCCGCTAGAATTGGGTTTGGATAGGTTGTCCTTAATACATCTTCCCACCAAAATGAATGGGAACAAGCCTCCTAATCATGAACAATATAGTTGGGGATGTGAAAACAGGACATAACATAAGTGGGAATGCTTGAAGAGCTGACCTAATTTAAAATTTCCTTACCGACTTTGCTGAGTGCATACCATTTGATACACTCGTTATAAGTTCTAGTGTATAAACTAAAATATGGCCATTATCTTACAATGTGAATTAAGACTCCATCTGCCCACATCCAACCCACAAATGTCCCCCTAAAGTGGTTAACTTCGGTACTAATTTTTCACTCACCAATTATCAATTTGGATAAGTTAAAATGATTAAATTCATCTTCTCGAAAAACAAATTATGAATCTATCTTCTAATTCATCAGGTATCATCTTTTTTCCACTTAAAATTTTATTGATATTGGCAAAAGACTTAACTTCTCTAGTAGATTTCTAACATATGTATCTTAAATAGACCCGGCAATATTTGGAATGGAATTCCCAATAGTCGTAAATGTGTTGGATAATGTCACATCAACGAAGAAATAAGCCTATCCAAAATTTAGGAATACATTTTTTAACATTAGTAGTTTGCATATTGTCTTTTTCCCACAGTGGGGTAGCTCTATATTGATTAAAAGCAGTGCTTCTCTTGAGCCTCTCAAGTACTTTTTTCATTTTTTTGTTCGAAAGTTAGTATTTTTCGTGCTATCAATTTTCAATTTCTACTAGATAATGAGAAGGGAAGAAATGAATAAAAAAACTTCAAGCCAAAAGTTCACAAAAGGATAAAGATATATTTTCCAGGTTCTTAATAGGTTGCTAAATGAATGAAGGTTATTTTCTTTTAACTTGGAAGCTACTTAGATACCAAACATTTTAATTTTTTAATTTGAAAAGATTGCTCATAATCACTGAGCTGTCAGAATGGGCTGACAGAGTGGGGTGGACCAAAACCTACCGAATCCTATCATTTGGAGAATTGGAGGGGCATGGGGTTGTAAAAGTGGCGGGCTACTAAAAACTTTGATCCAACCCAGTCCACCATGGGCCACGGTTGGGGCGGGCCAACCCAACTCTTATGGGCGTTAATGATTTCTTATAAAATCATGCACTATAATTGATAATTATCAGATATTGGTTGTTATTTTCTCTAGCGAAGAAGTGGTAAGAGCCTTGAAGGAGATGCATTCTTACAAGCCCCCCGACCCAGATGAGGTCTTCTCATATATACTGCAGAATTTACAATTGTGCCGCCAAATCCATGGGATTAAGATATTCCGGGCAGCACCCGCTATTTGTCATTTTATTTTCACAGATGAAACCCTTCTTTCTGGGGAGGCAACGGAAGAGAAGCTAGTACGTTGAAATTTGCAATCTCTCTCTATATGAAAGTGTTTCTGTTCAATGAATCAATTATAACAAAAGTGACATTCTTTTCAGTCCAAATACACCTACCACCAGTGATGAACCTAGAAATTTAGGTGGGAGGCCCACTTGTAGACGGATCTTGGAGTTCGTCTCACGAAATATTATTTTTTAAACTATGCTCATGTGGCAAATTTTTACCGAATGGGGGCAGATTCTAAGTAGGCTAGAAATCAATTTTCTTTTATATAATTGGGCCCTAAACTTAAATTATTAGATAAATTATATGATAATATCTTGGAAAATTAAACGACGACTACCGTTGTGCGCCCCTAAATATAATCAACTACATCTATAAATAAAATTAGAAAAGTACTAACAATTTATATAAGATCAATAAATAAATTTAATCACAAAAAAAGAATGTTGGTGAACATGTCACATGTGTGCACTACACACATGCACACACCCGAACTGGCATTTGGACTTCAACTTGGACTTTGTCTTGGTCATCGTTTAGGTTTGGGTCCTATTTGGTTGGGTCAGTTCGGTCGGACGGGTCAGTTCGGTCACAACTATAACTAGGTAGGTTCTTCTAATTATTGGTTCTACTCTAATTTTATTTATGAGTATTACGTTCTAACGTGGGTGAAATGTGGCTTTTGAAAAAGTTGGTTTACCAGTGTGAACCTTGGTTTAAATGGTGCTCGATACATAAACTGCTTAGGGATTTAGCTCTGGAAGTTGATAATTTTATTAGTTTGAAAATGTATGACATAAATTATTGTTACAAATGCCCTCATTATGCTTATCAATTAAGATCTTTTTATCCCCTTATGTTGACATTATGTAATAGGCTCATACCATTAAAAATAATTGCCATTACACAATGATGGAAATACCGGGTACCTCAACTTGGTTTCACCGGAACGGGTCCCCAGGTCGTATACGAGTTAAACTACAGTTTGATCCTCGATGTAACATACTTATAGTTTGAGTGGAAATCACAAGCGGAAATCTTCAGCTATCCACAACCCAAGATCCATCATCGGAGACATAATGATCACATTAGTGTTTTCATAGTTTCACATTGTTCTGTCTTGTGTGTTATGGAAGCAGTTCCATATTCTGATACAAAACTTTTCTTTTCTTTGTATCGGTATTATTAAAGATGGAAGGAGTAAGTGGATAATATTTTCGAGAGATACAGAAGTTATCCAGTAACTTACCAAGTCTATCCAATTGCTGATGCATTGGGTCAGCCCACTTGGGCGACTTGTGATCATGCCCATTGACCAGGTCATTCCAACATTCCCCACTCGTCCATGAGCGTTGAACCTTAACGTAAGATAATATTTCTAAACTCATCAAAACCGTACTGCCAAGTGGATTGTGTAAACTGCTTGTATCTTAAGAGCATAGAAATAGATACTGGTTAACGTGTACAACAGCTCGACATAAAAAAATTGAGGATAAAAACTCGCTCTACCCTAGACTCATTACCTAATGCCAAGAATCAATATGCCTCCATGTTCCTTCAACTTTGAAGAAGCATACCAGATTCATCACTTCTTTTAGCATTGTGAGGAAGTGTTCAATGTCATCAAGTGAGCTATATTTTGAAATAGGATGTGTCTAGAATGTGGAACCGGGATCATGAAGTGAAGAACCGGGTAGTTAGACTGGGTTTTAACGTGAAGAAGCAATTCTGTACAGAAAAACCGGGTTCAGGGTTGTTGGAGGATAACCGTCAGTTGTGACAAGTTGGTTACAGTTTTGTGACGGAATAAACCGTCACATTTGTCCGGTAGCAGCAGTCGTCTTCAATCAGTTAGAACTTCTTGGTTGGTTACATTCGAGCTACAAGACCTATATCATTGGAAAGCTCTCTTCCTGATGAACAACACTACGTCGAGCAATTTCCAGTTTTCATAGATTACAGAGAGAATTTGAGAGATATAGTTTTCTGCCCTAATTTTGTTCCAGAATTGGGCATATTCATTTCAGAGTGTAATTTCTGTAATTGATTGGATATCTTAGTGAATTGAGGTGTGCCTTGCCTCCGTGGATGTAGTTCATCTTGAACGAACCACGTAAATTGGTTGTGTGATTCATTTTATTTTCAGTTCTGCGCGAAGCTTACTTCGGCCACAACTCTGGCCGAACAGTCGTGTGTTTTTCAGACGTTTCATTTTCGAACTCGTTCCAGCTTCTTAGTGTTGTGTGATTAGGAGTTGATTTGTCTAACAAGTGGCGCCGTCTGTGGGAATCAACTTGCACAGTTTGAAGAAGAGGAGGAATGGCTGGTATGAAGATGGACTTTGAGAAGTTTACTGGAAGAAATGACTTCACATTATGGAAGATCAAGATGAACGCAGTCCTGGTTCACAATGGCCTTGATCTTGCACTGTTACCTCTGGAATCATGGGAAGAAACAGAGAAACCTAAGTTTGCAGCAGTGGATAAGAAGGCCCTAAGTCTTATCTTCTTGTGTCTAGGTGATAAACCGTTGAGGGAGGTTTCAAGATGCAAGAGTTCCTTAGAAGCATGGAGGAGATTGGAAGAACTGTATCAATCCAAGTCAGTATCTAACAAACTGTTCCTGAAGCAGAAGATGTTAGCCTTCAAAATCACAGAAGACAAGGTAATATCTGATCAACTTGATGAGTTCATTAAGATGATTGAAGAATTGGAAGATCTGGATGTGAAACTGGAGGAGGATGACAAGGCATTGATGGTATTAAATATTCTTCCAAAATCCATGGAAAGTTTTAAGGATGCCTTGATGTATGGGAGGGATGAGCAGCTGTCCTATGATGGAATAGTGAAGGCTCTGAGATCAAAATGCTTCCAGACTCAAGGAGACAAAGGCATGGTGCAATCTGGAGAAGGTTTGAATGTTAAATTCAAGAAACCGTGGCAAGGCAAGAAGGGTCAGAATGCTAAGGATCCAAAGTCAGGGGATTCAAATCCTAAGAAGGGGAATGACTGGGTTGAAAAGAGGAAATGCTTCAAGTGTAAACAGCCAGGTCACCTGAAGAAGGATTGCCCTAAGAAGAATAAGAAAGCTGGAAATCAAGGGGCAGAAGCTGCTGCCATTGATCATCAACAAGACCCCCCAGAAGTATTAAATGTTACTGATTCAAGAATGGTGAAGGAATGGGTCCTGGACACAGGGTGTTCTTTTCATATGTGTCCTCATCAGTCATGGTTTAATGAACTGAAGAAAGAAGATGGTGGAAATGTTCTCCTGGGGAATGACCAATCATGCAAGGTCAAAGGAGTTGGATCAGTGAGCATAAGAATGTTTGATGGAGTGATCAGAATCATCTCAAATGTTAGGTATGTTCCTGGCCTTAAAAGGAATCTTCTATCTCTTGGCTCATTGGTAACCAGTGGATGTCAGTTTAGCTCAGTAGAGGGATTCTTGCATATCACAAAACATGGAAAAATGGTGATAAAAGGAAGACAGCATAATGGACTATTTATCCTGATTGGTTCACCTATTGTTGGAAGTGTAGATGTGGTCTTGAACAATACTGAGATTGCTAAATGGCATAAGAGACTTGGACACATAGGAGAAAAAGGACTGAAGGAATTGGCAAGGAGTGGAGTAATTGGAAATCTGGGAAATCAAGAACTGGAGTTCTGTGATCAGTGTGCTCTGGGCAAATCCAAGAAGTTGCCCTATGGAAAGGGAGTTCATACAACTCAAGAACCATTGGATTATGTTCACTCTGACATATGGGGCCCTGCAAGAACAGAATCCCATGGTGGTGCCAGATATTTCATGTCCCTGATTGATGATTACAGCAGAAAGGTATGGATCATGTTGCTGAAGAACAAGAGTGATGCCTTTCATAAGTTCAAAACATGGTTGATCCAACTGGAAAATGTCAAAGGGAAGAAGCTGAAGCACTTGAGGACTGATAATGGACTGGAGTACCTCTCTACAGAGTTTACAAACTTCTGTGAAGAAAGAGGAATCAAGAGACACAGGACTGTGCCAATGAATCCTCAACAGAATGGAGTTGCAGAAAGGTTTAACAGGACTCTCCTTGAAAGAGTAAGGTGTATGCTGGGTTGCCAAAGGTGTTTTGGGGAGAAACCATTGCTACAGCATGCTATCTTATTAACAGATCACCCTCATCAGTGATTGGGTTCAAAACACCTGAAGAGGTGTGGAGTGGACAGAAACCAAGTTATGAAGGATTAAGGGTGTTTGGGTGTCTTGCTTATGCCCACATCAAGCAAGACAAATTAGATGCAAGGGCCCTCAGATGTGTGTTTCTTGGATATCCGGATGGGATTAAGGGTTACAGATTGTGGTGCCTGGAACAAGGAAATCAGAAGATAATCACAAGTAGAGATGTGAAGTTTAATGAGAATGTGATGGCCTATACTTCTACAGGCTCTAAGGAAGAATTTGATGCTGCAAAAGAGGCAGAGGAGATATCAATTCAGGTGGAGCAACCTGCAGAAGATAACCACACACCTCAACCACAAGCAGATTTACAAGATAATGATTCATCATCTGAAGAAGAGGCACAAACTGGACCTGTACAAAATATCAGGGAATATAGCATTGGAAGAGATAGGCCTAGAAGAACAATCAACAGACCTGATTTCTATGGCCAAGCAGGGAGTGTATATTATGCCTTAAGTGTTGCTGAAGACCTGGAATCACAAGAGCCTAGCAGCTTTTCAAGAAGCACTGGACTGTGAAGAAGGTGAACACTGGATACAGGCAATGACTGAAGAAATGGAGTCTCTGGAAAAGAATAAGACCTGGATACTGGTGGAAAAACCAAAAGGTCAGAAACTGGTAAGCTCCAAGTGGATATACAAGAAGAAACTTGAAACTGCAGGGTCCAAACAGGTGAGGTTTAAAGCAAGGTTGGTAGCTAGGGGCTTTACACAAAGAGAAGGAATTGACTACAATGAGGTCTTCTCTCCTGTAGTAAAGCACTGCTCAATCAGGTTGCTTTTATCAAAAGTCACACAGGAGGATATGGAACTACAGCAACTGGATGTAAAGACAGCTTTCTTACATGGAGAACTCAATGAAGAAATATATATGAAACAGCCAGAAGGCTTTGTTGTTCCTAGGAAAGAAGACAAAGTATGTTTACTGAAGAAGTCACTATATGGACTCAAACAAAGTCCTAGACAATGGAACAAGAGGTTCAATGACTTCATGATCAGTGCTGGCTTTGTCAGAAGCCTTTATGACAGTTGTGTTTACTTCAACAAAGTTTCAAAGCAAGATAAAGTTTTTCTTCTATTGTATGTAGATGACATGCTAATTGCCAGCAGAAACAAGGAGAGAGTACAATGGTTGAAGGATAGACTCAATGCTGAGTTTGACATGAAGGATCTGGGAGAAGCTAAGAAGATATTGGGAATGAACATTCTAAGAGACAGAGAAGCTGGAGTACTTTGGTTATCTCAGAGACAATACCTACAGAAAGTATTGGAGAGGTTTCATATGCATGAAGCCAAACCTCTCTCCACTCCAGTTAATCTACAGAAGAAACTTTCCAAAGAACAATGCCCAAATACTGAAGAGGAGATCATACAGATGAGCAATATCCCCTATGCAAGTGGAGTTGGAAGTCTTATGTATGGAATGATCTGTAGCAGGCCTGACTTGGCATATGCTGTATCTTTGGTAAGCAGGTTCATGTTAAATCCAGGAGTTGAACACTGGGAAGCTTTGAAACATGTGATGAGGTATCTAAAAGGATCAGTGAACATGTCACTGAAATTTGAGAAGAAAGCAGATGGAAGTACTGTTGCATTGGAGGGGTTTGCTGATTCTGATTTTGCAGCAAACGTGGACACAAGGAAGTCAATTTCTGGATTTGTGTTTACCTTATATGGGACAGCCATCAGCTGGAGGAGTGCACAACAATCTGTTGTGGCACTATCAACTACAGAAGCAGAATATATCTCTTTAACTGAAGCTATCAAGGAGTCAATCTGGTTGAAAGGGGTGTTGAGAGATTTGGATATCAAGCAAAAGTGTGTGGTAATCTACTGTGATAATCAAAGTGCTTTACACCTTGTGAAACACCAAGCATTTCATGAAAGGTCAAAACACATTGATGTGAGGTTACATTTTGCTAGAGAGATGTCATAGATTCTGGGTCTGTGGAGGTGAAGAAGGTGCATACTTTGCATAATCCTGCTGATTTTCTTACAAAGGGTGTACCTGGAAACAAAATGGAGCATTGCTCGAGCTTGCTGCAGCTTGAGCAGTGTCATGAAGAGCAGTAACAGATAAGCAGTGAAGAGGCAGGATGAGGTATACTTGATTAATTGAGGTGGAGATTTGTGAGGAAGTGTTCAATGTCATCAAGTGAGCTATATTTTGAAATAGGATGTGTCTAGAATGTGGAACCGGGATCATGAAGTGAAGAACCGGGTAGTTAGACCGGGTTTTAACGTGAAGAAGCAAGTCTGTACAGAAAAACCGGGTTCAGGGTTGTTGGAGGATAACCGTCAGTTGTGACAAGTTGGTTACAGTTTTGTGACGGAATAAACCGTCACATTTGTCCGGTAGCAGCAGTCGTCTTCAATCAGTTAGAACTTCTTGGTTGGTTACATTCGAGCTACAAGACCTATATCATTGGAAAGCTCTCTTCCTGATGAACAACACTACGTCGAGCAATTTCCAGTTTTCATAGATTACAGAGAGAATTTGAGAGATATAGTTTTCTGCCCTAATTTTGTTCCAGAATTGGGCATATTCATTTCAGAGTGTAATTTCTGTAATTGATTGGATATCTTAGTGAATTGAGGTGTGCCTTGCCTCCGTGGATGTAGTTCATCTTGAACGAACCACGTAAATTGGTTGTGTGAAGCAAGTCTGTAATTTCCAGTTCTGCGCGAAGCTTACTTCGGCCACAACTCTGGCCGAACAGTCGTGTGTTTTTCAGACGTTTCATTTTCGAACTCGTTCCAGCTTCTTAGTGTTGTGTGATTAGGAGTTGATTTGTCTAACAAGCATTCACTATTATGTTCCTCGAAAATACCCTAGTAAATCTCTATGCAGTGACAACAATAATGGTCTTTATTTATCCTTACTAGATGCCTACCCGTGCGATGCACTGGATGAATTAATATATTCTATTATATTATATTTATAATATGTAATGAAATGATCTCCTATATACTATTTAAGAGTACAAAATCGGTCACGAGTCAATTAATTAACATATCAATATAATATTATCTAATTATTTTTCTTCAATTCCCCCTTCTATGTCATATCCTACATGTGTTTATTTATTTATTTATTTATTTTAGTTGTAATACCTTGCATTGATACAAACTTAAACTACCAATTACATTTTCACAAATTTCATTAATTCAAATATTTGAATGCAAGCTTTTATGGGGTCAAAATTAAATATAAAATTTGAATTTGATCCATATCTCTCCATAGTATTTCATAAGTGCATTGTAGGAGTTGTAATATTTGCAATAATATATTTCTATAACTATATATTCGTATAAAGACGAAATAATGTCAGCTCTTTGTAATAACTTTTATTTGGAAGTTACATATAATAAATTTAATTTAATAATATTAGCTTGAGAAAACCACAATCCACTACAAGAAATCTGTGCTTTCGCGACGATAACTTTCGTCATATAAAAGTCATATTTCGTCACTATAAGGGTTAAGGTGACGAAATTTTAGCGTCGCGACGATCGTCATTGTATGTCCGTGGTATTAGGTATATGTGACAATATTTGCATTCGTCACAACAAATATGTCTTTTGATGACGTTATAGCTCATCGTCACCATATTTGATGATAAATAGTGACGCATAATTCGTCACCTATTTCATCCTAAATTTGTCATCTAATATTGTGTTTCGTCATTGAAAGTGAAAATGTAATATGACGATTGCATTTTGTGTCATTAAAATATCACATTTTGGTGACGAAAATCATTGAAATACTCAAATCATCAAACTTTGGTAACGCTTTTATCGTCACAACTGTATTTATTATTTTGTCATGTTTATAATAATTAGTCACAGTAGAGGTAGTTTGTAGTCACAAAATTCCTTTCGTCATTTTATAAATATATTTAGTGACAATTACGTTCGTCAGGTACTGTTAACATTTGGTGACAAACTTTTACCGTCATTAATACGTACAATTTATGACGAGGTGTGGTGTCACGATAAACTTACATTAAGTAACGAACATTATTTTTGTCACTGAATAATTGGATAAGACGACGTTATATTGTGTCATTGTAAAGTGACATTTTGTGACAAAAAAGGTTGATGTCACTACAGGAGCATATGTAGGGACAACCGAGGTGTGTCATCATTTAGTTGTATTTAACCGTCACCAATGACATAAATACGGTGACAATATATGTTGTCATTATTATATGATTTATGATGACAAGCTACATTTCGTGTCAATATAAATATCTACAATGACGCACTAGTTGTCACGTTTGGATTATATTTATTGACGATTTTTTCAAACCGTCTTATAAAGATTCATTTGTAAATTAGATTCTTGCGACAAAAAAATCGAATCTAACTAAATGGTTCTTATGGTGAAATAGTTTCATAGTTAACATTCATTGACATAATATTGTATTATTTCATAAAATTTTAAATGCATTAATTTAAACAATGCTAAAAGGGGAGAAATTTAAATTAGGAAGCAACAATACTGAGTAGAATGACATTATTTAATAAGCTAAAGAAATTCAAAAAATCTAACATAAACATCTGAAATAAACATAAACATAATAAAACAAACATGATTGTCTAAAAGGCAAAAAAAAAAAAAAAACATAAACTTGAAACATCACTTATTACAAGCTCTAAATTGATAAAGATCATAACAGTCTTGTCCTTCAGTTTCCTCACCAATGCATCAAATCTAAAAAGACAAAAAAAAAAAAAATGTAAGAAAACAATATATAAAATTGATTGTTCAATAGTATTAGTATTTGGGAAAATATTCATTATTTCAACGGTAGAGTAAGCTAACCTTTTATGAGGTTTAGAGCTTTGCTCCAATACTTTCCAAATAAGCCCTAAGTTTGTCCACAGTTTCACTATGCTGAGTCATTTTGTCTTTCAAACTGGTCACTTCATTCTGGAATTCATTCACTTGTGTCTTGAGCTCATCGACCTGTAATTCTGAATCTTGTAGCTTCTCCCGTGTCTCTTGAAGTTCCTGCTGCAAATGTTGGTCATTTAAAGCCCATGTGGTGTTACGTTTACTTGGTGGCTTCGGGCCATACCCGAGGCCTTTTATGTAGCCTGATCCATGGCCTAAGACCTCGAGAACGATTTCATCGTCGGTCTTTGGATTCCCTTCTTGTATGTATTGGTCGCGCTTCTTGATCATCAGTTCCTTTTGCATTATGTCAATGTGTAAATGTTATATTTAGCTTAATTTCTTAATAAAGAAATGAATTTAAGTAACTTACCCAACTTTCTTTTGCCTCAACAGATTTCCACGTGCCATTCTCTGAACAATGTGTACGTCTATACAACTCAATTCTATCACAGGGTTCTCCATTGAGCTCGTTCTTAGACTACACCAAGTAATTGCAAAAAAATCATAACACAATCACAATTGCATACTAATTATAGACCGACTAGAACAAGTAAATGTAAAAAATCAATTACACAATTAAAACAGGTGTAGAATAATAATAACACAAGTTCTTGCAGACAACACATAATTTTCTACTCATTTAAACTATTCTAAATATCCAAAATTAAAAAAAGGAAAAAGAAAAAAAGAAACAGAAATGTAGCTACGAGCTCAATAGTGGTAAAAAAATTACTTATAACAAACTTAGCTGTTATCCGCATATAAACGTAGCTATCATAAAGGAAAAACATAGATATTTAAAGAAAAAATTAAAATATAATAACAACCAAGAAACTCTCATTCTAAATAAAAAACTAGAATTTCATAACACCACAACATGCAGAGTAAGGATAAAAACAAAAAAAATAGCAATTTGCATATAATATACATATTTTACTCACAATTTCATGGCGACGAACAGTGAAAGCCTTTCTCCCGGAAATATGCTTGCGACGTAACTTTGCTCGATTCTTTTTATTCACATCACTTATATGCTACAACAACAATAAATTTATCAGTATATTATAGCTATACTTCAAAATAAATTAATTAATAAATTTTACCTTATATTTAGGTGATGCAAAAAAATCGCAAAGTACTTCCCATGTATCTTTGTCGGGACAGAAGTTCGGTTTGTTCAACTTAGCCTCCTCCAAAGTTGCATACTCTAGGAAATGCTTATGGAGCTTATGACGTTTTTGCCTGCTACTGTTCTTAAACCGCTCAATCAAGCATTGTTTCACCTCTGGTGCATCCACATCAACATCCATATGAATCTACATATGAAATAATCAAACTTCAGATTATAAGAATATCCATCAACGAATAATTAATAAGATTTTTTTTTATATAATA
The DNA here is from genome assembly GCA_958295605.1 of Ajuga chamaepitys. Taxonomy (NCBI): domain Eukaryota; kingdom Viridiplantae; phylum Streptophyta; class Magnoliopsida; order Lamiales; family Lamiaceae; genus Ajuga; species Ajuga chamaepitys. Next base: position 49,486,566 of record OY282500.1, on the reverse strand, counting down.
CTAACCTTTAGATGATCAAAGCCTGGCTCTAAATCATTTTTTTCATCTACATCTTTCCATCGTTTGGGCACTCGAACAACATCTCTAGTAATTACAGCAATTTGACTTGCTAGTTTTGCAGATTCGTCTGCATTAGTTGGTCGTCCTATTGATGTATCCACATTGATCTTCATTTTTTTGCCATATGCAGCAAACATTTTCATTATTCCCTTACCCATTGTCTAACCACGTCCTCTTTTATTAGTTTCTGAAGCTACATATTTGTTAAAAAACAAAAAGTTTAAATATATTACACCTACAATCACACAAAAAACAAAAACAAAAAACAAAAAATAAAAAACAAAAAAAAAACAAAAAAATTATTACTATATACCTTCTGTTCCATTAGTGTTAGTAATTGGAGTCTGATGACTCTCAGTAAGCTGGATATCAGAGCTTCCAGTAACTGCATCTTCAGGGGTTTGAGTTTGATGAACTACAATGTTTTCTGGCAGGGTGGCACTCTCCGTATTCTGATCATGGCTCCCTTTGTTATTACAATCTTGCGTTCCAGACGAAAGTACTGCCTCAATTTCATGCTCGATTGATACATCTTCTTCTTCGCGAAGTCCCCTCGTTTTTCTTAGTATACCGGAATTAGAAGACGCACTCTTCCCTGAGTGATCTACCAACAGTGGTTGAGGCCCTTTTGGATATGTTCTCTTTTTTAACTTACGGGGAGCTCCAGGTGCCATTTCTGATAACATAGAAACCCAAAAAAAAAAAAAAACCAACAAAAAAAAAAAACAAAGCAAAAATATAAAATTTGTAAAGAGACAAAATTACAATATTAAATAAGGCATATTTTTCATAATTTATGTACATGATATAAACTTAGTATTTCATAAAATTGTTGCAAATGTATCTTTTAAATACTACAAATAAATAATCATAAAAATGAATAAAAGCCTTCATGTAGAACATATATAATTCGGAATAAGACAGTTAATTATTAGTCCCGAATTTAAATATTTTACGGGAAAATGATAAAATAATGGGAATTCATATGAACTCAAGTAACATAACTAGACATATCTCATAAATGATAGATTCTCATAATTAGGACAAAAATCGTAATTACTTTTAATAACAAATATAGCCAATTAACTTTCCTTTTTTATATTGGGTTTCCTTTTTTATTTTGGCCACCCACACTACGAAATTAAGTGTTAGAGACATTCTGTAAATTTTATGAAGTCTGAAAATGTCATTCCTAAAGCTAACAGAATCTAGCTGAAAAGTTGAAAAAAGGATGAGGTTTGATCTTAAAATTCAAAATACAGTTGAAAAAGGGCGTTTTTTGGAAAATCCGGTGAGCAAACCGCCTTTCGGCAGTTTAGGTTGGATAGATCTCATCGACCTACCCAAAATGAAAAAAAAAATTCGCCCCAAATGGACCTCTGAGCGCAAAATTATGGCCTTTCAAAGTTTCGCCCCCGAGCGACGCGTGTAAAGACACCCGCGCCAAATTTTGACCCCTCTAATTCCAGTTCCATTGAAAAGATCTGGTCGAGAAACCTCAAAATGTGTGGTCATAATTGAAAAACGGTGGTCGGACGAGTAAGATATCGGGTTTGGAAGGGGATGGTCGAAGCAACAGACAGCTGCTGTTGCATGGGTGCAGCGGAGTTAGGTGTAACTAATTACCATATAGGGCTATAGCTTAGTTTGATTCATTTTACTTTGTGACGTGAGGTGTGCTACATGCATACATGTAATTGCTGCTTCCAGCATTTCTGTTGAGATGAATGCATAATATACTCACTGATATTTAATAGTACTAAAAACTCCTCGTTTTCCAACCAATTTAATTGCCTTTCTAAACATATGATAACTTGGTTGCTTATTTTGTAAAAAGAGGGACCTACAAAAAATAAGCTGCCAAAATCTCTTAAACATATTTCAATACCTGATCCAATGTTGAACAAATACCCATACATTAATAAAGGCTAACAGATTAACCAAAACGATTAACGATAATCAATCCAGTTCAAAAAAAGACCATCAATCCAATGATTGTCCGGTTCAAACAAACACCATCAATCCAACAACACCTTATATTGATCTAAAGTAAATGAACAGTATTCAACCAAAAAATAATCCGAGACAACACAAATTTAACCGAAACTAATATAAACAAAGAATGTTGTTGAGTTAATTTTTACAAACAATAATTATTACATCAATCTTACAGAATCCAGTACATTCCAATTAATTATTCGAAATACTACTAAAATATTAAACTAAAAAGAGCATCTACAGGTCAAGAACATGAAATGAATTGAACAATACTGGGTTTAAGCCTCTTACCAGCCGTGATTTTTCTTCACACTTGACTTGTGGATCTGCAGAACAGGTTTTTAGCGCAATTAGATAAATATTTTATAACATAAATTTAGAAGATTGGTTTATATATATGTTGTTACCCTTTGGAGCCCCCCATATCCATAAAAAAATTATTGAAAACTCATAAGATCCCGCTAACAAATTTTTTTCTCCTTCAACCGGGACTACGAACCGCTTTTCAGATTTTGAAAAAACAGAATAAGGTTTAATAATATAAAGTAAACCTATTAAAATATGAATCAACAAATATTATGAGTGTTTTTATCTTTATTTGAAAACCAAAGATAATGAACAAAGATTCGGAAAAATTAAACTAAGTGTAGATACTTATCTGAGATTTGAGAAGCTGCGAATCCTAATGCGGAACGGATCTGTCTAGATCTGGTCCAGATCTGTTCAGATCTGTTCAGAAAGTTCTTCATTATCTTCACAAGATTCGTGCATGTGGTGGATTTTGACTCTGGGAGTATTTGGGGCTGATGATGGTCGGCGGCTCGTGTTGACCAGACATGGCTGGACTCCTGAAACGCGGTTCTGGGCTTAGGTCATGAGGCGTGGGCCATGGAGAGTTGGGTGCGAGAGGCGAGCCGTGAGGTGTGGACCATGAGCGTGAGGCGGGGTGAGGAAGAGAAGCACGCAGCAAGACGATGTTGGTGTGGGTGTGGATAGGTGAGGCGGAGTGAGGAAGACGAGTGGTAGTGGGTGTGGGTGTGGGTGCGCAGAGGTGGGGATAGGTGAGGCGGAGTGAGGAAGACGAGTGGTAGTGGGTGTGGGTGTGGGTGTGGGTGTGGGTGCGCAGAGGTGGGGATATGTGAGGCAGAGTGAGGAAGACGAGTGGGTGTGGGTTAACAAGATATGGTGGGGGGTGTTAGGTGGGTTCAGGGTTGATTAAAGGCCTGATCCTCATATATTTGGGCCCCGATTTGTAGTTTAAATGGGTAGGGGCTTGTGTTTTCAGATGGGTTGGGCTTTAAATATTAAATTGAACTACAAAAACTTAAAAAATAAAAAACCCCAACCAAGTGTCGAACCCAGTACCCTTATTTTCCCACATGACAGCTTTTACCAACTATGCTAGCAATGATCTTGGAAATTATTGTGACAGGTTTATATATGAATTAAATCAGTTTATTCAAACTATTGCTTATTTGGCCGATTAAAAATATGATTAATTATAACATTTATTCTAATTATCTTCCCTTATGATATTTTTAACAGAATTAAGCCTCTTTTGCTTGACTATACATGTCAACTCAAGATGGATCAAATTCTCACTTGTAAAATAATTCGAGATTATGTCAAAACGGGTTGGGTAAATTAGCATGTTTTGGACAAATTGATCCGTTTGTCCTAAATGGGTCCAACAATAGATCGTAACATTTTTCAAGACCACAATGAAAAAACAAATATTGCCAAAAAATAAGCCCAACCACAAAATTAACAACAAGTACACATAAAAGAACTAAAAATAATTAAAAGTAAACTAATAATAAATAATATATATCATTAATAAAATACCAATTAAACTTAAAAAAAAAAAAACAAAAAATTCAAAAAAAGAAATAACATCAATAAAGTAATTGATTCCAAAATCTCAGAACTCATCTAAGTTATCATCATCACTGTCATCGTCGGAACTACTTCCTCTTTCTGAATCTTCATCACCGCTATAATATTCATGTAACGTATCATCAAACTCATCTTCCTCTGTTAAATCAAATATTATATCCGTATCGACGTCTCCAAGATCTCTTAAAACTTCTGACTCACACACATCCCGAGGGGCTTCATCCTCCCTACTTAGTGTTTGTATTTCTTCAAGACGTACTCCAATCGTATCATCCATTTCGTTCTCCTGATAAACTCCATCATCCAGTACAAAGGAGCTTTCAGCATCCATCGCCACATCTTCCATCTCATCAACATCGTATATATGTCTATGTTGGAATAGCTGCACGATACGCCAATCCCCTCCTAACTTAGGATCCCTGATATAGAAAACCTGTCTTGCTTGATCAGCCAAGACGTATGAATCATTCTCATACCATTTACCATCAACTCTTATACTTACAATATTTCCATCCTTTTGTATCCTTGGTTTTTTCTTGCTACCAAGATCAAACCAATCGCACCTGAATATAGTAATATGTCTATCTTTCACATAATCTAACTGGATTATATCATTCACAATACCATAAAAGTCTATTGTGTCATCACCATGATTCCCTTCTACTAAAATTCCACTGTTTTGGCTCTTACGACGGTTATCACGATCTTTAGTTAGAAACCGTACTCCATTCACTATACAGCCGGAATACTTTCTTACACACTTATGTGGAGCACATGCCAGTGAATACAAAGACTCGTGTGCAGGTGATGGATCTTTATGGTATAATTGGATCATCTAGAAAAAGTAAGTTTTGTAAAAATATAGTATAAATTGACATGATATGTAATTCAAAACAAACAATAAATTAGTTATCTTACGTGCTTCTTGAACCACATAGGAAATTGATCTCTGTGTTCCTGTTCTACATTTGCACATCCACGCATTAGTAGCTCCTGTTTGTGCGTCCTATATTATTCAAATTCAAATTTTGTGATCTAATGCATAATATATAATAAATTAATAAGTTAGCTGCAAACTTACTCAACAAATGGTTCAATCTCTTCACAATTTTGGAAGACAAACCATTGGGTCGCATTAAACTCTTCTTCCGAAAGTTCAACGTACGTAGTTGCTCCGAAATGCCGGCATTTTTGGGAGAAGATAGATAGACTATCATCAATCCCTGTATCGTTATTACGCTCATCTCGGTTGAACCTAGTTTCGATACCCTTCAAGTACATGGAACAAAAATTTAGACACTCTTTTGCGATATATGCCTCTGCTACTGAACCTTCAGGACGAGCTTTATTCCGTACGCTCTGCTTTAGGCCACCCAGAAACCTTACCAAAAAAATAATTGGTCAAACACGTTTCAAATGATACATATCACTATAACTATATTTAATAGATATTTTTTATTACCTCTCCATTGGATACATCCATCTGAATTGTGCGGGTCCACCGATCAATGCCTCTCTTGGTAAATGAACAGTCAAATGTACCATGACATCAAAAAAGGCAGGTGGATATATTTGTTCAAGTTTACACAAAATTAAACAAATATCTTCTTTCATTTTTTCAAGGTCACTTCGTTTCAGCTTTTTACAGCATAGGCGTTGAAAGAAATGGCCTAACTCAGCAAGAACATTCGAGACATCCTTATTTAAGGACCCTCGGATACCAGCAGGAAGTATTCTTTGTAAGAGTACATGGCAATCATGACTTTTCAATCCAGAAATCTTTTGATCGCTCGTATTAACACAACGAGATATGTTAGAAGCATACCCATCAGGAAACTTAATCGATCTCAGAAACTCACAAAATAATTGCCTCTCTTTCTTTGTCATGACATAAGATGCAGGAGGCATCACATATTTTCCATCATTTCTACTCTTCAAGTGCAACTCCTTACGGATATTCATGTCCTCCAAGTCTTGTCTTGCCTTTACAGTATCTTTTGTCTTCCCCTCTACGCTCATCATAGTTCCTAATATACTCTCACAGATATTTTTTTCAATATGCATTATATCTAAATTATGCCTTAATTTTAACTTACTCCAGTACGGCAAATCAAAAAGAATACTGCGTCTCGTCCAATTCAACTCCTCAGGCTTACGTTTTCTCTTTTTACAAGCAAATTTCCCCGGTATCCTGTCTTCTAATATTTCCAACTGCTCTAGTACGTCCTCACCAGTTAGTTCTCTAGGAGCTTCTCTATCTTCTCTTTTACCATTGAAATTCTTGCTTCTCCTCCAAGCATGATTTTTCGGTAAATATCGTCGATGTCCCATGTAACAAACCTTGCTTCGTAGTCCCACAGAAGATGTCTCCACATTACAAACTGGACATGCCATGTAACCTTTGGTACTCCACCCAGATAGATCGCCATATGCTGGAAAATCATTTATTGTCCACAAAACAGCGGCATGCAACTGAAAATTCTTTTTACTACAAACATCAAATGTTTCTACCCCTTCAACCCACAATTGCTTCAATTCTTCCACCAATGGTTGTAAGTACACATCAATGTCCTTTCCAGGAGAATTCTTGCCCGGTATAAGTAAAGACAACATTAAGAATGGATCCTTCATGCAATCCCAAGGAGGGAGATTCAGTGGAGCTAAAATTACAGGCCACATGCTGTAGGTGGTGCTTAGGTGCCCAAACGGATTAAAACCGTCGGTTGCTAGTGCTAGTCTCACATTTCTTGGATCACTGGCAAACTGAGGAAACTTATTATCAAAGTCTTTCCAAGCTAGGGAATCTGCCGGATGCCTCATATAATCATCATCAATGCGTTTTTCTTTATGCCACACCATCTTTTTAGATGTTTTTGAGGACATAAAAAGTCGTTGAAGCCTGGGTCTTAAAGGAAAATACCGTAAGATCTTTTGCGGAATCTTCTTCCCTTTATCATCATTGATTTTCCATCGAGAAGTCCCACAGACAGGACAAGCCTCTAAGTTCTGATTCTCCTTCCAAAATAAGGCACAATCGTACTTGCACGCGTGGATACATTCATAGCCCAATCCCAAATCACGCAAAAATCTTTTCGCTTCGTAGTAAGAACTTGGTAGAGTCTCGCCATCGGGTAAAGCTGACTTCATCAACTTTAACATCATATCTATAGTTTTGTTGCTCAACCTATTATAAACCTTTAAGTGGAGCAATTGGATGATGAAAGAAGTTTTTGAAATCTTCTTACAACCAGGATATAATTCTTTTTTAGCATCTGACATGAGTGCCTCGAGATATGCTGGAACACCTCCACTGTTGGCCTCACCATCAGTTGGCATATTTTCAGAATACTCTTGATGATATCGCTCACCGAAATTAAGAAACAAATCATCTACACCATCATTATCATCGTCATCAACATCCCTTTTTTCATCAGTAACAACATTATTATCGGTCCGTTCACCTTCATTTGCATCTGTATTTCTCAAGTTATTCAAACTAGATTCACCATGATGAAACCATGTAATATACCCTGGATCTATCCCCCGCTCCATAATATGGTGTTTCACTTTTTTTTTATCTCTTATTTTCAGGTTCAAACAATCCACACAGGGACATCGAATATGACACTTTTCGCCCAAATGTGTCTCAACAAATTTCATAAAGTAGTTTACTCCATCCAAATAAGACTTTGACCACTTAATTGCACGCATCCAACTCTTGTCCATTATAACACTAACCTAATGTTCAAGAATACATATAACGTGATTCAAACGGGACTACATTACATAATTTAAAAATATAAATATATATAAATTTATTCATTCTTTTAATCAACTAAAAATATATAAATCATCGATAAATTTATGGACAATTCACATCCCACATTTTTCCCCAGCATTATCGACTCACTCAAGTTCTAAATTCTTATTATAAAACCGCAATGCAGTTAATGATAATAAAATATAAAAATCAATCAACTCATCTTCCTAATACCTTATAAAATAAAATGAGAAAAAATCTAATATTTTGAACGTATATACTTGACGTATATATGAATACCATACGTACAATTTCATATATTTATAAGAAGTTAAAATATGACTTTTGAATTTTCGAAAATGAAATAGCTCCAGTAGTATATTCTATGCGGCGATGAGAAAATCTTTATAACTCGAAAAGTAGTTAATGGATATCTTTCAAATTATACAATAATATAGAAGACATGTACATGGAATACATATCCAAAAATTGGAATTTTTGAAGTATTTTAAGTACATATTTCGAATTTTATAATACAGAATATAGAAGTTATCAGATTCTGGACAGCCATCAGAAAATATTTATAATTAAATAATTACTTGATGAAAAATTCTGAAATTCGTACCGAATAAAAAAAACATACTTTAGAACAGTATATCCGAAAATCATAATATTTGAAGATATATAAATATATATTACGAATTTTCTAGTTGGAAAAACAGAATATCTAAAATCTGGATCAGTATAGATAGAAAATTAATATAAAATAAATTAAAACTAAAAAATTATTGAAATTTTTACAGTAACTTGATAACTGTTAGTGGAATAACATACTAAAATTTCATCAAAAAATAATAAGTATAGATATGATTTTCGAATTTTATAAAGAAGATACCTGAGAATAGAGTGAAGGATGACAACGAGGTTCGGACGATGATGTCGGCTTCCCGAAGGCTCCTTATGTGATTTTGACGAAAATTTTATGAAAATAGATTATTTGGGTTGTGATTTAAATTTATGACATGAATCCCTTATTTATAGATCTTATTACACTATGGTTTAAGACTCCTAATTAGGCTGGGAAATTGTTGTCTTGTTCCCCAAGTAAAAATAATGGGTTTGGGCTTGGCTAATGCAATGGACTTATGTCTAAGTTAAGTACTGAAAAATCTAATAACATAAAATATGCTTTTAACTTTAAATAAAATAATAATTGACATAATTACTAATTAATAAAATAGAATAAATATCATAAAACATTAAAAAAAAAAAGGTATATATAATAAATGATTAAATAATTTATGGGCATTACATCAAATTTCATAAATAGATAAAAAACTATATTGTTCCCGTCTTTACAAATATCAAAAATCCTAAACGTAGATTAAAAACAATAATTCACATTAACAATTTATAAATTAATACGTAATTTGGAGAAGATGTTTTTCAGATTAGTTTAGAGGTAATAACTATATAATAATTTCAGTGGAAACTATCCTTGAATGCGTAATAGCTGAGTTGGTAGAGTACTTACCCTAACCTCCGAAAGGTCTTGGGTTCAAAGCCAACCCAGGTGTTTTATTTTACTTTTATTACTTTAACTTGATATGTTAAATAAATCTCAAATGAGTAATAGCTGAGTTGGTAGAGAGTATACTTGATCTTCAGGTGGTGTTGGGTTCGAATCCAACACACGTTTTAATTTATTGTTTTTATTTTAACTTCATATTTTAAATATAATGAGTAAGAATTAAATAATAATATAAGCTTTAGAATAATTGGTAAAATTGGGGCCTTTTATTGAAGGTCTAATGTTCAATTCCTAACAATGTTATTTTTTTTCTTTCTCTAGTTCACACTTCTAATATACAAATTAATGAACATTATCAACAAATTTAAATATCTTAGACGAAAAATTATCTACATGTTTTAATTAATATAATGCAACAACAAAAAAAATTATAAAAAATAAAAAATATTTTAGTTATGATATTCGTTTTTGTCATCATATATACACACAAACATATTAAATTATGAACGAAATATCTTGCAATTTCACCAAATATAACATTTGTGACGAAATAATTTTGTTATCCTTTCGACAAATAATAAAGGTGACGAGTTGGTACTCGTCGTCAGTGAATATGAATATTCACGACAGAGTAATTTTGTCCCTTAATATTTTTAAACATTTGTGACAAGTTTTAATATTATCACAAATTCAAATATGACAAACTAATTGCCTTTCGTCACCAAATTCAATTAAATATGACGACATCATTTCGTCACACTTACGCACGAGTATTAATAATGAAATATTTTGTCGTCACTAATAAAAAGTGATTGTGACGCTAAACATCGTCATAAATTAATAATATTTTTTGTCTTTAAAATCAGTGGTGACAAATTTATTTAAATCGTCACGAAATATAAGAATAGGTGACAAATAAGAATCGGTCATTAATTTTTTTAAACAATTAGTGACGAGATATGACACTGTAACGAAAGAATAAAATAGGTGACACTAAAGACCGTCGCTAGATAGTTTGTATTCGTCGTGAAAAGGTTACCCTCCAAAATTTTGGTACGAAATTCTATCTCTAAGAATGATTGTGACACATTTTCAATGTTCGTCATGATATATGTTAATTAGTGACGAGTTAATTTTTAAATAATGACAAATATAAAAGTTGTCACAATAATGAATATTATTACGACGAAAATTACATTCGTCACTATTATGCAACAAAAGGTGACAAAACTTTGTGTGTCAAGAAGAAAATCGTCACAAAATAACATATTTCTTGTAGTGATCATATAATTAGTTTCTTAAGGGTAGTCAAATCTATTATGGCATCATAGTCATATAAAATATCTGCATACCATTCTTATATTTAATCCTGGGCTCCGTTTACTTCTCAGGATGAGGTAGGATAACCTAGGATAACACAATTTTATCCTGGGTTATCCCACGTTTACTTTGACAGATTTTTTATTCCGGGATATCCACTTTACCCGGGATAATCCGGAAAAATCATGATAAAACATAGGATAGTTAGCCCTCCATCCAACCCCGGATAATCTATCATCATCCTTGGATAAGAACAATTTAAAATTTAAAATTTAAAATTTATTAAAAATATTTAAAAGCTATACGATTATTTAAATTTTAAAATTATTTGTAAAATTCTAAAAATTCACTCAAAATATCTAAAAAATGTGTGAATTATTTTTAAATTTTTTTCAGTTTTATTAAAAAATATTTAAATTTTTTATATTTATTGAAAACAATAAAAGGTATTTCTAGAACTCTAATTTTTAATATATGAAAAATATTGGAATTATTTTTAAAAATTTCAATTTTAATAAGAAGCATTTAAAATTCATAAAATTATTGTAAATATCTAAAAATATTTCTAAAACTCTAAAATTTCATTTAAAATATCTGGAAAATGTTGGAATTGAAATCTCAAAATTCTATTTTTGTTAAAAAAATATTTAAAAATTGTACAATTATTTAAAAAGTATAAAATTTATTAACTTGTCATGATATACACTGTATGCCTTGTCATTTTATAGTGCATCAATGCATTCTTCAAAATTACATTTGGTGCTTTATAAATCAAATAAGTTAAACCCATAAAAATAAGATTTCCAATATCTCAAAATAAAGTCATGTTTTGTATGAGGAAAGCTTTTTCATCTTCTTTTAAATAATTTTATGATTTTTATTTAGTTTTTATTATAACTATTTTTTTAAAAATAGTTCGAACATATTTTAGATATATGAAATTATTTTTAGAGTTTTAGAAATAATTTTTTATTTTTTAAATAAATTTTTTATTTTAAATATTTTAATAAAACTTAAAGTTTTAGAAATATTTCCAACTTTTTTTAGATTTTTTAAATGATTTGTGATTATTAAATATTTTGAATAAGACAGTAATTTTTTAAAATAATTATAGCAGTTTTAGATATTTTAATATTTTTTTTTTAGAATTTTAGAAATATTTAGATTTGTTAAATAAATTTATAATTTTTAAATAGTTTATTAATAAAAATATTTATTTTAAATGATTCCAATATTTTTAAGGTATTTTGAATAAATATTTGGGAGTTTTCAATAATTTTCTGATTTTTAAAATAATTTTTTATTTTTTTAATTATTTTTCAATATATTTTTTTTTATTTCCTCAGCAGAAAAGCTGATGTGGGCTTGCAAGCGAGTAATCCTGTAAAGTACAGGTGAAAAATAGAGACAGATGGAAGTTTAGGGTTTTTAGTTGAAAAATTGCAAAATAGTACTCATGCCCATTAGTTTACTCCATTGAAAGATTTATATAGTTTCACAAAATATATAAACTGTTTTATATCGACGATTCATAGGTCGGATTCAAGCTTCTTCAACTAAATGACTCTTAACAACGAAGGCTTCTTTCAAATTTCCGTCTCCTAAAGAAGAACAACACTCTGACTTCGAAAATAAAGATGTGGTTGAAATCTCCCTTTTATTTTATCTTTAATAATTAGTTAATTACAAATATACCCCCTTTATCCTAGTTGACATGTGATAAGGTAAACATAGGAAGTAGATAAAAGATATCCTTATCCAGACTTTATTTGGAGAAGTAAACGTAGAATTAATTCTCCAACTTATCCCTATCCCACCAAATTATCCAAAGACAATGGATAAAGGTGTTATCCTTATACCCCCGAAGAAAACGAGGCCTAGGGTTATAAAAACTTAATAAATTAGTTATTTTGTTCTTTTAAACGTAATAATTAAAGCAATACAAAGCTATTAAGACACAAAAGATAAAACTAAAGTAAATAATTTTAGGTTGATTGATTATCTGGCCTATAATAAATAAGTCAGGAATCTGTTTGAACCCATGGTAAGCCCGCTTTTGCCGATGGAATGGCGTTTAGGGTGTTTGGGGGTCATTTGATTTCCTGAATATTTGTTATGGTTGACGGATTTTCAATTTGTAATATATTCCTAAACTCAGATTTGTAATAAGATTCGTCTTCCTAACAACAAGATTCAAGATTTAGTATCATATGGTGGTGCCTGGGTGCTATTATGGTATCAGAGCCATGGTTTGATAATTTTATCTAGGGATGATATAATTTAACACTTTAAGAAAAATTAATGTTTCGACAAAATAATTCTATAAAAAATAGTTTAAATATGGAGTATGATACACCTCAAAATCTTGAGTTATTAAACAAATGGACAATTCCAAAAATTGATCCTAAAGTAATTTATAAATTAGGAACTTTTGAAAAACTTGGTTTTAAACAAGTTGTTAAAACAACTGAAGAATCTATTTCTATTAATAATGAAGAAGTAATTATAAAATTACTTTCAGAAAAAGATATTTTACCTTATAAAAAAGAATATAAATTTTTACATATTGGTTTAGTGCAAATTGCTTTTAAACCCTTAACCTTAGAAGGACTACCAGAAAGCTTTATTGCAGCTTTAAGAGATGGTAGAAATTTAAATTGGAAAAAATCTTTAATGGGAATAATCCAATCTAGTCTGGCCCATGGTCCAGTCTATTTTGATGTTTATCCAAATTTACAATTATCTTTAACTGATATAAACATACTTGATGCTTTGACATTAAATGTTAAAATTCATGGTTATGATTATTCTTTAGGATCTGAAGTTATATGTATTTGTTACAGAATATATTATAAACCTTTATTTACTTTGAATCCTCATTGTAAAATTAAGGATAAGCCTGTTAATGAAACAATTTTGATTGAGACAAATTTCAATAGATCTAATATTATGACAAGAAGATCTATTAAATGGGAAGAAATTGTGTTTCCAGAAAATTGGATTATTGAAAAAGCTGTAAAACCACAGCCAACTATTTCTTCAAAATTATTGAATGTTTTTCAAACTTCTGAAGGAACTGTTAATATACAGTTTGATAATTTTATAAAAGATAGATCTCTATCTTTAAAATCATCCTCTATGAGATCTTATATTTCTCCTATTGATTATACTGTGGAAACTCCTTCCAGAGCTTCTACCTCTCTAATAAGAGAGAATTTGAGAAATAATGATGATGTAATATCTGAAGAAGATAGAATAAATGAATTACATATTGGCAAAGATAATATTGTTAAGAGTGTCAATAGTAGACACATGGAGACAATGTCTGAAATGAGTTTTCCTTGATTTATGGATTTTAAAGCTCAAAAAATTGATTTTAGCCCTGGTTCAGAAGCCAGAAAAATTATTAGTGAAGAATTTAGACTTCCCAAATGGGAACCATTTAGAAATTGGTTTTTCGAAAATTTTAATAAAAAGGAAAAGCAAATTATACAAGAAAATTTTTATAAAAAATGTAAAGAGACTAATACTTTAATTTTATTTGTTCCATGGTTTATGTCTACTTATGTAGATCAATATATTTCTGTTTTAGAAAGAAATTATAGATTAATGAATGGACAAATCATTAATAATGGTTTTCCTCCTCAAGAACCTTTTCAAATAGAAAAAGATAATAATATATGTAATTTCCTTGCTTTTTCAAAATTATTTGAAAATGATGTTTTACAAGTAACTTGTAGTCATATAAACTTATTAATTAAACAAAATAATTATATGAATTTATTTATTAATGTTTTAGGAGAGCATATACTCTCACTTCATAATAAGGTTGATAATGTAATTTCTTTAATAAATAATAAAAAAGATAAAATGATTTCAAAAATTGATTTTGAAAAAGAGTTAATTGCTACTCCTAGTATACAACTTCCACCAGAGATAAAAGATTTTAAATTAGAATCTTTGACAGAATTAGAAAAATTATTAGAAGAAAAATTTTCAAAATTATCCTTGAATACTTTAGAAAATGATTTTCAAAAAGATTTTGAAAATAGATCTGATTATAAACAGATTATTAATGATCAGATCAACAAAATTGAAAAATGGGCTGATAAGCCTAATCAACGATTTTATTATTATAGAAGACCAACTCCTATGGATGTTCTTAATGAAGAACAAGAATATATTTTGAATAATAGCTATAGTGGAAGAAATATTTATGAATGGAATATTGATGGTTATACTGAAAAATAGATTTATAATACTGTTCATAGAATTCTTATGTATTCTACGGTTTGTAAGAATAATGGTAATACCGATAAAAATATTGCAAAAATGATTATTGCAGGTTTTACTGGCCAACTTAAAGGTTGGTGGGATCATTATTTAACCCAAGAAAATAGAGATTATATTCTCAACAATATAAAACAAGAGAATAATATTTCAGTGGAAAATGCGGTTTATACTTTAATTATTAATATTATAGAACATTTCACTGGCAGATATTCTGATAATAGTGAACATATTCGTACACTATTACAAAATCTGAGGTGTAAAACCCTTACAGATTTTAGATGGTATAAAGATACATTTTTAAGTAGAGTAATGGAACTCTCTGAGAGTAATAGCTCTCATTGGAAATCAAAATTTATTGATGGATTACCTTATTTATTTGCAGAAAGAGTAAGAAATAATTTAAGAGGTAATAATGTTCATGTTCCATATGATAGTTTTACTTATGGTAAATTAATTGGTACTTGTATTCAAGAAGGTTTAAATTTATGTAATGAAATAAAATTGAACAGACAAATAAAAAGACAAAATTTGTCTGAGAAAAAACAATTAGGTCAATTTTGTGAACAATTTGCCATGGATATGCCTAGTACTAGTAAAACTAGTAAGAATAAAAATAAATATGATAAAAATGATTTTCTTAAATATAGGAAAAGAAAAAAGGCTTCTAAAAGAAAAATAGAAAGACACACTAATAGAAAGCAAGAAAGGGAAGAAAGGAAAAGACAAAGAAATAAATTAATTATATGCCATAAATGCCAAAAGGTTGGTCATTATGCAAGAAATTGTTGGGTAAAAAAGAAGATTAATAATCTTCAAATTGATGATAATATCAAGGATATAATATCCAAAATATTGTTAAAATCAGATGATTCAGAATCAGAATTGGTTACAAAATCTGAATTAGATTCAGAAATATCAGAAATATCTGATATTGAAAATCTAAAGGCTTTAGATCAAGAATCAGTAATATCTGATTCAGAATTATCAGATGCTAATGAATGCAAATGTCAGGATAATAAGCCTGATGAAACAGATGAAATTTATAGACTTTTATCTCAAATGAAAAATTTGGAGATAAATGTCTTAGATCATAATAATATTATGGATTTATTAAAATTAATAAAAGATCCTAATTTGAGATCTTCAATAATAGATCAAGTGGGTAATATCCCAAGTTCATCTAGTGATACTGGAAATAAACAAGAAAATAATAATTCTATATATGTTTCAGATGAACCTTATCTTATGAGCAAGGTTTATCAAATGCTTAAAGAAAAACAGAAGGATAAAACTCCTACTTCTTTAAATGATTTAAGTATTGAAATTGATAATCTTGAAAAAGAAATTAAATTTCTTAAACAAAATAATAATGTTTTGGAAAAAAGAATTGATAAATTAGAAGGGAAAAATGAAATAATCATATCTGATAATAATGATGAAAGTTTTCTTAATAATATTGAAATGTTTATTTCACAAAAATGGTATGTAAAGATTACTCTTTTAATTGATGATTTTTATTCAAAAGAATTTATTGCACTCATTGATAGTGGTGCAGATTTAAATGTTGTACAAGAAGGTCTAATTCCTACTAGATATTTCAAAAAAACAACACATTCTTTATCCCATGCTGGTGGGCAAAAACTTGATATTAGTTTTAAACTACCAAAAGCTTATGTTTGTATTGATAAAAAAATGTATTTGTACAAGTTTTTTACTTGTAAAAAACATTTCTAACCAAGTTATACTTGGATCCCCCTTTATAAATCAAATTTATCCTTTTACTAAAGTAGATAATAATGGTATTATTGGCACATATGAAAATGAGCCTATAGTACTAAATTTTATTACTAAACCTTTTACAAAAATATTACATAATATTTATGATAGTATTAAAGCAAAAGAAAATCAGCTAAATTTCTTAAAACAAGAAATTAATATTCTATCTATAGAAGATAGTTTGAAAAATCCTAAATTACAGGATAAGATTAAGTTAATTCATAATCAAATGTGTATAGACATTTGTAATGATCTTCCAAATGCTTTTTGGAATAGGAAAAAACATATTGTTTCGCTTCCTTATGAAGATAGTTTTACAGAGGATAAAATTCCTACTAAAGCTAGACCTTGTCAGATGAATTCTGAATATTTAGAATTATGTAAAAATGAGATTAAATCTCTTTTAGAAAAAAATATCATTAAGCCATCTGAATCAGCTTGGTCTTGCACAGCTTTTTATGTTAATAAACATTCTGAACAAGAAAGAGGAGTACCTAGATTAGTTATAAATTATAAACCTCTTAATAAGGTTTTAAAATGGATTAGACATCCAATTCCAAACAAGAAGGATCTTCTTGATAGACTTTATAATGTTGTTATATTTTCAAAATTTGATTTAAAATCTGGATTTTGGCAGATTCAAATTAATCCTGCTGATAGGTATAAAACTGCCTTTAATGTTCCTTTTGGACATTATGAGTGGAATGTTATGCCATTTGGATTAAAAAATGCTCCTTCTGAATTTCAGAAAATAATGAATGATATTTTTACTCCTTATAGTGAGTTTATAATTGTATATATTGATGATATTTTAGTATTTTCAAAAAATATTGAAATACATTTTAAACATTTAAATATATTTAAAAATTTAGTAATTCAAAATGGATTAGTTATTTCTAAACCTAAAATGATACTTTTCCAAACAAAAATAAAATTTTTAGGACATTTTATTGAAAAAGGTAATATTATACCTATTAATAGAAGCATTGAATTTACTTCAAAATTTCCTGATGAAATTACTGATAAAACTCAGTTGCAAAGATTTTTAGGGAGTTTAAATTATATCTCTCCTTACTATAAAAATCTTGTAGAAGATACTGCTATCTTATATGATAGATTAAAGAAAAATCCTATTCCCTGGAATAATAAGCATACAGATGCAGTGAGAAAAATAAAAAATAAGGTTAAATATTTACCTTGCTTATCATTAGCAAATCTCAAGTGGGAAAAAATTATTGAAACAGATGCCTCAGATATTGGTTTTGGAGGTATTTTAAAACAAATTGATCCTATTGATAAAAAAGATTATTTGATAAGATTTCATTCTGGTAAATGGAATAATAGTCAAAAGAATTACGCCACTATAGCCAAAGAGATTTTAGCTATAGTCAAATGTGTTTTAAAATTTCAAGATGATTTATAATTATCAGAAATTTATTATTAAGACTGATTGCAAAGCAGCTAAATTTATGTTTAATAAAGATTTTAAACATGATGTTTCCAAACAAATGTTTGCTAGGTGGCAAGCTCATTTAGCCCCATTTGATTTTGATATTATATATAAAAAATGAGAAGAAAATTCTCTTCCTGATTATTTAACTCGAGAATTTTTGACATAAATTTTTCAGGTATGTATTCTCGAGGAAGAGGATCTTTCCCTTATAGGGGAAGAGGCGGAAGAGGCCAAAATATTGTTTTGGCCCAACATGGCAAGCAGAAATTAATCTCTGCAAATATTGCGAATATTTCGCAAGAAATGACATATCAAGAGTATCTTCAATGGAAGAAAGATCAATCTTCTCAAAATGAAGAAAGTGCTAATAGTACTCCAGCTACTTATGCCAATATAGTAGAGACTGATGAGAAAAATCCTAATAAAGATTTTATTAAAAAAGAAAAAGAAAAAATGATATTTATAATCAGTAATACTGATTTAAAATGGGAAAATGATCCCTGGAAAATTTTAGAAAGATATCTTTCTAATCAAGGATCACCCTATGAGGTTTATAAATCTCGAAATTATTATGAGAATTTACTCATAAATAATGCATGTGAAATAACTCACATGACTAGTGGAAATAAAGATGAAGTTTATAACTTCTCAAAAATTATTATTAAACAACTAATTACAGTTGAAGAATGGGGAATTTCTCCATCAAGAGAAAAATCTTTCTCTTTCAACAATATTACTGTAAAATATAATTATTGGGATTATATCCAAGCTTTTGAAAAAGTATTCTTTTACAATAATGAAAAAAGAAAACATACTTGGTTGATTAAAGTATGTGATAAAGTTTATAACTCTGAAATACCAAATTGGTTTAAGAAATGGTGGAAAATATTTGGACCAATGGAAGAAATTCTTCCAGAATTATTAATTGAAGATTTTAATAATTGGAAATATGTGAGTCCCACATTGGAAAATATCACTAATAGTGATAAATTTTGTACATGGGAAGCTCCCATGCATTTCTTTATTGAATTTTCAATCCCATGGATATTCAAATGGGATATTAAGGTTGGTTATACTGACCAAATTCCTTGCTTAAAAAGAACCTTTTATACAAGATTTTGGGAAAAAATGATAAAATTAGATCCCAGTACTAAAACCTTATTTGGTGCTGATACTTTGGATAAAATCCAAAAGATAATAAAGGCTTATAGCCAAGAGAAAAAGAAAAATAAAGAAATAGCCACTAGAAATAATATTTCTAGAAAATTAATGAAAAATGTGGATAAATTATCCAAAGAAGAAATTGTTGAGTTATATCTCAAACAAATGAAAAAAGAATTATTGGATGATTTGGATGATGAAGAAGAGATGGTTTCTGTCCAGAGTAATACTTCATCAAAAGGAATGTCTATAAACATGCAAGATGCACAAGATCCAGCTGAAGATATTCTTTCAGAAGAACAAATGGCAAAATTCTTCCAAGAATTGGATAAAAAAGGAGAATCATCCTCCAAATAAAAATCGGAAGATATGGAGAAATGATGTGACAAAAGAATAGTATATGTCATTATTAAATAGTATCAAACAGTAAATTCACTGTTTATATGTCACTGTCAAACAGTGTAAAACACTGTTTATGAACAGTAAAAATACTGTTTATACTTTTAATAAATGTATGAAGTCCGTGTTTGATGTCCGAGGGCCTTGTATATATAGACCACTTAGTAGAAGAGGACTTCATCCATCAGTTTTCCTTTTCTCTTCTTTCTCTTGTAAACTTCTCTCTTGTAAAATATTTCGAAGAAATAAAATTATCACTCTTGTATTGGTGCAGCTCTAAAGTATTGTAAGTTCTTTAATTTACAGTTCTTTTAAATTATTTACAGAATTTATTTTGTTGAAGGATGAGCCTTATAGGCTAAATCCTTAGTGTTAAATTATGTCTGAACTAGATAAAGTTGTTCATTCCGTGACTTAATATTATAATGTACCAAAGTACATAACTATGTGATATAAACTCTTGAATCAATAAGTTAGGTTGAATCTGAGAGGTTGATTGATTATCTGGCCTATAATAAATAAGTCAGGAATCTGTTTGAACCCATGGTAAGCCCGCTTTTGCCGATGGAATGGCGTTTAGGGTGTTTGGGGGTCATTTGATTTCCTGAATATTTGTTATGGTTGACGGATTTTCAATTTGTAATATATTCCTAAACTCAGATTTGTAATAAGATTCGTCTTCCTAACAACAAGATTCAAGATTTAGTATCATATGGTGGTGCCTGGGTGCTATTATCAAACACCCTAAACGCCATTCCATCGGCAAAAGCGGGCTTACCATGGGTTCAAACAGATTCCTGACTTATTTATTATAGGCCAGATAATCAATCAACCTCTCAGATTCAACCTAACTTATTGATTCAAGAGTTTATATCACATAGTTATGTACTTTGGTACATTATAATATTAAGTCACGGAATGAACAACTTTATCTAGTTCAGACATAATTTAACACTAAGGATTTAGCCTATAAGGCTCATCCTTCAACAAAATAAATTCTGTAAATAATTTAAAAGAACTGTAAATTAAAGAACTTACAATACTTTAGAGCTGCACCAATACAAGAGTGATAATTTTATTTCTTCGAAATATTTTACAAGAGAGAAGTTTACAAGAGAAAGAAGAGAAAAGGAAAACTGATGGATGAAGTCCTCTTCTACTAAGTGGTCTATATATACAAGGCCCTCGGACATCAAACACGGACTTCATACATTTATTAAAAGTATAAACAGTATTTTTACTGTTTATAAACAGTGTTTTACACTGTTTGACAGTGACATATAAACAGTGAATTTTACTGTTTGATACTATTTAATAATGACATATACTATTCTTTTGTCACATCATTTCTCCATATCTTCCGATTTTTATTTGGAGGATGATTCTCCTTTTTTATCCAATTCTTGGAAGAATTTTGCCATTTGTTCTTCTGAAAGAATATCTTCAGCTGGATCTTGTGCATCTTGCATGTTTATAGACATTCCTTTTGATGAAGTATTACTCTGGACAGAAACCATCTCTTCTTCATCATCCAAATCATCCAATAATTCTTTTTTCATTTGTTTGAGATATAACTCAACAATTTCTTCTTTGGATAATTTATCCACATTTTTCATTAATTTTCTAGAAATATTATTTCTAGTGGCTATTTCTTTATTTTTCTTTTTCTCTTGGCTATAAGCCTTTATTATCTTTTGGATTTTATCCAAAGTATCAGCACCAAATAAGGTTTTAGTACTGGGATCTAATTTTATCATTTTTTCCCAAAATCTTGTATAAAAGGTTCTTTTTAAGCAAGGAATTTGGTCAGTATAACCAACCTTAATATCCCATTTGAATATCCATGGGATTGAAAATTCAATAAAGAAATGCATGGGAGCTTCCCATGTACAAAATTTATCACTATTAGTGATATTTTCCAATGTGGGACTCACATATTTCCAATTATTAAAATCTTCAATTAATAATTCTGGAAGAATTTCTTCCATTGGTCCAAATATTTTCCACCATTTCTTAAACCAATTTGGTATTTCAGAGTTATAAACTTTATCACATACTTTAATCAACCAAGTATGTTTTCTTTTTTCATTATTGTAAAAGAATACTTTTTCAAAAGCTTGGATATAATCCCAATAATTATATTTTACAGTAATATTGTTGAAAGAGAAAGATTTTTCTCTTGATGGAGAAATTCCCCATTCTTCAACTGTAATTAGTTGTTTAATAATAATTTTTGAGAAGTTATAAACTTCATCTTTATTTCCACTAGTCATGTGAGTTATTTCACATGCATTATTTATGAGTAAATTCTCATAATAATTTCGAGATTTATAAACCTCATAGGGTGATCCTTGATTAGAAAGATATCTTTCTAAAATTTTCCAGGGATCATTTTCCCATTTTAAATCAGTATTACTGATTATAAATATCATTTTTTCTTTTTCTTTTTTAATAAAATCTTTATTAGGATTTTTCTCATCAGTCTCTACTATATTGGCATAAGTAGCTGGAGTACTATTAGCACTTTCTTCATTTTGAGAAGATTGATCTTTCTTCCATTGAAGATACTCTTGATATGTCATTTCTTGCGAAATATTCGCAATATTTGCAGAGATTAATTTCTGCTTGCCATGTTGGGCCAAAACAATATTTTGGCCTCTTCCGCCTCTTCCCCTATAAGGGAAAGATCCTCTTCCTCGAGAATACATACCTGAAAAATTTATGTCAAAAATTCTCGAGTTAAATAATCAGGAAGAGAATTTTCTTCTCATTTTTTATATATAATATCAAAATCAAATGGGGCTAAATGAGCTTGCCACCTAGCAAACATTTGTTTGGAAACATCATGTTTAAAATCTTTATTAAACATAAATTTAGCTGCTTTGCAATCAGTCTTAATAATTAATTTCTGATTATATAAATCATCTTGAAATTTTAAAACACATTTGGCTATAGCTAAAATCTCTTTGGCTATAGTGGCGTAATTCTTTTGACTATTATTCCATTTACCAGAATGAAATCTTATCAAATAATCTTTTTTATCAATAGGATCAATTTGTTTTAAAATACCTCCAAAACCAATATCTGAGGCATCTGTTTCAATAATTTTTTCCCACTTGGGATTTGCTAATGATAAGCAAGGTAAATATTTAACCTTATTTTTTATTTTTCTCACTGCATCTGTATGCTTATTATTCCAGGGAATAGGATTTTTCTTTAATCTATCATATAAGATAGCAGTATCTTCTACAAGATTTTTATAGTAAGGAGAGATATAATTTAAACTCCCTAAAAATCTTTGCAACTGAGTTTTATCAGTAATTTCATCAGGAAATTTTGAAGTAAATTCAATGCTTCTATTAATAGGTATAATATTACCTTTTTCAATAAAATGTCCTAAAAATTTTATTTTTGTTTGGAAAAGTATCATTTTAGGTTTAGAAATAACTAATCCATTTTGAATTACTAAATTTTTAAATATATTTAAATGTTTAAAATGTATTTCAATATTTTTTGAAAATACTAAAATATCATCAATATATACAATTATAAACTCACTATAAGGAGTAAAAATATCATTCATTATTTTCTGAAATTCAGAAGGAGCATTTTTTAATCCAAATGGCATAACATTCCACTCATAATGTCCAAAAGGAACATTAAAGGCAGTTTTATACCTATCAGCAGGATTAATTTGAATCTGCCAAAATCCAGATTTTAAATCAAATTTTGAAAATATAACAGCATTATAAAGTCTATCAAGAAGATCCTTCTTGTTTGGAATTGGATGTCTAATCCATTTTAAAACCTTATTAAGAGGTTTATAATTTATAACTAATCTAGGTACTCCTCTTTCTTGTTCAGAATGTTTATTAACATAAAAAGCTGTGCAAGACCAAGCTGATTCAGATGGCTTAATGATATTTTTTTCTAAAAGAGATTTAATCTCATTTTTACATAATTCTAAATATTCAGAATTCATCTGACAAGGTCTAGCTTTAGTAGGAATTTTATCCTCTGTAAAACTATCTTCATAAGGAAGCGAAACAATATGTTTTTTCCTATTCCAAAAAGCATTTGGAAGATCATTACAAATGTCTATACACATTTGATTATGAATTAACTTAATCTTATCCTGTAATTTAGGATTTTTCAAACTATCTTCTATAGATAGAATATTAATTTCTTGTTTTAAGAAATTTAGCTGATTTTCTTTTGCTTTAATACTATCATAAATATTATGTAATATTTTTGTAAAAGGTTTAGTAATAAAATTTAGTACTATAGGCTCATTTTCATATGTGCCAATAATACCATTATTATCTACTTTAGTAAAAGGATAAATTTGATTTATAAAGGGGGATCCAAGTATAACTTGGTTAGAAATGTTTTTTACAAGTAAAAAACTTGTACAAATACATTTTTTATCAATACAAACATAAGCTTTTGGTAGTTTAAAACTAATATCAAGTTTTTGCCCACCAGCATGGGATAAAGAATGTGTTGTTTTTTTGAAATATCTAGTAGGAATTAGACCTTCTTGTACAACATTTAAATCTGCACCACTATCAATGAGTGCAATAAATTCTTTTGAATAAAAATCATCAATTAAAAGAGTAATCTTTACATACCATTTTTGTGAAATAAACATTTCAATATTATTAAGAAAACTTTCATCATTATTATCAGATATGATTATTTCATTTTTCCCTTCTAATTTATCAATTCTTTTTTCCAAAACATTATTATTTTGTTTAAGAAATTTAATTTCTTTTTTAAGATTATCAATTTCAATACTTAAATCATTTAAAGAAGTAGGAGTTTTATCCTTCTGTTTTTCTTTAAGCATTTGATAAACCTTGCTCATAAGATAAGGTTCATCTGAAACATATATAGAATTATTATTTTCTTGTTTATTTCCAGTATCACTAGATGAACTTGGGATATTACCCACTTGATCTATTATTGAAGATCTCAAATTAGGATCTTTTATTAATTTTAATAAATCCATAATATTATTACGATCTAAGACATTTATCTCCAAATTTTTCATTTGAGATAAAAGTCTATAAATTTCATCTGTTTCATCAGGCTTATTATCCTGACATTTGCATTCATTAGCATCTGATAATTCTGAATCAGATATTACTGATTCTTGATCTAAAGCCTTTAGATTTTCAATATCATATATTTATGATATTTCTGAATCTAATTCAGATTTTGTAACCAATTCTGATTCTGAATCATCTGATTTTAACAATATTTTGGATATTATATCCTTGATATTATCATCAATTTGAAGATTATTAATCTTCTTTTTTACCCAACAATTTCTTGCATAATGACCAACCTTTTGGCATTTATGGCATATAATTAATTTATTTCTTTGTCTTTTCCTTTCTTCCCTTTCTTGCTTTCTATTAGTGTGTCTTTCTATTTTTCTTTTAGAAGCCTTTTTTCTTTTCCTATATTTAAGAAAATCATTTTTATCATATTTATTTTTATTCTTACTAGTTTTACTAGTACTAGGCATATCCATGGCAAATTGTTCACAAAATTGACCTTATTGTTTTTTCTCAGACAAATTTTGTCTTTTTATTTGTCTGTTCAATTTTATTTCATTACATAAATTTAAACCTTCTTGAATACAAGTACCAATTAATTTACCATAAGTAAAACTATCATATGGAACATGAACATTATTACCTCTTAAATTATTTCTTACTCTTTCTGCAAATAAATAAGGTAATCCATCAATAAATTTTGATTTCCAATGAGAGCTATTACTCTCAGGGAGTTCCATTACTCTACTTAAAAATGTATCTTTATACCATCTAAAATCTGTAAGGGTTTTACACCTCAGATTTTGTAATAGTGTACGAATATGTTCACTATTATCAGAATATCTGCCAGTGAAATGTTCTATAATATTAATAATTAAAGTATAAACCGCATTTTCCACTGAAATATTATTCTCTTGTTTTATATTGTTGAGAATATAATCTCTATTTTCTTGGGTTAAATAATGATCCCACCAACCTTTAAGTTGGCCAGTAAAACCTGCAATAATCATTTTTGCAATATTTTTATCGGTATTACCATTATTTTTACAAACCGTAGAATACATAAGAATTCTATGAACAGTATTATAAATCTGTTTTTCAGTATAACCATCAATATTCCATTCATAAATATTTCTTCCACTATAGCTATTATTCAAAATATATTCTTGTTCTTCATTAAGAACATCCATAGGAGTTGGTCTTCTATAATAATAAAATCGTTGATTAGGCTTATCAGCCCATTTTTCAATTTTGTTGATCTGATCATTAATAATCTGTTTATAATCAGATCTATTTTCAAAATCTTTTTGAAAATCATTTTCTAAAGTATTCAAGGATAATTTTGAAAATTTTTCTTCTAATAATTTTTCTAATTCTGTCAAAGATTCTAATTTAAAATCTTTTATCTCTGGTGGAAGTTGTATACTAGGAGTAGCAATTAACTCTTTTTCAAAATCAATTTTTGAAATCATTTTATCTTTTTTATTATTTATTAAAGAAATTACATTATCAACCTTATTATGAAGTGAGAGTATATGCTCTCCTAAAACATTAATAAATAAATTCATATAATTATTTTGTTTAATTAATAAGTTTATATGACTACAAGTTACTTGTAAAACATCATTTTCAAATAATTTTGAAAAAGCAAGGAAATTACATATATTATTATCTTTTTCTATTTGAAAAGGTTCTTGAGGAGGAAAACCATTATTAATGATTTGTCCATTCATTAATCTATAATTTCTTTCTAAAACAGAAATATATTGATCTACATAAGTAGACATAAACCATGGAACAAATAAAATTAAAGTATTAGTCTCTTCACATTTTTTATAAAAATTTTCTTGTATAATTTGCTTTTCCTTTTTATTAAAATTTTCGAAAAACCAATTTCTAAATGGTTCCCATTTGGGAAGTCTAAATTCTTCACTAATAATTTTTCTGGCTTCTGAACCAGGGCTAAAATCAATTTTTTGAGCTTTAAAATCCATAAATCAAGGAAAACTCATTTCAGACATTGTCTCCATGTGTCTACTATTGACACTCTTAACAATATTATCTTTGCCAATATGTAATTCATTTATTCTATCTTCTTCAGATATTACATCATCATTATTTCTCAAATTCTCTCTTATTAGAGAGGTAGAAGCTCTGGAAGGAGTTTCCACAGTATAATCAATAGGAGAAATATAAGATCTCATAGAGGATGATTTTAAAGATAGAGATCTATCTTTTATAAAATTATCAAACTGTATATTAACAGTTCCTTCAGAAGTTTGAAAAACATTCAATAATTTTGAAGAAATAGTTGGCTGTGGTTTTACAGCTTTTTCAATAATCCAATTTTCTGGAAACACAATTTCTTCCCATTTAATAGATCTTCTTGTCATAATATTAGATCTATTGAAATTTGTCTCAATCAAAATTGTTTCATTAACAGGCTTATCCTTAATTTTACAATGAGGATTCAAAGTAAATAAAGGTTTATAATATATTCTGTAACAAATACATATAACTTCAGATCCTAAAGAATAATCATAACCATGAATTTTAACATTTAATGTCAAAGCATCAAGTATGTTTATATCAGTTAAAGATAATTGTAAATTTGGATAAACATCAAAATAGACTGGACCATGGGCCAGACTAGATTGGATTATTCCCATTAAAGATTTTTTCCAATTTAAATTTCTACCATCTCTTAAAGCTGCAATAAAGCTTTCTGGTAGTCCTTCTAAGGTTAAGGGTTTAAAAGCAATTTGCACTAAACCAATATGTAAAAATTTATATTCTTTTTTATAAGGTAAAATATCTTTTTCTGAAAGTAATTTTATAATTACTTCTTCATTATTAATAGAAATAGATTCTTCAGTTGTTTTAACAACTTGTTTAAAACCAAGTTTTTCAAAAGTTCCTAATTTATAAATTACTTTAGGATCAATTTTTGGAATTGTCCATTTGTTTAATAACTCAAGATTTTGAGGTGTATCATACTCCATATTTAAACTATTTTTTATAGAATTATTTCGCATTTAAATAATACTTTGTTCAAGAATATATATGCATCATGGATGTCAAACAGAGTCGAGACAAAAAATTATAACATATTTAAATTTTAATAGGAAAGGATAATTTTTTTTTTTTTTTTTTTTAAATTAGTGAAAGATAGAGAATTAAGGAGGAGGTGTCACATATGCAAAATTATCCTCCTTTTATATTAAGGAGGATATCTTTTAGTCCTTTATCTACCTGCTTTCCTAGGCATGTCCAGTATGGCTAAATCATTTCTTGTTTCTGGGAACATGCTAAAGTAGCAACATTAAGATAAAGACTAACGATACAAGAAAAAAATCTTAAGGACATACTATCAGGTAATCCAAATCTCTAGATCTCACACAATGAGAAAATAGGGACATTTCTCATTATCCGTTTTGGCCATTAGCACACGTTGTATGTAATGCATGTTACAATGTCTCATTTCGCCCATGAAAGCGTATGTCATTCACTGAACACGTTGTAAAGATCTTGTTCTTAGTTCTCCTCAACACCTAACCAGAGTTTAATCCTTAGATATCCTCAAAGTCAATGTCTAACTCGAGAAAACTTAAATCTGGCTCTATGATAAGTTATAGTTTATTAACAAGATATCCAGTTCGATCACATGATACCAAACATCGATCTCATCTTATCATAGTAAGGCGATACATATAGAATGAACTAAATAAGTTCTACACCAGTATCATCTCCCATATCACTTAACAATAAAGGCAATTGCTCGTGTGAGAGACCTAATAATTTCTTAACTTGTCCGACATACTTTTGAACGAATTATCTCTGCATAAGTGTACAAAAATATATCATAATGACCTTCCATTATGAGACAAAATCCCAGATAAAGTCAAGTTGTGATGTACTGGGTTAGTATTTGGAATCTCTCATAAGTGACATGCTATATGTGGATTGTGAGTTGCCAATGCCCCCACTGAACTTCTTATCAATCCAAAATTACTTGCCAATGCTCCCACATAACTTCTTGTCAATCCAAAAGTATGTAATCTATTTAACCAAAAACATATTTGAACTGTAGAGTTAAAATCTCCAAGCTTTGCTTTGATTATGGAAATAAAAAAATACTCTCAATACTTGCATTTTCTCGAGATGATCTTGGTATCTTGCAAGGCTAACTTACTAGTGATTGTATGAGAGTTTATTAAAATTGTGTATTAGTGGGGTCATGTTCACCAATAATGATCGAAATATATTGTATTATAATAATATACATTGATAGT
This sequence comes from Ajuga chamaepitys, assembly GCA_958295605.1. Taxonomy (NCBI): domain Eukaryota; kingdom Viridiplantae; phylum Streptophyta; class Magnoliopsida; order Lamiales; family Lamiaceae; genus Ajuga; species Ajuga chamaepitys. The sequence goes on along the minus strand of OY282500.1, from coordinate 49,457,564 downwards.
GGCGTGACTGAGCTTGAATATTTAATTTAGATGTAATTATGGATTTAAAAAAAAAAGTAAAACATAATTTGAGTGTTTAACATAGTAAAAAATCGAACAATATATATCACGTAATTATACAATTATTATATGAAATATGGCACCGCTAGTTGTAGATATCGATGTCAAAATACAAGCTACCCTTTTCTCTTTGTATGGTAGTGATGTGCATTGTGTTTTCTCTTTCTGCCACCTCTATCAAATACTCTCAATTTATTCTTTTTGAAATTGGAATTTCACTGCGAAATAAGCCCCTTTTTCATGGTTGACAGTCCATAGTATGGGTCCCATGAATCCGATCCTAATAAGGAAAATATAAACGAGGTTAATCTTCAATTTAGATGGAGATTTAATTCCCCGTTAAGGAGTTAAAGGCAAATATAAACGGTGTTAATACTTCAATAATATGAACTCCTTGAAAGTGGAAGTCCAAATTGCATAACATTTGTTCTGGGACCTTTTCTTTTTTCAATTAAATAGAAACTTTATCTCTTCTCCATCTTTTATGTTTTATCTTCTCCCCTAATTTATTATTAGAGGGCTTCTAGTTTCTGCATTGAAAAATTTCTGTATCAACCAAATTAATTTGAATCGGATAATTATTCATTTGAATTAAATAGTAAGTTAAAATGAGGTGATATACAACCATTAAATTCCAATCACTAATATGTATATAAAATCATTGAACTGCAATTAACGTTGTAAATGAAAAGAACTTTCGATAACAATTCGTGTACAATTTGGTTAGCGAACTAGGGCTGTCAAAATAAACCTGGCCAAGCCCGATTGCCCAGAATACTTGGGGTGACTTGACTTTATTTTTACGATTCTTTTTTAATTTTTTTAATTTTTAATAAAAGACTCAATACTCACATCAACATTATCTATTAATTACGTAACTTATTTTGGGTGGTTAAATGTTTCTCTCCAATTACTTTTGCTGGGAAAAGTTCCTCCATTTCTTTTTGGGGTTTTACTATGCACAGTTAATTGAAATAAGTGAATCCAAAGAAATAGTACATTATGTAATAATTGATAAGGAAATTGAGACTTTTCTTTTCTCTATTCCACGTCGTGCTACAATTCTATCTTCATCTACTTCCTGCGCGGCTCCTAAATTCGGTGTATCAACTCTCTCTCTCTCTCTCTCTCTCTCTCTCTCTCTCTCTCTCTCTCTCTCTCTCCCTCTCCCTCTCCATGGGCTATGCAAAATTTCACCTGGGCAGGCAATGTTGATCGACCGAGATTTTTAACATCTGTTAGAGGAAAGTTTGCTCCCCAAACAGAAGAGGGACTTGGTTTGTGTTCCATCCAGATTGCAAATGAAGCTCTTTTGATGTGCTTTAGCTAGGATGTGCTTACCCTTCCAAATCTTGGGATTTATTTCATTTATCGGCGCTGGCTTAAGGCTGATGGCACCATTTCTTCCTCTTATGTTCGGTCATCTCTATTCAATGGTGCTAGTAGATTGTAGCAGCGGTTGGACCGTTATTTGCGATGGATTATTGATCTTTTACCCATGTCCAATTTTGGCTTGATAATTGGCTTGGCTACCTCATTGTTGACCGCCTTGGCATTCCGGACAAATGTCAACCACTCTTGGGCCAAACCATTTCAGACTATTTGATACAGGGAGTATGTTATCTGGAAGAGGATTTTGTTACAACACATACACAGATAGCATTTCATATTGTGGCTTTTATTTTCACTCCGACTAGTTTAGATCTTCGGTCTCGACCGCTGATAATCGGGGTCTAGTTACATCTAGTCTGGCTTATGATCATTTATGGTCTTTATTCCTTACAACTGATACACGTTGTGTATGCATGCTTTTAGGCCTATTTAGACGATCATTTTGATAACATTTGTGTACAAATTCGATTATTTTATGTTCGAATTGATTATGTTGAGATGAATGACGTGTTTGCTCGTTTTTCTAGTTAAAATACCATATTTAGGGTCAAATTCTATTAGTACGAGGTCTGTAGAAGGAATGAGTTGATTAACGAAAAAATCGGCAATTACATGAGGTTTTATGGCAGGCTGGGCAAGCCAGAGTAGCCTGGCCTGGCCACAAACTGAAGAAAATGGTCGAACTAGCGCTAGAAAGCTGGCCTAGCCGAACATAATTTTGGCCCGACCGAGCAAATTTTTTTCTGGAAAGTGCAATTAAGTACTGTAAGTTTAGCTCAGCCGGGTAAGATTCTGGCCCGATCGGGCAGGTTAGACGGTTTACGTGGATTTTCTCCTGTTAGGCCAATTTTCGATCCGTTTCCACCCCAATCCATCCCAACTATAAGTAAGGGTTCCCAAGTCCAAAAATTACAACTTTCCATCATATTACAAGCTTGGAGCCTTGGAGTAGAGGGCAAGAAACACATGGAGAAGAAGATTGGATTTTTGGGTTTAATTAGTTCTCATTTTTATGTTAGTTTCTATTGAATGTTTGTCTATGAATGTGTGATGGGTTTTTTTATGAACATGTGTAGCTGATCTTCCATAGTATTCTAGGGCTAGAAAGTAGGTTACAATGAACTATGTTTTGATTGTTCATTTTATTCTATGTTTTTATCTTTATGTCTGTTCTTATATATGAATTTATCAATTTGGCCAATTTCTTTATTCATCTTTCTTAATAATTCGACGTCCGAGAGGGGAGGGTTATTAATCGACTTACAACATATAACATTGGTATCAATATCATCCGAGAGGAGTGAGGTATCTGTGTAGGCACTGATCTTTTGATCCCTTAGAACTTTACGTATATAATAGTTAGCCAGAGACGACAATTATTTATACACAACCTAAACGTTAGGATCGTCCGAGAGAAGGATTAACAATACTTGTAATCATCTAATAAAAACTTGAATTTACGTTAAAGGTATAGATAATTAGGATAATAAGACATAGGAAAGTTGCAACTAAAATCAAACCTTAGAATACGTTTTTTAGTCCGATCAACTCTCCTAAGTTATTGTTTGCTATACCCATTTCTTAAAGTGTTTTTATTGTTTGTTTTGCAATTTTAATTAATAAAACTAAACCATCTTATTCGAGAGTCTAGATAGAGTTGGGCCATTAGATTAGGGTATTAAATTGGCATAGGAACACAGTCCTTGTGGGATCGACCTAGCTCACTGCTGGCTATAGTTACACCTTTCACTTGTGGTCATATTAGAGTTAAGATTTAGTGTGCCAAGTTTCTGGCACCGTTGCCGGGGACTCGTAATTATGTCAATATCTATCGTGGTAAATAGTACAGCATTATGCTAGACATTTATTTTTATTTTTGTTTAATCTTTTTCTATGTGTAGGTGATCTCAGGTAGTGCATGCAAACACGGTCTAAGGGAAAGACCAATCTTGTTCCTTTTGATCTGATGATTGAAGCTACTGCTTGTAGACACAGAACGACAGGAAATTTAGCCAGTGAAATGGCTAACCTGCCTGAAGATATGACTCAGGGGGAGTTGATTAGAGAGTTGGCTTGACTGCATAAAGACCACATGGTCATTCTGCAGAATGAAGTACAAAGTGTACAAAATCAGCCAGTTCAGCAGATTTCTCGGCCACAACAACCACAATTACATGATACCAGTGAAGAAGATCAGACACCTATATGGGACTATATTTTCCCCATGGCTAACGGGAACTATGGAGGAATTACACTACCACCGATAAATGAACAACTTTGAACTGAAGCCAGCATTGATCTCCATTATACAACAAAATCAATTTGGTGGAGGGCCACTAGAAAACCCCAACATGCACTTATCCACTTTTATTACATTGTCGCTCAAGTTGAATGGGTTTCCTCACAATCAAGTCAAGCTGAGGGTGTGGTATAATATCATCTGAAAAGATTTCTATGTGGGAAGAATTGAGCACTCATTTAATTATGAGATATTTCCCACCGAGTAAGATACTCAGGCTGAAGAGTGAGATCATCCAGTTCAAGCAGTTAGACACTGAGCCATTGGGTTAAGCTTTGGAGCATTTTCAGGATCTTCTCCACAAGTGCCCCCAACTTGGTTTTAGTAGAAGGAGTAAATTTGATACTTCTATGATGGCTATTAGGCGCACAAAAGTTCTTATAGATGCAACAACAGGTGGTTCATTATTAGCAATGCATGCACGAGTTGCATTTACTATTTTGGATTATATGGCTACCACCAACTGTCAATGGCAGAGTGAGAGAAATCAATCGAGAATGGTCACTAGCATTACTAATACAAAGCCAGCGGAATCACTATCGGGCCAAATAGCGGCACTTTCCAAGAAGTTAAGTTTGTTGACTGTACTAGCTCATCTCACCACGTCGAGAAAAGTTCACAACAACCAATCATGCAAGAAGTAATTGAAGATGTGAATTACATGAATCAAAGAAATTTCAGCAACGTCAGGGGTAATCAGCAACAACATAATTTGTATCATTCAGGTATGAGAAGTCATCCTAACTTCTCGCATGAAAATCTGAATAGTGCACTTCAACTGTCACTGAGCTCTCTATTTCACATGGTATGATAAATAATAGAAGAAAGTCAACTCAAGAGGACATTCTGTAGTCCTACATGTCAAAAATTGAAGAGGAAGTTGCTCAAATTGATAAGAATATTGATTCGATGAAAATGGAGATAAACAAAACACTCATTAGTTAGGCGGAGCTGAAGGAACTCAAGGCTCAAATTAGCCATATCGCGCAAGCCATTGGTCCCTACAGCAAAAGGGGAAATTTCCAAGTGATATTGTGGTCAACCCGAAAGAACAGTGTTAAACCATTCGTGTAAGGAGTGGTACTGAATATGAAGGGCCGAAGCCGCCGGTTGACTAAGAAAAAGTTATAAAGAACGATCACTTGGAATAAGAAAGTGCTAACAAAGAGAAGAACAAAGAGTCGAGTAAAAAAGGGGTCAAGAAGCCAAAATCTATTTTTAACTCTGATCCTCTTAAATACATCCCTCCCGCCTCTTCATTTCCCTCAAGCTTCTCATAGAAAGAAAGTTGACTAAAAATTGGCTAAGTTTTTGGAGATGTTTAAGAAAATAAGCATACATCCCTTTTCTTGATGCTTAATAGAAGATGCCAAACTATGCAAAGTCCTTGAAGGAGGTGATAGCAAAGAGGAAGAAGTTGGAAGACTACGAGACAGTCAATTTGATGGAGGAGTGCAGTGCAGTGATCCAAAGAAAGATTACCTCCAACTCGTAAAGATATGGGTAGTTTTGATATTACTATTATTGGTAATGAGGTCTTTGAAAGAGCATTGTGTGATTTAGGTGCCAGTATCAATCTTATGTCTTTATCTATATTAGAAAAATTGAAATCGGCACAATAAAAAATCCACTATAATAGCCCTAAAAATGACAGATTGGTCGTTAGCCTACCCAAGGGGTATTGTAGAGGATGTTTTGTCAAATGTAGGTAGTTTCATAATTCCGGCAGATTTGTAGTCTTAGAAATGATAGAGGATAAGGAGGTCTCATTGATTCTAGGTCACCCATTTCTAGCGACAAAAGGGGCATTAATTGATGTTCAGAAGGGTGAATTGACTTTGAGGGTTAATGATGAGAAAGCCACTTTTTCTACATATAATGCAATGTGATTTGATAATAACGAGGAAGTAAACAAAAATGAAGAGTGCAATATTATTCATAGTACAGATGCTATCTTGGATATGGCTTTTATTTCTTCGATTCATGATGACCCTAATGACCTTGATCTTTTAGATTGTGTTAGTGCATTGAATTCGCTACAAGAAGCACCAAAAGAGAGCACTAAGAGTGAGGAGTTAAACAGGGAGGCGATAACACGAGAGGAAGTCGAAGGCGAGCCCGGGCTTGAGCTTAAACCTCTAGTAGATTATCTACCTGTGCAGTTTCTTGATGACGAGAAGAAACATTTGGTAATAATCTCTACTTACTAGTCTACTGCTGAGTGTGACAATTCTGTAGAGGCGTTGAGAAAGCATAAGTCTGCCATATGTTGGTCTATTTCTTATTTAAAAAGGATTAGCCCAACAATTTGCACGCATAAAATTTTGATGGAGAAATAATATAAACCATGTGTTCAAAATAAGTGTAGGCTTTACCCAATGATCAAGAAGTGGTTAGGAAAGTGGTACTCAAATGGTTTGATGCGGGTCTCGTATTTCTTATTTCTGATAGTAAGTGGTGAAAGTGTATGTTGTCCTAAACAACCAGAGGTTAGGTATGAGGTTTACCCAACCTAGAGTATAACACATCGAAAATAAAATATGACAAACACAGTGAAAAATTTCCACAAGCCTTAAATCGCTTGTGGAATGTGTTCAAGGCAAAATCAACTCACTATATTCTTGTGAATTACAAAAAGATTTGAAAAGTAAATCGAGATAGACTTTGATTTAAACCACATGAATCCTAACGTCTCAACGGATGACTAAACAATATCTAAAGTACGAAATAACCTACTAAAAACTATCCTAACAAGTATTCTACGAAAACTGATTCAGATTCATAAGGAATATGAATGTTATAAAAATAGAACACTCTATGTTGGATAAGTGGTTGACTAAACCCTCTAGATGACATAGCTCAACAGACAGACTGGTATCTTTGATCGTACGAAAATCTTGTCTTCTGTTGGTAGTTGAAGTCCTATTTACAGGCAACTTGTAGCTTGGAGAACACTCTCCGCTAATCACCACTCCCTACAGTTGGAGCCGTTAGTTGGTGGTTGCTACACGTCCCAATAGGCTCCTTGTTGGAGCGAGGTAGACTCGGTTTTCCTTGTTGGAGACCAAGTCCTTCACCCAACTTTCTGGTACACGTGATCGTGCACGCACTTTAGGTTGATTTAAGTGCCATTTTAGTTATAATTGTGTGCATATTCATGTGTATTTTGGGGATTTATTTCTTATTAAGCAGATTAACGCGTTCAGTTCGCTTCTATGTCAAAACAGGTACAATTAGACCAAAAATGAGCATTAGAGATTGCAAAGTTGACGGATCGAACGAAGTAAACAGAGGACAAGGCTGAAGAAACACCTTGGCCGAGACAAACCTAGATCTCGGCCGAGGCATTCATCCAGGGGATTTGGGAAGAAAAACAGAGTTCAAGGCCTCGGCCGAGACGAGCACTGATCTCGGCCGAAATAAGCACTGATCTCGGCCGAGGCAACCCTCCAGGGGAAAAATAAAGGATTTCAAGTTTTCAAGGCCTTGGCCGAGACGAGCACTGATCTTGGCCAAGGTGATCCCTGAACCCTAAACCAAGAAAATTCCCTTTTTACCACCTCGACCGAGACGAATACATGCCTCGGCCGAGGCCAACCTTAAGATGAAACCCTATCAGCTTCGACTCGGCCGAGGTCAACCTGTGTCTCGGTCGAGGTCTGACCCTCTGTTTTAAACTGCAAACACATTTTTGGCTTAAAATCCAACTAGCAACTTGGGCCATTTTATCATCCATTTCCAGCCTCCATTCTACCAAGAAGAAGGATTAGTCAAGAGGATTGAAGATCATCTTCTCCAATCACCATTTTTGGGTTCTTTTATCTTAGTATTATGTTTCTTTGCATTTTAATCAATTTTCTACTTGTAATAGTTAAAATGGGTGAGTAGCACCCTAATTTCTACCCTTGATCAAATGTGGAACTTCGGGTAAACATTATTTATGTGATTATTACGGTTGATATTACCTTTTAATACTATTTAATGTTATTGACTTACATTTATGAGTTGAAATTTGGATTGATCACCCTTTAAGAAGCCTATAATGAATTGCTAGAAATCGGGATCACTATCCGTAATTGTAGGGTCTTCGATTCATGTATAGCGAACAATGATTAATTCATTGGTGATATTATAAAGTTTGACCTCTAAAATCGAGCTTGTGAGTTTTATGTCTTATCTATCTCGTTGTCTTGGTGTTTTTATCGTTTGGTTATCGAGCCGGAGAGAGCTTGTTCGAGGGTTGGATTAAATCAAATAGGGTTAGTCGAAGAGCTTGTTTTGGCTAGCTAGGATTAAGAGACAACAAGGCTATTAGAGCTTGTTAATAGTCTTGAGATAAGGACTTGAATTACAATTGATTGGGCATCAACAATAGTCGCGTAAATCAATTAGACCGAAGGGAAACGAGATCAAGGGTGGATCATTTTATATATCTGAAAAATCGAAAAATCAATTTATCTTCCTTTGATAGCTTGTTATTTGAATCTTAGTATTAATTGCTTTTTAGTTTATTTGTTGGTTTTGTCTATTATAGTAGTCGATTAGTTGGTAATCAAACCCTCCCCCTCCCACAATGTTTATTGCTTTTGCTTATTTGTTTCTAATTCTATTTCAAACTCCTAGTTGCTTGAGTACTCGAAACAAATACTATTCCTCCGTTCCCTGTGGATTCGACCCAACTTGCCACTCTACTTAGTAGAGTTGAGAGTTCGGATATATTTAATTTGGTAACGAAATGACATCACTTACCAAATTTTTGGCGCCGTTGCTAGGGAACGGTGTTAAGAGTAGTATTATTTTGGTGTTCAAGCAGTATTTTTATTTACATAGATAGTTATTTGTTCTTTTATTTAGTAATATTGATACTTACTTTGGTTCTTTGTTTGATTGAGTTGTAGTGGATGTTCTTGCGCTCACAAGAGGAGAAAGGGTTATTATTTGAACCGGATATTGTTGAACGTGAGCGGATGTTAAGAAGAAGAGCCCGAGTTTTGGAACAAATCGAGGAAGAATTTGAAGATTTGAACATCGAGAGTGAGGGGACCACTGAATTGGAAGAAATGGATGATGAACAAGTTCGGGATAGGACTATGAAAGATCTTGCAAAGACAAGGGTTGCACAAGAACCCTTGTGTATCATATTACTGGAGATAGGGAACAACACTACTTTTGAACTCAAGTCGGGACTCATTCATCTCTTGCCATCATTTCACGGGTTATCTGGGAAAGACCCGCATAAGCATTTGAAAGAGTTCCATGTGGTATGCTCAAGTATGAAACCGACAAGAGTAACCGAGGAGCAGATTAAATTGAGGGCGTTCCCTTTCTTGCTTAAGAACCTTGCAAGAGATTGGCTATATTATTTGCCACCCGGTACCATTACCACTTGGGAACAAATGGAGACAATTTCTTGAGAAGTACTTCCCAGCATCCCGGGCTACCAACATCAGAAAGGAGATCAGTGGCATTAGGCAAATTTAAGGAGAAATCTTATACGAATATTGGGAAAGGTTTAAGAAACTTGTGACAAGCTGCCTACAACATCAAATCACCGTGCAACTTTTGATCCAATATTGGTATGAAGGGCTTTGTCTGACTGACAGAAATATGATGACTCAGCCAGTTGTGGAGCTTTGGTCAACAAGACCCCTACTGAAGCCTGAGCATTAATTTCCAAGATGGCAGCCAATACTCAACAATTTTGTTGTCGAGAGCCCGTGAGACGTGTTAAGGAAGTCATCGATTCGAGTATTCAGGAGAGGTTGGATCAGCTTACCGACCTAGTGAAGAAAGTGGCTTTGGGTAGCACTCCTACTCCAAAGCCTTGTAGAATTTGTCAAATATCTAAACACTCCACTGATACATGTCCTATTCTCGAAGAGGAGATGGAGGCTCATGCCAATGCAATGCACAACTTCTATCCTAACCATGCCGGCAGAAGTATGATCCATACTCATAGACATACAATCCGGGATGGAGAGATCATCCCAACTTCAAGTACGGGAACCAAAATCCGAATGTTCAATAACAAGGCGAACAAAATGGACATAATCGACCCCCTACCCTAAAGGGGATGTTCCAGCAGACACAAGCCACCGAGCCAATACCCTTTGATCCATCATTGTCTGATATAGTGAAAAGTTTGACAACCAGTACCCTTCAGCTTAAAAAAGAATTGAATTGGAGGTTCCAAAATATTGAGATCCAAGTCAGCCAAATCGCATCAGCAGTATCTCGTTTGGAAAGTGCTCAGAGTGGGAAGTTGCCCGCACAGCCAGAGATAAATCCCAGGAATGTCAGTGCAATCACCTTGAGAAGCAGGTGATGCTTGGAGAGCCTAAAAAGCCCGGGCATCACTCTAGGGGAGAAAGAAAAGCTGAAAGTGAAGAAGTTAGTGCTGAAGAGAAGGCCTCGGCCGAGGCACACACTGACCTCGGCCGAGGTGCCCTACATCGTTTGGAAGGAAATTCACCCTGTAAACTCACCTCTGCCGAGGTCAACTGCACCCTGTTGACAAGGCTTCACCTTGTAAGATCACCTGAGCCAAGGCCACTCCAATCTCGGCCGAGGCACTTCAAAATCCAAAAATTCACACTTCTACTCCACCACTCCCCTTCCCTTAGTCGAATCAAGAAGGTGGCAGATAGAAAGTAAAGACCGGGAGATTCTTGAGGTGTTCAGAAAAGTAGAAATCAATATTCCTCTGATTGAAGCCGTGAAGCAGATCCCACGGTACGCCAAATTCTTGAAAGACCTATGAACCAATAAGATGAGGCTTCAAGGGAATGAAAAAGTGTTCATGAGTGAAAGCGTATCAGCCATTTTTCAAAAGAAGCTTTCACAAAAATGCAAGGATTTAGGAGCATCAATCAATGTTATTCCTCGCTCTATTTTTCGATCCTTGAATTTGGGGCCACTTAAGAAAACACGAGTAATCATTCAACTAGCCGATCGACGTGCTTCATCGCCTGATGGAGTGATTGAAGACGTTCTAGTTGAAGTTGATAACTTAGTGTTTTCGGCTGATTTCTACATTTTGGAGATGCAAGGGGATTCATCAATCTCTACGCCTATCTTCTTGGGGAGGCCGTTTCTAAACACCTCCTGAACTAAGATAGACGTTCATGGAGGCACACTCACGATGGATTTTGATGGAAGAACCGTGCAATTTAATATTTTTGATGCCTAGCAGTGTCCCAAAGATTCCCATCATGTTTTTCCTCATGATATTGTTGACCCTCCTGTCGAGGAAGAATTTGAGATAAGGTGCAGGAATAAGTCGAACATTTCCACATTCTTGAAATATCATAAAGAGGAAGGTGAGAAGCTGCATGAAGTGAAGTGCTTAAACTGGTCCGGACCAATTTGGAAACCACCTTGGAATCAACGTTGAGGGAAAGAGCATATGTCGAGCTAACGACGTTAAACAAAGGCACTTGTCGGGAGGCAACCCGGCGGTTACTCATTTTCTTGCATTTTGAATTCATAGTTTAGTAGTAGTTTTACTATTATTGTAGTGTTTTGAATTGTTTTGTTTAAATGTGTGTAGGTACCAAACAATCCATTCAAAGAGATAGTTTGAAATGGGGGTGAAAGAGTCCAAAATGGAGGTATGACACTGGAGAAACCACCACGGCCGAGGTCAATTACGCCTCGCCCGTGGGCCTCCAACGAAGAAAAATGTGATGCCATTCTGGACAATCTACCTCGGTCGTGGTGTTTTCATACCACGCCCGAGGCGAAGTCATGCCTCGCCCGAGGCCTTTCCATGACACGACCGTGGCACAAGGAGCTGAAAATTCACCAAGTCCACTGGACGAAATACCACGATCGTGGTGAGTTGGGCCGCGCCCGTGGTGGATATCATACCTCGCCCGCGGCGAGTACATGCCTCGCCCGTGGCCTAAGGAGATGAAACAATCCAAGTCCACTAGATAAAATACCACGGCCGAGGCAAGAGAAGACGAGGACCACAGTGAAGATGAGCCTCGCCCGTGGTGTTCTAGAACGGTTCGTTGTCACCTCCAAATTAAAGTATAAAATTATACTAACCTTATCAACTATTCTAACTAGTAAAATGGTAAATAAGGGTCGATCCCACGAGGAACAGTCGAACAATTTTGCTTTATTGTATTAAACTATTATGATCAAGAAATATAATGTAAATAAGCTAGAAAAACAATAAAGAAGTGGGGGGATTTTAATGAAATAACAACTAACACCTAAATTTCTATTAAGCAAACTAAATAACAAAAAACTCTAAGAATACTTAGCAATTTAACAATTCAAATAAACAAAGACAAATAGAATGATTTTTTCGGCTTTTGGTTTTCAAATAATAAAATGATTCACCCTTGATCATGTTTCACCTTGGTCTTGGACGATTTATGCAACTATTGTTATTACCCAATTAGTTAGCCTTAGAACTCCTACTCCAAGATTGATAACAAGCTCTACCAATCTTGTTGTCTCTTAAGTATGATTAATCAAAATAAGCTCTTCAATTAATCCTACACAACTTATCAAATCCTAAAACAAGCTCTTTAAGAATCAATAGTCGAGTGCATTAAGATTTAAGACAATGGAGTAGATTCGACATAAAACTCGTAAGTTCGGTTATAGTGGTCGAACTCTATGTTATCCCCAATAAAATAAATCTATTGTTTGCTACAGGGGAATTGGAAATCCTACAATTACAGATAGTAATTTCCTATTCTAGCAACACACAAACAAATATCCAAATAGGTGATCAAACCACAATTCAATTCATAAGTGTGAATCAACAATCCCAAATAACATAGAACATTCACAAAGCATAATCCAATCGGTAATATTAACCGCAATAATCACATAAATGTCTTAAACTCAAGGTTTAACTAATGATCAAGAGTGAATTCTAGGGTGCTAGTCACCCATTACAACTATTACAAAGATAAAGCAAGAGAAAATCAAAGAAAACATGAAAATAAGATAGAAGGAACCAAAGATAGGATAGATTGATCTTAATCTTCAATTCCCTTCCAATCGTTTGCTTCCAATGGGGAATAGTGGCTGAATATGTGTGGGGGATGGGTTCAAAGTTAGGTCAAAATAAAAAATGACCATATATATATAGAGGAGAAAGTGTTGGGCTGAAAAATGGGCAAAAACGTGTTTCAGGATTAAAACAGGGAGTTGCGCTGCGGCCGTGGCGCACAATTGGCCGAGGGCGTGGTGAAAATAAGGGTTTGGGCCCAATTTGGGGCCACGGTTGAGGTCTTCAACCACCACGGCCGAGGTCTGGTTGGGCTGGATTTCACCCCATTTTCTGGATCCTTCGCCACGGCCATGGCCTAAATTTTGCCTCGGCCGAGGCGCTGAAGGCTAAATTTTGGCCATCTTCTGGACGATTTACCACGACCGTGGCCTTGATTTCGCCTCGGCCGAAGCGCTGAAGGCTGAATTTTGGCCATCTTCTGGATAAATTACCACGGCCATGGGCTAGTAGGCCTCGACCATGGCATAAGCCACGAGCGTGGCATTAGCAACGCGGGCAAGGTCCCCTGTTTTTCCTTGTTTTCTTTTTCTTTTGAGCTCGAATTGTCAACATGAGATCTTCGAACCTGTTTTTCTGCCTTAATTCACCTGTCTTGACATGGAAATGAAATAAACACGTCAAATTGCCCAATGAGAAATAAACACACAAAACACACGTGAATATGCACACAAAAGTCCGTAAAAAGACACTTAAATTAACCTAAAAGTGTGTGCACTACCACGTGTACCATGTTCCCAGACCACGCCCGCGGCCAATCATGCTAAAAAATCCTTCAAAACCCACTGGAAGAAATGCCACGGTCGTGGCAAGTCCATGCCCACGGCGCAGGAGGACACACACCACGAACGAAGCATACACATCGCCTCGGCTGCGGCACTTCACCAGGTATAAATACCTGACATGGGCGAGGTAGGGCATTTTCTTCCCCCTCTTCGCGAATTTGCGCAACACACACTCATACACACACCAAATCCACCATTTTTACTCAATCAAATTCGCTCAAACTCACACAATCACTCACCCACATCACCACACACACTTCTATCCAAGTAATTTTGAGTTTGGAGCGAATTTGGAGTCAGGTCGAAAAAGGGCGCGAAAAAGCAAACTTCAAAATTTTTTATTAAATCCGACCGGTAAGTACGGCTATCCCTTATCCTTAGTGTTTTATTGCTTTTTTTGGATTGTTAGATTGGGGATAAATTTTGTATTAGAATAGCTATTACATTGATGTTGATTATACACGAGCTTAGTGTTGTGATTTTTTGCCAATATTGATTTGCTTTGTGCATTCTAAGACTCAATTTGTTGTGATAGCTCTAGAAATTACATGTTGGTTGATGTGGGATGATGATTAGGGTGAGAAGCTTTAAATTTGGAGATGAAATTGGTTGTGGCATATCACCGAACACATGGCATGCATTTCACTATTGTTATTCTTTTGTAGTTTGATTTGATTGACATGCTCAAGTACTAGGCCAATTAGTTGAAATTGTGGTGAAAACTAGAGAATTTTATACTCTTGTTTTGTAATGAAAAAAATTTGACCTATTTTTGTTGAGTATTGATCGATTTTAGTTGCAATAATAGTAATTGGAAATGTTTGACTTATGTGAAAATTGTGTTAAGTTGATTGAATTATCCATTTTGTAAGTTCATTTGTTGGGTACTTATTGATTGAATGCGAGTAATTGATATTATGAACTTGATTTTCTATTGGATATTTTTTTATTGAACTTGAAATGTTAATTCGTGATGAAGTTTGTCAAACTCGGGAATTTGAATGTGTGTGATTGTTCTTTGTAGACCGAATGGGACCATCCAAAAAGACATCTAAGAAACCTACTGGCAAAAGTGCCACCACAAGCAAAGGCACAACAAGTATGAGCAGGGCAAGGGCAAATTGGTGATTCGGGACCCCTTCCCGGGCGAACCTTGGATCGAAATCCCGGAGGTTCCAATGTCCATAGGGCTAGATAGCCGGCACTTCGACATAGTATTGGAGGACCCGGATCACCAAAACAGATTTGCTAGATTATTGAAGTGCTAGATAACTGCCACCGCTACTTAAAAGCTGAGTGCTTAACTGGGGGGATCAAGGACGATATAGACGAAATTTTGAGAGCGTCAGGCCTCACTAGACTGTTCACTCCACGGCCCACCTGTCAAAGATTTGTCCTTGAGTTCTTCAGCACGCTCTCGATCCGAGCCAACTCCGGAAAATGTGTGTTAGTGAAAACAACTCTTGAACACACAACACAAAGAATCTGGAAATTGTACAAAGAAAACAATTCGAAATCACACATGCAGTTCGGCCAGAGTTGTGGCCGAATTGAGCTTGCGCAGAACAGGAAATAGAAATGGATCAAACACAGATTTAACGTGGTTCGTTCAAGATGAACTACATCCACGGAGGCAAGGCACTCCTCAATCCACTAAGAACTCCAATCAATTACAGAAAATAAGCTCAAGAAATGAAATGCCCAATTCTGGATACAAATTAGGGCACGAACACTCAATCTCTAAATACTCTCTCTAATCTAAAGAACAAGGAAATTATGCGACGTAGTGATCTTTCCCTCAATGAGAGCTTTACAATGATATATGGATTGAAGCTCGAATGCAACTGCACAGGAAGTTCTAACTGCAAGAAGTTAAGCTGAGCTACCGGACAAATGTGACGGTTTTCTTCGTCACTAAACTGCAACTGCTTCGTCACAAATGACAGTTATCCCAAACTACCTCGAACCCGGTTTGTTCTGACCAGTTTGATGCTAAAACCCTGTTTAAACCTCCGGTTCTTCACTCCCTGACTCCGGTTCCACATTCCCAACACACCATATTACAAAGTATAGGCTCACTTGATGAAATTGAACATCACCTCACAATGTGGAAACAGAACCCACAACATTTCACGATATCGGAGTTGAGGTGGATTTATAGGTTCAAGGAAGACACCTCCACCATAGACATAGAGAAGATAGATGAGTTCGATGTCTGGCGGTTCTGGGGGCAAATAATTGTTGCTCCCGGCTTGGTTGAACTGCAAGCTTTTGATTCGAAGAGCTAAAAAGCGAGCTGGATTAGAAGTCCAGTCATAAAAGTCTTGCAAAAGCTCCTAGCGTTGACACTGTTTGGGAGGAAAGAGATGGGGGCCGCTAGGATGTCTGAGCTTAGTATCCTATGGTCCATCCTCAACAAGACCGACAGGAGATACGAGGAGGTTCTGATCGACTCTTTTAAGAGAACGGTGAATGAGTTAACAACGAAAAGAAAGAAAGAGCCAAAGCAGTACGATCTGATCTTCAGTGGGGCACTTATCACACCCATTTTTGAGCACTTTGGTGTTCCATTGACCGACTTCAAGGCTGTATCAGAGTCATTCTTTATGGGTTGGGAGGATTTAGCCGACATGAGAGTTGCTGCTTTGGGGCAGGAAGACGGCGTCTCCGTCCCCTCCGTTATCCAAAACGTAGGGCCAATGCTACGCCTTCCCAACCCAGACCTCACCCACTTCAGAGACCTCAGATCCACACACAACCTGGCCTTGAGCTCAGAGGCACACCAGGCAGCTTCGAAGGAACCAAGTGCCCTTGAGTTCCGGAAATATTAGACAGGCCAGGTGTCAGAACCTGCTGCAGAAGGGGCTGGCCCCACAAGCAAGGGTGCGAGCAACCCTCATTCAAGAAAAAGACCAGTATCCATTGTTCAGTCCCACACAGAATTTCGACAACAGGTGGATGAGAGATTGAGCACAGTGGAGGCAGATATCGGGGAGATCAAGGCGGACATCAAGGAGATCAAGGTGAATCAAAACAAGATCCTCGATGCACTCAACATCATTCGAGCATGTTTTGGTGGCCAAAGCTCTCGATCTTCACGACCCTCCAAATCGTTGTGAGTAGGAGCACCAAGAATATCATTCCTTTTCTTCCAGAACTTAGTTTTCAACTAAGTTTGGGGTGAGAGTGGGGGTGGGATATTCTTGGCCGCTCTGATTTTCGATTCTTTCGTGCTTCCTTTCCATATTTTATTGCCTGTTGAATATTTAGGCCTGTGTGCCTCTTCTGATTTGCTTGTATCTTGGATTCACGGCGTGTGTGCCGTTGAGTGACTTTTGTCTTTGTGACTTTTGCTTATACATTTTCGTTGGATGATTTGTTAGGATATTGTTTATTGATTAGCCTATGTGCCACTTTTCTACTGTCCTATTTGATTGGTTAAGCTACTTTGGGATTTGTCATTTTTATATGTTGAATTATTTGTACTAACACGCATAGGATTAATAATTTTGATAGTTTTAGTTAATTTTTGGATTGATGGTGTTGGATCGATCAATCAGAGGATAATAATTGTTGATATATTGCTTCAATAATTCTAAATAAATTAAGAGTGCAATTATATTCTTTTAGTGGAATAGAATATAATTAATAAATTAATATGATAAGTCAAAAGTTGATCGGGTCATAATTAATTTATTAGAGCTTAATTTAATTGGGTCCGATCGGGTCCCTTCGGTGGCTCAATATGAATTAGAATAATTTATAGAGATTATAATTTATTATTGCAATACAATAAATATATTGGATATTGATAGATATAGAAGATGGAGATATCCAGATCTCCTATATCTATCAGGATATGTTACTTGGAGAAAAAGAAATAATGTGACATTATATATATTATAAGTCACGTCAATTATTGACTAATTCTTCTCAATAATCACGCATACAATTATATATCCAAGGAGGTGTCCACACATCGTGTATTGCAGTGCAGTTCGTGAGAACACCAGAGAAGATTTGGAGGTTTGAAGCTACACGCTACAAAGGTATTAATTTAATCCTTCTAGCGTAAATTAATTAATTGTAGAACATAAAATAAATCGGTCAATCCTACAACGATGTATCCGATCTTCAATATTCTATGTTGTGGATCGGATAGGAATCGTGTTTCTAACAATTGGTATCAGAGCGTAGGTTTTGATTTTATTGTATGTTCTCCATTAATTAATTTAATTATGCATATAGTGTTGAGCGGCGTTTTAGGTTTACAATTTTATTATTGTTATGGATGGATATTTTAATTTTTATCGAACGATTTATGGCCTAGTTTTGATTGGTACAAATTTGTATTGTATTTTCGAGTTGTACACAAGGGGGTGGATTACGTCTCCATGTTTTTCCCTTGTTAGATTTTGAAATAGGGTACAAAATATGTAATTTTATTTGTAATTTTCGTATTTAGATGTAACTGAAAATTATCCAAATTTTCTGGGGTCAAACTGAAAGAAGTCAGGAGTTTAAATGAAAAGGGAGGGGTGGATGTTCATCTTCCCCAAATTTTGGGGGCTTTTCTGCAAAATTCCGCAAATCAACCATTGTAGCTTTGAATCTCCAAATAATCCAACCTGAAAGTTCACCAATGACATTCTGACCTTCCCAAACCAGCTGGGATGGTGGTCATCAGATCCCGACCTCCATTCTCAGATCAAAAGCGACGAGAAGGGTGTGGATGACGACAGCCGTTTTGACCTGAAACTCCGGCACAACAGGAAAATGGAGAACGACGGCGGAGGTCGTGGCCCATGTCGCTATCTATTCCGCCGTTCTCTACCAGCCAAGGCGATGGGACGACGAGCAGATGGTGGCGGCGGCGCATTTTTCCGACAGCAGCAATGGTAGTGACGGCGGCGGTAGAATTGGTGCAAAGGACTAGTGTTCAGACCACAGCCCTGGATCTGGACCGGATTTTTGGTCCGGGTCGGGACGGGTCTGTGGGTCTGGACCGGATCTAGTCTAGGGTTTAGGAGATGGACTGATTTTCTTAAATTGGGCCCAATTCACTAAATTTTATGTTGGGGAATTTTTAAATAAATTGATGGGCTAGATTTTTGGGCCTGTTGTTTTATTTGCTGCTGGACCATTATCATGGGCTGTTAAAAATATTCAATAAATTCATTCTGAGCTAGAAAAATTGCAGATGGCCCGTAAAATATTGGGTCGGGTTGTGGTTCAATTAGTTTTTCATTTTTCTGTAATTTTGAGTCTAGGATGGCCATAAATTTTTTCTTGTTTAATTATTGCTTATTATTTGCTTTGATTATGTTTGAAATTAATTGTCATTCACATAGCATGTCATATACAATTGTATGAACACCGCTCTAGGTACTAATTTATCATGCATATTCTTTATTTATTTTCTTTTCTAATTTAGAATTAGATTTGAGAATTAATAAAGTAATTAATATTTAATTATTTTGAGAGTCAAAATAATTTGGAAAATATTAATTGAATAAAACCCAAATTAGTTTTATAAAATATTAAGTGTGTGAGGGTTTATTAAATCCACGACTTCCTTTATTAGCTCATAAGTAAGAATTTATGTATGCCTCGTACTAACTCAATTAGTCTCCCTATAGGAGGGCTGCATTGTTTTTGGTTACTTGATTGGGCCCAATTATGGTAGTAAATTTTAAATTTCAATTAATTATGTTTATCCCATAGATACCATAATTAGTTGATAGTTTTAAAATTTATTAAAATAAAGGTTATACACTTAAATCAAAATATTGTAAGGACTTCCTATAATATATCCAAGCAATATTATTGAGGGACAAATAGATGTGATACTAAGTCAATATAGCATGAGATGCAAGATATTTGATTTAGTGGGAGATCCCAACCCAGCTTTAAATCAATATTTATCACTCCTATAGAGGGGTATGTCTTGATTTTGGGGTTTTAGGTAATCACATAATAATGTAGTGTATGGTCTACTTATTACAAGTTTTATTTCATGTTTTGAACATGCATTCATTTCATTCTATGCAAGCTCATATGTGTTGTTTTATTTCAGAAAAATGTCTTATAGCTCACTATCTGTGATATTGACTAAAAACCAACTAGTGGGAGACAACTACATTGATTGGAAACGTAATCTGTTACTTGTTCTCACTGCTGAGAAGTTGAAATTTGTGCTAACTGAACCTTGTCCCAAAGTGACCATGGAATCCAGTGATGAGGAACGTGAGGCTCATGACTAGTGGATTCATGCCAATGACATGGCTCGTTGTTACATTTTGGGTTCTATCTCAAATATGTTGCAACAGAGGCATGGAGACATGGAGACATCTGCTGAGATCATGGAGAGTCTTAAAGAGATGTTCTCTCATCAAGGAAGCCAATCACGTCAGGCTGCTATTAGAGCCATTATGACTGAGTGTATGAAGCCCGAGACGCCCGTTAGAGATCATATGTTAAATTTGATCGGAATGTTTAATGTGGCTGAGGCTTTAGGGGCTGAAATTGGTTCGGATACTCAGGTAGACATGGAACTGGAGACTCTCCCTGAGATGTTCTCCCAGTTCAAGGTCAGTTATAATATGAATAAGCTGAAAATGTCTCTGAATGAACTAATGAAAGAGCTCCAAAACGCTGAAAGCATTCTTAAGGCTCAAAATGGTGATGCTTTTGCTGTTGCTTCTATTGAACAATCCTCATTCAAGCCCAAAGGTAAGGGTGGAAAAAGGAAGAAGTCTAATAAGAAGGGCCCACAACAAACAACAAAGAAGGCTAAAACGGATGGAAAACCTAAGGGGAAGTGTTTTGGATGTGGCGAGAAGGGCCATTGGAAAAGAAATTGCCCCGTTCTCGTAGCTAAGAAGCAAGCTAAAGGTGAGTTATCCTTTATTGAGTCTTGTTTAGTGGTTGATTCTACGGATACTTGGATAGTATATTCTGGAGCCACTAACCATGTTTGCAATATTTTGCAGGGGTTCCAAGTAACTAGACAACTTAATGAAGGGGAGCATACTCTGAGGGTTGGCATAGGAGCTGTGGTTTCTGCAAAAGCTGTCGGAGTTATTTATCTTTATTTTTCAAATAGGAATTATTTGGTTTTAAGTGATTATTTTTATGTCCCGGACATTACTAGAAATTTAATTCACGTTGCTTTATTATTCAAACAAGGATATTGTGTTCATTTTTCATTAATGGCAGTCGATATTTCTTTCAATAAAGCGATTGTTTGTAAGGGGCATATGGATAATGGTTTATATATCTTAAAACCAACCAACAGCTCATTGCATCACACAGCTAAGCGTATATAGCTGTCTCCTTCTAATGAAACTTACTTATGCACTTAAGACTTGGTCACGTTAATCTTAATAGGATTCATAGACTAGTAAGGGATGGTCCTTTAAGTAACTTGAAGGTGGAATCCTTGTCTGTATGTGAATCTTGTTTAGAGGGTAAAATGACTAAGAGATCTTTTAAATATAAGGGATTCAGGGCCAAAGAAGTTTTATAATTAGTACACTCTGATGTATGTGGACCAATAAATGTTCCAGCTAGAGGTGGGTTAAGAGTATTTCATCAGTTACACAGATGACTACTCAAGATATGGTTATGTTTACCTAATGGTCCGCAAATCTGAAGCACTTGAGAAATTGAAGGAATTCAGATTGGAGGTGGAAAAACAATTAGGTAAGAACATAAAAACACTTCGATCAGATCGAGGTGGGGAGTATCTACCCAATGACTTTGGGACATACTTGACAGAGAATGGGATTTATCCCAATTGAGTGCACCAAGGACCCCATAACAAAATGGTGTCTCAGAAAGGAGAAACATGACCTTGTTGGTCATGGTCAGGTCTATGCTAAGCTTCTCAACTCTCAAAACTTCTTTTTGGGGATATGCCCTACAAACAACAATAAACTTACTAAACTTGGTTCCTTCTAAGTCTGTACCTAAGACACCCTGGAGTTGTGGAATGGGTGTAAGCCTAATCTAAGACATCTTCGGACATGGGGTTGTCCAGCACATGTGCTGAAAAGTGAGACGAAAAAGATGGAATCAAGATCAAAATATTGTGTGTTTATACGATATCCGAAAGGAACGAGAGGGTACTATTTCTATAGTCCTCATGATAAGAAGGTTTTTGTAAGCACAAATGCAACTTTCTTAGAGGACAAGTATATAGAAGAACGCGAATCCAAGAACAAGGTTCTTTTGGAGGAGATAAAGGAAAATATTCCTAGATCATCTGCTCCAGAGATTCGCACTGAACCTGTTCATGAATTCACGACTCTACCATCCGGTGTTGAATCCAGTGGGAGACATATGACAAATCCGCTAAGAATGTCTATGAGAGAATCAACACCTGAAATGGTAGAAAATCATGTTCCTAATGTTCAATCACCCCTAAGTGATGAGATGGACATTGAGGAACATGAGAAAAGAGAATCGTCTCCGATTGTAAACGAACCTATAGCGACTAGACGTGCGAAGAGGGTCATTCGACCACCTTCCAGACTTGTTCGATATGGAGAGTCTCTTGAGGCGGTCTTTGTTGAACAAGAGAAAGATCCTGCATCGTTTAGAAAGGCTATGGAAGATAAGGACGCTGATCATTGGAGAAGTGCTATGGATGAATTCCATGTACACTAACTCTGTCTGGGATCTTGTAGATAAACTTGATGGGGTAAAACCTATTGGGTGCAAATGGGTCTACAAGAGAAAGAGAGGAATATATGGGAAGGTAGAAACATTTAAAGCAAGATTAGTTGCCAAGGGTTATACCCAAAGAGAAGGAATCGATTACGAAGAAACCTTCTCTCCGGTAGCTATGCTTAAGTCTATTAGGATTCTCTTGTCCATTGTGGCACATTTCGATTACGAAGTGTGGCAAATGGATGTCAAGACTGCATTTCTTAATGGAAATCTTGACGAGAGCATCTATATGATGCAACCAGATGGTTTTATGCAAAAGGATCAAGAGCATAAAGTATGCAAGTTGAAAAGGTCCATTTATGGACTAAAACAAGCGTCTAGATCTTGGAATATCAGATTCAATCAAGCTGTGAAAACTTATGGCTTTGATCAGAATCCTGATGAATATTGTTCTATAAAAAAAAAAGAAGACAAAAGAGTAGTTTTTCTCGTGCTGTATGTGGATGACATCCTTTTGATTGGAAATCATGTCGGAATGTTAACATCGAAAAAAACTGGTTGGCACAACAGTTTGATATGAAGGACTTGGGAGAAGCAAACTATGTTTTGGGAATCCAGATCTTACGAGATAAGAAAAACAGAAGGATTGCTTTGTCCCAAGCTTCATACATCGACAAGATATTGGTGAGATTTGCTATGCAAGATTCCAAGAAAGGCCAAACGCCTTTCAGACATGGAATTCATTATCACGGGAGCAATCATCTGAGACTCCTAAATATGTGGAATACATGAAACGGGTTTTTTACACTTCAGCAGTAGGAAGTCTCATGTATGCTATGCTATGTACTCGACCAGATATCTATCATGCTGTTAGGATAGTCAGTAGATATCAGTCGGACCGAGGTCCCGAACACTGGATTGCTGTTAAACATATTCTCAAGTATCTTCGAAGAACTAGAGATTATATGTTGGTTTATTCAGCATCAGATTTGGTGCCTGTGGGATACACTGATTCTGATTTTCAAGCTGATAGAGACTCTCGAAAGTCTACGTCAGGGTCAATATTCACACTTGGTGGCGGTGCTGTTGTTTGGAGGAGCATAAAACAGTCTTGTATTGCTGATTCCACTATGGAAGCTGAGTACGTGGTAGCTTGTGAAGCAGCCAAAGAAGCTGTTTGGCTTAAGAATTTTTCGCAGAGCCTAGAGGTGTTTCCTCCCGCGTCACAAAGTATTCCTTTATTTTATGACAATAGTGGAGCTGTGGCAAATGCAAAAGAGCCTAGAAACCATCAACGCGGGAAACACATTGAGCGGAAGTATCACCTCATAAGGGATATTGTTCAGAGAGGAGATGTGACGGTGTGTAAGATTGCTTCTGCAAAAAATCTTGTTGACCCCTTCACAAATGGTTTATCGGCCGATGTATTTGAGGGTCATATTAGAAATATGGGCATACTAGACATCTCTCATTTACTCTAGGGCAAGTGGGAGAAAATGTTTGATAGTATGAGTGACCTTATTGTTTTTACTTAGATGCCCTTGAGTAAATTTTATCTTATTTGTTTTTGACATTTTGAAATAAATTTATAAGTTGTTCTTTTGATTAATTCTTTATGAGCTTGCATGTGTCCATGGATGGTAGATATATTTAAATCGAGTGTTTGAGTTGTTCAACACAGAAAGATTCGGTTTCTTATTCGATCCGTAAATATTTTTTGTCCGCGATCAGTAAATACTTTTGGACAATTTATTTTAATAAGATCGTCTCAATTTCATTAAAGTTTATCTTTGACTTGGTAATGAAATTGAGGATACATGTATGGTGTATTGGACAGGACCACATGAAATTTAAATTGTGTTTTGACCGTACAATTTAAAATTCATTGATTGACGTATATTTACCTTAATCCTGAGTGAATAATGTACCTTTATTACCAACTGAACATTTTTTGAGACACCAAAGAGTGAGATTATTATATTGATCAATATCTCGTTGTTTTGAGAATTAAAGTGAAGTGATAAAGAACATACACTTACAATATTGGAATCATTCACCTATTTAATAGGCATGATCAGGATCTCACGGGTTCTTCTATGAACAGTAAATCTAAGCTCAGTATTCGATATTTGTTGTTGAATCACATTGTATGACAAGGCTGTCAGATAGAAGATGAGGTTGAGATTGACAAGTGTTTGAACATAGGCTTATTGGTCATGGTAGCCTATTGCAAATACTTTAGTTGATTGAGGGGGGCAATATGTTGGATCGATCAATCAGAGGATAATAATTCTTGATATATTGCTTCAATAATTCTGATTAAATTAGGAGTGCAATTATATTCTTTTAGTGGAATAGAATATAATTAATAAATTAATATGATAAGTCAAGAGTTGACCGAGTCATAATTAATTTACTAGAGCTTAATTTAATTGGGTCCGATCGGGTCCCTTCGATGACTCAATATGAACTAGAATAAATTATAGAGATTATAATTTATTATTGCAATACAATAAATATGTTGGATATTGATAGATATATAAGATGGAGATATCCAGATCTCTTATATCTATCAGGATATGTTACTTGGAGAAAAAGAAATAATGTGACATTATATATATTATAAGTCAAGGCAATTATTGACTAATTCTTCTCAATAATCACGCATACAATTATATATCCAAGGAGGTGTCCACACATCGTGTATTACAGTGCAGTTCGTGAGAACATCGGAGAAGACTTGGAGGTTTGAAGCTACACGCTACAAAGGTATTAATTTAATTATTTTAGCGTAAATTAATTAATTGTAGAACATAAAATAAATCGGTCGATCCTACAACGATGTATCCGATCTTCAATATTCTATATTGTGGATCGGATAGGAATCGTGGTTCTAACAGATGGTGCTAAAGACTGGTTGAGTTCATTAAGAACCAAACCGTAACCCTTTTTTTCCACATACTTTGGTTTTCAACCATGTTTGGGGAGTGGGTGGTAGGTGTACGGATTTGGCCGCTTGGAAAAAGTTGATTGGACCAAATTGGAACGAGAAATGTGGCACTGGTTATTGATGAAAATATTTGGTCAAAAATTTTGAAAATGGAGAGCATGGTAGGCTTTTGAAGCAAAATTAAGCTTGCATTCAAAACTTGTGATCAAAATTTTGCAAAAGTGAGCTTTTGAGCCTTAAAAAGATACTCCCATTTTAGGAGTAATTCAAATCTTCTTTCGGCGTGAAAATTCATTGAATGCATGTATTCGTCTCCAGAATAAAAGTCTCCTATTAGGGCTCGTCTGTGCCTTAAAACCAT
Source organism: Ajuga chamaepitys (assembly GCA_958295605.1). Lineage (NCBI taxonomy): Eukaryota > Viridiplantae > Streptophyta > Magnoliopsida > Lamiales > Lamiaceae > Ajuga > Ajuga chamaepitys. The sequence goes on along the minus strand of OY282500.1, from coordinate 49,432,010 downwards.
GCTGGAATGGACGGGTATGTGTAGACGAATTCTTTTGTTTCTCGAATTCCTTTAACCTACAAAATATGACTAAAAATCCTTAAAAAGCGCATCGAATCATACAAATAGAGAAAATCAATCTGATAATACATTTTTACATGTTATTGGACTTAGACACATCAAATAAATGCAATTTTAAACAAAAATTACAAATTTTTAAATGGATGTAGATACAATCATTTTGACGTTCATCAAGTTCACTAGTAGATGCTTGGGAGTTTTTCATGTTCATAATTGTGAGCTTGTGACGATTTTGCTCGGCTACTCATATATCTTACCTCTATTTTTATTAGTTTGGTTTCTCCTTGTTGAAGGGTAAAGAGATTCCCATTGGCATTTAATATACTTGTACAACAAAGAGTCGTTGTTGTCTTTTAGTTTTGGGTATGACACAGTGGATACGACAATTTCGGTCTATAGTCATGCTTTTGGTTTTGTCATGATACATGTCTTCACGTTATTACTTAGTCAGTACAAGAATATCATTTACCTACACTGGCTACCTTTGAATTTTGAAATCGCTGACTTGGTGACTGCTTGTCTTACTGGCTAATTTTTGCATGGTGTAGTGTACGATCCTGGATGCTACATGCATTGGAACATGCTTCCAGCTAACAGTTGTATGTGTACTTTACACTGGCTTGCGCATAATCATCTTACATTAACTGAGACTATCTTTCAACATCGGATTTTCTTGCTGCTTGCTGCTGATGACTGATGTATCTCTTGTTGTGTTTTCTGTCTAAGCAAAAACTAGCCCTATCTATTACGATCGATTATAGAACGTTTGGGAACACTAGCTCTTACTACAATGCGGTTACATCATAAAAATTAAACTTAATTTTTTCTAACAAATACTAAGTAAAAAATTATTTTCAATTCTTCTAATCTCCTCAATCTAGTCTCTCTCTCTTTAAAAAACCCATTTCCCCTGCTGCTTCTTTCCTAATCTTTCCACGTGGGAGGATAGGGAAATGTAACATGTTTGACTTTTGTTAAATCATTCTATTTCATCTCTCTTCATGAGAGCTTTTCAGTCTCTCTTCAATAGAGTTTTCGTCCCCCCTTAATAAGTGGGAATATTTGTCCCTGAAATAATAGAAGTTTTATTTTTTGTGGTGTCCATTTTAAAATTTCAGTCTTCCTAGAAATTTCAAATTTGATCTGTTCATTTCTTGGGGCTTCACCAGACGATTAGTGACAAATCCGAGATCAAATATTTTTGTACACAATTTATCCAGGTGCAATTGCAATTTATCTAATTACTTACGAGTATAAATTTGTATAGGTCTAAATCTAGTAATCTCGTGCTTTAGTTATTTCATATTACTTTAAATTGTTTTGATTGTTTCTTGTCAACCATTGTTTACTCATTCTTATAATTTAATGATTTAGTTGTCTTAAGAAAACCTTTTCAACAAGAGCTTTTTTAAATGGTGTATATGTAAATACGATTATGATGATTTTTTTTGTATTAAATTCTCTTGGATCCCAACTTCAATAACGATTAATAAGATATTTTATAACTAAATTTTATTATATTGACGATTTTTCTTATTACTATTTCTTTTCACTAAAAATAATAATTTGTGGAAAAAAAATAATATTTCTTTTAAGTTAAACCGTAGAACTATTGTGTTTGACTAAAAAAGTTGGTTTTTATTTTTCTAACTAAAAAAACATGTATTGAAACATAATAGTTTTTGGACAAGATATAATATATTTTGAAGATTATTCCAAAAGTATAAGTCGCCGGTGTCAGATATTTAAAATCGGCCGAAAAAATAGTCATCGGCGGCAAAAAAATGATTAAATCTGGACCAATTCCGAAGTTGTGGGACTAAGCTAAATTTTTAACTTTTTTGGGATCAAAATTATATGAGTAAAGGGGCCAAAAATAATTTTAGCCCAATTATTAGCATCACACAAATATTTTAATCAGCAGAATAAAATTATGGAAAAGCAAATTTGAATTTAAAACAATTAGAATATAGATAGAAGAAGAGGCAAATCATTAAAACATTGACTAATTTGGATATTACCTTTTTGAGTTTCAATATTCCGCATTGTCAAATTAAGGAGTTCTTGAAAGTCAAAAGAAATGTGAAAGATGCAATGAATAAATAAATGGGGTTGGGTCAGTTAGGTTCCTTTTATTTCAAATCAATCAAATTCTTTAGTTTGAAGTTTGAACTCGTAAGAAGAGTGAACCTAGAGATGATTTATACTTGATATGGACTAATGTTTGCAGGCCCATTGGCCCACTTTCGAAGGGGACTTATCACAACACTAGGCCTATCACACTATGATTTGATCTTTATCTAACCATTTTCAAGTTTCCATTTTTATTAATTTTCATTTGGTTTGATCAATATAGGTCAATCATTTCCCTAAAACAATAAATAAATAAATCAATATGTCAATCATTTCAGCTAGTCCAATTGGAAATATCAATTAGTGATTTTATGGCTAGCTATGATAGCAACTCTAGTAATTAGGGGTAAGTACATGTCTCGAAATAATTCAATCCGCATCGAATCTCGGATCAAGAGTATTTCGAATTGATAATATATATTGATATTTGACTTTATTTATATTAGACCGAGTCGAACGTTTTTTATTGTCAAACCGAACTATTTAGAATAGAAGAATCGAGTAGAACTCATTTCAAGGAAATATTATTTAATTCATTTTAGTGATATTGATATCGTGTTATTTTGATATCCATCTAATACATTTTTTCTATATTATGATGTTTAATATATCAATATAAATTTTATTGAATTTTATTTGTATAATACAACTCGGATTTGGATTTCATAAAAAAGTAGTAATTAATGATAGAGTAAAATATTTATAGTGAATATTATTCTGAACAAACTTAGATGTATTGTTTATATATATTAATCAGTTTAACTATTTATAATTTATATAAGTAATACATTACACATAATATGTTTATATTGAACAATTTATTTTTTCTTAGTCCAATTTACTAATTAATAAAATTTATTTGTTATATCAATATTTAGTTATTCCCATATATAATAATAGAATTCCTAAACCAGACTTCGAAAACTTGACGTACACGGAATTATCAACACCATTGGTTCTGTTCTTATTTGATTCTTTATCTTTCTCGTGTAATCTTATTTTTGTCTTTAGGTCAATTATGATTTCGTTGTACTTAGTCATATTTATAATCTTACTTCTTCGCTTTCATATTCCATCTTTCTCATATTGTTTGCAACTATTTATAACTAAAGATGATGAAACCCCATGTAAGAGGTAGATTTTATTTGTAAGTATACAAAAAAAAAGTTTATTAATGAACGCTAATTAATAACTTTATAATTTAATGCTATTACTTTTTAGATGAGACACCCACATTAGTAACTTATAATGCTTATTTTTATAAGCTAAGGTTTGAGACTTGTTCATTGATATAACTTATAAATTCAGAGAGTATGATATTATGTTAGACAATGCAATACTATAATTATTTCATGGATTCTGTTTGATATCAATGTTTTCTTTAAATTTAAAATTAACCATAAAAAATCGAAAAAGTTTTGAACATCCGGACCGAACATATCTGATCTTTGAAAGGAACCGAACCAATAAGCCGAGCGACTCTGGAGATTTGATTTTTGAAATCCCTAAAAGTATCCGAACTTGGGTTCGGTTCCAAAGATTTTCAAATCTCCAAGCCGCTCCAGACCATGCTCACCCGTACTACTAATAGACCCATCGATTCAGGACATGGTTTCTAATATGTGTTTACCTAGCTTTTTACCAAGTACCAACTGTAGTACCCTAAAATATTTTTCTATTATTTAATTTCATAATATTATTAACATGCATCCATATATAATAACAGGATCTATCATCGATTTGGAACTTTGGTTCATTAGGCGTGCATTCATGTGTTGAACGCCCGACAATTCAGTCATAGCAACGGACCTGGTTGTCCCCGCTTCCCTTGCTCTGCAGTTATTAGCATCAGATTCGCTTGGTCCTACTCAGCATGCACTGCTCGTTGTCGATTTTGCACAGGTTATGTTTGTTTCGCACACCGGGTGCTGAGATCATGCCCTGCTCCTTCGAGTGTTTTGTCTTGCACTCCATGTGCATGCTTTATAGCCCCGCTCCCTCATGTGTTCTGCCTCGCAGACTATGCGCCCATGATCTTTTGGCCATTTCTAGTCTTCTTCTACCGGTTTGTGGGAGCTTCGGCTTTTATTGTTTGCCTAGTTTTGGTTTTTTCTATTTTCTGCTTTCCGTAGCATTTTCTAGCTTTTTAGCTTTGTTAAAGCGTTAAGGCTTGCTATTTTATTATGTTACTCTTTGTTTTCTTTTATTTTCTATACAAACAACTATTTAATATTATTAACGTGCATGGGTGAATAATTAGGCGTTATATTACTTTCTTACATTTTTCAAACTTTTGAGCTTTGATATGTTTTTTCTAAGAGTGCTTGAAAATCATTAAGTTATAAAGTTAAGCCCAAAATTTAATTTTTTAAATTATTGGGCTCCAGCTAGTTATAGTATCTTTTTAAGACAATATATTTGGGTCTCAAGTCATTACTTTAAGATTCGGAACACGACCGTTAATTGGCTTAGATATTTTTGAGCTTAAAATGAGGAGTCTTTATAAAGTGCAATTAAGTATTACCAATAATTATATCCTAAATTACAGATACCAATTAACCATACTCCTAGCTACAATTGACATTATCGACGAAGATGGATTTAAATTGGAACAATAGTTTTTTTGAGAATCATGCTCGTGTTAAACTATTATATTATGTTATAGGGAAAGTTAGTGGGGTTAAGGTTCACGAATGGTTACAAGTATAATTTTCGTAGTGATAATTATTCTTTTTATCGTAATTTCTTGCCAACGGTAAACTGATGAACGTAAAAACGACTGTTTCGTACATGCATTTCTAGTACATATTTTTATTTGGAATTGTGCTTATTTGATGTGTCTTTGTAAAATATATAAAAATATATTTTTTGAGTCATTTCTTTATGATTTGATGTGCTTTTGGGTATTTTTTAGTCATATTTTGTAGGTAAAAGAAATCTGAAAACCAAAGCAATCATCTCCACTTACCCATTTATTATGGCATGTATTATGAGTTACAAAAAGGCCCAAGTTAGGCCCGAGCCTAGCTCAACTCAAAGTTCATTGAGTCACGAACAAAAAATTATAAAGGGACCGAAAAGAGAAAATGAGAGGAAATGATTTAAAACAACAAAAAAGGAAGAGACATGCAAACGGGTATGCCATATCCTCCTCCCCAGTACTAGTACCTGCCAGTCACCGGTATCGAGCACTGATATGGGTCACTGGAATATGCCTTGCGCGCGCCCGTGTGTGGATATCGGTTGCAACCCATCGCAACTTCGAATTTTGATTGTATCTCCCTTGCTCGATGTCGGATTCGGAAATACAAGTGCCTATAGAAAGCTAACGAAGAGATCTATAATTTTGTAGAAGGAGCTGATAGCCAATTCTGAGCTGTTTCTTCGTAGAATTATCCAGAGGCTCGATCCGGTTACTGCCCAACACTTCGACCCAAGCCAACACTCAACTAATGCTCCATTTTTATTCTCTTGCTTGTTTACCCTCACTTAAAGGGTGTTTCTTCAGATATTGTAGTCTTTTGACTTAACTAGAGTTAGGGAGTATATATATATATATATGTGTGTGTGTGTTTATGTGTGTGTGTGTGTGTGTGTGTGCGTGTGTGCGTATATAGGTTTTCCTTTTACTTTTCATTTTGTATTTATTACTTGCTTCCCTCTTCTTGAATGGTTACTTCATGTTATTGCTTGATGATTCTTGTTATTCAATGATTTATGAGTAGTTTATTGTGATTTCCTAAGGTTGGGAGTAGTCCAACCCTATGATTATGGAATATTAGCATTGTATGTGTTGATTTTGGGGAAATTACGATTATAATTGACATTATGGGAATGTATGTCTTATGCCCTAGGAATAGCTAACCTAGTGTATTGAAGGTCCTCCTTGGCAACCCCGGAGTGACAATATGAGGACCTGTATCATAATTGTCTGTCTTGATAGATGCCTTACTGCCATGTCTTTGAACAATATCACTTGGGGTGGAGAATAAGAGTGTTATTAGTTATATAGGGTCATTCTCTTCTCTTTCACCAGTCTACAATGTGTCTAGTCGAAATGAATTCTTTATAATGTGATAGCATGCTCCATTCCCTCTTGTTGAACTATATAGATTTATGACTGAGACACATGAGTTTTCTCGTAGCCCATTATCAATTCGCATATGCCAATCTGCTATCTCATGCTCATGTGAGACATTTTCTTTGGAAATTCGTCTATCAAATCTCAAGCTCTTTTTAGTTATTTTTGTTAGCTTTTATTTGCATTTTTATAATGGAACAATCTAACCTAGTTAATGATTTTTCTTAACTTAATTAATTGAATGACCGGTTTGTGTGTCCTTTACAAGATATACTGCTAGGAAATTAATTTTTAGTTTTGATTATGGAAAAACCTCATGTAAGGTAGTAACTAATACCTCTAGAAATTATGTAAATCTTGTAATAGACAGGGCTAGTTCTACTTAGGTAAAAATTGAAGCAAGCAAGTAGCAAGCAGCACAAGGTTACTATGAGCAACAAATCTTGAATTGCAGCAAGGAACAAAGACTGCGGTGAACATGCTGCATGGTTGCTTATGCCCATCTAGCATACAATATTTCTTGTAGTAGGGAAGGTACACCCAGCAATAAAGCAGACGTCTTGTCCACAAGTGCAAAAGTCAAAGTCATGAATTTTCAAATTCAAAATATAGCTAGTGGAAATAAGGTTTAAACCTTTGGTGACTAACCCATTACATGGGGACACGCAGCCTGACGAAAAGTAAAAGGTACACTTGATACTGACACAAAGCCACAACCACTCTGACCAACTCCCTATGAAGAAAGCACAAACGACTCTTTATCGTACGAGTACCATTAAATGTCAATGGGATTATTTCTGTCTCTTCAACAAGAAGAAATTCCAACTGCTATAAATAGAAGGAGATGGAAGACAAAGAGAGGCTACATAGCTTTGATATTCAATCACTGTTTATGCAAAGTATACCAGAGCAACATAGCAAGAAGCAAGTAGGCGAGTGATGAACCATATGTTGCATTCCTTCTCAAGTCAAGTTAGCTCTCAAGCTCTCTCCGGTCCTAATCCTATTTTAAACCAGGAAGATTGCCCACATCTACACTGCATTACAAGTTTAGAGGAAACTACCATAAGTTGAAGAAAAAATTTCATTAAAATAATCTCACAAAAGCTTTTTGAAATGAGGAGTTTTCGTTTGAATCAGGGATTCAAAGTAGAGTTGTGTTCTCAGGGAACGTGTTGTACACTAGAGGCTTAGCCTTCCGAGGATAGACAAAAACTATTGTAACGAGCTAAGTTGGACTTAGACTTCGGCGTAGCTAAGTTGTAGCTGTGTGTAAACATCTTAGTGAAATTTTCCACTGTGTGAGGGAAGAGTGGACGTATAAAGATTACTCCCACCTTCGAATCACTATAAACTTTGTGTCTATTTTCATATTGCTTTTTATCTATCGTTGCTAGGCATAATACTTATCTACTGCATAGAATTGTAAGAAAACTTATTTGCATATTCCTCTGGAGATAAAACTCCCTTGACAATGTTTACTGCAAGCTACTTATGTCCAGTCCGCTTTGTGCACATTGCTTAGTACAATCTTACTGTATTAGCTTTGCTACAAGAACCAATTTCTTGCAGTAAGCAGCATACTCGTGCTAAAGTATTTAAAAAAGAAGAAAACGAGTTATAGGTTTATTCACCCCCACCCCCCTAAACCTCTACCACTCTGGACCAATATATACTACCATTGTTGATTGATTGTACGCTTGCAACCTAGGAAACGTACTACTCATAATGGATTAGGCACATTTTCTCCGAAATGTCTATAACCTCATGGGTAGTTCTTGATTAAGTAATTGATTAATAGTTTTGTATTTTTAATGAGTTTTTTTATCCATTTATATTTCATATGGATTCATGTATTACAATTCTAGACTACATGCATGAATTCATCTCAGAATGATTGTTCGACAATTGAGTTTTTTTCCTTATAAGAATTGGTTATTTCCTTTTATTGGACAAATATTTTATTGGACTACATTGCTCTGTTATTATAAGAACTTGAAAAACTTTAACCTTATTACTAACAATTGATACTTTCATTTTATTCTTTTAAATTTAATCAGATTTGATAGAGATATGTTGGTGCCACATGATAGAGGTTTAGATAGGGGGTGAATAAACCTCTACTTTAGCCGATTTTTACTTTTCAAAATACTTTGAGCAAGGGGTTGTTGTCTGCTGTAGGAAATTGGTTCTTAAAACAAAGCTACAACAGTAAGTTCCTTTTGAGCAGTAAGCTTACATCAGACTGTTCAATTGGTCCTTACAACAAGCAATGCTTAGGGGGAGTTTTATGTGGAAAGCTAAATTATTTTCCAAGACGATGCAGTAAGTATATAGTATGTTACAACAACATTAAAAAGATATAAGAAAACACACACCATTTTATAGTGGTTTAAAAGTGGGGGTAATTCTTCTATGTTCACTCTTCACTCACACAGGGAAAATTCACTAAGTTATTCACACAGTACAATCTTAGCTACACCGATGTCCAAGTACAATTTGCCACCTTAAAGTAGTTTTTGTGTACCCTTGGAAGGCTACTCCTCTACTCCACAAGTTCCTTAGAACTAAATCTAGTCTAATTTGAATTCCAGATTCAGCAGAACACTGCCAGTTAAAAACCACTCATTAGAGAAGGTTTAATGAAAATGTTATCCTCAACTGGAAGCTGCCTCTAAACTTGAAGATCAACTTTGAGATATGGGTAAGCTTTCTTGAACAGAAGGATTAGGAGCAAGACAAAGTACTTTTTGAGATCTAGCTTGCTTTGTTGAAAGTCTTGTTGCTGCTTGAGAATCTTCGCTTGAGTAGTAGTTGATTTACTGCAGCGTTGCTACTGTGCTCTCTTAACTAAGCTCTTATTTGTTTTTTGAATGATTGCAAGTAATGTATACATAGAAGCTCATAAATGATAGCTTGAAAATAGTAGGTTAGTTTCTCAGTTTCAGTGTTTTCTCATTCTTAATCTCTTTATATTTATAGCAATTGGGATTTCTCCTTGTTGAAGAGATAAGGAGTTTCCCATCGACATTTAATACTCTCCGTATGACTTCTGGATATTGTTGTCCTTTCGGTGAGATTAGGACAGCGAAGGTGTGGCTTTATGTTAGGGTTGCAGAGTTATTTTTACTTTGTCGAAACACGTGTCTACACACGATTGTTTAGTCGGTACAAGAATTTCTTCTTTTCTCTACTCGCTATATTTTTTAATCTTCCAAATTCTAACTTTGAATTCAATGCCCCCCTTTTGACATGGTTGTTATGTATCTTTGCTACATGATCCTGACTTAAAGAAGTTGATCTTCCTTACATCAGACATTGTTATACACTACACTAGTATAAGCTTCAATGCTGTATGATCTTTGCAACCTATGTTTCTTACTTCCTACAATAGGCTCCTTCTCGTATGCTTCCTTGATGATCTTGTTGAATCTCGTGTTGGGACTTCTGCTTAAATAGAGCTAGCCTTATCTATTACAAAGACTACAAATATTTGGGTGCACTAGTTCCTATCTTACAACATGGTTTTTTCATCATCAAACTATACATATATTTTCTAACAAGATATATTAGAACATTCCTAAGGAACTTTGAGATATCATAAATACAGAAGTTCGAGGTACGTTTATCTCTCACCTGGAATATGAGTAGCTTGAAATGAATATATATATATATATATATATATATATATATATATATATATATATATATATATATGTTTATTCTAAGTACTTATGTTGTTTGCTTCAACTATTGTATATGGTTTAGTAAGTATATCTCTCGCTACAATATGAGTAGCTTGACTTTATTATTGTGCCAATCATGTGAAATTTACTTGAGCCTGTAATATTATTTATGTCTATTATGTGACATTTGTGCCTAATATGTGAAGTTTGTGTGAGTTATTTTATATGGTTTAGTTAGACCAAATTTTATTATGTTTTATTGGGATTTTATACACGCTTAAGGTCGATATATAAGCATTTTGTAAGAGATTTTAGTCCATATCTAATATAAAGCTACGTTTTGCAAAAGTATAATATTATTTAGTATTTTTTTTACGGGAAGGACTGGTACGAGGGCTGTGAGATCTCCCACTAAGAAATTTTCGGTAATTATACCACCTAGTAATATGTTCAAAGCACTGACATTGCTCGCTTATAAGTTCATGACTTCTAGACCGCTTTGCATATAATTAGTTCAAGGCTCCAAGACCGTCCTACCAGTTTTCAATTGCGCACATTGGTACCATGTCCGGACCCCTTAGTAGTTTTTATTACATTTAGAACATGAGATAATATTAGAACTTGAGGAGATATACGTCGATCTTATATTAAAAAAAAGTTATAAGACAGTATTTTATTTTCTAGGACTAGTACCAGGGCACCAAGACCGCCCGCTAAGGAATTTTTCGGTAATTAGACAACCCATTTATGACCGCCTCTTCAGTTTATGTGCCCAAAGGTACCATATCCAGGTCTTAGTATTTTTTATTTTATAGTATATAAGTTGAATGATTTTCTAGTATGTCAATTAAGTTTTACACTAAAAAAATTATTTTTTTAGGAACAACAATTTTCTTGATATCTTATTGTATTTTCTTATTGAGGAATGTTGAATTTAATGGACATTATGTCTATGGTGTATGGGAATATGCAATATCAAGTATATTGTTTGCAACTATTTATTGAGTTATCATATCTACTTGTATTATAAACTTGTTTCCTCTTATGAATATATTTCATGAAAGTTGCTTGCCTGGTATTTATAAAATAAATTTCATGGAAGTTTTTGGTAACCAAAAAATAAGGATTTTATGTTTTATCCTTATTGGCGAACACTTGTAACTCTTTATGACCTATAATCTTGGTTAAAACTATGTTTTTAAATATTTTATTAAGTTTTTACACTCATTGTTCACAATGTGTAAATTTTGTTTCTATATATATTATTATACTTAGTGATTGAACCTAACAAATGCATTGTAGTACTCATTAATCTTCTCAAGTTAAGAGACATAAGTAAGTGTATGCCCCCATCTACTTCATATACTTTGAACACAACTATTAGATTTGGTTGAAGTGTGTTAAAGTTTAAATATTTAGTTACTTTGTGAGCTTTTTATCATTTAAAAACTATGAATTAGGAATGTCTTACCTATTGATGCTCATAACAACGACCCAACACTAAGCTTTGAGATGAATGAATGTGACATCTCCTTATAATTGAATTTTCTCAAATTATTTCTTGTTTATTCTTTTTCTATACTTTCTTTTCTTTTGTAGGTTATATATATATATATATATATATATATATATATATATATATATATATATATATATATATATATATATATATATATATATATTTTCGTACATCTGCACCTGCGGTTCATTTGTTAATTCAAACTCTTTTTCTTCTACATGTTTCTTTAATAGCAGGCCTTTGTGAAAATATACAACAAAATAACAATACTTCAACAATTGCAACTTGTTTAGCTATTGAATGGTCTTTCGGGAACATGCTCTGCCATGTTAATTTGATTGGACTTTGCCTCACTTCAGCAACTAGAAGCTGCAAAGTAGAGTTTTTCATATTGAAGTTCCTTGTTGTATCGTAGAAATTATGGTTGAGAATTGAGGTGCTTGTTGTTGTTACTAGACATGATGAATATAAAGATAAGGATACAAATTTTATATCACCATTTGATCAGCTGATGAATACCAAAATTATATTTTTATATTCAATGGTGCATGTAAATGAATTGATATTTTTGGTGAAATTGTAATTATGTAATATTAGTTGAACAAATATAAAAGTATAGTTGTTTCTTTTAAAAATTATTAGTTTCTTGAGAAAAAAATATAAACTTTATTGAGTTATTTTAATTATATTTTTATAATAAATGTAAAATATAAAGCTAGAAAAACTCATTGGTGAGTGACATTTAGATAGTTAAGTTATTATATTATAACCGGAAAGTAGTGGTATTAGTGATGGGAGGTGACATCATTATAAGAACATTTTAGTGACAGTAAATTAGTTCTTACTATTTAATTATTAGTCAAGGGATCATATTCTGTCATTATTTACTTTTAACTATTGAAGTAGTAGTTAAGGGCCATGCCGGAAAAAATTACATCATTAAAAGTCTTTTATGATAGTTTTTTTTCTAACCACGGTTTTTCCTCTCATAAAAAATGTTTGTGTTGCAGTTGAAGTCATCTACATATTTAATATTTCTCTTATTGCATGCCATAGTTCCTTAGGTGACTTTTAATTAAACAATACACCTAGTTTATGCAAGAATAATGTGTCACCTCAAATTCATTAGGGCATTGACTGTGGTTTCTACTTTTTCACACATACATCGTCATTGGGGTCGTTGATGATATGATCATAAGAGTAGTTCTTGTAGGATGCAGTTCTTTTTTTCATGGAAATAATTTTTAGTTAAGAATATCCATTGTGGTAATTCAATTCCTTTTGAATCTAGTAATTTAATTTTGGATCTATTTCGATTAAACATTTCCTTTGGATTAGATTTTGAAACCAACGGTCACACATTATTTTCCGATGCTTTGTAAAAATAATTTATCATGTTTGTACAGATTTTTGTAGCTTCCACAGAATTTTCTTTATCATGAAAATATATAATTTATAATGCATAATTGACAAACAAGATTTTTTCATAGGAAAATGTGCTTAGAGTCGAGTTTATATTGTGCATTTATACGTTCTAAGCTCCCATTTATCCTACATTATTGTATTTTCTGTCTTGTGTTGAAAAAATCGTATTTAAGTGTTTTTCAGGTAAAAAAGGGGATAATCGGAATGACTAGAGGAAAAGACGAAGGAAAAGGACAAAAAGAAAAGAGAAGAGTTGTGTGGCCCAGTTATATTGCACACGACCCGTGTGGGAGTCTAGGCAACTTTGGAAGATTTCAAGTTCACACGACTAGGTCGTGTGACACAGAACAAACTCACACGATCCGTGTGAGAGTCCAGGGAGAGCCTCAAGTCCAAGAAGATACGGATGCTCATATTGTCAAGGCGCTCGATGCTTGGAACCACTCCGATTTCCTGTGTAGGAATTATGCGATGAAATGTTAGGTCGATTCGATGTACAAGATTAAGGATGTTGGGGCCAAAACATTCATTATTAGATGTTTCCTTGACAACAAGATGGTAGATTCGAGGACGGTGATAAGTCAAGTGCAAGAGCTTCAACTTATCTTGGACAAGATTCAATTTGGAGAAATGCAATTGAATGAGACTTTCCAGGTGTGTGCTATTATTGAAAAGTTTCCACCTGCATGGAAGGGTTTAAAGAACTACTTGGAACATAAATGTAACGAGATGAATATCGAGGAAATCATTGTTAGGATTTGTATAGAAGAGGACAATAGAGGTTCAAAACTCATTGCACATAATTATTATCCTACACCGAAAATTTACCGTACACTTATTGCTCGTTCTCTTCTTTGATTCTCCACCTTTCTCGTGAACTCACATTTTTCTCTTGAAGTCAATTTTGATTGCACTGTGTTTTATAGTCTATCTTTCCATATTGTTTGTAATTATTTATAACAAAAAAGGGAGCACGTGTATGAGACAAATCTTTTTGAAAGTATACAATAGAGCTTTATAGATTAAAAATAATCGAAAATGTCCAAAGAGATTAGTGATAGCTGATAACTTATAATGTATTGTTATTTCTTTTTCGATGAGACACCAACTTCATTAACTTATGAATGTTTTTATAAGTTAGGACTTGAAACTTGTCTTATTTTTTAAGACAACATTATAATTTTTTTAAAGAATATGATATTATTGTAAAGACAACATTATAATTTTTTCATGCATTTGTTAATAAGATTAGAAGGAATAGCTCCGAAGAGCTCCAAATAACCGGACCGAACATATGCATTCTCCGGAAGGAACTAAATCGATCAACAGAGCGGTTCTGGAGATTTTATTATGGAAATTTCCGAGCTTTGGTTAGGTTGTAGAGATTTGAATATATCTGAACCACTCCAGACTGTGCTCACCTCTACTCAAGATATTAGTAAAATACTGAAGGTGTGTCATTTGGAAATTTACGTTGTTGTCTTTTTCGCTATTTTACCTATGTCTTTCTCGTTTCTTCTCCAAACTTGGTCTTAATTGAATTTTGACTTTGAAATCATACTTTTTTCTACTAAACGAGCACACAAGTGAAATGCCACAAGATAACATAATTAAACACAAAACGATCAAGCATGCAATTGCTATCAAATTCTTCGTCTAAATGAGCCTAAAAGCATGCATACACAATTTAGTAACTACAATGTGCTAACTTTAAAGTGAACTTAAGGTATGCTTCTACATTGGGTTCTTATACAACCATAATATAAATATTCTAACTATGCTTCCTAATAGGCACTTTGTGACGGTTACGACTCCGAGCTCTTCAGTTGGCATCACCTAAAAAATGGTGGTTGTGAAAACATGAGTTTTAGACTCAGTAGTTAAAACTGTCTAATATAATGAAACTTCATCATATATGCATGCCCGCCTGAATTATGTTTTGCCTACCCTTTACCGGCCGGACTCTCAACACATTATCCTTCATATTAACCCATAGCTGGTTAATAGCCATATTATATTATGTTCCCTTAATGCATGGCTCGTTTATTTTATAAACATGTAATTAAATTAAATAAAAAATTACCGCATAGTGTTACTGACTTCCTTAGCTTTTTGTTTGGTTTTATTTCTGAGATGTTATCGGAGAAGTCCAAGGTATCCCCTTCAATTATGCACACCTGCTCATGTATCTTATAAATCTCCATACTCTTTACCTTGGCTTATATTACTTTATCATTTATATATGATCATCCCTTGTTTTATGCATATTTAGACTATTTAATACTCGAGTTTTGCATACACGTTTCTTGATTATCTAATAATTACATCACATATTTGAAGTGTGAAATATGTGATTTAATTAAACTAAACTAAACTAAACTGAACCAAATAATTTTTATAGGTACATATTAGAATAGTTTGTTAGATTTCACAAGAGTTGAATTTATAAAAATCACATATTAGGGTTCAAAAATTAGTTTTGAAGCATAAAGCTAATGCCAATTTAAAACTATAAATTGTACATTAGTCCAACAATAATGAAATTATTAATATAGATGCACAAGGATTAATCTTATACCATACTTAAACAAGTTCCTAAGATTCTACAAATTGGATTTTATAAAATTATTTTAAAGTTGACAAAAATAATAATTATTTAAGTGACTACAAAGACATTATCTGCAACAAACAATAATACTTTTGGTCACTCAAGCACATACATGATCCCAAGATATGATATTTGATCATCCATAATCATTCTAGCAAAATAAATGCTCAAACTCACAATTAAAGGCCAAAACTCATATAATACACATTGATCGATTAAATTTATATATAATTTAAAAGCACTCGAAATGAATATTTAATAAACATATTTAGATGCATGCATACTCACATTATCATGCTCAAAATATCACATGTAATTATTGATTAAAACTAGACCATAACATACAAAGTATTATTATTAGGGTAAAGCCGTCATTTACATTAATTGGAAGTACGTGGTGTGAGTTAGTGACGTATCGAATTTATAATATAAGAATTAGGGAATTATGGATCGGCTTTTACTATATTTGGACGCCCCAAGGGGTATAATACACATTTGGGGGGAAAATAGTAATTGAAGAAGAGGGCACTTTTGTAATTTAGTATAGAATTTTATTAAATTCTACTTAAACCCCCAAACTTCTGGATCAACCTCTAAACATACCCCTAGACCATTTCTGGCTACGGTTGAGCCAACCTGATCCCATGGTCATCAACCCCTGACTCTAGGGATATTACCCCAACCTCCGGTGACCCAATTACGGTAGCGAGTTGCCGGAATTTTAACTCGAAATGTACAACACTTACACATGTTACTGAAAACGATAATTCCCGTGTATTCATACCTCGATTTTCAAAACTCCACCCTCCCATATGTTCACCTTGTTAAGCTCTATGAAAGTCCTAATTTTATTTAAGAAACAACACTCGAATTGAACAAATTTGAGCAAGAATATTCGAATTTCGTACAAAAATGCCTAAATCAAGTTTTCAAACTTAAAAATGCAATTCACGAAGTTGTACTAAGCCAAAATCAACCCATGACCACAAACTACTTATCTTTTCAAGTCCCATCAAACCCCCAACTCAATTTGCAAAAATGAATAAAGAATAAAACGAATTTAAGGCGAGACGGTAGCAGAAATTTCGAACTTCAATTCCCGTTGATCCGGGAATCCAAATTCTGAATCAAAAGAGGGTTGTTGTAACCTTGCACCTGGAGCTATAAAATGACATGTAGCTCCCCGATTCCGGGATTATAAATCGACGGCGATTTGAGTTAGAAAAACTGGGGTTTTGACACTCTTAAAAATTAATGGAGATAAAATTCGGATGGAAAAACCGAGTGTAGTTCTGGAATCTTCGTAACAAGAGGAATGTTTGATATATTGGGATTGGATTTTCAAGATGATCACTAGAGACCAACCAATGGCTAGAGGCCGGCGGTGCTGAAAAAACTGTGATGGGAGAATTTTTCTGCAAATTTTGGTTTGTGTTTGGTGTGTTTTCCAAAAATGAGACATGGTTGAGTATTTCTAGGGAAATTAGGAAAAATAAGAAAATGAAAAATGAAATTAATTATGACATTTGTCAATTTTTTTGACAAATTTCATCCAGTAATTTACACTTGGCATCTACCCTTGGCACCTTTTATGGCCACTTAGCACTCTTTAATTAACATGTGACATTTACATAAAAATCTACTTTTAATTAATGTTTATATATATATATATATATATATATATATATATATATTATTCATTATTAAATAATTTTTCATTAGGAAAATATCCATAAAATCAATATAAAAGGGTACAAAATTTATAAAAATATATCGGTAAGGGCAACATTAGTAGACATATATATTTCAATTTATGGGCAAATTTTCATTTAGTGACCTGTTGTATATTATGCAAAGATAAATATAATATACATATTAAATTTTAGATATCACTTATTAATTCAAGATCATTTTTAAAAATTGAGATAATTGAAACTAGGGTTGCATAAATTTTTTATATGATATAATTTTCCAAAAATACCATTTTTGGAGGTAGATTTCACGTAATGACATATTTAATTTTATAAATTTTAATTAACAACTAATTCAAAAATTAAAATAAATGAATCTAACATCAAATAAAATTTTCACAGAACATATTGTACACAAGCAATGCTCATGGAAGTAAATTTCACGTAGTTTCATATTTTTAATGCAAGAATATTTCCAATTTTAAAATATATAAATTGAAAAGTTATTTAATCAATGTAGGAATTACAAAAAATAATTATCGATAGTAGGAATTAAATCACACAATAATTTAACCAACATGGTGTGCATATTTATCAACATTGCACATAAATTGGAGTTGCACACACGCAAATCCATATACATAATCAATATATGATTATTTATACTTTATCTCAAAACTAGTTTTCCTTTTCAGTATCACAGGATCATGGTATCACGACATTCATTTTCTATAATGACAAGTATCATCATATTTGTTACATTAGTGTCAAAATCCTCTAATGTAGACATTTAAATTCATATAAGAACATATAGTCCGATGGTTCACACATAAGTCACAGAGTCTCATAAAGCATTTAAACATGTAAACGGTTCATGTCTAATACGTAACTTGTATGTAAGAAATCCAAGTATTATCATCCCCTTATTCATTATTGTTAAATTATTATTATCATTATTATTTTTATATTTTACTTAGCTCATTTTATCACGACGATGTGCATTTGACTTGGCTCCGCCTAGATATTTCTCCTACATCACTTAATAAATTCATGTTCTCATTCGAAACTCGTTAGAATACGTGGAATCCCTTTACCAAAATATTATAAAATTATATTTGAAACGTAGAAAATGCATGATGTCTTTTAAATCGGGGCATTACAAACTCCGAGATCGTTGTGGGGGTCAATTCCAAGCCCATTCCTAGGATGAAATTGTGATGCCCGTGTGGATGAGGTTAAGCTTGGAGCTTTTAATAATTCTTATGCGTCTGCTTAGGGTAGAGTAATACGGGTTAATCTTAGTTAAGAATCACATAAGTGAGAGAAAAGTGGTGCAGCTTCAAAGGGAGTAATACAGGAAGATGTTCATGGTTGAAATGAACATAGCCATATGTTAAGGAGAATCCTAGGTGAAGCACATCATCATTTACCCTAATGGAAGATTAGGTCAAGTACATCATGTCTACTTTCAGCTAGTAAAGTAAGTGTGCTTTTCACAAGTGAATGTTCAAAGGGTAATACCTACCTATCCTATGTAGGTTTCAATTGTTGGTTAGTATCACCAAGCATCATATGTTTGTCAATTTCCGTTCATGTGGGGAACTATTGGAAAATAACCCTTTAGGGCAGGCTAATCTTGGGAAAATATGTAAGTAGGACCTAGTAAAGAAAAGTAGAGGTGTTATCATGCTCGCCTCCGAGAAATTTTCAAGACAATATATCATTTCCCTAATGGGTTGGGTGAATGAGAAACTGAAGCCCAAAGTGGAGTATAAAAAGTGAATTTGGGATTCATCCCTACATTAAAAATGTGCAGGAAAGTTACCCCACATATCCTATACTTTAATATTTATGTTCTTATACTTGTTCAAATATAGCACACAGACACGTGATTCTAATTTTTCAATATTTGAGTTAATAAAAGTTAATAAATTGGCTGAGCCATTACATATTCATACATTTACGCCTTAAATTAATAATTTATTATAGATTACTTTATCGATTAATTAAAATCTCTTCGAATGTGAAGATTATTTCGGATCGAAAGCTACCACCTGGTCGTCGCCCCTCTCGCATTGCTTAGAGACGACCCTTAAAAAATGCAACCTGTGATATACACTAAAAGAAATTATAATCATTTTAAATTCCATGTAAATAATCATAGTTCTTAACCCGACCAAATTAATTTACGAATTATGAACTTGTCAATATGACTACAATCTCAAATTGAACAAATGTACAGGTAGTACCCTGAAAGTCACTGAAGGTTGTTTCTTGATAAATCATGGATGCGATTTGTGGAGGAAAGAAGAAACCGTCCCATTCATTAATAAGTTGAATTGATGATCAGGAATCTCATGGGGTTGTTCATGTTGCTGATGAGAATCAGTGAGTCTGGTGCAAAAGTGGTTCATGTGTGGGAGAAACATGTCTTGAGGGAAACTGAAGATCTGTGGCGGCACCGAGATCAGAGAAGGCGCTAGCATGGCGGCGGCACTGCCACGGATAGTGGCGGGGCTATGGTGGTTGTGTTGGCCCTCGTAGGTGGTGATCACCACTGTTGGGTCTTGGTATGATCTCTCTATGCGCTTCTTCACGTCGCATTTTTGGGTTGTACATCTGTAGTAGCTCCTGCAATTAACCAATGCAATATTATTAATACATATTGACGAGATATCAAAATTTTAGCTCCAAACTGAAAAAGAAAAGAAGATGTACATCAGAATTTTTAGGGGAGTCCAAAAGTAGAAAAAAAAAATCATTTCGTTCAACATATTGAAAGTAACCTAACATAATCCCGACATGTATATCCATAAGTTTAGGAAAAATAAAAATTTAGTCTCTTCTGCTTGTCTAGTTCGACTTTTGGTCCTCTATTGCAATTCTAATCTTCTAAATAATTAATTTATTCACGATTTCAGGATTTCTATCGATGACAAAATAAATGACAGCTTTTAGAGGACTAAAATTGCAAAAGTCCCACGAAAAAAGTCCGAAAATCGCGAATAAATTAATTGTTAGAGAACTAAAATTGTACAACAACAACGAAAAGGACAAACAATGCAACTCGCCCAAATATATATAAGGGACTATATTTGCATTTTCCCCCATAATTTTATACCAATATTTATACTTGTGATCACATTCATTATTGATATTAGATCATTTTGTTAGAGATAGTAGAAAAAAGCTAATACGATATTAAATCAGATAAAAAGCTTTAATTTTAGACAAACACTATGTTTTCCATGTGAAATGATATTTATTTATTTATTTTACTGCAAATAGTGTTATATCTCCTACTGCAATTTAATCAATACTTAACACCGTGTATTTAAAACAGTATGGCACATATATTCCGTATTAGTATAACTAGAGCTGAAAATGTAGCAGCATTTCTGTGATACCCCGAATCTTTGAAACGCAATAAAATACATTGTTTGCATTTTAAAATATTTTTACCCATTTTATTTTAGTTTAAATTGCAAAGTTATTTGATTTATGATTTTATTTTAGAAAATAAGTGTGACCGCGATTTACCAGGTCGACTGCACTCCTAGCACCTAAAGGGTAAGAATTAAAACTTTACAATACAGAAGTTTAAAATTAACATCGAACTTAAAAAGTGAGAAGTAAAATTAAATTTATTTTATAATAACTAAAACTACAATATATATAAATATGTATATATAATACACTAATATAAGATAATAATATAATAGTAATGATAAACACGTACTTATATATATAAAACATAACTAAATAATAAAATAATAATATCCTATTTATAGTAAAGTACACACACACACACTATAATTAGCAAATGATAAAAATTTATATACTAATGTTACTAATACAAACTAACGTCTACAAATTAAATAAATAGTGATTGCAATTAGGATGTTTTGAAATCCCACATCGGAAAAAAAACTAAACATTCATTCCCAATTATGACTATAAAAGAAATTGAACATTTCTTTTAAGATAACATAAGAACATAAATGAAAAATTAATATATATTATATATTGGATATCCTTTAACTAGGAGGTCCTTATAAGTTTATTTTCGACAACGCTCGGACCGATGTTTTGGGAAGTTTTTGTATAGTGTTAAAATCTTTTGAGGTATGTCTTTTTTTAATAATTTTCTTTCTTATTGTTTTTATAGTTTATATATATTTAGGAATTTAATTATTTTCTTGACAAGAAGTAGATTAATAAGTTTAATTATTTCATTTAGGTTGTGTTAGTAGTTGTTGTTTAAGATGCATGTTAGTTTGTTTAAAATATTTATTAATGTAGTTAATAATTTAAATTTAATAGATAAATTAGGCCTTTTAATTTAGAACTATAATTTATAACAACTTGGCTTATGTGTTAGAGATTGTAAAAAAAAAAAAAATAGATATAATTCAAAGGATAGTGTACTCCACTTAATTATTTTAATAATAAGCCCGATAAGTAATAATAATTCATTAAACAACGTGTGCTAGGTGTAGTGCGGGTCAGGCCTTGGGACGTATGCGGCTTACCTACTAAAAAGCAAGCATAAAAGGTGGGTGACTGGGCTATTTGTAATTACATTATGCCATTGAACATGTATTTTGATAAATATGTTGGCCTTCGGGCTTATTGATATGATACCTCTTAAGTCGTAAGATTGGCTTTTGAGTAGGGCTTGGGAGTCGTAAGATTGACTCCTAAGTCTAGCAATATGGCTTTTGAGTCGTAAGATGGGCTCCTAAGTCAAGGATGTATTGATTATTGTGCATCTTCATTTAGTATAATTGCTTACAAAGTTCCCACTGAGTTTATACTCATGCCCATAATTACAAATCTTCAGGTTAGTTGAGCGAGGTGGCGGGGCTGTTGCGGCAAAGGTCACCGGGTTCGTTCTTCTACCCGCAACTTAAAGATGTTTTTGCCTCTTCTATGCATATAAATAAGTTTGTGTGTCACAAAATCCGGGATTTTCATTTTCTTAGAAACTTTGAACCACTAGTGTAAATATGTTTTGGCAGTGTCTTATTGTCAATAAAATTTCTACTTTTATCCAATAAGTATTTTATGTCACGCTTTCGCACTTTATCTGATTTATTACTTAATCAAAAGAAAAGAAAAATTTAGTAGCACTTCAATCCCGAGTTAACGGGATTGGGGCGTTACAATTTCAATATATAAGAGATCCATCCAATTAATTTGTGTTAAATGAATGATATCCTAGTAGTTGAGCAAACACCAATTCTTGTACAACTGATAGTATTACTATTTCCAAGAGAGGATCTAGGCAAATAAAAGGAGTATGTTTGGTTTGGTATTATGAAGAGATATACATACCTCGGGAAAGGGCTGTTTTTGACTGCTTTTTGGCCATATTTTCTCCAACGATAGCCATCTTCAAGGTTATCTACCTCGCTTTTAGTCACAAACGCAAACCGTCCTTCTTTTTTCTTCTTCTCTTCCTTCCTTGCTTTGCTGTTTGATCAGATACACACCAAATTATTACTGATTATACAAATGCTATCCTCATGCCACTAGGGTTTCTTTTCTTTAAGAACAATAGGTCTCGCCATTTCACTTCAACACCCAAAAATCTTAATTAATTAAAATATATATATGTATAAAAAGTAAACAGGAATGTCGCATTAATTATATATATTGTGAGTAAGATGTATGTATCGTGTTATCTTCAGCTTTGAAAATAAGCTAATTAATCGACCAATCAAGACTTCCAATCAGAATCCAAAAAGTCCAAAACCCTCACTGTAACAAGTTTTATTCTCAACTATTATTTTTTCCAATTATTTATAATAAATCAAAATATCACCTCCACAAAAGGAAAAATAAACATACACATTCATCAGATTCTTAGCTTTCCCATCTCCTTCTTCACAAACTGTAGGCTGCAGATCTTTCTTTTCCTCCTGCGGCGTCATCGGAATACCAGTCCCGGCAGCTGTAACCTCAAAAGCAACTTCAGATTGTGAACAAGAAAAGTCAAAGGCAGCTGCTAGGGTGTTGTACTCCGATAAACCTAGCAAGCTATTGGTGAAGCTCATAGGGTTTGGCTGTGGGTGCATGAAACTATGATGGTCTGTGACTATAGGGAATGCAAACCCTTCTGATAATATGGGATGATGATGATCTTGGTGAAAAGCATAGTCGGGATAAGAATTCTTGTTTTCATTAGACATTGAAGGAGTCGAGTTTCGAGAATTGGTGAAAATTATTGGGGGTTAGGGAAACAGATAATAATATTCTACAAGTTAGGACAAAACAAAGACTTTTGTTTCATTGTGTGCTAGAGATGGCCTAGCTTGTGCTTTCTCACATACTTTATGCTTTCTTTTTCTTCTCTTCATTTTTTTTCTAGAGATGGAGATAGTGACGTCCAACGTATGAGATTATATGTTATATTTATTGTATTTTACAATGTTAAATCATATAATATCACTTATAACTCTTATGATGTATTAAAAATTTTGTAGCAAAAGATCAAAATGTAACAGAGAATCAGACTGGAGGTTAAATACTACTATATGCGTTCTTATAGTATGGAAAATCTAGACTTTTTTTGGACATATTGGGGACAAATCAATATACTTTGTCGAATTTAAGGACATAATTCATTTCCGCTGCCCAATATGACCGAAATTAGTCACGTTTGCTGCATGTAACTATTAAAATTGGGGGTTTTGGGTTATTTGGCTGACATGACAAAAAATTATATATGTTTTAATATACGATTGCTACACTACAAGAAAAAAGAACATTTGCCACTAGTTTTTTGCAACTACAAAGTAGTTACTAAAAATAACCCCTTTTGTAACTACTAGTAGTTACATAAAACATTTAATACAATTTTAACCAAATTTCCTACAATATAACAAACTCTTTTTGTAACTACTTGTAGTTACAAATATATTAGTAACTACAAAGTAGTTGCAAAAAATAGTTACAAATACATTAGTAACTACAAAGTAGTTGCAAAAAAACTTTTTGCATCTTATTATAAGTGACTACCCTATAGTAACTACTTTTAGATATTTAGTTACTAAAATATTTTTGTAACTGTTGAGTTGTGGAGCCAAAAACAGGGGAACAGGGGTGTTTCTCGCTGGAAGGTAATCTCGGCCGAGACGGGTAAGGATCTCGGTCGAGACGGGCTGAAGAGTCATCTCGGCCGAGACAGAGAATGATCTCGGCCGAGACATGAAGGCAGGCAAAACTGGAAGTTTGCCCTGGAGAGTCATCTCGGCCGAGACAGAGAATGATCTCGGCCGAGACGTGAAGGCAGGCAGAACTGGAAGTTTGCTCTGGAGACTCATCTCGGCCGAGACAGAGAATGATCTCGGCCGAGACGTTAACACCGACTTACTTTAACTTTTGTCTGGAGAAGTAATCTCGGCCGAGACAGGGACTGATCTCGGCCGAGATTCTTAAACCGCCTTGTTTTTCAGCGCCTTTTTAGAGGTCATTTTGGTGTCTAACTTGTGTAGTTGTTCTTTGTAACCCCAAAATTTCATCTCTTAGCAAAATATCCTGGCTTGGTATTGCCCCCAGACGTAGTTACACTTCGTAACGAACTGGGTAATCAAATCGTTGTCTTGTTGTTTGCTATTGTTATTGTGTTCTTTATCCGATTATCTAGTCGTTTAGGGATCGTGGGTAGGATAAATTCCTAACAACTGGTATCAGAGCTTCGGGTTAGTTTCCTGAAGGATTCACGATGAACGACGGAAAGATTACGGTGGAGAGATTCGATGGGTCTGATTACGGATTCTGGAAGATGCAAATTGAAGATTACCTTTACGGTAAGGATTTGCACCAGCCCCTCAAGGAGATGCCCGAGAAGATGTCTACGGAGGAGTGGGAGCTATTGGACAGGAAAGCGATGAGCGCAGTGCGTCTGTCGCTGTCCAAGGAAGTGGCCTACCATACCACAGGCGCGAAGTCTACTCGGGAGATGCTGAAAACCTTGGAGGAGATGTATCAAAAGCCATCGACGACAAACAAGGTTCATCTGATTAGACGGTTGTTTAATCTGAGGATGACAGAGGGAACACCAGTAAGGCAACACTTGAATGAGTTCAACATGCTAACCTCACAGTTGGACTCGGTGGATATAAAGTTTGATGATGAGATTCGTGCCCTAATAATGCTATCTTCTCTGCCAAACAGTTGGGCCGGTACAGTGACAGCCGTTAGCGCCACAGACGCTAAGCTGAAGTATGACAGGGTGAGGGACTTGATGATCGGGGAAGAGATTCGGAGAAACGAATCAGGATCAGGATCGTCCTCAGGGTCAGCACTGAATACCGAGAACAGAGGCAGACAAGAGGGAAGGCAGTCTAGGGGGAGGTCAAAATCCAGAGGGAAGAGTCAGACGAAGAAGTGCTGGAATTGTGACGAGGTTGGTCACTTCAAATACCAGTGCAAGGCGCCGAAGAAGAACAAGGGGGGTCAGGCAGACAGGAAGACAGTAAATGCAGCCACGGATGAGGATGATGGCGATGCATTGGTCTTAAGTGTGTGCAGTCCCATGGAGTCTTGGGTCTTGGATTCCGGCGCATCATTCCATTCATGCGGTAACTTCAGTATTATGCAAAATTATGTTTCTGGCGATTTTGGACAGGTGTATCTGGCAGATGATGAACCCCTGAAAATCGTGGGTAAAGGAGACGTAAAGGTTGAGACATCAAATGGCTCAAAACTGATGTTGAATGGAGTGAGACATATCCCTGGATTAAAGAGGAACTTGCTCTCAGTTGGACAGCTTGACAGGGAAGGTTACGTAGTGACGTTTGGCTGTAGCAACTGGAAGATTACCAAGGGAGCTATGGTTGTAGCTCGTGGTAAGAAGGAAGGAACGCTGTACATGACCAGTAACTCGCAGGATTCCCTTGATCTTGCGAGTGGTAATGGTGATGTAGATTTGTGGCACTGTCGGCTGGGCCACATGAGCGAAAAAGGGATGAAAGTCATGTGTTCGAAAGGTAAACTGCCTGGTCTACAAACCGTGGAGGTTGGTATATGTGAAGATTGTGTCTTCGGGAAACAAAGGAGAGTGAGTTTCTCGAGGACAGGCAGGACCCTGAAGAAGGAGAAGCTAGAGTTGGTCCATAGCGATCTATGGGGACCAGCTCCGGTGGCGTCCATCGGAGGATCGATGTACTACATGACGTTCATCGACGATTCAACCCGCAAGGTATGGATTTATTTTCTTAAAAATAAGTCTAATGCATTTGACGTTTTCAAAAGGTGGAAGGCCTTGGTTGAGACGGAGACGGGGTTGAAGGTGAAGTGCCTGCGTTCCGACAATGGTGGTGAATATGAACTCAAGGAGTTCAAGGAGTATTGTGCTGAGAATGGGATTCGTACAGAGAAGACTGTACGTGGAACGCCCCAGCAGAATGGTGTGGCCGAGAGGATGAACAGAACTCTAAATGAACGAGCGAGATGCATGAGACTGAAGAGCGGACTGCCTCAGTCATTCTGGGTGGATGCAGTGAGCACAGCTGCATTCCTGATCAACCGAGGTCCATCGGTTCCCTTGGATAATCGGATACCCGAGGAGGAGTGGACTGGAAAGGAGGTAAATCTATCTTACCTGCGTATTTTCGGTTGTGTTGCTTACGCTCTTTTGGATTCTGTTGGAAGAAATAAGCTAGATGCCAAGTCCGTGAAGTGTACGTTTGTTGGGTATGGCGACGATGAGTTCGGCTATAGGCTATGGGATGAGCAAAGCCGAAAAGTAATTCGCAGCCGAGATGTGATATTCAATGAACAGGTTATGTACAAGGATAGAATGAAGGATTTGGGCGTTGATAGTGGAAAGCTCCGCACTGTTGAGTTACCCGATCTAGACTCGAGTGGGAGCAAAGAGAGTCCGGTCGATGAGGAGGTTCATGATGACGAACCAAGTACACCACCACCACCTCAAAGACCAGTTAGAGATCGAAGGCCACCAAATAAGTATTCACCCTCTAACTTTTACTTATTGTTGACTGATGGTGGTGAACCTGAGAGCTTTGCAGAGGCAAAGCAGGTTGTTGATAAACGAAGTTGGATGGCTGCCATGGAAGATGAAATGGCATCACTTCGTGTGAATGGCACTTGGGAACTGTCCAAGCTTCCCAAGGGCAAGAAGGCGTTGCACAGCAAGTGGGTCTACAGAATCAAGAATGAGGCCGATGGTAGCAAACGCTACAAAGCTAGGTTAGTCGTGAAAGGATTCGAGCAACGGTATGGTATTGACTATACGGATGTGTTCACTCCTGTTGTGAAGTTGACAACGATTCGCATGGTGTTGAGCATGGTGGTTGCGGAGAATCTACTGTTGCATCAGATGGATGTGAAGACGGCTTTCCTTCATGGTGATTTGGCGGAGGAGTTGTACATGGTACAGCCGGAGGGGTTCGTGGTAGACGGAAAGGAAAGTCTTGTGTGCAAGTTGAAGAAGAGCTTGTATGGGTTGAAGCAAGCTCCGAAGCAGTGGTACATGAAGTTCGACAATTTCATGTTGGAGATTGGATACCATAGATGCCATGCTGATCATTGCTGTTACTACAAAAGGTTTGACAATAGCTATCTCATCCTACTACTATACGTTGATGATATGTTGATTGTAGGAGCAAATCCAAGGGAGTTGGAGAGACTGAAGAAGCAATTGTCTGAAAAGTTCTCCATGAAAGACCTTGGAGAAGCGAAACAGATTTTGGGTATGAGGATCGAGAGAAAGGCGGCAAATTTGTTGTATCTTTCGCAGGCGGACTATATCGAGAAGGTCCTTGAAAGATTTAACATGGAGGTTTCGAAGCCGGTCAATGTTCCCTTGGGGGGGCACTTTAAGCTGTCGAAGAAGGAGTCGCCAAGTACCAAGGAGGAGCGTACTCAAATGATGGATGTACCATATGCATCGGCAATTGGGAGTATCATGTACGCCATGGTTTGTACTCGTCCGGATATTGCGCATGCAGTGGGAGTAGTGAGCCGGTTCATGGGTGATCCGGGCAAACAACATTGGGAAGCAGTAAAGTGGATTCTAAGGTACTTGCGAGGTACCACAAGTAAAGCTTTGTGCTTTGACGGAAGAAATTCTGAGTTAGTTGGCTACGTTGATGCGGACCTAGCATCAAACGATCTTGATGGAAGAAAGAGTACGACCGGGTATGTATTTACTTATGGTGGTACGGCAATTTCTTGGACATCTAAGTTGCAAAAGGTGGTTGCACTATCCACCACGGAGGCGGAGTACGTTGCCGTGACGGAGGCAAGTAAGGAGATGGTGTGGTTGCAAAGTTTCTTGGGTGAACTTGGAAAGGAGCACGGAAATAGTGTACTCTACAGTGATAGTCAGAGTGCAATATTCTTGGCGAGTAATCCGGCATTTCATTCAAGAACTAAGCATGTTGAGTTAAAGTATCACTTCATCCGACACTTACTTGAGAAGAAAGCCTTGCGACTTGAGAAGATTCTCGGGAGTGAGAATCCAGCCGACATGTTTACTAAGGTTGTAACCTTAGAGAAATTGAAGTTGTGCATAACTTCAATTGGCCTCGAAACGTGAAGAAGAAGAGGAGATGGTGATACCAAGTAGGAAACGGGAAGGAAGAAATTTGCTTTGAAGGTGTTTTAGTCTCCAAGTGGGAGATTGTTGAGTTGTGGAGCCAAAAACAGGGGAACAGGGGTGTTTCTCGCTGGAAGGTAATCTCGGCCGAGACGGGTAAGGATCTCGGCCGAGACGGGCTGAAGAGTCATCTCGGCCGAGACAGAGAATGATCTCGGCCGAGACATGAAGGCAGGCAAAACTGGAAGTTTGCCCTGGAGAGTCATCTCGGCCGAGAAAGAGAATGATCTCGGCCGAGACGTGAAGGCAGGCAGAACTGGAAGTTTGCTCTGGAGACTCATCTCGGCCGAGACAGAGAATGATCTCGGCCGAGACGTTAACACCGACTTACTTTAACTTTTGTCTGGAGAAGTAATCTCGGCCGAGACAGGGACTGATCTCGGCCGAGATTCTTAAACCGCCTTGTTTTTCAGCGCCTTTTTAGAGGTCATTTTGGTGTCTAACTTGTGTAGTTGTTCTTTGTAACCCCAAAATTTCATCTCTTAGCAAAATATCCTGGCTTGGTATTGCCCCCAGACGTAGTTACACTTCGTAACGAACTGGGTAATCAAATCGTTGTCTTGTTGTTTGCTATTGTTATTGTGTTCTTTATCCGATTATCTAGTCGTTTAGGGATCGTGGGTAGGATAAATTCCTAACAGTAACTACTCTTCATTTTTTGTAACTACATTTTATAGTGGCAAAAAACCTTGTTTCTAGTAGTGCTAATTTATCATTAATAAGATATTAATATATAAATATATATATATATATATATATATATATCACTTTTTGTCCCAAGATATTTGTATGTTTTATATCACAATGTTTAGTACTAGGCGCCACATGTATTAATTGATGAGTAATCGGAAAAAATTATATTTTAGTCATGTAGAGCTAGTCCAAAAAAATTATAAATTTGAAGTTTGATCCTGCATGTTAGAAGATTGAAGATTTGCAAATGGGTCTGGATCTTGAAGATATAGTCTTGCTGAGCATCTTGAATAGGTTTGCAGATGGGTATAGATCTTGAAGATATAGTCTTGCATGGCCTCTGCCATTTGAAGTAGAGGAAACGAATGAACCCTTTGTTCTTCAACCTATTCTTTATTTTAAGATTTTTCTTGTTCTTCTTAAAAGATTTTTATTTTCAATTGTGGTTTAATTGCAATTATGCAATGAAAATAAATAATCAATTCCACGTCTTGTCACGATAATATCGCATCGAAAACTCCCAATTTTAATGAGTTTTTTGGCCAAGTTGGTGTTTTTGGACGAAAATTATCTTCAAATTAGATAATATCCTAACATGATAAAATAAAATCGAAATTTAGCAAGATTCAAGACTTTTTTAAAACTTCCCCTAATTAGTTAGGTCTCAAAAAGGAACTTTTCCCTAAGTAATTAGAATTAGAATAACTGTAAAAAGACGTCTCACCTTTGGTTGGGCTTATTTTTTCATTTACAGAACCTTTTAATCATTTTCACCTATTTTTTTATTTATCTCACAAAACTGTGGAGTAGTGAATTATGAAGGGGTGAGTAGCTTCTATTGATCTAATAATTGTGGCAAGTTTTTCAGTGAAAAGAGACTTCAGTTACATGATTTTGCCTTTCCGCAACTGTTGTCAATTTAGTTGAAGGAAAAACAATATTATAGACCATAAAACACAATGTAAGATATATCTTAAATAAATTTAAATGCATGTACAGCATGCAACACATCAAACACTCTTCTCAAATACTATACTAGTATATGATCTCATCAGATTTTGAGAAACAAATATACTACTTCCTTCGCTCCAAAAAAAATTAAAAATGAGTAAAAATGACAAGTAAATCTCTGCACAATCTATTTAATGAGATATATTTTATGAAATAAGAAAACATTCAACTAAATTAAGTAGGTTTTTCAGAAAAAAATATGATTTTTTTCTAAAATGATATTGTTTTGAACATTTTAAATTTCTTTAAAGTAACACTCTTTTTCAACCGAAGGGGTATTATGTTTACGGTGTGTGTGAACATCGTCGTTTGACCGTAACGGATAAAGCCTAAATGACACTTTGATCATTTTCAAACTTTGTTAGATTACGTCCCGCAAACAGATCTCCACGTTATATTGGAATTGTACCTACCGGGAATTGTGTTTATGGAATATTCTATTAATACTTCATTCTACCTATAATAAGGGGTTTTTTTTTACAAAAATATAATTTTTAATTTTAATTTTCATTAATTTAACAAACGTAGAACCTTCCAAATATTATCAATTTACATTCATACAACTTCATTTTTTTTTTTCATTTATTCAATCATATACACCAAATATGTAAAATTAAACGTTTTAACTTTTTAATTGAACTAATAAAATAAGATGTTGGTTTTTAAAATTTGATTGGGTAGTTTTGCTATGCAACGGTTGCATAAGTGCAATCAGGGAGCAGATATGTCTTTTTATTTTAAGTAGTCGACCCCTTTTTTTTTTTTTTTTTAATCTTTTGATTGACTTTTGTAGTGTAATCTCTTTGTCTTTTTGGATTCAAGTAAACAGTTTCATCACCATTAATTTTCATCAGTACCAACCTAGAAGAGAGAGAAGCGATTAAGCAGGGTGTTGATACGCAAATTTTGTATCCAATTAAAATGCGTCACGTAATAAAATATATGTTGAATATCAATTTTATATTGCTTATTTTTAATATTAGGAATTGGGTAAATAAAATTCCTAAGTTAAATAGTCAATTTAATTGGTGATTTACTATAAATTTTATTGACCAATGGGAAGTCGCCATGTTTCAAGATGATGCAAATATTACTAAATTAAATTAATTTAGTAATTATCCAAGAAGATAAGGATAAACATCAAGTCATGGTGGACCAATCAGAATGCTCCATGTGTCAAGTTGTTGCAGTAATTATTAAATTAAATATAATTAATTTAATAATTATCTTATGTATAATGATATTGTGAAGGACCAATCATGTCGCTTAATTTCGACCTAAGCCCATTAGGGTTTTTCCATCCTACAACTATAAATAGGGTCTCATTCTCCATCAAAATCACAACAACACAAGCTCAAGAAAGGTGGTACAAAACCATCCGGCGTTACAAAGCCAATCTAGTATTACAATCCGGCATTACGAGGCGTTACGAAACCAATCACTACAAGAAATTTGAGTTTTCGTGACGATAAAATTCGTCATATAAAACCCATAATTCGTTACGGCAAGTATTTGGTGACAAAGTTTTAGTGTCACAATGATCGTCATGGTATGTCCGTGGTATTAGATATATGTGATAATATTTGAATTCGTCACCAAAATTATGACTTTTGATGACGTTAAATATCATTGTCACCATATCTTAAGATATATAGCAACGACTAATTCGTCACTTTTAGCATCTAAATTTTGTCATCTTATATTGTATTTCTTCATGAAATTAAACATATAATATGACGAAAGGTATTTTTGTCATTAAAATATCAAATTTTAGTGACGAAAATTAATATATTACCCAAGTCATCAATTTTTGGTGACACTTTTATCGTTATAGCTGTATTCATTATTTCGTCATGTTTATAAATAAAATAATTACTTTATAGTTACAAAATACATATCGTCATAAAATAATTACTTTATAGTTACAAAATACATATCATCATTTTATCAGTATCTATAATGACATCATATTACGTCATCAAAGACTAAAAATTAGTGACGAAAATTTCACCGTCACTAAATGAGTATAAATGGTGACGATGTATTTAGTCACAATAAAATTGCATGAAGTGACGAAAATAATATTTGTTACTAAGGACATGAATATGCCGACGATATATTTTGTCATTCTAAAGTGACATCTAGTGACAAAAAATTGTTGTCACTAAATAAGTACAAGTGATGACGACTTAAGTATCTCACCATATCATTGTATAAGTGACGACAATATAAATAATCACTAAAAACATATATATAGTGACGATATATTTTGTCATTATAAAGTGACACCTGGTAACAAAATATTTTCGTCACAATACGAATATGTACGATGACACACTAGTTGTCAAAATGGTTAATTTTAGTAACATTTTTTTCAAGCCGTCATCTAATAGATTAGTATATGACGTAAAATAAATTTATATGCAACAATGCAATTCATTATGAAAGTGTAATTTTGGCCCCAAAAAAAATGAAAAACATCACTAAATGGATCTTATGGTGACATCTAGATTCATTGTGAAATTCTTTAATGACACAATATTGTTTTACTTTATAAAATTTTAAATGCGTTAAACTAAATAATGGAAAAAGGGAAAAATGAATAAGCAAAAATATTAAGTAGAATGAGATTATTCAGCATGCTAAAGAAGTTCAAAACATGCAACATAAATATCCGAAATAAATAAAATCTTTTAGAACATAAGAAATAAGTTGTTAGTAATCATCACTCAAACAAAAAAATGTGACTAAGAGAAAAATAAAAATTGAAATCCTAAATCTTATTCAAACTTCGCTAATTCCATACTCCAAATTGCTAATGATCAAAATTTTCCTGTCCTTCAGCTTCTTCACCAATGCATCAAAATCTAAAAAGGCCAAGACAAAATAGACAAAAGAAATATATCAAATTGATTGTTCAATATCAAATAAAATGGAAAAAAATGTAATTATTGTAACAAAAAAAATAAGAATCCTCAAATGGAACTCTATAGCTAAGACACGTTAATACAAACTTTCATTTTGAATTAGCCATGTGATCAAACTTCAACTGAAGGAGTACCTATATAAGTATATAAATAGATTATATATAGATGTTAATACGCAAACTTTCTACAAGGTACACCATTTTAACATAATTCAGACACTTCAAATAGGTCTTTGCTACAAGTAGAGAAATGTTATGAAATTAACATAATATACATACTATAAGTTCAATTAAGTTCTATTGTCCAAGACATCAGAAACATTAATGGTGTATAAGTTCCAGAGGTCTAATTAACAATGAATATCAACAATATTCAGGCAAAATCCATTAAACACACATGCCTAGAACAAACTATAGGAATTATATCTATTATAATACTCTTGTAGAAAGTAATATAATTAATCTCTTTCCCTAGGACCCTTCTTGGTTGTCATAATTTGTATCTTTATTAATTAACCCTAGAGATGGATCTATAAATTTATATAAACCCTAACATGCGCCTATAACACACAAGAGTTAAGGATTCGACCTGATAGTTGTTTACACAAGAGATCGATTATATCTATTATAATACTCTTGTAGAAAGTAATATAATTAATCCCAACAACTGGTATCAGAGCAAGGTCTGTCTTCTTGGCTCTGTCAGATATAATTTGTTTATTGATTATAAATGTGCGCTGTGTATGTTTAATTTTTGTCGTTCTTCGTGGCTCGTTTTACGTCATGTTTGTTGGCATTGGGTTATTTTTACCACGAGAAAATTCGTGGTTAGAATAGGTTCATTTTTACTTGTATTTTGTTGAAATATATGTAAAAGTCGAAGAACGAAGACGAAGAACACGAAAAACACGAAGCACTCGGCAGCAGCAGGCCTCGTCGCCCGGCGCTCGGCAGCAGCAGGCCCCGACGCCCGGCGCTCGGCAGCAGCAGGCCCCGTCGGCCGACAGATTGCGGTTGGAGGGGCGGCGGCGGCTAGGGTTTGCAAACCCTAGCAGATCGTTGCCGTGCACGGGCCTGGGCATGCGCGAGGCGCTGGGCTTCGGCCCAGCAGGCCCCGACGACTCTAGACAGCTCGGCACCCTCGGTCGTGGCGTGGGCGTGGGCTAAGGTTTCGGCCCGACAGCCTATTGGCCCATGCAGCCTGTTTACTAGCCCAGTGTGTTTTTCGTTTTAACCCGGTCCGTACCCGAGTATGCGAGGCCCGACGTGAAGGCCCAAGAGACTTGAAGATTTGTATTTCCTAAATTATTGTATTAGTTTAGGATTTAATTTTCCCATGTTGAGCCACGAAAAATGATTTTATTTATTTTTATTGTTTCTTTATTGCTCAATGGATGAATGATATTTATTATCATGTTTATTATGTCTACGCGATTTATTAATTGCGCTTAGACTATCATGCTAGGACCTTCTCGTATATTAGCATATTTAAATTCTCCGAGCATGCTTTATTTGTTGTGCTTAGTTTTTATTTATGCTTAGGATTACATGTTGTTGCATGGACAAACCTTTTGAAGTAAAAGACTAAGCAAAGCCCGACAATTTTAATTTCTAAAAATAGTCAAAAGACCTCCACAACCGGTCTCTAGGCAAAATAAATAATAAATTTAGTAAACGTCCACACGTGTGGCTTGCTCACATTTATTATTTATAAGTTTGCTAGCTGGGACTTCTAAATAAATCATTTAATTCCAAAAGAAAAGTGGGAGTTACACGCGTGGCTTACACGTATGATTTTCACAAGTTTTCTAAATAGTTGGAAACAAATGGGATAACGAAGGTTAAATAAATTGGAAGCGATGTAGTCCACGAAAGTGTGTCAAATCCAAGAATTTGTTTACAAGTGTTAGGACGTGGTCACTGCTTAGATATTAATTTTAAGTACAACTCCCCGCGGAGTCACTTCTTAAAGATAATATGGTCTAGTATAAAAGTCCAATTATTAATTTCATTTGTCAAAAGGTTAGGTTGACATGGATTGAAATTAAAATGACTAGGTATTTTAGTCTGGTTAAGGGATTTACATATAAACGTCCACCCGCGTGGCTTATATGTAAATCTCTTGGACTATTGGAGGATTCAATCAATATTGTTTTATCAAAAGGTTACAATATTGTTGATTCAAAATATATGTGATTGTGCTCTTACATGTTTATTGTTTAATATTTTCAGATATGTCGTTATCGTCTGTTATAAATATTCTCGCACAACACCCCTTAACCGGTCTTAATTATAAAGAATGGAAACGTAATCTGGAGTATATTCTTATCGGTGAGGAACACTATTTCGCGTTAGTTACTCCTCGTCCGGATCCCCTTAGCAGAGAGAAGAAATCGAACTTTACTTGAGATGGTCAGATCTATGATGAGTTATGCATCTTTGTCCATTTCGTTCTGGGGATATGCCTTAGAAACAGCTTCTTATCTGTTAAACCTAGTACCATCCAAATCGGTACCCAAGACCCCTGTCGAGTTATGGTCAGGGCGCAAGCCTAGCTTGAACCATATAAGGATTTGGGGTTGTCCAGCACACGTGCTGAACAAGGATGCTGGTAAGTTGGAATCTAGGTCTGAGGTAAGAATGTTTATAGGGTATCCAAAAGGAATGAAAGGTGGTTATTTATATAGTCCTAAGGATCAGAAGGTCTTTATTACCACTAACGCCCGATTCTTAGAAGAGGACTACATGATTAATCGCAAGTCCAGAACCGATATTATCCTTCAAAAACTCGAAGGGAATGTCAGTACGATTCCAATTCCACAGCCACAAGTGCAAGAGGCAATAATACCAAGTACTGCACAACCCGTTGACATAATGCCTACACAGCCTCCACATAGTGGGAGGGTTGTTCGTCAGCCTGATCGGTTCATGTTTGTGGGAGAATCTTTGGATTTGATCCCAGGAGACGGACATGCCGATCTCGATCCCTGGACTTATGCCGAGGCAGTAAATGACGAAGATGCGAAAGAATGGCGTCGTGCTATGGATTCAGAATATGAGTCCATAACTGCTATGGATGTATACGAGAAAACTGAACTGCCAGATGGCTGTAAACCTATAGGCAGTAAGTGGGTATACAAGAGAAAGAGAGGAGGGGATGGAGAGGTTACAGCCTTTAAGGCCAGGCTAGTGGCAAAAGGGTATAACCAGGTGGAGGGTAAAGATTATGACGAAACCTTTTCGCCAGTAGCCATGCTCAAGTCCATTCGGATCCTTCTCGCCATAACAGCTCATTTAGATCTTGAGGTTTGGCAAATGGATGTCAAGACCGCTTTCTTAAATGGTTACCTTGAAGAAGGTAGGGACATCTATATGCAGCAACCAGAAGTTTATGTGAGGCAAGGCGAAGAGCATCTGTTCTGGAAGCTCAAGAAGTCCATTTATGGACTCAAGCAAGCTTCTAGGTCATGGAACTTACGTTTTGACGAGGTGATTAAATCCAATGGATTTACTCAAAGTGAAAACGAAAGTTGTGTGTATCGCATAGATGTCAACGGAGATAAAGTATTTCTTGCACTTTATGTAGATGATATTCTCCTAGTTGGTAACAATGTGGAGGTATTATCAGACATAAAGAGATGGTTACAAACAGTTTCAGATGAAGGACTTAGGAGAGGCAGCTTACATCCTTGGGATCAAAGTTATAAGGGATCGCAAGAAAAGGATGTTGAGCTTATCTCAAGCGGTCTACATTGATACTGTGATTGCTCGTTTTAGCATGCAAACCGCCAAGAAAGGATTTCTACCTTTCAGACATGGCATTCCACTTTCTAAGGAGATGTGTCCTAAGACACCAAAGGAGAAAGAGGAAATGAGACAGGTACCCTACGCTTCCGCAGTGGGAAGTCTTATGTATGCAATGCTATGCACGAGACCTGATATCTGCGATGCAGTCGGTATAGTGGCAAGATATCAGTCTAACCCTAGACAGGCGCATTGGACTGCGGTAAAACATGTACTCAAGTACCTGAAAAAGACTAGAGATTACAGGCTAGTTTACCAGGCAAACAGTCTAAAATCCCTTGGGTTATACGGATTCGGATTTCCAGGCAGACCGGGATGAGAAGAGATCTACCTCAGGCTATGTGTTTACCTTGGGAGGAGGAGCCGTTTCATGGAGGAGTGCAAAGCAGAGATGCATTGCAGACTCCACTATGGAAGCCGAATATGTAGCCGCATCAGAGGCTGCTAAGGAAGCAGTATGGCTCCGGAATTACCTCTTGGATCTAGGCATGGTACCTAGTTTGCCTAAGAGTATCACAATCTATTGTGACAACTCAGGTGCAGTGGCAAACTCAAAGGAACCCAGGACCCACAAGGCGACAAAACACATAGAGAGAAAGTACCACATAATACGAGAAATCGTAAAACGAGGAGATGTGCGAATAGAGAAGATTTGTACGACAGAGAATTTAGCTGATCCATTCACGAAGAGCTTACCGCAGAAAGTCTATGACAAGCATGTTCAGGGACTAGGACTGCGATTGATGCCACCCACTTAGGAAACTTTCAGTATAAGTGGGAGAATGTAATAGCTAGATAGTTAGACACCGAGTATACTAAAAGTTTGCTTTAGTATAAGTGGGAGATTGTTGGATTTGTATACTGAAAGCAAAACTTTTTATATACAATGTTTCCAGTTATTCACTGTTTATCTCCTATCTGATTATATTTGCATTTTCACTATGTATGTGTCCCCATATCTCTTGCAAATAAGTAGATCCTATGGTGTGTTGAAAATCACAGAAGATCATATGATTGGTTAAACTTAAAGAGATATAAAATGTAAATCACAGCTTAGACAACTTGAGGACGAGTTGTTGGTTTAGGCTGCAGTATTATGTAGAAATAGTTTATCTTGACTATTTACTTATACTGGTACGTATTTACGTATTGATAGGATCACAGTGAGATATGTTCTTCTACCTGACCTTAGTGAAGAACTAGAGATCTCGGTGACTTATAATAATCTAAAGCCTAAATAAGATTACAGTTATGAATGCTTGTTTGTGTGTCACTTCTGGACTGTATCCCCTACTCAATCCTCAACGCCGGATGGACGACGAACCTTGAAGAATTCCAAGTGGGAAGGAACACCTTAAACCTCTGCCGCCTACTCTCTCTTTCTCTCTATTCAGTGATCTTTTTGAATGTTAATTCTTCTTTTTACACAGAATGAGAGACCATGTACTTATAATACATGGTTGAGTGTGGGCCAAGCCTGGTAGTTTAATTCCTTCTAGGATTAGGAATTTAATTCCTTATTAGGAATTTAATTCTCTATTCCTACTTGGACTAGGAGTCTATATGGGCCAGTCCAGGGATTAAATACAAGAAATAAAGATGGGCCTAACTATGAATTAATTCTTCCTTGTTCAGCCCAGAACATAATTAATTCATAAATATTAATTCATTCCACTAGAGAATTAATACTGACTTACCCCTTTATTCCCGAGTTGAGTTGGGCTTGAATTAGACTTAATTAATCCCCGTATTTAAGATATCGAATATCTATTAATTAATTAAAGCCCCTGACATCTTAAATCAATTAATTTCTTATTTATTCCTTAAGTAGTACCACTCAACCTTATTATTGTACCTGAACTTAATCAACCTGCAGGGTTTAGTACAATAAACCTTTTAGGCTTTAGATTATTATAAGTCACCGAGATCTCTAGTTCGTCACTAAGGTCAGACAGAAGAACATATCTCACTGTGATCCTATCAATACGTAAATACGTACCAGTATAAGTAAATAGTCAAGATAAACTATTTCTACTTAATACTGCAGCCTAAACCAACAACTCGTCCTCAAGTTGTCTAAGCTGTGATTTACATTTTATATCTCTTTAAATTTAACCAATCATATGATCTTCTGTGATCTTCAACTCACCATAGGATCTACTTATTTGCAAGAGATATGGGGACACATGCATAGTGAAAATGCAAATATAATCATATAGGAGATAAACAGTGAATAACTGGAAACATTGTATATAAAAAGTTTTGCTTTCAGTATACAAATCCAACACAAACAAATTTTTTGTACTTCTAAGTACAATTGAAAAGATGCTTCTCTACCATAATTAGAACCTAATAATCACAAGTTAATTCTATACTTCAGCTGAAGGAAGTTCATAACGTTATTACAAGAAATACCTTAAGCAATGAAGCAAAGTTTCAGCAATGGAAGCTTCTCGTATTGCAACTCCTACATGTGCAGAATTAATCAAAAAGATAGTTGCTCGCTTAGAGAATTCAAGTGAAAATGAATTAGTTGTCTCACAAAGATATCAAGAAAGGGAGAATAATATTTTAATACATATCTTACAAATAGAGCACTAATTCTCAAAAAAGAAGGTAGCAGCCGAACTACTAGGGAGAGAGATGTCAACCCTAACTCATAATAACATAGAAACAATACCGCTGTAAGACAATTGTCGCACATGGCCTAATAACCAGCCAAATATCACAACTCAAGACATTGAACATGCAAACAAGTTGAAATACGTAATTCAACTTAAGTAATATAACTTTCCCAGAATCATTATATAATGATCTAGAGGAGGAAGATGGTGATTGATGGGACATATGATTTCCCCACTAATGGATTATATGCATATAGCTTCTAAACAGTATGAAAACATTGTGAATGTCCATTCATAGACAAGGAAAAGAACAATCCATGACATAATATATATGACGAGGCACAATTGAAACGAAAGTGCAAAGGAAATCACCCAAATATCACGTTCATAAGATGGATACACGATTAACATACACTTAATCTGCTTACGTTTTGTTCTTTTTTAGGACAGATAAAGTAAGAGCATAACTGTCATAACACAGTGCAAAATGTGTTACAGAGTGAATAAAAACAATGGTGTTATTTAGTATAAAAAAATACCTTTTGAGTGGAAAGTTGACAATTTACTTTTCAATAATCATTTGTAGAGAAAATCCTACAATGGTTTTTGTCATCAAACCACATGATCCTACGCACATGACTTAAAAGTTGCAACATAGCTAAACTCTATGAGTTACATTTCCCATTAGGCAAAAGTAGCTATAATTTTTTGTAATCTTTCTCCTTTTATATGCACATTTTGAAAGACAATATAATAATATGAGTTGCATTTCCCATTAGGTAAAAAGTAGCTATATGTTTTTGGTATTCTTTCTCCTTTTATATGCATATTTTGAAAGACAGGATAATAAGAAGACTTGGCAGACCCAACTTTAATAAAGTTGGAAGAAGAATAGCTCCTACTTCCTGTTCACTTTCTAAAACAGCGAGGAGCCAACCTACACACATGAAAATAGAATAACAATTTAGGCATTGGTAGAGTTGGTTCTCAAAAAAA
This sequence comes from Ajuga chamaepitys, assembly GCA_958295605.1. Lineage (NCBI taxonomy): Eukaryota > Viridiplantae > Streptophyta > Magnoliopsida > Lamiales > Lamiaceae > Ajuga > Ajuga chamaepitys. The sequence goes on along the minus strand of OY282500.1, from coordinate 49,391,124 downwards.
TTGCGAGTAAAAGATTGAGCTTAGAAAAGCTCCAAGGGAAAAAATTATAAGTGTTCAATTGCTCCATGTATATTTCTCCCTAAAGTTCATAGCATGAATCCCATCAAAATCAAATAAAATATGTTAAATTTATGAGAGAAACATTCAAATATCCCAAATAGAGTTTTCAAATATCTTCAAATAGAATTTTAGATCCCCTCAAAAGTTTCTTCGAAAAGAACGGTATTGGAGAAAAAAGAGTAGTTAATCTTTAAGGCTACTATTCATATTTACTATTTATACGAGAGACATTCAAATATCCCCAAATAGAATTTGAGATCCCCTCAAAAGTTTTTTCGAAAAGAACTGTATCGGAGAAAAAAGAGTAGTTAATCTTTTACTAGTGAGAAGTCGAAACCGCAAAAGCAATGTAATTAGATCATAAGGAAGTGTATGATGGGAAATGACTCGATATTGTAAAATCACATAATCAACATTATTAAACAATGAAACTGTACATAAAGCAACCTTAAGTAGTTTATCCATTAAGATGAATTGAGCATTTTTAGGGCACAGATGATTGATGTGTTTATCAGTAGGTTTTGGAAGATGTGTAACAAATGAAACAAAGACAAAACATACAAAACATACAAAGTCAAGATAAAAATATCAATACCAATCCAAGGCTATGTGACTTGAATCCTAATTAGTTTTCACAGTTGAGTATAAATAATTATGTCATAGAGATGAATGAAAAAATAGAGTGAACCAATAATTTACCTGATTTTATAACTCGACTTTGTTGATCCTAATTAGGAAAACAAATTTCTGATTTTATAACTCGACTTTGTTGTGAAGCAAATTTTGGCCACCACAATACGTGCTGAGAGAGATAAGTGCTTCGATCGAGAGAGAGAAAGGAGAAGGGGGAATGGTGGAACTGAGAGAAAGATGGGAAGGGAACAAAGAGATAGGTGTGTTTCGAGAGGGAGAGGGAGAAAGGAGAAGGGGTCTGTGTACTTTGATCGAGAGAGAGGGAGAAAGGAAAGGAGAAACAGGGACAAAGGAAAGGAGAAGGGGGAATGACGTGAAGGGGAAGAGGATTGTAGTATGTGAGCGAGAGAGAAAAATGATAAAAGGAATTCAATAATTATTTGTATTAATTAGCGCTTCCACAAAATCCTCACAAACCTCAGTACATCACTATATAAATTTATTAATAAAAAATAATAATTACCTACTATGTTGTTTTAAAGGAATTAAATTTGGAGGAATAAATGATCTCGGCTTTATTCTTTGTTCTATAGATTCTCCATCATTTAATATTTAGATTATACATATATCTATAATGATATGGAACACACAAGTGAGTTTTCTTATAGAGCCCATCTATCACACATTACTAACTAAACTGGCTATATATATTTTTTATTCCTTCATTGTATCTTACTCCGGAAATCAATATTTTCACACTAGTAAAAATATGCTACATTTATTTTTATTTTTTTTAGGAGTTCCTTTATGGTATCCTTTTCAAAAAGTTTTTTTTCACTATTTAAGATTTTTTCCTTTCCAAAATTTATTTTATCCATTTTATTTTTTTCTCTCTAAAAATCAAAATTTTCTACTATGATAAATTCTTTTCTCCCTAAATAATTTTTCATCCATTAATTTTGGAATAACTCATACTGATTGATAACAATAAAGAAAGAGAAGAGACATAGTGTAGTACTCCAATATAATTGAATAAGATTGAGAAAATAAATAGTTTTTTTTAGGATTATTCTTATATAAAATATTTTATCAGTTTAGTTCATCAATTTTTTTATATCTTACTCATATGGAATATTGGAGATTTCATCCATTAATTTTGGAATAAATCATAGCGATTGATAACAATAAAGAAAGAGAAGATATATAATCTAGAATTTCAATATAATTGAATAAGATTGAGAAAATAAATATTTTCTTGAGGATTATTTTTATATAAAATATTTTATCAGTTTAGTTCATCAATTTTTTATATCTTACTCATATGGAATATTGGAGATTATTGGATATGAATGTGAGCAGTAGAACACATCAACATATGGGCTCTATAAGAAAACCCACAAGTGGGTTATATATATATATATATATATATATATATATATATATATATATGGGCGGATCTACCCTTATGGTTGGGGTGGCCCTAGCCCCCAACCCCATCTCGCCCCATTATTTTTATGTCTAATTTATGTATATTGTGTATTTATTTTGAATAATATGTGTGTTTTGCGCTCCCTTAAAAGTATACAATACTCAGTTATATTTAGATAATTTTTGTAATATTCATAATAAAAATACTCTAAGTTTTAACATATAGATAACTAATGATACATTTTAATATATTTGACAATAAATATTATTAATATTCTATTTAAATAATAAATACAATATATTTCTTATATTTTATTTTAATTATTTTGGATAATGGATTGAGGATTATGGTAAAAATTCCAAATTTTTGTAGTAACTAGGTGAGAATTTGAATTTGGTTATGGGCATTGGGGACGTAAAAAATGGAAAGGGAAAAGATAAAAGATAAACCAAATTATTTTGACTAGTTTCGTTTTCTTATTCCTTAAATCAATTGTCTGACTAATTTTTTTAGGAGAGGTCTCATGTGCACCAGTTGCACGAATCTTAAGTCCGTGCAATTCGAGTCATGGGTCAAAATGAATTGCTTTTTATACCTAAAGGTATTACATAATGTGGATAAATTTATCATGGTTAAAAGGTATCACGAATTATGCTTAAAGGTATCACCTGTTTTGGGTAAAGCAGAACATGTGATACATTTAAGTATAATTGTGATATTCCCCCTGAATTACACCGTGCAACTGGTGCGCATGAGACATTAACAGATTTAGCCTTACCAGTAAAAACTAAGCATGTTTAATTGGAGATCTTGTGTTCAAACATCTGTAGTGAATTTTTTTATTTCTTAGTTTTCTAGGTTCGCCTCTCTAGTAGAGGTTATATTTGATATTGGAACGTATTAAGTCGATTATTTAATGACAAAAAAATATTTTGTCACATAAAATTAGTATTTGCAACGATAAAATTTGTTACGGTTTAGCAAGTTATTGTCCTTAATAAATGCACCTCTCAAATAAGTGACAAAATAAATGATTTATAGGGTCAACAGTAAAACTTGTCATAAAGATAAAATATTTAGTGATGAAAATCATATTCGTCACTATAGCGCAACAAAATATTAAATTATGACGAAATAGCTTACATTGTCACCAAATATAACATTTATGACGAAATAATTTTGTTTTCTATTCTATTAATAAAATGGTGATGAATTTGTACTCGTCGTCACTAAATATGAGCATTTATGACAGAAGAATGTTGTCACTTAATTTCTTAAAAGATTTATGAAAAAAATTAATTTTGTCATCAAAATAAACTATGACATACTATTGTTCATCGTCACCAAATTTAATTAAATAAGACGAAATTATTTTGTCACATTTTCATACAACTAATTAATAATAAAATAATATTTTGTCACATAAAAGTAAGAATTTGTGACGATAAACATCGTCTTAAGTGAATAACTTTTTTTGTCTGTAAATAAAGTGGTGCCAAATTGATTCACATTATCACTAAATATAAGTATTGGTGACAGAAACATGTTGTCATTAATTTCTGTAAATAATTAGTGACAATATATGACATTGTCATAAACGAAAAGGCGACACTAAATGCCGTCACTAGTAATTTCTAGTTGTCATCAAAAGGTTTCCCTCCAAACCTTTGGTGTGAAATTCTATCTCTAAAAAATATTATGACGCATTTTTTGTCATCATTATGATATATGAAAATTAGTGACGATAAAAATGATTCATAATGACAAAAATAAAAGTTATCATAATAATAAATATTTTTACGACGAAAATTAAATTCGTCGCTATTAAGCAACAAAAAGTGACAAAACTTTGTGTGTCAAGAAAAAAATCGTCATAAAATGTGTGATTTCTTGTAGTGGTATTAGTATTGTGCACATTCCGTCTTTTATAAGTTGCAACAATGTCAAGAGAACACACCGAATCAACAAAATAGGAATGTTTAATTAAGTTAGGTACCATGTTACAAACTAGTGTTTCTATACATTCTTTCAGTGTATCAAGTATAAGACTGACCAAGCTCAGGAAGCAAAGTAAATGGAAAAGTGCGATAATATCTTCTTTACTTTGATGGAGGTTCCACTTGAATTGCATGGTGAGTGCTGAAAGCGGGATAGTGTCAATGGTCAGGAAGTTGGAATGGCATTTCCAGCACCTTGAGTGCTGCTGGTTATGGAGAATCTTAGGAGAACTTGATTGAAGAGGACAAGAAGGTACCCAAAGCTTCAACTTGGATGCTACTACGAGAACAACCCTTCAACTTGAAATAGAGGATAACAATGATTTAGACTTCTAGATCAATTTTCTGGCTCTTGGAAAATCTAGGGTGGGGAAAAGTGGCACCATAAATTGTTACTTGGAGAGGAGAATGTGGCAATTGATGCATTCGAAACTGGGACAACTTCTGTGAAGGATATATATGTTTGGAATTTATGAAGGGGTCATATTTCACACAATCCACTGATTTGTTTTGCTGGCCAGATTTCTTGAAAAAAAGATTGAAGTTAATGGTCATTGTACTACTTTCCTCTTAAGATTTGAAATTCTAAAATCTAAAATCAAATAAATAATAAAAGAGACATGAATTCACGAGGCTAGTTTCTTCTTTTTCTAGTCTATAAAAAACATGGGAGTTTTCATTTTACATGTATGTTAATACTATCTTATGTTTTCTCTATTTCTGTTGTTGTTTTTTTCTTTATTCGAATTCCTACTACATCTTATTAATGAGTGTTTGAGAGTAGCGGCAAAGTTTATCAATAAAATAACATTTGATAAATTATGTTATGCATACCATATATTAAACATTTTGAGTCTGTGCTATTATATATGATTTAAGTCTTTCAGCATTCTGTTGATTTAGATAATAGCTCTATTGCTATTATTATGTAAGAGTAGTATTGATATTTTATTTTTTTTCGTGTATATTTTTTGTTAAAAATTTAGTACCCCATCCATTGCAAAACAAAAAAACATAAAACTAAATTAAGTTAAATTAAACATAAAAATGATGATAAATAAATAAATTAAAATTATAAGTAATTTTACATAAACTAAATTTAACTTATTATAAAGATGATTGTAAGTAAACTTATACTATAAAATTACACTTACTATAAAGTAAAAGGAAAAATGAAAATCTTATTATTTTATATGTAAATTACTTAATTAGTAGATTCACGAAATTCGTTTGCCCATAATTGATGCAAGTTTTACAAAATATAAAGGTAATGCAAATTCAAAACTTGCATGTGGACCACTAAATGATGCTTCAACAAATGGATCATTACCAAAATACAATAATAATTACACATTTTGTTGAGGCATTGAGATAAGAATTGTTACTATTTTCCAAGGGTGGCTCATGAGAGACGAGGTTTTCACTGTCCTCTTTCCTCAATTGCACACTTTCATCTTTTTTTTTTTTTATCCATAATATGTTTTAAGAGATGGACTTCCAAAACCTTAGTGCGTGCCAAAAGTTCATCACACTTTTGCTTGAACTCATCATTTTCTTTCTTAATTTCTTTTTTCAATGCTTCGATCGAAGAAATTCTATAAGACTCAGATGACTCAAAGGTTTGATGACTTGAGGAGGAAAAGTTTTGATTATCCCTATCCCAATTCATAAATGTTTGAAAAAGAATTCTAGCCCATGAATTGAGAAGGGATGGTGGGAGGGTAGTGTATTTGAGAAGAAAAATGATAAAAATAATCACAATTCATAGATATGTGACCCTCCTCCCACAAACTTCTCACTGCACCACTTCCAGATTTTCAAAAGTAGGATAATTAAAATGAGCACTATTACCAAGCACAAAAGGCAATGCATTCGCTTAGGAAGGAGGGAGAGCATCAACCAATCAATAATCAATAGTGATATTTTTTTTCTAAATATTTTTTAAAAGAAAAAGAAAAATAATATCATTTGCTTTTGTTTCTCATGAACATTTTAAATTGATGCTTTGTTTTATATTTTCCTAGTCAAAATACAAATTCAATGTGGTAATACTAACATTTAGTTGTTTGATTGTTAAAAAAAAAAAATTGTGAAAACTGGAATTTTCTTCTAAAACCTCAGAGAAATTCAAATATGATTTTTTTGAGTTTCCTAAAGTAAAACAAAATTTTAGTAACATTGTGTAAACAGATCAATGCGAGTCTATTTGCTGTTTGAAGTATGTTAGTTCAGCTTCAGACAATACCCCATTGTTAATTACTCTATATATCTCAATTTTTTGCAGTTTTCGGAATTTTTCAGGAAAGATGAGTTAGGCCTAGAGATAACTCATATTTTATTGCCAACAACGCTTATTCTATCTGCTGACCGCATTGCTTTCGTAATAGTATATTTTATTGTTGATACTTCATAGATTTATCTTTTTTTATCATGAATAATGATCCTTTTGTTCATAATTCGTAAACCGGCCTAGTTCTAGTTTTCATAACCGGATGGACACCTCTATGTCTAATTTTACCAACCATTATTGGAGGGAAAATGTGGCTATTGTAGTAACTGATGCTTGCAAAGAAGCTATATGGCTAAAAGGGACCTTGAAGGATTTTGTTGTAAGACAGAAGTGTGTAACAATGCTGTGTGATAATCAGAGTACTTTATATCTTGTTAAACATCATGTTTTTCATGAAAGATCAAAACATATAGATGTAAAGTTGCATTTTGTCAGAGATATCATTGAAGCTGGATCAGTAGTGGTAAAGAACACCAAGGAAAATGCTGCAGATTTCCCTACAAAATCAGTGCCAGGGGCCAAGTTTACTCATTGCTCAAGCTTAATTAAGCTTGAGCCTTGTTTCTGAGACAGGTGATGGTAAGGATTGAGGAAATGATGCACACTTTGATTTATTGAGGTGGAGATTTGTGAATTGTGGGTCAATTACATCAAAGGTGTTCATACTTTGTATAAAACGTGGTGCTGATCAAGGAACCGATTCAAGAAGTTCAGGAACCGGTCTGGGAAGTCAAAATCAGATGAAGAACCGAAGTCATAACCGCCGGTTCAGGTCGGTTATGAAATCACCTGCAACAAACAACAGACAACGGTTTTAAAACCGTTGCGAAGCAGTTCAGCTTGCAGCTTGCTTATCTGGATGATTCGAGCTCATTCTTTTATACAGAATAATGAAAACTGATGTAATCAATTCAATTTTACACTTTTCCCTCTGGTTCTGTTATCATCAAGAGAGAATTGAGAGTTAGGTTTGTGGTTATCAATTTAGGGGTTCTAAATTGAGGGGTTTGTGCAATTCTGGAATAATTCTTGTAATCTTGAGGATCTGATAGTAAATTGAGGTGTGTTAATCCTCCGTGGATGTAGAACAATTGTTCAAACCACGTAAAACTTCTTGTGTGTTTGATTTTATCTTCTTCTTGCTGCGCGAATCGTGTTCATTTCTATTCGTCTGAATTTTTCTGTTGTGTTCGGCTACTGTTCTTGTTTTCTGGCCGAACGGGAAATTGGTGATTTTATGTGAGTTGTTTTAACAGTGGCTATAAATGGGCATGCCTATATCTTTTCTGTATTTTTTTCCTTGGTTGAAATAAATGTGGAAGAGAGAGGTCGGATGTGTTGTTTTGACATGGTAAAGTACTCCTTCGAGAACCCATCACTTGAAAAATGCATATGGAGCGGGATTTACAGCTGCAAAGACTAGGTGTTGTCTAATGGAACATTAAGATTAGTAGATGAATAATTGTTGTTTTTTACAGTGTCATTTGGAAAATCCCATACTTTTATTTTCGTTTCTTAGAGCTAAACTAGCTAGCTATCTGTGGTTAAGGGCTACCATCTACTTTTACTCTTAAGGGGTTGAAATTTGATGCCCCTCGACACATTAGTAAATGTGTTCTATTTCCTTCAATATGGTTATTTTATTGAGAGGTCTCTCTTGGAGTTTCGGAAATCTGCTTCAACATGTACTCAAACAGCTTTGTTTTTTGAGATTGATAGACTTTTAAGCAAGTGTAGAGATGGTTGGCTGGAGTGACTTCACTCAGAGGGCTTCAATATAGCTTAATTTTATCTGGAAGTATGTTCTGGGGAGCATGGTCTTTTTGGTCATAGAGGGCTACAATAAAGATGTTTATATGTAAGAAAAAAGAAGCTTTACTTAATTCTGTTTTTATATATGAAAGTCGGTCTTATAGATGGAAGTGGAATATATTGCAGCAGATGATTTCATCCTACAACTTTGTACAAGCTATCTGGCTAGGAATTTTGTAAGTACTTTGGATCTTACACAACTACTCTTGTCTGACTTTAGGCGACTCCATCGTCGAAGTAATTTGTTTTTTGTTTCAGTATTACAACGTAGTTGCTATTATGGTTTCTGACTCAAGGTTATTACAATGTGTTGTGGGATGGTACATAATGAAACGTTGTATGAACAATATGTTATGCATTTTTTGGTATACTAATCTAAGAGATTGATTTTTATACACCCTTTTCTGCCTAGAAACCTGACTTATGATGCTTTCTTATCAGCTGTGGGCATTATCATTCAACTCTTACACTGATATTCCGCACAACCTACTTTGCTCATGCATCCAACACCCTTATTTAATTATAGACAGGTGAAATTTCTTGATTTAATTAAAATTATTACAAACATTCACATAGATGCTATTCTTAACTCTTTTTACAGTGAAAAACATCTTTGTGATGAAACTGTAGTTTGGCTCAATGCATTACCACAAAGTCAGATGACTGGAGTAGCTGTCATTTATGTTGAAGGGCAAGAGTTGAATACATATTCTAGAGATCATATCTTAAATTAACAAAATCGTAAGGTACCTCTAGTTACAGTGAGACCTGGATATGGAGCTTATTATTACTCATCAATATTAGACAATGCCTTTGCAAGTTTCCGTATCCTGCAGCAATCTGCCCTCATTGAGTTTGTCTGAATAGGGGCTTTGATTAGCAATAGGATCGTCACAACTATTAAGAGGCGTCCAGATGGATTTCAAAGTAGGTTGGTCGAACTGAGAGTGGCTTCGCTAAACCACCTCCAACTGCAGCTACTACTAGCAATGACATTCAATAGGTTAAATTGATTACTTGTTTCTCTTTTATCTTAAAATTTGTAAGTGTTATTAATATGATGACCAAACATTCTATTTTGTAGGATGCTTAAAATATTTGTAGACGAAGTACTGTTTGCTATTGATTGATTTCATCTAGGTATATTTCTTCATTTTGAAAAGTATCTTTTATGAGATAATTGAGAAATGAGAACGGCGTTCCATGTTTCTATTATTGTAAATGATGATCAAGGAATTGTGGCTAGATCCTTGCAGCATGTGGAAAGAAGGTCTGTTTGTTGGTGGTCATTTTGTTGCTCTATTTTTTAATAATATTTATTATTATGTTTGATGACCGGCTTATGTTATTATATTATTAATGTGTGTTAGTGATTCTCTTGATGCTTTTTTTTTTTTTTTTTTAAAGGTGTGTGTATCATTTCAATTTAACAATAGGTTGAACTTTTGGTGAATCAGAAGCTGAAGTTGTGTTCATAATAACCTAATTCCTGAAAGCAGATTCGGAAGATGAATTTTGCTTTTTGCCATTATCTTGATTAAACATGTCCATTTTGTATAGGAGTTTCACACAGCAAAATCTGTTAGTTAAACTAACCTTGGAAAGCATATTTGAAAGATGAAAGTTGGTTTTTGGTTGTATTATATTTGATTGAAAATGTCCATTTTGTGCATGAATTTCACAAACATTATCTAGAAAGTGACTTTATTTTATTAATGATGATTTTGCCTATTAATTTTATAGTCTTTATGATTATATCTTGTATGTATATTGATGGAAAAATAATATCGTTTAATAAGGGGGCAAATATCTAATTAATGAGGAAATATTAATTAATATTAGTAACGGGCTAGTTATTTGCGTAGTAAGAGGAATGCTTGTCACAAAAAAAAATATTAGTAATAACGGGAAAATTTGGATATAGTGAGGGGAAAATTTAGATATAGCGACAGATTAGTTAGTTATTAAGTTATTATATAATGAGGGGTGATCAGTGTTATTAATGACGGGAATTGGATGTCATTACATTAACTTATTAGTGACGGTACATTACCGTGACTATATACTCTTTAATGGCGGTCCTCTATCCCGTCCCTATTTACTTTTAATAGCGGAAGCTGTATCCAGGGGTGGTAACAGGATATTCCTTGTCATTAAAAGAGTATTTGGCTGAGCTTATAAGCTCCTAAAAACATCTTATAAGATGTTTAGGAGCTTATAAGCTCTTGCAAAGTGTTTGGCAAAAAAAAGATGTTAAGGAGCTTATAAGACACAAAAATAAGCTCAAGAGCTTATAAGATCTAAAAAAAATAAGTTAATCTACCCCATCTTATTTCCATCTTATTTTTTAAGATCTTAATTATTACACTCAAATTTCACACATAATTCACACACTTACACACACTACACACATTTCACACACTACGCACACTACACTCACTTCACACACTACACACATTTCACACACTACACACACTTCACACACTTCACACACTTCACACACTACACACACTTCACACACTACACACACTACACACATTTCACACACTACATATATTTCGCACACTAATCACAATGTGTGATTTATATTAACTTTTAATTTGACCCCCAATTTATAGCTAAATCACTATATTCAATTGCAAGTTTATAAACTCTTTTATCCAAACACTTTGTTAACTTATAAGTTCCTTAAAATTTACATCTTATAAGCACTTGAAACAACTTATAAGATGTTGGAGCTTATTAGATGTATCAAATAATTTTAGCCAAACACCCTCTAAATGTCTTTTATGACAGTTTTTACATTTTTATCCACAAGTTTCCTCTCACTAAATGTACTTTTTCTTGTAGTGCAAGTATTCAATAGTCAATTATAGGGAGCAATAACTAAAAGTTCAACTGCTCTTATAAAGAAAATTCAGGACTCAAGAACTTAACAATATAAAAATAAATAAAAGATTTAGAATAATGAATATGAAATTGCAGCTAGTGGATGGATGGAGTTCATCATACCTCTATGAATAGACCAAAATATATTTCAGGAAAAATTAATTATTTCATCAGCAACTTTAATTATTTATATCCTAATACATAAAATTTCAAAGAAAACCATTTACCATAACAAGAAAACCCATACACAATGCCAAAAACATCTGACCAACTATTCAATACTTATTGAAAGATAAGAATTCGAAGGAAGCTTCCTCAGAATACACCAGATTCAAAGCTACAAAAATTACAAATGAAAAAAAAAAAAATCCATATATTTGTTGGTAAACCTTTTGACGACGGGAATGGTGATGGGAAATTACCTACTTAGAATATTTGGAGGTGGAGGTGGCATTGGTGATGAGCTTCAGAATGGTGCTCGGAAAGGGTGGTGGTAATGGACTTAGGTAGTGACCGTAATGAACAGTAGGGTGGATTTCACGAGAAGATTCAGAATTTATGTCGATGGTCAAAACAAAAGTCATGATTTTGAAGGGGAAATAAGAACTTCTTTATGGCAGTCAAATCCAGCTCGAGCCAATGAAATCGTGCAAGTATGTTGTGATAATGAATGCATAAGATGAAAATAATACAAATACACATCATGAGTCTTCCTAAGCATTTCATTATATTCTATCTAATAGAATTCAGTGCTTCAATCGTAAAAATCAGATAAAATCTCATTGTGATTTTTTTACCACGGCGGCTGCCCTAACTCTTTTGAAAAGAATTATATTTTCCCATTCTTACTAACAGTTAGGTGTACTATCCAGACAATGAATTATGTTATAAGCATTCATTACATATTAAAAGAAAAATGAATATAATTGCACGTCATATATCATGCTCATAAATAGCCCATGAAAATGAAGCAAAAGATTATATCTACAACATAGAAGTAAGTTTCTCACAGTGAAGTAGGCTGCTCAAAGTAAAAATAGTAGTTGATTAAGGTGGTTGTATCCCTATCAGATTGTGGATGGACAAGGCACACTGTCTTTTTGAATTGGAGCAAAGGTAATTTAGCATCTAAACATATTTAGGAGCGGCTCGATTACCATAACGATTAGGCTAACGACGAGCTGGTCCAGAACAATTACTATGCTCATTTTTCCTTGAACTACTTCACTTTCTGTCTCTGCTAAATAATGTTCTAGATTTGCTCAATGATGGAAGATGTATCCGTGATGTCTTTACTATGCAATGATTTCTTCTGACAGGTTACATACATATAGAATTTGGCAAAATCAATACTCACAACAAAATAAAATCCTCAAAATACACCCAATAAATAAACAATTCATATAGTAAATTATAATTTCACTACAAGAATTTTTGAAATGGACAACAGATTTTATCTGTTGTCTAGTTATAAATAAGTCTGTTATTAATAGTGCTGTTGTTAAAGGTACCATTTTAACTACAAGTAAAAATCGTTGTCTATTCCTTGAACAACAACACTTTATATAATAGATACAATCTGTTGTCTTTGTTAATTTTAACTACATTTTGCATCTGTTGCTTAATCTTAAAACCGTTGTCTTTGTTAGTTTTAACAACAGTTTTTCCCCGTTCTACAATTTAAATCGTTGTCTATTTAGTGTTAATTTTCGAATTTAGCAGCTCTTTTTAGCTTTTGTCTTTTACCCGTTGTTCTTCATTTTAAACCGTGTCTATTTAACAGACAATTTATTAACAATAATTATAAATCAAAGCATTTTTCTTGATGTCATAAATATGCATTCATATATCAAAATAATTTATCTTCAATTCAAGACAAAACATGATTGTGTAAAATCTAAAAATATGCAATTCATCAAAAAGAATAACATGTGTACTCCTTGCCACTTTACGCCACAAAATATTAACTAATTTGGATCTAAGACTTCAAAAAAGGTTTGAAACTTCACCGCAACTTCTTCAATTCTTGTCAATGGAAACATTATAAACGGGTATGTTAACAAAAGAATGAAGTTGAAACATCAAGACAAAACATAAAAAAAAAAAAAAAAAAAAATCATTTAAGGCAACTAAATGTGATTCTATTCACTATGAAACCACATTAATCATTAACACATAAATCATTCCTAAGAATCCACATTAATCTTAAACACATAAAACCACCGGCTGCCCTAGCTCAAATAATCACACGAATAAACCAACAAATCGATTGAACTAAAATATCACAAACCAATTTTTTACAAGAAAACATGTAAGGTGGAGTGAGACAAAACTAAATTATTAGCATTCGGATCCTGGATGGGAAATCAAGAAGACGACCAAGACATCATACAGAGGCAAAATTATAAACCTAAAGAACTTTATCAGTAGAAAGTCGTTAGATGAGGTACTTACAAGACCAGGAGAAACAGTCGGGTGCAAACTGTTAAATAAGTTAGCCATTTCTGCAACACCTCTAACCTGGTAGAAAATAGGATCAAGACTTGAGCACTTATTTCTTCAAGTAGAAGATGCTATTTGAAAAGCACATACCACTTCTTGCAGCTTCATGCAATACAAGTTAGAATTCTATGCAAATTTCAAGAAAATACATAAAGGCAAAGAGGCCTTATGACCAGTTAGAACATTTTAAGACGTTCTAGTTCAATAGTGAACTAAAATGCTAATAACCTGAATAAATGACCTTGAGAAGTGATCCGTGGTCCGGCTTACCTGAGACAGAAACATATACATAAACTATATAATGTTTTTAGCTTCATCTTGTAAACTAATTTACATAGAAGAGTCAGTAAATGGGAGTTGGTGAGGCCATATAATTTTTTTGATCGGGCAGCTTTGAACACCAAAGTGGAACAAATCATGTAGTTCGAGAGGTAAAGTTCAAAAAGTTATGGATGGTAAACCGGGGACCATCAGAAAGTTGGATGGCAAATTGGCTATTACTTCATCACAAAAAACTAAATAAGCTAAAAAAATATGCAATGTTCACTAAGGAAAGTGAGCTAACAAGGGAGAACATTACAATTTGACAAATTGTCCAGAAAAATAACATAAATTGCACGTAGACAGTTGAAGACTTATAAAGCAGGTTGAAGCTTAGGCAAAATCAGCATTCCTCCACTTAAAAATTTATCTATAATCGCAACTTTATTACTGTTGAATTTATATTTGCAATTTTATCTATAAAAAATGGCAACAACTGTCCCTCCAAGACAAATAGCAAATTAGAGAAAATGCCAATATGACAACACATGCAGGGAAGAATGAAAAAATACATCATGTAAAATTACACCATGGTAGAATCATAATTGAAATCAGCTTATAAATTGACTATAATAAAATTTCCTACAATCAAAGAACATTCACTCACCCTATTCCCATTTGGTAACTCGGTAATGCTAGCTCTCAAGAGATTCCTCCATTTATCCTGTATAATGATAGTGCCTTTTAATATAATGATAATATGTTTACCCGGTATTGATTAACCTTCTAACCACTTACCTTTAGATCAACTGAAGTTCGCTTTTCAGCTTCGCTTCCTTCTCTAGCTCAATTGTTCTTTTCTGTTTCCACAGTCTAAGCACATAAAGAGGTTCTAACAAGATTTGATTAAGTGGAGAGAAATAAATAGAGAAGCCAAACTAGTCGGCGCAACAATAAATGGTGGGGGTAGGGGGAGAAAAATAGTCCAACAAGAATTCTATTCCCGAGCCACATAAATTTTTCTGATTTTTAACAGCTTAATGCTCAGCAGTCATGACGCAAGCACAAAAAAAACTAACTAGAAAAGCTTAATTTTTTTAAGATCTTTCATGTTGAAATCAGTGCCACTCAACTGAGTAAATTAAATAAACCTTCACCCGACATCTGACATCACGATTTGCTAAAATTAACTTACAGGCTCTTGAATCCATCTTGGAGACAAGTTGTTTGTTGTTTTATTCCTGGTACGATTCTAAAGTTGTTTGTTGGATGCAATATCATTCTCTTCCAGTCTGGTTGAGATGTCAATGCCACATGGCTGAAATTAGACATAACAGCTGAAATCAAGAAATCAAACCATCTAACAAGCTTAAAACATCTAGATTCACTTTCTTCTCATCAAAAGACTACTACACATAAAGTTACATCTCATACAAGTTGAAACAATATTTTCTTCATGAAACCATGCTTCAAAAGGTTGATATTTTTAGATAATGAACACAACATATGTCCCACATAACATGGAATTACAACCAGCAATATAGCTGAGAAGGAGACACACTCATTTAAATTACTCTTAATTTTGGATGTGGTTGAGGCAAAGACTTTAAATCGAGCCAGTAGAATCTCCGTTGACTGGCCTTATAGACAACGAGAATGAATAATTCCTAAGACAAATAATCTGAATGTCCTACATAAATCTATATCGCTAACCTTTATAAATATGATAATTTTTTGTTTCAACATTGTCACACACACACACTGACGTCTGAAAACATATGCTGACACTGAAATTTATAACCCCTCTTGTACGCTATAAATTCATACATTTATTACATCACCACGTACTTAGGGAGTGTTTTTCATTTCTTATTTAAAGCATTTTTGTGATTTTGACTAAATTTAAGCTAAATGGAGGGTTTGGTAATAAGTGTTTCTAGTATAATTAAGCACTTAGAAGTTATAAACTATAAGCAACAAATGAGTTGCTTTTAGTAGCTTATTGACATTTTTGTAAATTTGTCAAACTTCTTTAAATAAAATAAGTGGTAATAAACACTTGTTTATCAAACACTACAACTTTTAAATCTTGGCCAAAAAATCCAATTCTCAACCACTAACTACTTTTAGTTATAAGTAATTTTTCTACAATATATAATTTTAACCACTTTCTCAAAAGCATAAACAATCGCAAACACTCCCTTAATACATGTATAGTGCTCACACATATATAGTATTATGTGTAATCAACCTATCAGACACCTATGCATTAATCCTTTCATTTCGTTTGACAAATTTGACTTTTGAAAATTGACAACCCCCAATTATTAATTAAATTACACCACCATTTCCAAATAACATATACATATATAGTATACATACACACGCATATATAATGATACATGTATATACATAATTGATCACTTGCACAATTAATTAGATAGATCATTCACACATCTACCACACCACATTCCAATCATCACAACTTATATATACTTATTTTACACATTCACACTGACAAGCTATAAATATAAACGCTATACATATATTTATATAACATCAATAGAATATGTATATTAAAAAGAATGGGAAACGTAATATATGGCCAATTTATGATAAAAGTTTGATGGCTAACCTTGATGAACTTGCGTTCGGCGGCGGAAAGAAGTCTCTTTCTTCCTTTTCTTTTTTTCTCTAGGCATATGCAACAAGGTCCACGTTTTCTCATTTCATAATTGTAATCTGATATTTTACAGCATGTTGACTGGTACCATCTCACAAATCCAAACTCCCAAACAAAGCTTAATAAAAAATTCTATAGGGAAGTAGTAATCATATTTGTTCTGATAAAGAGTGTGAGTGTATATGTCATGCAAACATCTCAATCCACCTGCATTGTATTCAAAATTCCATGATGACCCTGTTTTCTATCACACTGCATGTTTTGACTTTCATACTACTCAAAGCAAATCTGAATATCTCAGTATTATTTTTGAGTCTGTAATTTATCTAATTGCCAAGAATGTTTTCTCTAGCGATTCCAATCTCATTGGTTATGGGATAGAGTATGAAGATAAACCTGAAGAACGCTCACATCCAGAGAACTGAGTTGAGGGCTACCTCTTGCAATAGCTATTATTCCAGCATCTCCGATTTGGTGACAGCCACTTACATTCAAATGATGCAAAATTCTTCCTTGAGAAATATTAACATCATTCTTTTCCTTGCTGCTCAAATATCTAAAGTCATCAAAATAGAAAACTGCTTTATAAGTAATATCATGAATAATGTTACATAAAGAACATGTGGCTTCCTTATCTTATTGCATGACACCAAATAAAGATGGATTGAAATATACTACACCCAATAGTTAACAAACTGGACTAAAAGAAAAAAGATGAACCACAAAAATTAGGATTCCTTTCTCTTGACACTTAATTTTTCGATCTATTATGGAGCATTCACAAATAAAAATCGGATATAAACATTACAGTTTATTCCAAAGATTGATCAATCTTACAGACCAATATAAATATGATTGAGTTAATAAAAAAGGAAAGAAAAAAACACAACTGATATAACAATATATCGTTTAATATTTTTTCTCATAAGTCATTCTATTCAAATTGTTGAAAGATAGCTAATCACTTTTTTCCCTAAATCCAGAGAAATATCAAAATAATGCAAATGAAAACAACAAATTGTGATTACCCTCAGCACAAAGAGGTTGAGTGGACATAGCCCTCCATGTTCGTGTTATACTTTTTTGCCTTTTCCAATCAATATCTCTTGCCTTTCTAGCATCCGTTCTCAACTCACAGCTAAAACCATGCAAAAACCTATACATCTGTGACATGAATTAACAAATAAACTGAGACTAAATTGAAGAAACATATAATTTTTTAGGAACAATTATACATAAATTCATGTTCCAATCTTCGAACTTGAAAGTAGAGCAATGGTCGAGTTTATACAAGTTTTTAAGCTTTCCCAAATAGAAGATCAACTCTGAAAATCGCCAATTTGAATGGATGAAATACTAACGGAGTAATGTATTAAGAACCTAGAGAGCTTTAAGTTGATGTAGAGACCTGATGAGAGACTGACGAGCCAATATTTGCGACTCTTGACGGCAGAGGTTTGCAACAACGACCGAAGCCTTTTCTTTGTTGATTTTCAGACAGTTGTGCGAGAGAGCTATCACCGGAGCGGGGACGAAGAGAGCGCGGACGCAGGGACACCGCGGGGGGCGGGGAGACTGCTGGAGCAGACGACGGTGGGCCGGAGGCGGCGATACGACGACGGTAAGACCTGGACAAGACAAATCGGCGCCATGAAATCGGAGCACTGGTAATGAAATCATTCAGATCACAATAAGATGAAACATCAAATCTGGAATCAAATTGACTACCGCGATTGGTAAAGAATCATCGACCTAAAATTCTAAAATGCATATCAAGAGAAAACAAACCTGAGAGAGAGGAGCGAGAGAGAAAGGAAGAAACCCGCGCTCTTGCACAAGTTTCAGATTTAAGCTTTTGGGTGGATATTTGATTTGAGATTAGTGAAAGTCAATCACTCAAATGGGCTTTATGAAATAGTCAATTGTTCAATGGGCTTTATTATTAGATTTGGGCTTTGTGTGGATATCTGATTTGGGCATAGTGAAATAGCCTATCATACAATGGGTTTTATGAAATAGTGAATTGTTAAAAGTGATGATGGAGCCTCAAAAATTTAATCGGGTCAGACCGAACAAAAATTTAATCGGGCCTAAAATTAGTTGGCCCATCTCATCTTATTACCCTATAATATATTAAGATTATCGGGTCGGCCAGATAATTCCAATGGAAACTTTATTAAAATAAAATGAAATATATAAAATAAAATGCAATCTATAAAATAAATAATAATTATTATTTTATTTTAAATATATTATTAATTATTAAAATTGCATTGAAAACTTTATTAAAATAAGAATTTTACAACATAATAAAAGAATTGTAAATTAAAATTCCTTTTTACAGCAGTTTTCCAAAAATGTTGACAATAATGTTTTCTATTGGAGCAATGTATTGCCAATAGACAACAAATTTGGGCAACCGTTGTTAAAAATGTTGTCTATCTGTGGGAAAAGACGCTAATAGATGACATATGTTGAAAACCGTTGTAAAATTGTTGTCTATTAGCATGTGTTGTCGCTAATAGACAACAGATTACGGTAAAATTGTTGTTAATTCATGAATAGACAACACTGCTAGAAAAAACTGTTGTCTTTTAACTATTATCTATTTATGAAATTGTTGTAGTGAAATAGAGAAGAGTGGAAAGAAGAGCATGAATGAAGGAACATATTCTTCTTGGAGATGAGTTTGCTCTCGTTGATCTTGCAGCCACCACCGTCCGTGGTGTTGCGGGTCCCATCGTAACACTTATCCAACACTATAACCTTCGAAAGCTTCTTCTCACATGTATTGTAGGACATACATACATATATACAAAAACCCCTAATTTGGGAAATCTCTAATGAAATTCGTAATGGTATGTAAAAATTGCACATAGAAAAAAGGAAGCTTACACTTTTTGTAGACTATTATAGATAGACAGAATTCCCAGATTAATAGAGGCTCAAAATTCAGAGTTCGAAAGAAAAAAACTATTTATATCGAACTCAGACGAATTTCTTGATGACAACACAAGGGACACAAATATATAAGAAGGCAAGAGTATAGCTCGGTATGACAAGCTAGGTTTAGAGTTTCATAGAACCTTAGGTATGTCGAGGTTCCACAGATTCCGGCAAACAAGAGTAGGCGATGGCCATGTCAGATTTCGGCAAGTAGTAGATGGTAGCATGAAACTTTTTATTGTCTTCAATGATCGATCTCCAGCGTGAATTCTATAAGGCCTCGTATCCTTTTGGTGATTAGGGGTGAGAGGACAAATTTATTACCCCTAATCCACTATCTACTTTGGGGGTTTGGTTACCAGGGTTATCCCCGGGCTATACTTGGGCCCAGGTCAAAACATAAAAATTAAGGACAAAATACATGATTCATATCCCTTCTTTTTAGGAGGGATACATCATATCCCTATTACTGTAGCAAATGTACAAACCCCAGAATACCCTTTCCGTGAGTGCTGAAAATCCATCCACATCAGAATTGGAACTATTCCTAACTGAAGAGCCCCGACAGCTCGATTGTTCCTGCTAGAATTCATGTCCTTCTAATGCCGTCTGTTCATTTCCGATGTCAACACGCATTCTACGTGCAGTTTCTCTGCCAGATATCTCAGCGAGGCCTTTGAGGTGCGAGATTTTAGATTGATAGTATTTATATGATTAGTTTAGGTGTTGTGTTTATGGTGTTTAGGATATGAGGGAGAAGAATTATTATTGAAGTTGGGATATGATTTTAGATTAATAGTGTTGTGTTTATGGTGTTTAGGATATGAGGGAGAAGAATTATTATTGAAGTTGGGATATGCAGGGGATTCAAGAAACTATGATATTAGAATTAGATAAAGGAATGAAAGCTTGAAGGTTACTTTAGCATACTAGGAATAGGAATTTGATTTTCATTCATTCATTCAACTACATCATTACATATATATATAGTTGCTATGGTACTTACCCACATAGTTGAGAATTATCTAGATCCTTCTAGGTACATATTATCTTTTATTTTATCTTCTAGACTTCTCTATTTCTACATTCTTCTAAATTTTTCTTCTTCCTCAACCATTACTAGATAATTCTAGAAAAATTTCTTCTTACATTTTCTTACATTTTCCTTTCTTTTCTAGAAAATTCCAGAAATGTGCATCACTTTCTAATATAGATCTACTATTTTAAAATTGAGTTGCTAAAGCTCATTTTTGTTTTCTTTTTTTGGTTTAGCTTCTGATTTCGAAGTCCCTGTTTGTGTTTTACCTCTCCCCCTTAGCCTAACTACTACCATTTTAACCTTTTTTACGTGAATTTTTAACATATCGAGCCATCCGACCTCTATTTCAACTCGTAGAAGAGGTTTGCCTCAGTTGGTCAATTCACACTCGGGTCGCAGGAAACATCTTTATCTTACTTCATCGTTCAGTTTGCAGGTTTGTTTGGGTTTTATTTTTCTACTTTACTTCATTTCAATTTATGTCAAACAAAGATGCAGGTTTGGTTTAGTTTTCTTATGGATCTACCAATATCAATCTGTCATTTTCCGTTACTTTCCATTCTACTGCGAAAGGATGTTTTGGGTATGCCTTTTTCTGAGGATTATTTGTTCTTGTCATAAGACTGTTGAGGCTTTGATGTGTGCACGTAATTGGATCTTAGCTGACATCACGGGTAATTATCTTATTCATATATTAAGTTATTAATGATGATACACTCACATTTCTAATGATAATTGCTTATACTTTGTATAGATGTAGATTGTTCACTCAGTGGCGCACTTGAAACTGTTTTCTATGATTCGGATGATGAGAAGTTTGATCGGGACTCTTGAGGTATGACAGCCAACTTCTTTAATTTATTTACTAACTTCAATTTGATATATTTATTTATAAATTATGGTTTGCTTATTTAGCTATAATTCCTATTACTGTAGGAGTAACTCGAAGAATGGGTCGAAGAACTGATACTATTATGGATGACATTTTGGAGCAGCAAATGGCTTGTTGCATTTGATTTCTAATTTTTATTTCTAGTTGAACATTTGGATGTATTGTTTGTTTCGCATATCGGAGGATTTTATATTGTTTTTGGATGACCTTTGTATTAGTTTGTCTATGTTTAGATGACTTTCTAAGGTTTCATGATGATTTTCTTTCATGTTGACTGAGTTTTATTTTTATGTAAAATGATTGGTTTAACAAGAAAATGCATTTTCATTAAAAGAAAAAAAAAATAGTTTTCTTCATAAAAATACAGTTTTTTTTAATCAACAAAAAAAACGAATTTTTTCATAAAAAAAAAAAAAAAGGCGGGGCAGGGCGGGATAGATCCGCCCCATGCGAGACAGACCTACCCCGTGTAGGGCAGGCCATGGGGCGCCAATGTTTGACCCGGGATGGGGCACGGGCTGGGCCGGTGAGTGCGCGGGGTGGGGCAGATTTTAGTTAGTTGTATCAAGTTTGGTTTAGTTTATTGTGTTGCTCTTGCTGCCGACTCTTTGATATTGAGGTTATATGTTTAGCCTGAATTTGAGACTACTTTGATTTACTGATATTAGATGGATATTATTAAATGCTTTGGTGTTGGAATTTTATTAGCAATTTTGTACTGTTCATTTGATCTACATGATGATCATGCTTTGAAATTTTAGTAATAAGCCTTGCTGGACTTAATTGCTATGAGCTTTATATTAGTTAGTATTTGTGGATGACCAGATTTGTTTTTTACTACAAGCATTTGTTTTATATTATTTTGCTACTTAAATGGATGTAGATTTGTTGTCACTAACTGGATTATTATTAGTAGACATGTTTGATGGATAATGTACAATATTTGCTAATTATTTCAGATTGTACTCGGGAAATGGAAACTGAAGCAAGTAGCGGTCCTTCTAGATGAGGGAAAAAACAGTCGCGCCGGGTCTGGTCACTAGAAGAGGAAAAGATGTTGATGGACACATTGAAGGAATTAGTTGTAGGCAGTTGGAAATGCGATAACGGGTTTCAGACGGGCTATTTGAGGGTACTAGAGAAAGCTATTTGGAAAGTTTTCCGGATACTGATCTGAAAGCACAGCCTTATATCGATCTCGGTTTTATTGCTTAATCATGTCGATTAATGTGATCTTGGATCAAATCTCCCCTCTCGGTTTCAATTTAATCCTCAATAATGTTAAATAAGTGATCAAATCATTCAACAAACATTTTTAAACAATTAATCAATCAATAGCATAACATGGAGTTGAATTAATCGGCTAATAATAACTAAACAACCATAATTTACTCTCTAAACCTAGATTAAGGAAATTAGCCAACCATAATCATAATAAGAAATAAACACAAATATATAGACATAATCACGTTCATACAAGTATTAAATGAAAATGGAAAGATAAAACCTATTGAGAAGACAATTCTTGATCCCCCAGTAAAATCCCCAAAATTGCTCCCCTTGATTCTCTCTCTCTAAAACGTGGCTAATGAAAATGTGCTGGCTAGAAAAAAAACTGAATTCTAGGACACCTATACACTCAATTGGAGCTTTTTTTAAAGGTCTTGGGCAAAAAAAAAAAACAAGTTTGGGGCTGAGAAGCCCACATTTCCGGTGTTCGTGCACGATCGTGACCGTGCAAGGCTGCACGGACCGTGCACAACCCCGAAAAACACAAACTCTCTGGAAGACCATGCATGGTCCATGCATGGTCGCACGGTCATGACCGTGCGCCTATCTGTGGGCGGCTCCTTGCCTTCTGCGCACACGGGTCGTGCACGGTTGTGAAGGCTTGCACGGTTGTGACCGTGAACGGCCCAGTTTTGGCCCGTTTCTTCAATCTTCGGGTTTTTTCTTGATTTCTTCGACTCTCTTCCACTCGTCGACTCTTTGTACACCTTTTTTACCTACAAAATGCTCAAACAAAGTTTTTCCGACGAGAGAAAGAAAAAACGAATTATATGACAAACAAGAGCTTAGAATGTAAAAACACACGATAAATTTTCTATTCTAAGCGTGTTTTCATGATTGAAAACCCCATTTGTCAATATACTGCACTACCACATCATTGACGTCCTCTTCAACAGAAATACAGTAATCAGTAGTCGCCTCCTCAGGGGTAGGAGCAAGAGACTCTAGAGACTTAATCTACAAATAATAATAGAAGTATTAAAACACTTGGTTTTCACAGTATGAATGAATACATATAGTTTGTTGTAAGAATGCAAAGTTATGCGGTACAATACCTCTCCAGAAAAGTTTAAAAGTACATCATCGGTCGTCTTATAAAAACGCTAACGTTGTACTCGTGGTTCTAGTAAGAGGGTCGCACATGTACTTGCCAAGGACGGGATAGCCTACAAAGCCCAAACCTAGAATAACATAGAGTCCAAAGACAATGTCAAGTTAGAATGCCTTAACAACATTTTATGCAATTCAAAATTAAACAAATAAAAGCATCTAATGAAATGTTTCTAGAGGGCAAGATTATACCATGAAAGCATGCTGGCACCCGTAAAAGTGGTAGGCAAGACGGCCACCTAAATCACCCGATTCCTCTAGATTAACAGCAATTGTGCGCAACTTATGTGCCAGTATCTGAAAACTATATTTCACCCAGGGAAACGTCTCGAACAAATATGGCTGTTCGACCAATGACCAAACCCATTTCTCAACTGTGGCCTGCCTCTCATCCCGGCCAAACAAAGTCAGATATAGCACAAGGACCTTAGCAATCAAAACATTGTGCTCCGGATTGGCTCTAAAATCTCCATTTCTAAACCTTGTGCACAGTTCAACCAACTTGGGCATCAGTCGACCCATACGCACGACCCTGTTGCAAAAACCATAAGGAGGGATTAGTGGAGGATTATTGGGGTTGAGCGTACCATCCCTAAACCTCAAATCAGAAACGAGTGCGTACTCGTACTTGGAGAATCTAATGTAACGACCGCCGATTCTGTACCACAACTCATCAAGGGGACCGTCGAGCTTTTTGACCTCAAATACTAGCAAACTATGAACAACAGTCTGAGGGATTATAGAATCGGTCGGGATCTGTAATTTTCTGAAACAAGGTCTCTCAAAAACCTCCAATGCATTTCCGCCAGTCAGGCCTAACTCCTTCTTAATCTCAGTAAGTATGTCGAATTTGAAATATCCATTTATGTTAGCCTTGTTAAGACGTAAATTGGGTCTCCGCCAAGGCCATAAACCTTGTATAAACAAGTACATAATGAAATACTAAAAATGGACGTTTAACCAAAGAAAGAAATAACATCCTAATAAAACAAATCAACTAAAATTAACAAAAATATGTTTACATGTTCTACTTCACTATAGGGGAACACTAACAAAATCAACTAAACTTACATATATAAATTTTTTAATTAGGTGTATACAAATATTTAAAAATTTGCATTTTTAAATCAACCAATTAATAAATAAAAATTACAAAGTTCAAATATTTATATATTTAAATATTTAAATATAACATTATTTATTTATTAATTAGTTTATATATTTTACAATGTCTGTTATGTTAAAATTTAGCATAATAGCCGAAATGGAGTAAGATTATTTAATCAAACAATAAACACAGATAAATACCTAGTTTAAACATAAAAATACGATAATAAAATTAGTACACGATGTGAATTTCCACGTGTAACAAATAGTATCGAACTAATATATCGTGTTCATATTTTGGTTCTTATAGTTTATTCCCTTCGTTGATAAAAACATCTACAAGCAAACAAAACTATCGTGTACTTAAATACTATCTCGTTTTTATATCGTGTGCAAGATTTACGATTAAATGGGTTATTATCGTTTATTTCCATTGTTCATAATAACGTCTACAAGCAAACAAAACTATCGTGTACTTAAATACTATGTCATTTTCATATCGTGTACATAATATGAAAAATAACTGGTTTCATTTTGTGTACACGTTTTCATATTCGCAACTCTTATCCCCGGGTTCATATCGTGTTCTTATCTATTTTATCGTGTACATATCATGTAACAATACATTTTAATAACAAGATTCAAATCGTCCAATACCTAAGAAACCTATCGTGTAAAGGCAAACACAGCAGCATACAAGATTCAAATCTTCCAATTATTAAGAAACCAAAAATGAAATCGTTTGAATGAAATAGTGAGCCTACCTCTTTTCCTTGCTCGAGAGAAACTAAGGAACAAGGTGCGTCCTGGTTTTCCGTTCTCTAAGCTCCATCTCCGGCGACGTTGGTCGATTCATCTCTGACGAAACCCCCATCTATCTCCACTGAAGAGGATTCGAAGATCTAGTCCTGGTCAACCATTGGATGAACACAACGATCATGTAACACGACATTTTTTGGCTAAGAGTGATAGCTGAACACAAGAGAAAACGAGATGTATGGGGTGGCTATTTTTTCTAATTTGGGTATGTAAGATGGGAAAATTGAGGAGTCAAACACGATTTTAGTAACAGAGATGGAAAAACTTGGGTTGTTACATGATATCATCTAAACAAGGAATATAGATAACTAAACGATTTGATACAGGATATTAAGTTGGGAGACTACATTATATCATCTAAACGAGGAACAAAGATAACTAACGATTTGTTACACGATATTAAGTTTTGAGTCTGCACGATATCATCTAAACGAGAAACAGAGATAACTAAACGAGATAAACGATATATAAGCTACCTGGAATGTTGCAACGATAATAACACGATGTATTGCATATTGTCCACACGATAACAACAAGATAACTGTACACAATAATAACACGATGTCTTTCATAATTGCAACATGATACAAGACATCGTGTATCACCGTCACTTACAGTCAGTAAGTTCAAAAACCCTGACACATAAAGAAAGGAGGGTGGCTATTTTGTCATGTTAAAAGTTAAACTAACAAAAAAGCTAGTAAAAAACCATCTGACAGGCCCCTGTCACCCATTTCTACTTTGAAAAATAGGCTGGGTCATTCCCCATCAGATCGGCCCAACATTGTCCAAACATAGCCTTAAGTACAGGTGGCAAAACGATACGGCCGATATTTTAAATGGGCTAGGCCACATTAATTTTGGCTTAAAGTATTAATTGGCCCGATTGGATCGGCCGAACACCATAATAGTTCGATGGGTCACGAATCGCTTAATAATCTTAGTATATTATAGTAAAATAAATGAAACTGGGTCAATTAATCTTAAGCCTGATCAAATTTTAATCTGGCCAAATTCAGCTGGACTTATAGTATTGACCCGATGGCCCCTCCCACGAATTTCCACCTCTAGCCTTTGAGTAACACTTGTGTGCATGTGATGTACAATAGGCTTGTTGTACACCACTCTAAATTAAACCGTGGAACTCAAAAAACGCGTTCAATTATGATTAATAGTGATTTTCGCGTCCATCAAACGGGTCGTGCTTGCAACCCAGCGAACGTATACTATTACGCAACAAAAAATATACTATTAGGCAACAAAATATATACTATTAGACATCATAATATATTATCCAAAAAAAATTATTGTACCTGTAACTAATAAACGTATACTATTAGGCGACATAATATATACTATTAGGCAACAAAATATATACTATTAGACAAAATAATATACAGATGAAAACAAGCTGATTCCACCAGATTGGCCTGATTTGCCTTATGGTCTCCCTGATATCGATGTTTTCAATTATCGACATGGGACTGCCTATTACACCAATTCACTGCGTAAAGACTTCACTTTTTCTTACTATGATAGGTGCAAGCAGACTTGTAGGTTCGATGCCGAGTGGAAGCACAGTTACATCCGCGATGTCTGCCATGTCAGCAAACGGGCTCCCCCGCTGCCTATGTGGTTCACTCCTACCCTCCTTTGACTACTCCTCGTGTATCTCTCTTATACTACCATTACTTTTCTAAATTATTACTCATAAGTCATAAGTCATAAGTCATAAGTCATCCATTTGCAGTGGTCAAGTTGTATTGATAATGTAACGCATCATCTGTCTCATAAAAATCACGTATTCATCTTTCGTGTGGTATTTATGGAGTAATGGCAGAATGATGTATATAACCTTTGTATTCTGGAATATACATAGAGTAATGGCAGAATGATGTATATAACCTTTGTATTCTGGAATATACAGATTTATTTATTTCTTTTACTTGCTTATGGTTTGTTATCAATTCCATTACATATTCACATGTCGCTGTGGTTATTGTTGGCAGAATTAGGTCTAATAATTCTTTGATGCTGATACTAGCTTTTAATCCTTCAATAATTTTGATATCTATGGTCTTTCCGGATTGTCCGAAGAATTAGATATTGTTTTCTTGTTTGAGTTTCATAATCATGGATTCGAGTAGCCTATGGGACAAATCAGATTTATTCCATCGACTTAGCTTTTGCTGTTGTTGTTGGAGTATGTGTGGTGTGTCGATAAACCATTGTTACTTGCTGTAATGTCTGAAAAATGTTGATCATCATTTTGATTCTTAGTCTTTGGACAAATTTTGATTCCTCTTTCCTTTTTCCTTATTGTTTTATGGATTTGTATTTCTCGTTTTTTGATTTGTGGAAAGTAATGCTAAGGTGGGTGCACATAAGTGGAGTAAGAAGGTATCCTCGATAGTGTCTTGAAAACAAGGTGGGTGCGTCGATATTTTTTTTTTTTTTTTTCCTTTTGAGAAAGAGGAATCTGCATAAAAGAAATAGTGGAAAAGAAGTGACCTAAAGAGTGAAAGCATGGGTCCTCAATGAAAAAATATAACTACAATAATATGGTTTTTTTTTTTAGGTGACTATAATAATATGTTAACTGAAAAGTTTAAAGCTAAATTTAATGGCCAGAATGGAAATTGCACGATAAAATTCATATTTGAACTAAGTTCGAATTCTAGTTGCAACTGAATGCAATTTTGTTTTTGAAAACAAACTAAACGAGGGACAAGACACGTTACTGTTGCGTCAACATGACAATAATATCTACATATGCCATCAATAAATAAGAAAACTAAATATTTTGGGGGTATAGTTGTGCCCTCCTTATTCTATGTTGCATGCGCCCCTATTCAATAAACCTAATTTACGTAGCTAAAGAAGTATAAATCGAGAAATCCCATGGCCCGTGCACAAAGCCCATATTTAGAATAATTAAATATAAACTACATGATATAGACGATCGGCCCATCGTCCTTCTTCCCCTTGCGACGGACATAGACCTGTAAGTGTAATACCCGTATATTTTTAGTACTATTTTATTTTATTATTTAATTATTTTCTACTTATAATTTTCTTAAGGGCCAATTATTTTTCAAGCCCATCTTATTTCGTACAATATCCACGCCCATAAAACCTTATTTAGTAGTCAAAGCCCACCATCATTTTATAAATTCATAAATAGTTTTGGACTCCTTAAACCCTACCGATAAACACAACTTCGTCGCTCAATTTTTTTTTCTTTCTTTCTTCTTCATGCGGTAATTTGCAGAAATTAAGTTGCGTAACTAAATCTCTTGAGTCTTTGTTTTTTTTTTCTTCTCCTTACGATACTGAGTTTCCTCTACCTGTTACAACTTTCCTTCTTGGTTCATCTTTGATCTGTACGTTTGTGTGTGAAATTGCAAGATAAGATGTGTGCACGAAAATATATAGGTATATGTATGTCCATGGTGATGCGTTTGTCTACTGCCTATCTAAGGGCTGAAAGAAATATGTGTATGTTAAAGTCATTTAAATTAGTGAGAAGTATATATATGTATATATATTTAGGCGTGTGTATATATGGGTGATTGTACGTATATGTAAATATGTATATAAGTGTATGTATATTAATGGAAAAGGAAAGAATCATATTTCCAATTTTATATATATGTATGTATCTGATGAGTGGCATAAAGCAAAATAAAATACAAGATATATGTTTTAATGATTAGTTTGTGAATGTTACATGTACAGACGTGGGTGTGTGACTTAGAAGTGATTTAGTTGATGTGTTGTAGGTGGTGAATATGCATGTGCATTTTGTATGTATGGATATTGGTATGTAGTTATTTGTATGTGCGGGTTTATATGTGTGCAGTGTTGTGACATAAATTAGTTGTCAAGAATTCTACCAGTTGTGTTATCAGTCTCACAATTGTGTTTTAATTTCCATTACAATTCAAAGATCTATATTATTTCGGATCAGTCCCTCAAACCCAAATTTATTCTTTTGAGCCCTAAAATTTATATTATTATTATTTTCACATATAGTTCTATTTTAAAGCTATATTTCCTAAAATCGATTATATTTGATATGCCAAGGTGACGAGGCAAGCAAAGACTAAGGACCATAGGACATTTGGATCTACACAGCACTTTCTACTTATTCCAGGTGGGGGTTATCTATAAACTATTGGGTTGTTTGTCTACTTTAAATGCCTTATATGTTATTTGGATGTCTAAGCGCAACATTCCATAGGCTATAGGGAACATGCTATATACTACGCTATGCTATGCTAGTCAACAGGCAAAATGTTTTTCTATGTTGATCAACATCCATTTACAGTGTGTTGTATGCTTTCATTATTATTGCATCTATTGCATTCAGAGTCGACAAACTTATCCACTAAGCTTGTGGCTTGCTCACCCCAATTACATTTCAGTGTCCACATGTTAATTGGAACTTGGTGATGGTACGAGGTGGTGGAGGCAAGAAAAATCAAGCTTTTGGGTCTGCTTATCTTTTAGTATATTTCTATTATTTGTTTCAAGACTTTTATTAGGAAAAGAAAGTTTTGCAAATAGTTCAATTTTGAGTTATTTTATTAGTTCCTTGGAATGGATTAGGAAGTCCAGTTTTATTTATTTATTTATTTTCAATTGAAAGTTAGGGTGGTGAATTAAATTATCTGTATATATATACAAAAAATAAAATTATATTGTTTCTAACCTTTATGTACAAGTTATTTAGGCTTCCGCTTAGCAAAAGGGTAAATTTATTTTTGTTTATTTATAAACTGTGATTGACAATTTGAATTTTTCTACCAAAAGAATGTCTACGAATATTATAGAAAACCGGGGTGTTACAGTACGGGCTTATCAAACACCTATAACTTCAACGCAAATAATCATATACCAGATATGCTTAGTGTTGATAAGGTTATTGAGATGGATTCGATTATATGGTACAATATTATAAGGTGTTTGGAATTTTAAGTTTTCAATGGAAAATTGAGGGATTGAGTTAGACCAAATGCATTAAAACCGAAGGTTTTGTGGGACTAGACTGCGACTTCTAGAGTTTCTGAAGAGATAAGTGATGGGGATGTATTCAACAGTTCAAGCACCTTGAGTTTTTTTATTAGAGTATCAAACCCTATAACCTCGTAAAGTTGAGCGGGAGCCACCTCCAGTGATAGCTGGAGATATATGATGTTTATAGTGATGAAGGCATGAGTTGCCAATCTCATTAGCCATCAAACTAGCAAGAATTTTGACGGCTGATTATAGAGATTAACATCTTAGTTACGATCGTTTTAGTATTCTTATTAAAACTTTCTCTCTTGGATTAAAAAAAAATCTCCTCTCTCTAATTGTCTATGAATTTATTAAGGATTATTTATCTTTTTGATTTTGATACAACTTATAAATATCTCTAACTACAAATTATACATGAGATGCATGGAAGAAGGTCTAAGACTGGTTACTCTTTGTCTGAACGATTAAAAATAAACTATAGGTGTCCAGAGATGTATTTCAAGTTTATAGTCTGCACTGACTATTGCAACATAGAAACTGACGAAAATAAAAAATAAACACCAAAATATACACGGGGCTGAATCCCTCAGACCCCTCGGACCTTTTGTTATTGATGCTCCGTATAACGATATGTTTTACAAAGAGACTCGAATCCGTAACACCTGTTGGATATGGAGCCTGAAATTAGTCATCGAGGCCGCGAAAAAATTGGCCGCGTTTGTGAGTTTTGCGCTGTGGAGTCGCGACCACGGAAAAATGTGCGTCGTTAAGAAGTCGAGAAGATTGACAGAACTATTGTAGCCGCGACTGGTAGCGCGGGGGAATTACTTAGGCCTCAAGCTGAGGTCGAATATTAGGTCCATTGAGCTATTATAAATAGTTATTTCCTTTATTGTATTATGTAATCTGAAAATTATCATACAAGAGTGAATCCCTAGCTTGGTATCGCCCCCAGACGTAGTTACACATCGTAACAAACTGGGTAACCAAATATTGTGTGTTTTCTCGTTCTTAGTTTTCTTCAAGTTCATGATCGTGTGTGGGTTTAACTCCTAGCAACTGGTATCAGAACTCCAGGTTCGAAGGGAGTATCACGATGGAAGAAAATGTGTCGATCGAGAAGTTTGATAGTTCTGAATACAGATTCTGGACGATGCAGATGGAGGATTAACTTTACGGTAAAGATTTGCACTTGCCTCTAAAAGAGAAGCCCGATAAGATGGAAGCGGCTGAGTGGGCATTATTGGACAGGAAAGCAATGAGCGCGATACGTTTATTGTTGTCCAAGGCGATCGCCTATCACATGACTGCAACAAAGTCTACGAGGAAGATGCTGACGATTTTGGAGGAGATGTATCAGATATCATCAATGACGAATAAGGTGCATCTGAAACTAAACTAAACTAAACTAAACTAAAACTAAACTAAACTAAACTAAACTAAACTAAACTAAACTAAACTAAAACTAAAACTAAACTAAACTAAACTAAACTAAACTAAACCAAACTAAACTAAACTAAATATCTTAACTTGTAGCAACGGAAAATGATAGAAATAATTTTGTAACTAGGTAATAACAATTTAAAATAACTAAAATCTACATAAGCTCAAAAGTAAGGACATACGAATAAGCACTTATCAAATAATCCTAATCAACTACTAAGACAATTTATATTCCAAAAGCAAACACAAAAAAGATAAATAAATAATTCAATTAAAGATAAATATCCCTAAAGTACTCATATGCTTGACCACCTGCCTCGACTCCCATCACGCAACTCCAAGTCAACCTGAAAATGTTAATTGTAGGGGATAAGCTATCACTAGCCTCTTACAGTCCATATTAAAAATACATGCTCGAACCATAAACGTGAATAACAGTTAACTTACACATCACATACGTGTACACAGGTTGCCCCCATATCGTCATCACAATAATATTAATATAATATGTATTTTCCATAGGTTGGACTTAGGAATAGATAAATAAGAATTTTTTAGTTTGAACATGATTTCAAAGGGGTGTGGAATTATTTTGAAAGAAATTAAATGTTCTAATACTTATATATACAATGCGTAGTAGTGAATAAATATTTAATATCTCATAAAATACGCAAAGGAAAAATCTAAACTTTTGAATGTATATACTTCACATATACATTAATACCACATTTAAATTTCATAAATTTATAAGAATTAAAAATATGACTTTTGAATTTTCGAAAATGGAATAGTTGTTGCAGTAAATTCTACGCCGTGATAGAAAAACCTTTATAGCTCGAAAATTAATCAATGAATATCTTTGAAATTATGCCATAATATATAATACACGTAGATGGAATACATATATAAAAATTGGAATTTTTGAAGTATTTTAAATACATATTTCGAATTTTATAAAACAGAATAGAGAAGTTTTCAGATTCTGCGCAGCCATGAGAAAATATTCATAATTAAATAATTGCTGGATATATTATTTTGAAATTTTTACAGAATATAAAATACATACTGTAGAACAACATATCCGAAAATAATAAGAGTTGAAGACATATAAATATATATTACGAATTTTGTAGATGGAAAAACAGAATATTTAGAATTTGGATCAGCGGAGATAGAAAATTAATATAAAATAGAATATGGTACGAGTCGTTGGACCGTACAAAATTAATTTGTGTACATATATACACCTATCCTTATCCTACTACTCTAACTAGTAGAGTGGTAAGTAGGAGTCGATCCCACGAGGAACGGTCGAACAATTTTTGCTTTAAGTATTGAACTATTATGATCAAGTAATATGATATAGATAAGGTGGAAAAGCAACAAAGAAGTGGGGGGAGTTTTGATGAAATCACAACTAACACCTAAATTTAAATTAAGCAATTCAAATAACAATTACTCTAAAATTACTTAGCAAATTAACAATTAAATAAATAAAGACTAATAGAATGATCTTTTTCGGTTTTCATAAATGATAAAACGATTCAACCCTTGATCAAATATCCCCTTGGTTCTAATAATCTATGTAATTGATGTTACTACCCAATTGATTAGCCTTAGAACCCCTACTCCAAGATTAATAACAAGCTCTATCAATCTTGTTATCCCTTAAGTATAATTAATTAATCGAAACAAGCTCTTTAATTAATCCTACCCAACGTATCAATTCCTAAAATAAGCTCTCTAAGAATCAATAGTCAAGTGCATTAAGAATCAAGATAACGGGGTAAATTCGACATAAAACTCGCAAGCTTGGTTTTAGAGGTCGAAATCTATGTTATCCCCAATAAAATAAATCTATTATTTGCTACTCGGGAATCAGATTCATAATAATTACAGATTATAAACCCAATTCTAGCAACACATAAACAAATATCCAAATGGGTGATCAAACCATAATTCCATTCATCAGTGTGAATCAACAATTCCAAATAACATGGAACATTCCAAGAACATAATTCAATCGGTTAACAACCGTAAAAATTACACAAACATCCTAATTCCAAGGTTCAACTACTGATCAAGGGCTGAAATTAGAGTGCTAGCCACCCATTACACCTAATACAATCAGCAAATAGAAAGAAATATAAGAAAACATGATAAATTTGAAGAATAAACCAAGAACTTGGGTTGGGGAATGAAAGACCATCAATCTTCTTCCCAATATTGTCCTTGAGGATGATGGAGGCTCAAAAGTGGCTGGAAATGTGTTCTAAAGTAGGTCAAATTCGAATTTGAAGATATATATATATATATAGGGGAGAAAGTGTTAGCTCAGATTTTGGCAAAAACGTGTTTGGATTTTTAAAACAGGGAGCCGCGTCGCGGCCGTGGCGTACAACTAGCCGCGGGCATGGGGAAAACAAGGATTTGGGCTGGAATTGGGGTCGTGGCCGCGGTCCGGTTATCGCCACGGCCATGATCTTGGTTGGGCTGGATTAACCCCTTATTCTGGATCGCTAGCCATGGGCGTGGCAAATCTTCGTCGCGGCCGTGGGCCTTGGTCTGCCTCGGCCGTGGCCCATATTTTACCTCGACCGCGGTCTAGCTGAGTGAAAATGGCCCTCTTCTTTACAAATTACCACGACCGTGGGCTAGTTAGCCTCAGCCGTGGCATAAGCCACGGGCGTGGCATTAGTAACGCGGGCAAGGTCCCTTGTTTTTCCTTGTTTTCTTTTTCCTTTGAGCTCGAATTGTCAACTTGAGATCTTTGAACCTGTTTTTTCGGCCTTAATTCACCTGTTTTGACATGAAAACAAACTAAACACGTCAAACTGCCCAATAATAAATAAGCGCACAAAATACACGCGAATATGCACACAAAAACCCGTATAACGGCACTTAAAGTGACCTAAAAGTGTGTGCACGACCACGTGTACCAGAATACGACTCATATGGGGTTGAAATTTTTACAGTAACATGACATGGAACAACATACTGAAATTTCATTGAAAAATAATATATATAGATATAGTTTTTGAATTTTATAAAGAAGATACCTGTAAATAAAGTGAAAGAGGAAAATGAGATTCAGACGATGATATCGGCTTCCCTAAAGCCCCTGCTGTGTTTTGGACGAAAATTTTATGAAAAATAGATTATTTGGGTTGTGATTTTAATTTATGACATGAATCCCTTATTTATAGATTATATTCTAGGGTTTAGGACTCCTAATTAGGCTACGAAATTGTTAACTTGTTCCCTAAGTAAAAATAATGGGATTGGACTTGACCAATGTATTGGGCTTGTCTAAATTAAATATTGAAAAATCTAATAACATAAAATATACTTTAGCTTTAAATAAAATAATAATTGATATAATTAATAATTAATAACATAGAATAAATATCATAAGACAAGAATAAAATATTTACATATGATAAATGATTAAATAATTCACGGGGCATTATAGATACTGATTCTTCTTTCTCCAGATCATTCACTTGGCAAGCTGTATTTTCCTTCGTCTTGACATAGCACAAGAAAAATCATAAGAAAAAGTTCGTTTATGAAGGATTTTTGTTGTTGTCTTAAGTCAATCTGGCAACAGTTCTAGAAATCGTTGTTGTATAAGCGAAGACAATGACTGGCTATTGTTGTCATAGGAAATTTCTTCATCTCAACATGGTACGGAAAATTTCATAAGAAAAAGTTCATTTATAAGTTGGGTTTTCATTGTTATCTTAAGTCAATCTGACAACATAACGGTTAAACGTTGTTGTCGTATTGAGAAAAGACAGCACAACTTACGACAACGTACCTGACCGTCTTACGAAAATAGTTTCTAACCATTGTTTAGTGAATATGACAATAGTTATAGACAACTGTCGAAACCGTTGTTGTATTGAATAAAGACAACGACTAAAAGTTGTTCTTGAAAATAGGGTCACCGAGAACACCAGTTCGTAAGTTTCCATTGGGTTTTTTTCGTTGTCTCAAGTTAATCTGACAATAGGTTTAGATTGAAAACTTTTGTTGTATTGAGTAATGACAACACTTAAAAAGTGATTTTCAGAAAATGGGTCGACGAGAACATCAATTTGTAAATTTCGGTTGGGTTTTGTCATTGACTTAAGTCAATCTGACAACAATTTAATCAATGGTTGAAACTGATGTTGTATTGAGTAAAGGCCACGGTTAAAAATTATTCTCATAGGTCTTACAACAACACGAATACGTAATTTTAGATTTTTTTTGCAGCTATCATAAATCAATATGGCAACAGTTTTAGACAATGGTAAAAAACTATTGTCGTATTTAAAAAGAAAATGATTGATAATTGTTGTTGTAGAATAGTCTACAACACCTATAGTTAAACCTAACTGTTATCTTTGAGCCCTTTTGTAGCAATGAGTACTTAATAAACTCTGCCAAACTCCCCTGTGTCTAATCAATCATGGTTTCTTTCATTGTTTATATCTAGAAAACATAATACTCCCTCTGTCTAAAATGAAAGTTCTGTAGGGGATAATTAGACTGGGCTGGGCCAAGCCGAAAGTTGGATGATCCAACCCAAATGTATCTCACTTTATGGATCGCAAATTCTGACCCATCAACCCATTTCTATCCATTTTAAATAAAATCCGCTACATATCATATCACATTTTTTTATTGTTACCTAATCATCCAACTTACATAACCTTTTACAATATAATAAGCTTTTTGTGTACGCTGTCCTTGTTTACTGAGTGCTTCCCATTGTACGATTGGACTGCTATTGGTAATGTATTGAAAACCCAACATACCACTTCTAAAACTATTGATTTGACACCAGCATTACACGTCCTACCATACTCCATTCTTAAATAAAAAATCATTTTTTACTATTTAAATGGTCACACCAACCATGAATGTATCTCAGCGTACATGCTATTACCACCTACATCAGAGTCCAATTATCCGCGTAATATTAAAACATAACTATTATTTTGAAACAAGATTTTTTTTTTCATATAAGACTTCTTTTATTTAGGGGAATTAAATGTCATTCAATCAATCAATGTTTTAAAAGGAATATTTAATTGCTACACATCATTGAAAAGGCTTAGACCACATCTAAACACAACAAAGCGAGAAAGATTTAGGAAAAGAATGTAGAGGTGATGGTAGTCAAGCATCTAGGTAGAACCTATTCGGAGATAGACGAGAACTTTTAAGACAATAATTTTTATTTTGTAAAATAGATCTTAATAAATGAAACGATAATAAGATATACTTAAAGTATAATATTTTAATTATGCATATGCATAATAGATGTGAAAGCGAAGATCGTGAAAAAAAATATTAATTAGGTATATTTTTCTTAAAAGACAAAGTTATAACAGAAAAATTGTAAGACATTTTAATATTAATGAGGAAAAACCACAAACAAAAAAGAAAAATTTAACCCGCTAACCCATATTTTTTTTGGGGTCAGAAAAATAAAAGATCATGAACTAAAAATTAAAAAAAAATAATAAAAAAGAAAACCTAAGAAGAAAATAGACTATTAACATCTTCCTTTTACATTTAAGGTAAGTAAAAAAAGGTAGATTAAAACCGTAGAAAGCCAATTTGTTACGTACCCATCTAATTTTGGAGCTAAAGAAAAAGCAATTGTGGGCG
Source organism: Ajuga chamaepitys (assembly GCA_958295605.1). NCBI lineage: Eukaryota > Viridiplantae > Streptophyta > Magnoliopsida > Lamiales > Lamiaceae > Ajuga > Ajuga chamaepitys. Next base: position 49,353,236 of record OY282500.1, on the reverse strand, counting down.
ATTTATTTATTTAATTTGGGTTAATTTTGTGTCTAGCTGGACTATTGGCCACAACACATATGTCACTGTATATGGGCGTTAATCCACCACTTAAACTTTAGCTTTTTAGTGTTAGGCTTCAACATCTGAAGTCAATGTTTCACTATCGACATGACTTCCTTTTTCTTCTTTGATCGAGAAATTGATACTCTTCAATTCCCCCTTTACACGATCAAACACCTTTACTTGATCATCTAAGCTTTCAAAAAATAAAAACCGCCCCTCCTTCCGATAGAAGCCCAACGGTCTCTCGACACCAGAAACACAAATCGTAAATCCACTAACCCACAATCCATCCTCCAAACTCCACACATCATATGTTTTATCTACTTCCAGCTCTCTGTAAGAGACAAGAGAAAGCTTCCCATCAAAGTCGAGAAGCTGCAATATGTATGGTAGGTGACAACCATCAAACATCGGTCCCAATTTTGAAGACCCCCTAATATCCGGTAAAGGAAGATAGGAGAATTCTTCATCAGCAAAGTCAAATGACAAAATACGTAGCTCGTCGTAACGTACCATACTCGGAATTAACCAATATTGACGCTGGTTTACCAGACATGCCGGGGAATCACGTAACGGCCCAAAAAATAAAAAGGCTATATCCCGATAAGAGGGGGTTTCTTTCCAGGAATCACGATCCGAGGAATACAACCCAACATGGTGTTCTCTTTCATAATAATCAAAAGGATCTACAGGATCACTCTCATCCATATCAAACTCCAAATAACACTGATCCCTAAAAATCTTGCAATAAAAACATAGCACTTTGTAGTCATTGGATTTAGGATCAGACCAAAGCCAATACGAATATAAATCACAACGGAGGGCGGGGGCACCCGAAGGGATTTTGACTCGTTGGTTGATTGATTCCAAATAACAATATCAGCTTCGGCATTAGCTAGACACAGCAGGCCATTACAACCAGCTTGAAAGGCAAACGAAGCACTCACAGGTGGGTTCTTGAATGAGAAGTTTTCAATTGATAGCGCAGAGGGACAGTCGACATTAGGATCACAAAGGAAACGCTTGACGATAGCGTAGGGGGGCTCAGAGTAAATTTCAGAACATAAATTCCTATTGATCGAAAGAGATCCAAACATACCTCCACGCTTGACGTGATTAGAGGAAATTACAGAACAGTAATTCCTGTTGTACCTGGAAAGAGATCCAAACATACCTCCCCGCTTGACGTGATTAGAGGAAATTATAGAACATAAATTCCTGTTGTACCTGGAAAGAGATCTAAATAAATGGATTCACATACCTCCACGCTTGACGATATGGTTGTTTTCAGCGATGGGAGAAGAAATTATAGAACAGAAACTCCTACAATTGTACCTGAAAGTTTTCGAAAGAGATCTAAATAGCTGGATTCCCATACTTCCGCCGTCTATGTTCTCGGAGTTGGACATATACTGCTAGGGGGCTAAAATCATTTTTGGTATCGTAACTCTTTACTTGTATAATTTTTGTCCAAAAAAAAAGTTAAAAATTCAATTTAGTCCTGTAATTTTGGAATTGGTTCAGATTTAGTCCCTTTCCTTTCCGATAGTGACCAATTTGACTGGAAAATTGCATATATCATTCACATGACTCATTTTTTCAACATAATTTTTAATATGTGGCACCAACGAGGTGATGAGAAACGAGAAAAAATAAAAAAAATCCTCTTTCTTTTAATTTTTTTAATTTTTAATGTTATTTTTACCCCAAAATCACTTATCGATGCCAGGTATTTAAAAATTGGATGAAAAAAAATGAGTCTGGTGGCCAGTACATGCAATTTTCCGGCCAAATTGATCACCGACGGTGAAAAAATGGACTAAATTTGGACCAATTCCAAAGTTAGGGACTAAATTGAATTTTTTACTTTTTTTGGGACCAAAATTGTACAAGTTAAAAGTTACGGGACCAAAAATGATTTAAGCCCACTGCTAGGGCTTCACAAGTTTAGGAAATTGCGAAAAAGGTTGTTGTGCTTGTTTTGGGTGGGCCTAACTCACCCAAACTCGTTTTCTTTTTTTCTTTTTTTTTATCGGTCAAGCACTTGAAAAATAGGTCAATTATCAATTCGTATCCTGAAAAAAAAATTCTACCAACCTAGGACCTAAAAAACTTGAAACTATCAATGGAAGATTCATAAGTTTAAAATCACTAGAGGGCCTGTTTGAAAAATTATAAAACCCACAAAATAAAATTGTCTCGAAGTGATAAGCAATGGAAATATACGTTAAAAGTCTTTCACTATATTTTTTTAAGTTTATTATTTTTTTAATTTTCTATAATTTCATATTTGAAATTGTTAGTTTTTTTTTTAAACTCTGTAATTTTTTTCAAGTCATACCCTTTTTAAAAAAAAAAAAATTAATTTCTTTTTGAGTTTATAATATTTAAATTCATGTAAACATATTTCACTAAAATGCGTTTTTTTCTTATCTAAATACCTTTTTTGCTAATTTGTACTCCCTCCGTCCCAGTTAACTTGTCCTACTTTCCATTTTGGTCCGTCCCACTTAACTTGTCACACCCATAAATGACAATTAAAGACAACAATCTCCACCCTCAAAATATCCACATTCAATCTCTACCTTTAAAAAATTCAAAGATTCCACAAAATTTACTTTTTTTTTAACATTCGTGCCCGGTCAACTGTGACAAGTTAACCGGGATGGAGGGAGTATATTTTCAAAAGCATTGCAAATTATTTTATTAGTTTAGATATATAATGATAATATTTTTATTAAAAAAAAAAAAAACAATGTAGTAAGAGACTTTTGACGTATATTTTCGTACTTATCACTTCGAGATAAATTTATTTTATGGGTTTCGTAATTTTCCAAACATGCCCTATAATGATTTTTGATTTATGGGTCTTCCATTAATAATTTCAAATCTTTTAGGCCCTGAATTGATAGAAATTATCTTTCAGGACCTGAATTGATAGTTGACCTATCATTCGGGTCTTTAACTGATAAAATCCCCTTTTTTGTATTACCAAATCTACATTTTCACCTACTGGTCACCGCATCATTTTTATCTTAATTAACAGTACTTTAACATTTTTCAACCTTAAATAAACACCAAACACTTTAGTATAATATTCTTACCCTTCAAAATGCCTCAACCTTAAACAATACGTAAAATACACGGCGCTTTATTCAATATTGATATTGATTGTATTGATAATATATATATAAACAAAAATAACTTTACATAGATTTTGTCAAGCTTTTAAAAATGTATCAAAAAGAGCAATTTCTTCTTCTACACACTCCTTGCCCCCCTCCCCCCCGGGTGGGGGACTGACATTTATGAGTTGACAAGATGTCAATCGCCGTCTCAACCACTACCCCACGTTCACGACGTGGCCCACCCAACCAAAAATTTTCCTATCCCATTCCCCACCCCTCCCCACACTATTCACTTTCATTTCACCAAAACCCCTTTCACCTCCCATTTTACCCAGACCCCATATCCCACATTTTTTTTACTTCGAAAGTTTCAAAAATTTACCAGAACTACGTGGCTCCACATTTATAGAGAGTGTTTTGTGCGTTATCCGACCCTGATAGTTCGTCACCAGGAGAAAAAAAGTGTATTTCATGGCGAATTAGTCCGACACCAGAGTGAACGACGCGACAAAGAAGGCCCTTCCAATGTTCCGGCTACATCTCGGCGAGGGCAACGAAGGGAAGTTAAAAGGTCCCCCGTTCATGCTGACCCAACCCATAAAGCCCCTTCCTCCTGTTGCAATTTGATGAGTTATCCTTTGTTGAGTATACAAGAAATGTTGTGCGCCACCGTGGACTCAGCGAGAAGGAGAATAACTTTGGTTGCCAGTGGTTGCACGACCTAGATAAGAAACACAAAATGTACATTGTTTTTTTTTTCTATAATATTATTTGTGGTGGGAGAACAAGATTGATTGTATTTGAATGCACGACCTAGTTTGGTTACAAATCTTGACTTGTCTTTGTTGATTGCACGACCTAATTTGCACTTACATTGATTGCACAAACAAGATTGATTGTATCCGAATGCACAACTTAGTTTGCACTTACATAAGTGTTGTTGTTGACAGCACGCCCTAGTTGTGGTGTCAGTTGGCTTGGTGTATATTCCTCTGCTGGCAGGATTTATTGGCCTTTGTTTCCCGGTATACATTGTGCAATAATTTCACTGTTTGTCTGTAGTTACACGAATCTTGGTTGCACGACATATTTGTGTGTTTGTAGCTCTAACATCATGAATTCTTTTACATTTATATGTTTGATTGACTTTTGGTCAGCTCCGAGTTTGACAACCTCATAATAAATAGTATTACATACCTATATGCACGAGTATAGGTTTTTTTAGGTGATTCGTGCATGCTGGTTGTATATTCGTGCCTGCAAGTTTGTATAATCTTTCCCGTGAACCTGCATGTTGTATGCATAGTCGTGTCTGTAAGTTTTGTGTGTGAAACTCTTGTTCCCCCACGCACTTTGCATGTTTTGTTATCCTCATTTGAAGTCCCAGTAGGTGGGTAGTAGATTGATATGAGTTGCTTCCCCTTTTCCCCGGTGTTGTCTGATCTTTCTTAACAAGCATCCGTTAACAACTAATGTTTATGGCCGGATAACTTTTGCATACAATAAGAGATCGTACTTTTCTTTATTTTGTTACAGCACGAATGACATTGGAAGAGGTCGGCAATGATGAACAAAACGTTCAAGATGAATTTTTACAGCGCTTTAAGATTGTTCCCGCTATTCGTGCTGCGTTGATAGTGGTGGGTGGGGATAGAGGTGCCCATTCGGTTCCGGGAACCGGGAACCGAACCAGCGGCCAACGGTTCTGGAACCGTTGACCACGGTTCCGGTTACCGAAACCGGAACCAAAATTCACAAACTGAATACGGTTCTAGGTATTAGAGAATCGAGAATCGGCGGTTAGAATCGGCGATTCTGCCGGCGGTTCGGAATCGCCGGTTCTCGCTTTTTTTTAACATTTAAAATCAACGGCCCAGTTTAAATGGCCGTTGGATCACAAGTTAAATGTCCGTTGGGAGAGAGGCTCCGATCCGGAACCGGCGGTTCCAACGATTTTTTTTTTCCATTTCGACGGTCGAGATCAAGTTGCCGTTTGAAATCAACGGCCACGATCTCAAGATCGTTGAATTCAAAAAATGGCGGCCATTTTTTTATTTTTTTTTGAGTTTTTTTATTTTTTTATTTTATTTTTTTATTTTTTACCCCTAAAATCACCTATAAATACCCCTTCTCCTTCCACATTTTTCCTGCACCTCTCAATCTCATCTATCTCTCTATAATCTCTATTCTTCTCATACTATTGTGCAAAATTGCAATTTTAGCTTGATTGTTCAATTCAATCATATTTGTATTTCTATTCAAGTTCAAAAAAAAAAAAAAAAAAGACTATTCTCAAATTACATTTCTACTTTCTAGTTCATTCTATATTCCTATTTCTCTGCCAATATTTAAATTTCAACTTCTACTTCAACTCCACAAAAAAAATCAATATGTCTAGTGGTCTAGGATCATCAACATCATCCCGCCGATTCTTCAACAAACGAGGGTCATCATCTTCTTCATGCCTACCACCGCCACCACCTAAACATCTCCACAAACTTGATGTTGAGGATCCTATCGATTTGGACGACATCCAAATTGATCTCGACATTGCCAATGCTCTAGGTAAATGTTTATATCCATTTATTTAATTTGTTTTCATTTTTTTCCTTTGTTTTTTTTAATATCCTTCCCACTTTGCCGCTTTTGAAAACGATCTTCTGAATATTCCTACGCAAGAAAGTGGAGGACCGAACGCAAATCCAAGTGGAAGTCGAGCTCCGAAAAAAATAAAGGAGACTAAGGAGTCAAATAGTGCACTTTTCCTCTATCATATGACTAAGACCGAACTTCCCCAAGAAGAGGGAATGCCCCATATGTACCATGTGCAATGCAACTATTTTCCAAAAGATTACGTCATGAAGAAAGGTGGAGGCTACGGTTCATACTCCAAGCATGTTGAAAAATACCACCCCGACAAATCGGCATTGATCCAGCACAAACTCAAATTTGAGCTACAACCGGTAGCTCGCAAGATACGGATTCTCCCTCCCTCTTTCATTATAGTGAAGCAAACGCCCAGCGTCACTTAGCAAAATATGTTTGTGCAACACACCAACCCTTCAACTTTGCCGATATTGAATTTTATGAGGATTTTAAAAAATTAGCTTTTAACCCGGCGGCTAGAAAAGTTCCACGAACCACAGTTACACGTGATATTGCAAAAGTTGTTAGAGAGTATAAACTTATTTTAATAAACACGTTTGCTACACTACAACAAAAAGTTTCAATATGTGCTGACATTTGGACTGATAACTACCAAACTAATTCTTATATGGTGTTACTTTGCATTGGATCGATGATTCATGGACAATGCAAAAAGGTTTGATTGCCTATAGGGATTTCCCACCACCACATTCCGCACAAGGCATTGCACTTAAAATTATGACGATTCTTCAAGAATATAATTTGCAACAAAAAAAAAATTCAATTTCGTTTGATAATGCTAGTGCCAATACAGCATTGATTCCCTCCGATGTGTCAATTGGACATCCTTGCCCACTTTGATCAACTATTGTCAACCAACTTGTGGAGGAAGATTTTTTCATGTTCGGTGCCTATGTCATTGTCTAAATCTTTATGTTCAAGATGGTTCAGAATGTTTTAGTGTTCACCTCAATCCTATTCGGATGGGAATAAAATTGATTATGAAGCACTAAGCTTTGATAAAAAAATGGTCCAAATTTGTAAAAACCAAGGAATGCATCCGAAGAATTTTGTTTGGGATGTCCCCCACCATTGAAACTCTACTTACAACATGTTGAGTGATTATTATCAATACAAAGAGGCTTTATGTGATTTTTTTGTGCAAAACCCAATGAACGATATTCAATTGTTTCCACAAGCTTAGGATTCTTGCACGAGCTTGATTGATCTTTTAAAAAAAATTGAAGACGCAACAAAAGAACTTTCCGGTTGCTATTACCCCACTTCGCCCCTTGTAGTTGATCATTGTGTCTCGATTGCACTAGCATTTTTTTATTACAAAGATGAATCAATTTTACGTGAACCTACACTACAACATAAATGGTCTTATGTAACATTTTGTTTGTAACACTTTTAAAATTTTGACTGTTATGTAACACTTTTGTAACACTTATGAATATGTAACACTTCTATGTAACATTTTTGTAACACTTATGAATATGTAACACCTTCATGTAACACTTTTATAATATATAACACTTTGGATGTAACACTTTTTAAATTGTAACACTTTTAGGTAGCACTTTCAAATAAGTAACACTTTTTAGGTAACACTTTTGTATAAGTACACTTTCATGTAACACTTATAAATAAGTAACACTTTTTAGGTAATATCTTAAATAAAATTATATATTTATTTTATTCTAAACTAATAATCATATTTAGATTTATTTTCTTACGTGTATTTTGAAGAACTAGAATCTTTCAATTGCTTATATTTTGTAAAATGATTTTTTGAGACAAAGATTTATAGAAGTGTTACATCTTATATATCATAATAAATTTTACTTATTAGTTATCTAAAATAAATTTTATTAGTGATTTTTTTTTTTGGAATATAGATACATACACATTGTATTTTACTAAACAACGACAACAGAATTTTGCAGCTTAACAGTTTGAATATATTTTTAAGCGTTAAAACATGGACTTGAACCATTTTGTCATGTCTTTCATGTTCCTAAGTTTATCTTATATTTAATTATTTTTTCTATAAAAAACAACACAAGCAATTAATTACTTAATTTTAAATTTTTTTTTTAATGTGTCCTAAAGTAATCTACAACAAGTAGAAATATAAATTGTAATTGATTTAAATGTTAATGACTTAAAATGTATATACAATAATTAGATGTAACAAATTAGTGTATATAAAATAAGTATATATATATATATATGAGAGGATGAAATTGGGAACAAGAAAAATAAATGAAAATTTTGTATGAAATTAGATAGTAGAATAAGCTAAATAAATCAAGTTATGTTGTAGTTTGATGGAAATTTAATCTTGAGAATAGCGTATTGATGTTACGACAAAGAAATTGGGTATATATAGTGTTTCTTACAAAATCAAACAAAATAGTTATTACAGTCTAGTGGTTTGGCCTTTACAATTAAAGATCTTGCAGGCTTACAACCTGAGTTTGAAACCCAGCTATGACAACATTGAACATTTTTTATATTTTTAAAAGAGTGTTACATAAAGGGTTATAATAACATATTTTAGTGTTACCTTAAAGTGTTACAATTTAAAATCTAATGTAACACTTATGAAAAGTGTTACTAAAGATCATCAAAGTGTTACTTTAGACTTTAGATAGCACCGACAAATGCATCACCAATAAAGTGTTACCAAAAGTCTATTGTAACACCTTTCAGTATATATGTAACACTTTTCGAGTGTTACATAAAGCATATTTATATTGTAGTGCTATTTCCAAAATGATAATAAAATGGGTCAAATGTTTTATGAAAATTCCGGACATATTTTTAATTGCTAAAATGTTAGATCCTAGAATTAAAGAGGATGATTTAATTAAACTTTTAAAAATGCATTATGAATTATTGTTCTTGGATAATGAAGATCCTCCAAGTGCCACACATGTTGTCGCTACGGTGAAAGAGGTTTTTTATACAACATTTCGAGACTATAGAATTCAATACGGTGGCGATGACTCTAGTGACTCTAGTGATTTTGTTCCCTCTAACCCATCTGCTTCTTCCCAAAGTGTTTATGTTAACCCTAGCCAGAAAAAATTACGACGTTTGTACGGAAGCGGTCCCTAAAAAAGGCACGTGGGTCTTCGTCAAGCAACCCATATGGCAAGATTGATCGATATTTCTACACCACTTTCGAAGAAATGGGTTTCAGTAACACCAACTCTCTTTTGAAGTGGTGGCATAGAAAATCCAAGGCGTTTCCGGTCCTTTTCCTCATTGCAAAGGAGATTCTTGTCACACCGGCATCAACCGTCTCCGTGGAGTCGGCCTTTAGTACCGGGGGCAATATTTTGGATGATCGCCGAGCAAGATTGACAGTTGAAAATGTTGAAAATCAATGTTTTCTAGAAGATTGGACAAAGACCGAAAAAAGACAACAAGAGGAAGACTTCGACTTTGACGAAGAGGGAGATTACGTCCCGCGAAAAACTTCAACCGGTTCATCCGAGGAAGGAGGCAATGCTTGAGCTTCAACCGACCACAACCAAGATCACCTTCGAAAGGTAAGCAAGGTAAGAAGAACTACGTGGGCTTTGATTCATTCACTAAATGTCGGTCGGTCAATGATATGTAGGCAATTTTATTTTAAGTTGAAAATTAATTACTAATTTTTTACTTAAAATAAAACTCAAGCCCAATTTTTTTTTTTTTCTTTTCCTTTTCCAACATTCCTTGTAAGTTTGTAGCTTGTAGAGTTGTAGTCTTGTAAGATTTAGATTTTAGCTTGTAATAAAAAAAATTATAATTTGAATCATTGAATTGAATGTGATTGTATTTTATTATCGAATATGAATTTGTATTTATTAAATTTATTATTAATAAAAATTTCTTGTCTATTATTTAATATTTTTAAAGTTCCATTTTATTTTTAAAAATTTGGAGAGATAACTTTATGCATAATATATTAAAAAAAAAAAAAACGGTTCTAACCGGGAACCGGAACCGGAACCGTGGAACCGAGAACCGGAACCGTGGAACCGGAACTGTTTAGCCCATGGTTCGGTTCCGGTTCTCCTAGCCCGCGGTTCCGGAACCGCCGATTCCGAACCAGGAACCGGAACCGGGATCCATTTGGGTACCTCTAGGTGGGGACGCCGAGGTCCCGTACATGACGTCTGTTTTTTGTCCTCTACTTGATTTCGACCTTGGTGGTTCCCATCTACCGGCTGCCCATCTAATTGATTTCGACCTTGGTGGTACCACAGTAGATTTAGGGACCCGAATTCCGATAAAGCATATTCATCCACTCCCTCAGCCAAGTTTGGCTCAGCACTCCCTAGCCTGAAGTAAACACACCCTTAGAGTTGTAAATTAAGAATTTAACTAAAATGTGAGGATGTAAAAGATGAATCTTCATTTAAGAAATTTAATTATTACATTTAGCCTTACTTCATCTAAAAATACAAATTACACTACTAAAAAATTAAACTAAAAACTAAAAATATGAATTACACATTTTCACTACTAAAAATTTAAACTAGAAATGAGTTACAAAGTAAGAATTTAACCAAAATGTAAGGATGTAGTAAGAATTTAATCAAAATGTAAGGATGTAAAATATGAATCTTGCTTTATGGAGAAATTTAAACATTACATTTACAATTACTTCTCCTTAAAATACAAATTACACTTAAAAAAGTAAATTAGAAACTAAAAATATGAATTACACTATTAAAGAATTAAACTAGAAATTAAAATACATTTAGTCAAATTACAAACTTACATGATTACATCTTTCAAATGTAAGTAAGTCAAAGTTCAAACTTATAATAAGTTACAATTAAACATTAAAATACACTAAGTTACAAAATTATATTTTTAACATATATAAGTGATATATGACATATGAAAAAGGAAAAGGGGGAAAAAAAGGGCTTGAGTTTTATTCTAAGTTAAAAATTATATTAATTTTTAACTTAGAATAAAATTGCCTATGTATCATTCACCCTTCGGTGTTAGGGTGAATGAATCAAAACCCACGTAGTTCTCTTACCTTATTTACCTTTGGGACTTGAGGCCGGTTTGCTTGCTTGGAGTGTTGATCAATCATCCGGATTGCCGACATCGGTGGTCCCGGATTCGTTGGTTGAGCAATCACAGGAAAGGAGATCGCCCCCTTCATCTTCTTCGAATTCGGGTTCTCTTTTTTCGGCCTTCGTCCAATCTTCAAGAAATAGTTGCTTTTTTAGATTTTCGACGGTCAATCTAGATCTTCGGTCATCCAAAGTATACCCCCCTATACTACACGCATGCTCGACGGAGACGGTTGAAGCGGGGCAAGCAAGAATCTCCTTTGCAATTACAGAAAGGATGGAAATTGCTGTGTCCTTTTTGCCCACTACTTCAAGAGGGAGGTTGAATTTTGAAGGTCGAGCTCTTCGAACATGGTGTTGAAATATCTTTCAATTTCTCCAAAGGGGTTGCTGGACGAACCGCCCCGTGCTTTCTTTTGAAACATTTCCTCATAAAATTTGTTGAGATGTGCGAGAGAAGGATTGGAAAAACTTTGGGAAGAACTCCCTTGGTTAGTAGAACTAAAATCACTAGATTCACTACTATTATCACCGCCGTGAATGACTTTATACTCTCGAAATAAATCATATAAAACATCTTTAATATTAGAAACAATAAGTGTGGCGTTTGGAGGATCATCGGTAGTGGAAAACAAACAACCAAAATATATTTTAAGCAACTCAATTAAACGGCCATCTTCTTTAATCCTAGGATCTAGCATTTTAGCAATAAAAAACAAATCGGGTATTTTCATAAAATATTTAAGCCATTTTTGCGTCATCAATGCAATTGATAAGCTTAAAATCGGATCCTCTCTATAATCAAGAAAAACACCCGCAACTTGGCAACAATGATCAATGACAAGAGGTCAAGTCAGGTAATAGCAACCAGATAGTTCTTTAGTTGCATCTTCGAAAATTTTAGAAGTGAAATCAAATTTTTCCATGCATCTCATTGTTGAGGATATATGAGAATATTGTTTGTTGGGTTTTGTTGGAAAAAAGTACATAAAGCCTCTTTAAACATGTAAGAATCACTTAACATTTTATAAGTAGCTAGTTCCGACGATGAGCCACCTCCATTGAAATTTTTTGGCCGGCAAACGCCGATTTTTGCAAAAAAATTTCCATTTTCTTTGTTAAAGAAGAATTTCGGGTCAAGCAAGAAATGGCCTATCTAATAGGCGCAATGTATGTATTAAAAGTGTTTAAACCGTCTTGTACAGATAAGTTGCTCATTGTTTAAGTTAATTACAACTTCATTTAAACGACGGCTGAATATTTTTAGATTAGTGTATGGTAAAAACTGGGTATATTTCGTTGATCTTAGATCCACTTATGACACTATTGTAAATTCATTGATGTTTTTGTGTAAATTAAAAGTTGTGGCAGATTGTTAACCCACCAATATAATGGCATTTTCAGAAATTATTTGAATTAGTTTCTTGTAATGTTGTTTGGTTTCTGAATATGTGACTTTTACTAAAAGAAATTAGATTTGGTTTCTGAATGTGTGACTTTTAATAAAAAAATCAGATTCATCAATTAATACTTGTTTGTAGTAATTTAAGCTAAACTGATTTTAGAAGATCAAACTGGATACAATTCTAAAATCATTTTTTTGCAGAAACCAATAGAAAGAGAAAATAGATTTGGTCATAAAGCATTATTGTAATTTAACCCCAACAAATTCTCAAATTTGCAGCAAAGTTTAATTCCCTGTGTGCTTGCCTACTTATTTCAGTAGTTCAAAGTTTCGTTTCAAATTTGCAAAAATTTAGAGATACTATTTAGTTTAACAAATTAGTTCGAAAGTGGTATGTGCAGTTCCATTCCGTGATTAGATTATTAATAATATAACTGTTGCGCTACAAATTGGATTATGACGATTTTTTCTTCATTCACTTATCTACAATTTATGCATTAAACTTCATTACAGACATGGATATTGACTTTGGGAAGGAGGAATTATTATTGATCTTGCACGATATCATGAGTGATTGTGTAGGATTCCTTTGCTTCATTTTCCTATATCTTTGTCAGTCATAGATGTCGTAGGCAGGTTATCCAAAATAGGTCACCACCCAAAAAATATAGCCTAACTATAAATACATCTACATCGCATCTTCATTAAGGTATCAAGATTTTATATGTAATTTTAGTTTATTTTATTTTCAATGTGTTCTATCAAATTAAACATTTGAAAGCAGTTTTAGGCGTCAACGATGAGTCATGTAAAGACTTCTTGAGAATGGATAGGCTAGCATTTGACAATTTGTGTAATATATATGCTAACAGAATTCGGGGGCCTTAGGTCTAATAGGAACGTTAACGTCAATGAATAATTCACAATTTTCCTGGTAATAATACGCTACCATCACAAAATTCTGACTATTAAACGAGAATATTTACGATGTAACTGCACAATCAGTAAACACTTTAACGGGGTCTTAAACGCCATTATAAAAATTCAAAAAATGCTCTTAGCATCACCCGAACCGGTTCTAGACGACGGCACGGATACTCGATGGAATTCATTCAAGGTATAGACTTTACTTCTGATATTTTGGTAATCCCATTTGTAAACTAGTTGGAATTTCTGTTTAGCGAGAACTCAATATATTTCTTGAAAATATGTAGGGATGTCTAGGGGCCTTAGATGGGACATATATCCCATAAGGGTTGGTAAACTCGATTGTCCTTGCTGTCACAATTGCAAAGGTGAAATATCAGTAAATGTGTTGGGGGTATGTAATCGCGACATGAACTTCATTTACGTGCTAGCGGGTTGGGAAGGGAGTGCAGCAGACTCTAGGGTCTTGAGAGATGCTGTCACAAGACCAAACGACTTCAAACTACTAGTAGGTACCAGTATTAGTTCTCTATAGCAAACGTGTGATATTGCTTAATATATTTTTGCAAGTATATATAAAATAAATCCTGTATATTTCTGTCGGTGCAGATGGCTTCTACTTGTGTGATAATGGGTACACGAATGTGCCTGGCTTTCTCACACCTTATAAAGGGTTCCGGTACCATCTGGATGAGTGGGAACATGGTCGAAATGCTCCACAAAACAAAAAGAATATTTCAATATGAAGCGTTGTAAGGAAAGAAACATCATTGAGAGGGCATTTGGACTACTAAAAATACGATGGGCCATACTCAGAACTGCATCATAGTACTCGGTTCGGGTCCACAACCGGATAATCCTTGCTTGTTGTCTCCTCCATAATTACATTGGCACTACAATGGACGAAGATCATTTAGAACATTTGCTAGATAATATGACTTTTGAAAACAACGACGGTCCATTAGGAAATGTTATCGATTCTGTTGAACCCTATCCACAGTGGACCGCTTGGAGAGAAGAAAGAGCTTCTTCTATGTTTAATAGTTGGAGGAATATCCCGAATTAGAGTTTGGGTTGTATGTTGTAACATGATGGTTTTAAGTAGGCATGTCAATTTAGATCCGCCCTGCCCAGCTCCACTCCGCCCTACGACGTTTGGGGCAAGTCAAAACCCGTCCCCTTCTAGAACGGGGCAGATCAGCTCCGCCCCGTGATCGGGTCGGGTTGGGTTAGGGCTGGGGTTTTGCAGTGCGCCTCGCCCCGCCCCGCCCCGCCCCGCCTGAATAATAGAATAAAATTATGAAATATATATTATATAATTTTTTATATATATATTATCTAAATATTAATAACCTATAAAAAATATATACCAATCTATATTTTTTTATAATATATAAATATATATATCATCCTACACCAAATAAAAATTAGAAATATAATTCCTAAACTCTAAAGGGTTAAAATAACAAATATTGAAAACCCTAGTCTCACTCTCAGTAGTCAGCATTCAACACTCTCTCGTTCTGCTCTCATCTCTCACTCTTGGCCGCGCTCTGCTTCCTCTTTCCCGAGTCCCGTTTCATAGACGCCGACGCTGCCGCCTCAGTTTGCCGCTGCTCGCGACCGCCATTAAGGTATTTTCGTTGTCTAATCTAGAGTCTGGACTATACATTTTAACAGTTCTCCCTGTATAAGTTTAATAGTTCCATCGCATCTTACACAACACTAGAAATGAGAATTTTAACAGAAAATTTAGCTCTCTAGATGTATGCGACTTCTATAATTATAAATCAATACATTCCTATAACTGTTTCCATGAATTATAGCCAAACAGAATCAATATCAATTTTGTCATTACTCTGATCTAGCTCTACGGAGATGGATATTTGCTTACTTTATAATTTGTGTTTTCATTAAGAAAGATATTGGAGTTGTAAAACAGACTTCACATTTGAAGTTTGATTATAAGACGTAACAAATTAAATCCGATTTCTAGTTAATAAAGAAGAAATTCTTAGCTATGTAAATGAAATTTTAATGAAGCCTTAATTTTGAATATGCATAGTGTACATTTGTGTTGATTTATTATTTGATGAAAAAGCAGTTAGCATTCAAGATCAATAACTAATTATCTGATGGCTGGGACTTGAAGCTTCTTTCATA
This sequence comes from Ajuga chamaepitys, assembly GCA_958295605.1. NCBI lineage: Eukaryota > Viridiplantae > Streptophyta > Magnoliopsida > Lamiales > Lamiaceae > Ajuga > Ajuga chamaepitys. The sequence goes on along the minus strand of OY282500.1, from coordinate 49,337,829 downwards.
TCAAATAAGTGCTTCGAAGTTATGAGGTCAACAATATTATTTTATTTTAGAATTTTCAACATAATTATTATTACATTTTTTCGTACAGGAAAATGGATCAGTTAACTGGAAAAATTATTGTTACTTTATTTTATTGTAGGATTCACTTATTAGGATGTTAACTAGAAAGAAGTAATGTTTTTGTACAGGAAAATGGATCAATTACATTTTGTTCGTGGATACATTTCTTTTCTAATAAAGTAAGTACATCTAAGACAACGAAAATAATGTAGTATAGATACTATTTGCAATTAAAATATATATACTAAAATTTTGAGTCTTGGTTTAGTATACATATGCATACTATATATTACACATCATAGACATATATGACGACTGAAAAGTTAAACCTAAGGCAATCATTTACTATTGACTTTTTATTTAGAGGAAAATATTAAGTTTATGATTTTGGAATGAATATTTTATAGAATTGGTGCTTATCTATATTTGTTCAGCCTTTTCTTTATTAGGTTTTTGTTTGATCTCATCTATTATTAATTTCTTGTTTTTATTGTTCAACATCACCATGGACTATCAAGATCATAATATTTCTACACTTCTAGTGACACGTCTCATTTTGATTGTACATCCAATGATGTCTCTCCTGGTCTTCTCCAATTCCTAATATGTCAAGACCCTCTAATGTGGAATTGGATGAAATAGCTGCAAACACTGGAGGTGATAATAACAGCAATAGAGATGCAATGATGGTTGAGGGCTCTAGTGGAAAGTTCACGTCTAAAGTTTAGGAGAGTTACACTAGAGTGACTATCGAGGGAAAGTTGAAAGCTAAGCGCAACCAATGTAGTCGTTGTTTAGTAGGTGACCCCAAACAAGGAAAATTCACTTGAAGAATCATTTGGATAGGTGTCTCAAACGAAAGGCGGATATGAAGCAACAATGTTTACAAGCTAGCTTCAACAAAGAAAAATTCCAACTAAGTCCTTTCAACTTTGATCACGAGGAAGCTCGTAAAGATCTAGCCAGGATGATCATCATGCATGAGTATCCTCTTAGGATGGTAGCACATGAAGGTTTCAAAAAAATTGTTACACGTTTGAATCTTTTGTTTAAGTTGATATCAAGGAACACTTTAAAGAATGATTGTGTGAAGTTGTATGAAGACATGAAGGATATTGTTATGCACAAGTTTTAGATTAATGATAGTCGAGTTGCAATCATGACAGATATGTGGAGATCTTCCCATCAGAAGAAAGGATTTATGGTTGTGACGGCACACTACATTGACAACGAGTGAAAGCTGCAAAATCGAATCATTAGGTATACACTGAACTTGATCTGCAAAGTTATTATTACAATCTTGAGTTAGTATACTTTTAATCTTGCAAAATCCTTATTATAGGTTTGTGTATGTACATGTCCACATACTAGTGAAGTTTTGTGTGACGCCTTGATCGAGTGCCTTCTAGATTGGAACCTAGACCGGAATTTATCCTCCATAACAATGGATAATTGCTCGACCAATGATGCAATGGTGGATTTACTCTTGGATAAACTTCCAATAGATTCTATGATTTTGACCCGGGGATTGGTCCACATGCGATGTTGCATACATATTCTGAACTTGATCGTCAAAGAAGGCTTGGACGCCATGGGAGGGGCAGTTGAAAAAGTAAGAGATAGTGTCTCCTACTGGTAGGGGACATCCAAAAGATGGGAAAAATTTGAGGAGACTGCACGCCAGGTGCCAGTTACAATTGGTAAGAAGCTTATGCTTGATTACTAAACTTGATGGAATTCAACTTTTTTAATGCTACATTACAAAGCTGTTTTTTTTTTTTTTTTTTTTTTTTGCTTGAAGAATCATGATTCAGAATATAAATGCATGCCTATTGAGGAAGAGTGGAGTTTAACTAAAGTAATTTGTAGTAGGCTGCATTTATTTTATAGAATTGAACTAGTGGAAGCATTGTGGTATTACGGTAGTTGAGTCTATGGCTATGAGTATGGATAACAAATTTATTTTCTCTGGTACTAAATATCCCACTGCCAATTTATATTTTCATAAAATTTGTGAGATTAAACTTGAATTGAACCAGTGGAAGCATTGTGGTATTACGGTGGTTGAGTCTATGGCTATGAGTATGGATAACAAATTTGATAAATACTGGAGTAGTGTGCATGGCATTATGGGTGTGGCCACGGTACTTGATCCTCAGTATAAAGTGATTTTGTTAGAGTATTATATTCCTAAGATTAATCCTTTTGATCCTGAGTTTGAGGTGGAGAAGATCCTTACGTTATGTCGTGAGTTGCTTCAAGAGCATGAGATAAGGGAACGTAAAAAATGAGATAGTTCTCGTTTCAAAACCCTTCGTCACCCAGTGCGCCATCGTCGTCGCCGCCCAGTCGCGCCATCGCCGTCGCCGCCCAGCCGCGCCATCGCCATGCAATCATACACGCTCTCGATCGTTTAGGTGTATCACCTACCCCTCTCCTCATAAATCACTCATGCTCGCTGCCCGCCCCCACTATCGGCTGCTGCTAGCCAGTCGCGGCCCGCCGCCGCCATTATTGTTTTTATTGCTCGTTCTTGTACTCTCATCCTCTACACTCATGTATAAGGTTTGCGAACCCTAATCTTTACTATTTTAGTTTTGATTTTGCGCAATTAGCCCTAATCAACCTGATTTTTTTATTACTCAGATTTCATGGTTGAAAATTAGGAGGAATGTCGATTCTCTGTGGCCTGCCCCTTCCAGAATGTGTGTATTTCCTAGCGTGTGCTAGATGGGCGTGGAAGTGGTGTAAGTGGTGTTTATACACCGCAGGCCACAACAGTGTGACCTGGGTTATGGCATCGATCCAGATTGCATAGTTCTCAAGAAGAATTACGAAGATACCCATGGGCTAGCTCCCCCCTACTTGCTCTATCTAGATCATGATCATGATGATATAGTTCTTTCCATAAGGGGCCTTAATTTAGCTAAGGAGAGTGATTATGCAGTTTTGTTGGATAATAAACTTGGGAAGAGGAAATTCGATGGACGGTATGTTCATAACGGGCTGTTGAAAGCAGCTAGCTGCGTTTTGAATGCGAAGTGTGATATTTTGAGAGAACTGGTTGAGAAGTATCCAGGATATACATTGACGTTCACAGGGTATTCATTAGGATCTGGTGTGGCTGCGTTGTTAACTATGGTGTTCGTGTACAATCTAGATAGATTGGGGAATGTTTAGAGGAGGAGGGTCAGGTGCTATGCTAGGGCGTCTGCAAGGTGTATGTCACTTAATTTGGCTGTGCGATATGCTGATGCCATCAACTCATTCGTTCTTCAGGCAAGTTGCTTTATTGTTTCTATGTGCTTTTTATAGCTTACTTGTGAGATACAAGTTATAGAAGAAGAAGAAGCTTAGTTTGTATTGGATCTTCTGATGGCATATGTAGCAAGACAAAAGTTATCATGTTGTTTATGCTGAATATAGTTATATATCCTTGTGTAAAGGGGATGAATTTCAGATATAATATATATGTATTTATACAAACATGTAATTAACAAGGACAAATGGAAAACTTGATAGAGCTTATGATCTTAAGTAACTTGTTTGGTTTATCGATCGTGCTTTTTGAAGGCTTTTAGCATCAAATGATCATTTTTATTAATTTATTATTATTATTTGGTAATAAGACCTATATAGCGTATTTCTTTCTTGCTAGCTTACCTCAGCATGATTGGGGGTACATAAGTATTGAATGTACAGTATATACATGAATTTGTCCTGTCTGAAAGGGATATGCTCTTTACTGAAACAGGATGATTTTTTTGCCTCGAACAATCACCCCGTTGGAAGATATATTCAAGTCTTTTTTCTGGTAAAAAGAATTCTTGTGTTATATTTCGTTAAATATATATAAAATGTATATATATTTCACTGTAATTTAGGGAACTTTTATTTATGCATTTACCATCTAGACAGTTTGCCATGCTTATTATGCTTAAGGTGCATGGGAGATACATGTATACCGGAGGACAAAATACTGAAAGATCCGAGGAGGTTATATGCACCCGGTCGCCTTTACTATATTTTTGAGTGAAAACCTTTTAGGTAAAATGAAGAATATACAATCCCCGTTGGCATAGTTTTAGTTTTATATAGAAGTCACTTATATATGATCTTTTAAATTACAGATTGTAGAGTATGAATATGCAGTAATGCCATCTCGTCATCATTAATTATCTTTTAACCTTATACAACTACGCAAATAGCAGACACTTCGAGTCCTAAAATTAAGTGAGAAGTTATGTTTGTATATTAATGATTGATCTTCTAGTGCTTACGAATATCCATTTTCAGCTTTAGGTGTGGTAGATTTCCTCCAGTTATGAAGACGGCGGTCCCCGTTGATGGGAGATTTGAGCATATAGTTTTGTCTTGTAACGCCACTCCAGACCATGGTATTATTTGGATTGAGAGAGAAGTTGAACAGGCTTTAGAAGTAAGTGTGTCTTTCCTTTTTCACAATGGATACATGTTGTCTGTTGGATGGCGCTCGATGTGCCATCCAGACTCCTGTGTCTTATTTGTTACAAATTTCATCATGATTTTTATATAATAAAGATCTGAATGTTCTAATGGATGTACTGACACACTGAATTAGGCAGAGTATTGTAATGAAAATATTAGAAAGAAGATGGGGGCAGCCCCATTGGATTAGAAATTAGGGAAACGTGATTTAGATGGTTTAGACTTGTGCATAGAAAACCTTTAGATGGTACAAGAATCCATTGGCCAAAAATCACAGATATATATGTATTTATATAAATGCTCTATATTATTACTAGTTCGAGTTTTGAGTGTGCTCTGCCCAAGCAAGAATGCAAGAAAAACTAAACTAGGCCACTTACTTGCGTCTTCATGTGGGTCGACTGAAGAATTAGGAAAGGTAGTGGAGTGGGTTTTCTTGATGATTTCCTGATAACTAATTTGTGCATCTGAGTTATTCTAATGGGGTTATCAACATTGCAAAACGTGGGATTTTGTTTGTCAAGCTATAAACTATCAATAACTATTAGGAACAACTATTTAACTATGATCAACTAAGCTTAAGATTCAATTAACAAAAGATAGCAAGATAGATTGATTGATTTTTGGATTTTGAAAATATGATTAAAGTATTCAACACTTGATCAAGTATCCCCTTGTTTCAAACAATTTATGTAATTAATGTCATTAATCAACTAGTTAGCCAAGGAACTCCTACTCCAAGATTGATGACAAGCTCTATCAATCTAATTGTCTCTTAAGTATGATTAATCAAAATAAGCTCTTCAATTAATCCTGCTCAACTTATCAAATCCTAAAATAAGCTTTTTAAGAATCAATAGTCGAGTGCTTTACGACTTAAGACAATGGAGTAGATTCGACATAGAACTCATAAGCTCGGATCTAGTGGTCGAAATTTATGTTATCCCCAATAAAATGAATCTATTTTTTACTACCCGGGAATCGAATTCATAACAATTACGGATTATAAACTCAATTCTAGCAACACACTAACAAATATTCAAATGGATGATCAAACCACAATCCAATTCATGAGTGTGAATCAATAATCCCAAATAACATAGAAAAGTCCAAAGACATAATCCAATCGATTAACAACAGTAGAAACTACATAAACATTCTCAATCCAAGGTTCAACTGAAGATCAAGGGTTGAAATAAGGGTGCTAGCCACCCATTACACCTAATACAATCAGTAAATCAAAGGAAATACAATAAGACATGATAAAATTGTAGAAGAAACCAAGAACTTGGGTAGAAGGAATGAAAAGCCTTCAATCTCCTTCCCAATGTAGCTCTTGAGGATGATGGAGGCTGAAAAATATGTTATTCAATGTCCCAAGATAGGTTAATTTCGAAAGGGAGGATATATATATAAGGGAAGAGTTGTTACTTCGGTTTAAGGCAAAATCGCGTTTAGAAATTTAAAACAGGGCAAGGAATCTCGGCCGAGATGCAAGTGAGTCTCGGCCGAGACGTGAAAAAGGGCTTTTTTAATTTGTAAACCGAGGGATGATCTCGGCCGAGATTGGGTTGCATCTCGGCCGAGACATGAAAAGGGAATTTTAGGGCTTTTTAGTGTTTAGGTTATCTCGGCCGAGATTGGGCTTCATCTCGGCCGAGATCTTCATCTCTTTGAATCTCTAATTTTCCCTGGAGAGGTATCTCGGCCGAGTTGCAATATCCGTCTCGGCCGAGACCTTTAGTTCTCTCAAAATTCCAAGATTTCCCGGGAGAGGTATCTCGGCCTAGATTTGTGTCCTGTCTCGGCCGAGATCAATCCTTCAGCCTTATTCCTTGTTGCTGATACACGTTGTGTATACATGCATTCAGGTTAATTTTAAGTGTATATCTATAGCATTTTCATGTGTATATGATTGATAATTGCTTATATTTCATATCTTGGACCATTTAAAATGTTTGATTTGTTTTAAAGTATTTTTGAGCATTTTCAGGATTAAAAGCTGCAATTTATGATTAAGGATCGAAAGAACAAGTCAAAGGGAAGGCTAAACCGGACAAAACCGATCAAAACCGGTCCGAACTGGCCAAAAACTGGCCCAGACCAGCTCAGACCGGTCTAAACCGGTCCAAAAAGCCCAACGAATAGAAGGAACCAACACGGTCGTGTCAAAGACGTGACTCGGTCGCGTCGAAGGGTTAAAAACAGCGGGTTCAGAATGTATTGACGTGGTCGCGTCCAGTGACGACCCGATCGCGTCAACAAGCCAACTCGGTCGCGTCAGAAGTCCTATTTTATGAAGATTTCCTAATTTTAGTAGGATTTTGATCCCATACTCCCAAAGATTCGTCCCCAACTCTATAAAAAGGACTCCAAGCTCGATTTTTAAGAGAGAGAATCAAATCACAACATATTTTCTCATACTTTTATGTCGGAGTGGAAGCGTGAGAGCGAGAAGACGACGATCGACAAGACGATTCATTCGGGTTTAGTAATTCTTTCTAGTTTTATTCTTTATGATGTTTTGCATGGAATATTGTATTGAATTTCTGCTAGGCATGAGTAGATAAGCTATTCGTGTCCTAGGGTTTAGAAAGTAGGGATTTTTACTACAATGTTTTGAATTATGTTTTGATTTATAGACTCCGCTTCATGTGTTTATCATTATGTTTATTTTTCCAACTGAATTTAGTTTGATCACCTAGATTTAGTTATCTCGTTTAACAATTCCGCTTCGAGAGGAAGGAATTGTTATTAGACGTACGACATGGAGAGCAGTTGTCTATGACTGTGTAGGCATTAGTTTATGAGCTTTTGGGAGTTATTAGGATTAATTGACTCGAGAGGGTAATTATCTTAATTAATCTACGATCTAGTTGCTTCGAGAGAAGGGTTAGGTTATTGAAGCGCCGCTTAATAAACACTAGAATCTGGTTTAAAGATCTATAAGTTGAGCATATTCATCATTGAAGTAAGTCCTGAAATCGAATCCCTAGGATACATTCTTGTTAATTGAAATCTTTTTTGTTTGATAATTCATAGTTAAGTAATTCATTAGTCTAAGTCTTTAATTCGTTTGAAACTCAATCTTGAAATCTTAGTATCTAGTTAGAACAATCCTAGATAATCGAGGTATCGAACTACCTAACCTATTCCTTGTGGGATCGACATCGACTGCCATTACTACACCTACACCCGTACACTTGCGGTAATTTAGGGGTTGAAAATAGTCCTATCAAGGTAATTAGCTTAATTAATCAACGGTTTAATCGCTTCGAGAGAAGGGTTAGATTATTGTCGTGCCGCCTAATAAACACTAGAATTGGTAAATTTATAGGTTAATCATATTCAACAATGAAGTAATATCTTGAAATCGAAGCCCTAGGATACCCTTTCTCATTGATTGTTAATCCTCTTTGTTTGCCAAATGTTAAGCCATAGCTGATTAGAAAATAGTCCTGCCAAGTTTTTGGCGCCGTTGCCGAGGAATAGGCTTAGCGTCTTAGTTTTTATCTTGAGTACTAGGAGGACACACATAATATCATATTTTTACATTCGACAGACGACTTGGACGACAGAGAAGACTTCAATCAACAGAACAATTTACTCGGGTTTAGCGATTCTTCTTAGTTTTTATTCTTTATCATGTTTTGTTCAGAATATTGTATTGGATTGAAAATAGGCATGAGTAGCTAAGCTATTCGTGTCCTAGGGTTAGAAAGTAGGGATTTTTTGTAACAATGTTTTGATTTACGTTTTAACTTATTGATTCCGTTCTTCCACGTGTTTGTATTTATGTTTATTTTTATAACTAAATTTAGACTAGCCATTTAGGTTTAGTAATCCCGTTTAACAAATTCGCTTCGAGAGGAGGGATTTGTTATCAGACGTACGACATAAAGCACAGTTGTCTATGACTATGTAGGCATAGGTTCGTGAGCTTTTGGGAGTTACTAGGATTAATTGACTCGAGAGAGTAATTGTCTTAGTTAATCAACGATTTAACCGCTTCGAGAGGAGGGTTAAGTTAATATTGTGTCGCTTAATAAACACTAGATCGGTTTAAAAATCAATAAATTGAATATAATCATCATTGAAGTAATATCCCGAAATCGAAACCCTAGGATACCTTTTCTCCTTGATTGTTAATTCTTTGGGTTTGTTAAGTTTGAAATCATAGTTAATTGAGTTAATTAGTTAAACTTTGTTAGTATTAGTAAAATCAATCGTTGCAACTTAGTATCTAGTTAGGACATTCCTAGAGTATTGAGGTATCGAACTACCTAAAACTATTCCTTGTGGAAACGACCTTGATTATCGCTACTACACCTACATCCGTACACTTGCGGAACACTAGGTTAGAAACCGACGTGTCAAGTTTTTGGCGCCGTTGCCGTAATGAGCTAAGTGGGGTGTGTAGATTTCTTATAGCAGCTTGGGTAGTATAAACAATGCTACATTATGCCAACCCCTTAGACCCGACCTATGTATTGGGAGGGTGATGGTTTTGTTTTGAACACGAAAAATCAACTCCCTCTTGGGCACATCTATAAGTACTTGGCTAGTCGCCAAGAAAGGTCGTCCTAAGATAAAAGGAAATTCATCATTCCCTTTCATGTCGACAACTAAGAAATCACTAGGGAATTCAAAATTCAATTCTCTCACCAATACATCCTCTGCTACTCCCAATGGCGTTAATGAAGATCCATCAGCCAATTGGATAGTCGTAAAGGATCTTGTAATCTCCCTTAATCCTAATTGTCTATACAGCTTAAGAGACATCAGATTTATGCTAGACCCCAAATTGCGCATGACTTTGTGAAACTCATGACTACCAATTGAGCAAGAAATAGTAAAACTCCCTGGATCTTTTGCTTTTGTTGCTCTTTTTGGTTTCATGCTTGTGTTTGCGCTCTTATTGGGACTGCTCGGTTTCTTCTTCGTTGTCTCTTTTCCATCCTTCCTCTTCTTGGTTTCCTCTTGGGGGGGTTGAAGCTCTTCCTTCTTTGTTACCCCCCTATCTTGGACTCTCTCTAGTAATAGTTCCTGTTTCACAACAACAGTGCTAGAGCGCTCTAAAGGCTCAAGGTTAGCAAAGAATGAATTTTTAAAACAAAAATCAAAAGACTCATCAAGAATAGGAGATGAAATTTTAATTTTCTTATCTATGATGGTATTGACTTCCTCCTTCTTCTCAATGTTTTTTACTTTCTCAATTGATTTCTTCGCTTCATAGTCCTTCATGCTCATAGTACCATTGTCGCCACTAGATGCTATCTTTCTTCTATTCAGTGCTTGAGGAAACGGGGGAGGAGGTGCATACGCCGGTGGAGGCACATATGCTGGTTCATCTGCTTCGGTTTCTTGAACCTTACATGAGTTCACAACATCTTTTTGCTCCTCTAGCTTCACAACATTACAGTGCTCACTCGGATTAACCACTGTGTTACTCGGATATTGGCCCTGCTTGTGTTGAACCCCTACAATCTTTATCAATTGGTTCATTTTTTATGACAATTCACCAATGCTTGCTTGAGTCTGAAACAATGTATTCTCGAGCCTTTTGATGTCAACCCCCTGTCCAGTTATGTGCTTGTTTAGCTCAATAGACTTTCCATCTACTTTCTTCTCCAACTGAGCTAGTTTCTCGTCGTATTTAGCAAACTGGGACTGCACAATCTCCTCTTGTGTGGGCTTCGGGCCATCATGAATCATCCCATTCATAACAGTAAATCCGGGTGGCGGATTAAGTGTATTCTGCGAGTTACCATACGAAAAGTTCTTATGGTTCCGATTATGGGGGTACTGATTATATCTGGGCTGATTGTTCTGGAAGTTGTTGAAGTTTCGTTGATTCACAAAGTTTACGTCTTCAACTTCTTCCTAACCCTCTGGCTGTTGTGCTAACGTCAGACTAGTTAGCAGATTAACCTGGCTTGTCAATGTTGTCAGCTGTGATGTGAGTTTTTCAAGCAGCTCATTGCTGACTGTCTCAACTTCCATCACATTCGCTATCCTCCTTGGTTGGTTTCTATCATTCAGCCACTGATAACTTGTTCTGGCCATAGCATCCAAAATCGAGTCAGCTGTCCTCACAGACTTCTCCATCAAACTACCACTTGCAGCCGCATCTACCTGATTTCTAGTCGGGGCAAGTAGACCATTATAGAACTTACACACCTGCTGCTTCTTCGTAAACCCATGTTGAGGGCAACTCCGGATAAGATCCCGAAATCACTCCCAAGCTTCTCCGAATGGCTCTTGGTCCAATTGCTTGAACTGGTTGATCTGATTCTGCAGGTCGAGCATCTTGCTCGGTGGAAAGTACTTCAACAGAAAAGAAGTACTCAAGTCTTCCTAATCTCTGATATCTTCTAGCGAATTAAAACACTATAGTGCTCTGTCCTTTACAGAAAATGGGAACAGTCTCAATTTGACCTGCTCGTGTGGCACATGGTTTATCTTGATGGTGTCCACCAGTCTGCAAAATTTTATCAAATGCGCATTTGGGTCCTCTAAAGCACCTCCCCCAAACTGGTTTTGCTGCACTATGTTGATTAGTGCAGGCTTCAGCTCAAAGCTGTTAGCATTAGGTGGTGGGGGTTGTACTCCTCCTACCTACTGATTTGGGTTAGGCTAAAGGCAGTCGCTGATGGGAGTATCATCTTCATCTACCTCCCTTGTTTCCTCGTGAACCTATGGCTGCTGCTGTTGCAGTGGTGGCTGCTGTGGCGGTAACTACTGAGAAATAACAGTGACTCTGTCATCCAGGCGCGCTAGAACTGTCAGTACTCTATTCATAGCTTCAATTCAGACACGAGATTCCTTCTATTTCGGTGTCTTCCAGAAAGCCCAACGAACAGAAAGAACCGACGCCGTCGCATTAAAGACGTGACTCGGTCACATCGAAGGGTTAAAAACAGCAGGTGTAGAATGTATTAATGCGGTCACGTCCAGTGACGACGCGATCGCGTCAACAAGCCAACTCGGTCGCATCAGAAGTCCTATTTTATGAAGATTTCCTAATTTTAGTAGGATTTTGATCATATAATCCCAAAGATTCGTCCCCAACTATATAAAAAGGACCCCAAGCTCGAGTTTTAAGAGAGAGAATCACATCACAACATATTTTCTCATACTTTTATGTCGGAGTGGAAGCGTGAGAGGGAGAAGACGACGATCGACAAGACGATTCATTCAGGTTTAGTAATTCTTTCTAGTTTTATTCTTTATGATGTTTTGCATGGAATATTGTATTGAATTTTCACTAGGCATGAGTAGCTAAGCTATTTGTGTCCTAGGGTTTAGAAAGTAGGGATTTTTACTACAATGTTTTGAATTATGTTTTGATTTATAGACTCCGTTTTACGTGTTTATCTTTATGTTTGTTTTTCCAACTGAATTTAGTTTGATCACCTAGATTTAGTTATCTCATTTAACAATTCCGCTTCGAGAGGAGGGAATTGTTGTTAGACGTACGACATAGAGCGCAGTTGTCTATGACTGTGTAGGCATTGGTTTATGAGCTTTTGGGAGTTATTAGGATTAATTGACTCAAGAGGGTAATTATCTTAATTAATCTACGATCTAGTTGCTTCGAGAGAAGGGTTAGGTTATTGAAGCGCCGCTTAATAAACACTAAAATCTGGTTTAAAGATCTATAAGTTGAGCATATTCATCATTGAAGTAAGTCCTGAAATCGAATCCCTAGGATCATTCTTGTTAATTGAAATCTTTTGTTTGATAATTCATAGTAAAGTAATTCATTAGTCTAATTCTTTAATTCGTTATAAACTGAATCTTGAAATCCTAGTATCTAGTTAGGACAATCCTAGATAATCGGGGTATCAAACTACCTAACCTTTTCCTTGTGGGATCGACCTTGACTGCCATTACTACACCTACACTCATACATTTGCGGTAATTTAGGGGTTAAAAATAGTCCTGTCAAGGTTTTGGCACAGTTGCCGGGGAATAGGATTTAGCGCTAAGCTTTTATCTTGAAAAATAGGAGGAAACTAGACTAGATTTTATTTTTCGTAATTTTAATTTAATTTTCATTTTTATTTTTGTTTAATTTTTGTGTTACGTGGTAGTTCTTGTTTTTGGTGTTTCCAGGCTTCCCATGCAAACTAGATCGAAAGGGAAAGAAAATTTTCTTCCTTTCGATCCAGAAATTGAAGCGACAGCTCGTAGACACCGAACTAGAAGGAATTTTGCGTCTGAGATGGAGAACCCGCCACAGCAAGTAAACCAGGATGAAGCCTTAAACAAAGTACTGACAGCTTTGGTATGATTGGATGACCGAGTCACAAATATTCAGCAGCAGCTACCTCCAAGCAGCCACAGCTACCACAACAGCAGGGGCAGGAAGAACCAGAGGAAGTAGATGAGGATGACACTCCTATCAGTGATTGTCTGCGACCTAACCCAAATCAGCAGACAAGAAGAGTACAACCCCCACCACTAAATGGCAACAGTTTCGAGCTGAAGCCTACAATAATCAATATAGTGCAGCAAAACCAGTATGGGGGAGGTGCTTTGGAGGATCCGAATGTGCATCTGACCAAGTTTCGCAGACTGGCGGACAAAATCAAGATAAATCATGTGCCGCACGAGCAGGTTAAGATGAGACTGTTCCCTTTCTCACTGAAGGACAGAGCACTACAGTGGTTTAATTCGCTAAAAGATATCAGAGATAGGGAAGACTTGAGTACTTCTTTTCTGTTGAAGTATTTTCCACCGAGCAAGATGCTCGACCTGCAGAATCAGATTAACCAGTTCAAGCAATTAGACCAAGAACCGTTCGGAGAAGCTTGGGAGCGATTCCGGGATCTTATCCAGAGTTGCCCTCAACATGGGTTTATGAAGAACCAACAGGTATGCAAGTTTTATAATGGTCTATTTGCTCCGACCAGAAACCAGGTAGATGCAGCTGCAGGTGGGAGTTTGATGGAGAAGTCAGTGAGGATGGCGTTCTCAATCTTGGACGCAATGGCCAGAACAAGATACCAATGGTCGAATGAGAGGAACCTGCCACGGAAAGTGGCGAATGTAATGGAAGTGGAAGCAGTCAGCACTGAGCCGAATGAAAAGCTGATGTCGCAGCTGACAGCCTTGATGAGGCAAGTAAATTTGCTAACTAGTCTGACGTTAGCACAACAGCCAGGGGGTCATGAAGATGTTGAAGACGTAAACTTTGTGAATCAACGAAACTTCAACAACTTCCAGAACAATTAGCCTAGGTACAATCAGTACCCTCAGAATTGGAACCATCAAAACTTTTCGTATGGTAACTCGCAGAATACACTTAATCCACCACCCGGGTTTACTGTTATGCATGGGATGATTCATGAGGCACAAAGCCCACACAAGAGGAGATTGCACAATCCCAATTTGCTAAATATGATGAGAAATTAGCTCAGTTGGAAAAGAAAGTAGATGAAAAGTTTATTGAGCTAAACAAGCACATCACTAGACAGGGGGCTGACATCAAAAGGCTCGAGAACACATTGGTCCAGACTCAAGCAAGCATTGGTGAATTGGCAGCAAACATGAGCCAGTTGATAAAGATTGTAGGGGCTCAACACAAACAGGGCCAATATCCGAGTGACACAGTGGTTAATCCGAGGGAGCACTGTAATGTTGTGAAGCTAGAGGAGCAAAAAGATGTTGTGACTCAATTAAGGTTCAAGAAACTGAAGCAGACGAACCAGCATATGTGCCTCCACCGGCATATGTACCTCCTCCCTCATTTTCTCAAGCACTGAATAGAAGGAAGATAACATCTAGTGGCAACAATGGTACTATGAGCACGAAGGACCATGAAGCGAAGAAATCAATTGAGAAAGTAAAACACATTGAGAAGAAGGAGGAAGTCCATACAGTCATAGATAAGAAAATTTCATCTCCTATTCTTGATGAGTCTTTTGGTTTTTGTTTTAAAAATTCATTCTTTGCTAACCTTGATCCTTTAGAGCGCTCTAGCACTGTTGTTGTGAAACGGGAACTATTACAGGAGAGAGTCCAAGATAGGAGGGTGACAAAGAAGGAAGAGCTTCAACCCACCCAAGAGGAAGGATGGAAAAGAGACAACGAAGAAGAAACCTAGAAGTTCCAAAAAGAATGCAAACACAAGCATGAAACCAAAAAGAGCAACAAAAGCAAAAGATCCAGGGAGTTTTACTATTTCTTGCTCAATTAGTAGTCATGATTTTCATAATGTCATGTGCCATTTGGGGTCTAGCATAAATCTGATGTCTCTTAAGTTGTATAGACAATTAGGATTAATGGAGATTAAACAATCCTATAACACTATCCAATTGGCTGATGGATCTTCAATAACGCCATTGGGAGTAGCAGAGGATGTATTGGTGAGAGTGTTGAATTTTGAATTCCCTAGTGATTTCTTAGTTGTCGACATGAAAGGGAATGATGAATTTCCTTTTATCTTAGGACGACCTTTCTTGGCGACTAGCCAAGCACTTATAGATGTGCCCAAGGGGGAGTTTATTTTTCGTGTTCAAAACAAAACCATCACCCTCCCAATAGGTCTAAGGGGTAGATATAATTGTAGCATTGTTTATACTACTCAAGCTGCTGTAAGAAATCCACACACCCCAAATAGCTCGATAATTGCTCATAAATTACCAAACTCGGGGTGGTTGGAAAATGATTAATAGGAAAAGGACGTCTGGCTGATGACGTAAAACAAAGCGCTTGTCGGGAGGCAACCCGATGTTTATTGTTTTATTTTATTTTAATTATTTTTATTAGTTATGTATTTTTACTTGTGTTTCTAGAGTTTTTAGGTTATTAGGAACCAACATTGACAACTCAAGAGCAAAACAGAACGCGTTAGCAAGATACAGAGGACGAGAGGCAGTACGACGCGATGCGGTTGAGTCACTTAATGACTCGGTCGCGTCCAAAATTCAACCCTGGACAAGTCGCAGGACAGTGAGCAGCGACGCGGCTGCGTTAAGAACAACGCGGTCGCGTCACGCCTACCCACAGCGCCGGTCAGTATGCCGAGACGCGGTCGCATCAAGGGACGACACGATCGCGTCGGTTCGTGAGACCATGTATTTAAAATTATAGCCAGCTAACACAAGCAAAAGATAAGAGCAAGATCGTCGTTGGAATGCAATGGCTCAATTTTGGAGCCAACACGGATTTCAACCTCCACCGCCGCAATGATTTGTGAGTCGAGCACCCAGTCGTACTACTCTTTTCCCACAAACTTAGCCTTTGACCAAGTTTGGGGGAGGGGGTGAATAGTGGGATGACTTGGCCGCTAATTACATTTTCCGCGCATTATCTGCTTTATCTCATTTGCTCAGTCAGTTATTTATTTTGTGCTTTGAGGAGCCCGTGAGCTCGTTTAGTGTTGGCATTCTTGTGATTTAGTCATTGGGTCTATGAGCCCATTTTTGTGTTCTTTGCATTGCTAGTCATGTTGGTCGTAGTAGGTTTTATGTTTTAGTTATATATTTGGTTATTGGAGTTAAGATGTAATGAACCCGAGTAGTTGGTTGAGTCCTGAAAGAAAAAGAAACTTTGGGAAACGATATAGACGATGATGTGTTAATGATGAAGTGATTTTGAGTGAAACATTGATAAATTAGCATACAGCAGAGCATGAGAGGTAATTTGAGACGAAAGTGAGCTTGAACCTAGAGGTACGCATGTATCATCTCCGAATTCGCTTGTTAGTTTTCTTCATTTATTCATCGGAGAGGAACACTATAATCATAGCAATATACCTTTCTTTTATAGTAAATATCTAGATCCGATTTTTAGTCTGATAAATTCGACATTCTTTTTTTATCTTTTAATCATTGAGATCTTGAAGTAGGAGGTTACTCCAGCTATGAGGTTGCCGAATAATATGTTGAATATGCACGATGGATTTTCATGATGCACAGTGTAATATGCCAAGAGTTTCTTGTAATCTTTATAGCAACATTTGCAATTTATCATATGTAATCATACGGAGAATGCTGCTGCGTAACTTCTGGAACAAAAACGAAGAGGAAGAATAATACAAGGTATGGTCTACTGGTTCCTGATAAATCATAATTTCTTTTAAATGGGAGCCTACTTTTATATGCCTTCATCACCCCTACGTAAAAGCTACTTTAGGGGTGTATAATGTTAATAGTGCTTGTTTATATTCATCTTAAATGCATGTGTATCAGTCCCTATATGTGTGTGTGCGTTGATCCACATATCAGGGAAACGTAGCACCTCAATGTTAGTAATTTAGTTCCTGGGAATATATTGAAATGTAAGTAGCAATATGATTGCTTCTATTTGAAACAAAGAAAGTTGGGTTCTATTCTGGAAATTGATATTTACCTTGTTCTCTATTGATGGACAAACTTTTCCTTGGTATTCTGAATTGCTTTTTATTTTTTCTCCTTCTATTAATTTCCTGGTTTAGATTTTTGCAGGCTCTATCAAAACAGTGAAAGCCGATGAACTTTTCTATTTGAAGGAGCAATTCGCTTAGTTGGAGCCAAAAAAGTGGCACCATAAGGTTAGATCATATCAAATCGGTTGGTAGTTTACATCTTCAATCAACTTCCCCCCCCCCCCCCCCCCCCCGAGATTAGAGCATGAGAAAAAGGACCTTATACTTACTTTCCATTTTGGGTAATGGGTTTTGCTAATATGTATTGAAATTAGAGATACATGTGTTGCTTTCTTTGTAGTCGAGTAGGTATTTTTGCTAAGTATTATAGTGGTATAAGTTGTCATTTTTCTTAATTTCCTAGCACTTTTCTAATCTGAAATTGGTTTTCTTATTGGATTTGTTGATCACTCTATTCCTCCACATCTAGATATTTCAAAAGCCTTTAAGGGATCTAAGATTAATAGATTTCTCAGGACATCTTATCTTGGCATGCTGATTCTATATTTCTTAATGCATATGATTTCAGATCTTTTACAAATGTTTAGATGTCTATCATTGCTATGTTATATCAAATTCAGGAAGGTACGGTCAACCAGAGGAAGTTGCTGAACTGGTAGAGTTCTTGGCCCTTAATCCTGTAGCTAGTTATTTCATTAGAGAGGTTCAATGAATTCGTCAACTACTAAGGCACATCTATTATCAAGAAAATTGTATATGGCCTATAAATACTAAAAATTTTGAGTGTTCTCTTTATTTGCAGGTATTAACCATTGATGGAGGAATTGTAATGTAAGATGGCCTCTGCAATTATCCTTCATACTTACTACGACTCTGCATATTGTTCTCCGAATGAGTGGTGATCTGACTTTTGAATTATTGCTAATGCTAAGCAGAAGTGATAAATCATGTATGCTTTGCACCATTAGAACATTTAGTGGTGATTTGTCCTTACGTCATTAGTGTATTCAATTAGGAATCGGTTCTTTCGACTACCCTTTTCATCAAAGGCAGGGAAGAAAAATTGATTAGCAAGTTTGATGCTACTCAAAATTTGGTCGGGTATTTAATATTTTTATCTTAGTTAATTTGGATTATTTTTTGCTATCAAAATAATTATTGGTTTATTTATTAAAAATATTAAAACAGGAAAATAATACTCTCTCCATCCCGGCCCAATTTGCCTACCTTGGTCGGGCACGGTGGTTAAGAAAAAACAGATTTTGTGGAATTTTTGAATTTTTTAAAGGTGGAGATTGAATGTGGAGATTTTGAGGGTGGAGATTGTGAGATAAAATTGTCATTTATGGGCTGGCAAATTAGATTGGGACAAACCAAAAAGGACAGTAGGCAAATTAGAGCGGGACGGAGGGAGTACCTAATAACAGGCACCAAAAACCTCTATTATAAAGGTTAAACGACAACGGTAAAAAACCGTTGTCTTTACGTTGTTGTAAAAATTAAAATCACAACGGTAAAAAATCCGTGTAATGATTGTTGTTGTAAAGGCCCAAATGACAACGGTTAATAACTGTTGTTAACAATAAGTATTGTGATACAAACGACAACGGTTAAGCTGCATTGTAACAGGCGTTGTTGTAAATATCAATCACAATGGTTAAAAACCGTGTTGGTATAGGTCTTCGACAACGGTAAAAAATCGTTGTGGTAGGTAGGGGTCTACTACAACGCCAAATACGACAACGCTCATTTATCGCACGGTTGTCATTTTGCAGAATTGTTGTAGTGGGTATTTGGAAAGGAGCGTATAGCCGGTGAAAATGCCGAGGATTGTAACGATGCTGAATAGACACCTCTAGTTCCCCCAAACCCAGCTCCACCCGAAATGCATCATAAAAATATGGGAAAGGACGGGGACGATGACGATAACGATAGCGGGACAAAGTATAATGCATCATAAAAATATGGGAGAGGACGGGGACGATGACGATAGCGGGACAAAGTATGTATGTCAGCCGATCAAAAGTAGCGGATCAAAGAGGAGGAGGGAAAATAAAGGAAAAACTACACTGATGGGTCCAAAGCCGAGATCGTGGATATGATGGGTATGTTCTATTAGCAAACAAACAATCGGCTTGGGGAGATAGCGAAATATGTTGGTTACGAGTGCAAGATGTTGGAGAAGTGCATCGTTCTATTTGATGCACTAGGTGAGCTTGGGGTGCTATCAACTGCCAAGCAGATATTCATGCACAAGCTGTTGTCAAACAATAACAAAGACTATGAGGCGTTCTTTAACCTTCTCGGGCATGCAAGAGCACAAATGGTTCGCATGATGCTCGATGGTCAGATGTAGGCTTCTGATAATCTGAGCCGTAATCTGTCGTGGTAATTGACATTTCATTTGAAATTAATTTGTAAGCTTTGCTTTGATGAGACACCCTTACTCTGCATGCTATTGTTATTTGGAAAAAAATTATTATTTAAATATGTAAGCGCAGCAACCTTTGTGCTTCGCGGGTCCAGGGTTCTTAATGACATTACTACCTCTTAACTCGTATGCATTGCAGATTGTAAGAATATAATTGTCCAAGTTATTGTTTGTTTAACAAGGGGCCTTATTTCTTGCGTATATGAACTAAAGATTTACAAGCAAGCTTAGTATGAAGTTACTATAGTGTAATGTGAAGTGTGTAGAAGTGTCCTCAACAATCGTGAAAAATAACCTGGTAGAAGTTTGGAAGCAAATCAATCTCAGAAGCAAAGTAATTTCAGCTCAAGAAATTGGAAAAACTGGTTTCAGCAATAAGACAACGGTTTTAACTAACTTAACCGTCAAAACCGTTGTCTATAAGAGAAACAACTGTTGTCTATTCTGTGTTGTCGTTTTGCTTAACAGAAAATGGGTTATTTGTGATATTTTGGGGATTTTCTGTTGTAACTTCTCATTTCCGGTTCCAGCAAGTTAGAAAGATGGTTATAACTAACATTTTAGCACATGGTTGGTTGAGCTTTCCTTCTAGAAGGCGGTTACAATAGATTAGAGCTTATTAAGTTGGTTCAAGCTCTTGGATTCATTTTGTAACTTGTAAAACTTCTTTGATCTCATTAGTGAAATCTCTCTCCTTGATCCGTGGATGTAGGCATTTTGCCGAACCACGTAATTCCTGTGTGTTCTAGTTTAATTTCTTGTGTTTGTGAGTGATTAATTCATATTGTATTCAATAGTGAATAGAGTTTTGTTTGTGAGGTTTAGGAAGTGAACTTGGTGATTTCTTTGCATCATATTGCAACAAGTGGCGCCGTCTGTGGGAAGAGGTGCGAAGAACAAGAACCTAAACTCAAACATGTCAATCACGAAGATGGAAACTGAGAAATTCAACGGCAAGAACGACTATGGATTATGGAAAATCAAAGTTAAAGCTCTCCTGGTTCAACAGGGCTTGTCAGCTGCGCTGAAGGGGGAAGATGCATTCCCAAAGGATATGGCTCCTGCTCAGAGGCAAGAAATCGTGGAAAAGGCCCACAGCCTAGTAGTTCTCTGCCTTGCTGATAAAGTTTTCCGGGAAGTATCAAAGGAAGAGGATGCTGCAGGAATTATCCAAGCACTAGACAAGATGTATATGGCAAAATCCACTGCCAACAGGTTATTTCTTAAGCAAAAACTTTTCTCCTTTAAATTCTCTGATGAAAAAGGAGTTGAAGATCAGTTAGATGATTTAAATAAGACTCTTGATGATTTAGAATCTGTAGAGGTCACAATGACTGATGAGGATAAAGCAATTTTGCTGTTAAACTCTCTCCCTAAAGCATATGATCAGTTGAAGGATGCTATGTTATATGGGAAAGAGTCCACTGTGACTCTGATACAGGTTCAAACTGCATTAAGATCAAAGGAAATGCAAAGAGTGCATTTGGACAAGTCAGAAGGAAATTCTGAGAGTCTGAGTATAAAAGGGGGAAAGAATTGGAAATCTAAGAAACCTGGAAACTTTGAGTCATCAAAGAAAAAGGCAAATGGTAAAGGCAAAGCTGCAGATGATAAAGAATCCAAGAAGTGTTTCTAGTGCAAGAAGCCTGGCCATTTCAAGAAAGACTGTTTCGAATGGAAGAAAAGGATGGCTCAAAAGTGCAACAATGCATCAAGTTCTGCTGAAATTGCAGAATCCAAAGAGGAAGATCCACAAATCCTGAATGTATCTGAAACAAAGGGGGAAGACAGTTGGATTTTGGACTCAGGATGCAGTTTTCACATGAGCCCAAATATCCAATGGTTTTATGACTTCAAAGAACTCCAAACTGGAAATGTTATGCTGGGAAATGATCATGTGTGCCCTGTGAGAGGAATTGGATCCATCAGACTAAAGATCCATGATGGATCTATAAAGATACTCAAGGATGTAAGGTATATTCCCCAACTGAAAAGAAATTTGATAAGCCTAGGGACACTTGAAGCCAGAGGATGCATTTTTCAATCTGGAGAAGGCTATCTGAATGTCATAAAAGATAACAAGGTGGTCCTCAGAGGAGTTAGAAGATCCAGTTTATACTACCTAGATGGTTCTGTAATTGAGGGAGAAGCTGATGCCACAGTTTCTGAAGACAAGCATCTTTGGCATGCCAGATTGGGTCATGTTAGTGAATCAGGAATCCAACAGTTGATCAAGAAGAAAGCAATTGAGTGCAAAGGCATAGCAGACAGCCTACCAAGATGTGAAGATTGCATTCTTGGAAAATCCAAGAAGCTACCATATCCAACAGGAAAAACAAATTCACAAGCTATATTGGATTATGTCCATGCAGATCTATGGGGTCCTTCAAGGGTTCAAACCTTAGGTGGAGGCAGATACTACTTCAGTTTGATGGATGACTTCTCAAAGAAAGTGTGGCTCTATGTTATCAAGACAAAGACAGAAGTGTTTGATAAGTTCCAACACTGGTGCAAAGAGGTGGAAAATGAGAAGCAAATAACTTTGAAATGCCTAAGAACAGATAATGGTTTAGAATTCTTATCAGAAGAATTCAATAACTTCTGCAAGAATAAGGGCATTAAAAGGCATAAGACAGTTCCATCAAACCCCCAACAAAATGGTGTTATTGAGAGAATGGATAGAACTATATTAGAGAGAGTAAGATGTATGCTCTCCAGCTCTGGACTAGACAAAAGGTTTTGGGGGGAAGCTGCTTCCACAGCAGTATATCTGATAAATAGATGTCCATCAGCAGCAAACAATGGTGTATCACCTGAAGAGAGATGGTCAAGAAAACCTCCAAAATACTCACATCTGAAAGTATTTGGGTGCAGAGCCTATGTGCACATTAAACAAGACAAATTGGAGCCTAGAGCATTGAAATGCATCATGTTAGGATATCCTGCAGGGGTAAAAGGTTACAGACTTTGGTGCACTGAATCTGGGAGAGGAAAGATTCTCATCATTAGAGATGTAGTGTTTGCAGAGGATATAATGCCATTCAATGAATCATACAACCAGAAACTGATCACTGAACCCATCTTAAAAGGTTCACAAGTTAAGGTGGAGTATACAAATGAAGAAGATACTGTTGAATCAGAAGACTCTGATGCTGATGGAACAGAAGAAGATGATATTCAAGACTATCAACTTGTAAGAGATAGAGAGAAAAGGGTGATAAAACCATCCACTAGATACTCTGAAGATTATCTAACAGCTTATGCACTAACAATAGCTGAAAAGGTTGCATTCCCTGAGCCAAGGAATTTTAAAGAAGCTGTTACCAGTCTTGACAAGGAAAAGTGGTTAATAGCTATGAAGGAAGAGATTGAATCTCTAGAAAAGAATAAGACATGGGTGTTAGTGGATAAACCTCATAAGCAGAAACTAGTGAGCTGTAAATGGATATATAAAAGAAAGGTGGAGGTAACACACACTGAGTCTATCAGGTTTAAAGCCAGGTTGGTTGCAAGGGGATTTACACAAAGAGAGGTATTGATTATGATGAGATTTTCTCACCAGTAGTAAAACACTGCTCCATAAGGATTCTTCTTGCAATAGTAAATCAGTTTGACATGGAGTTAGAACAGTTAGATGTGAAGACTGCTTTTCTTCATGGTGATCTGAATGAACAGATTTATATGAGACAACCAGAGGGTTTTGAGATGCCAGGACATGAAGACAAAGTGTGTTTATTGAAGAAGTCCTTATATGGACTAAAACAGAGCCCAAGACAGTGGTATATTAAGTTTGATTCACATATGAAGACCATTGGATATGAAAGATCCAAGTATGATAGTTGTGTGTACCTAAAATTCTCTGGCAAACAGGTAGTGGTGTTCCTACTACTGTATGTTGATGACATGCTAGTGGCAAGCAAGGATAAAGGAGAGATCAATCAGCTCAAGTCTGAGTTACAGAGAGAATTTGATATGAAGATACTTGGAAATGCTAGAAGGATATTAGGGATGGATATTGACAGAAGAAGATCAGCTGGAATTCTCTGTCTACATCAGACATATTACATAAAGAAGGTACTCAGAAGATTCAACATGCATGAATCAAGAAGAGTGTCAATTCCATTAGGTCATCAATTCAAATTGTCAGAACAACAGAAGCCAAAAACAAAGGCAGAATCTGAAGAAATGGAGAGAATACCTTATGCGAATGCTGTTGGTTCAGTAATGTATACTATGATATGCACTAGACCAGATCTTGCTCATGCAATCAGTGTGGTCAGCAGGTATATGGCAAATCCTGGTAAACCTCATTGGGAGGCTTTGAAGTGGGTACTCAGGTACTTAAATGGAACTAGCAGTATTGGTTTGGTGTTCAAAAGAACTGATATCTCTGATGGAATGATTATTCAAGGATATGTTGACTCAGATTATGCTTCCAATCTGGATTCAAGGAAGTCTCAGACTGGATATATCTTCACCATGTATGGAACTGCTGTAAATTGGAAGTCTATGTTACAACAGGTTGTGGCATTATCAACAACAGAGGCAGAGTATTTGGCTGTAACTGAGTCAGTGAAGGAAGCAATATGGCTTAAAGGAATTCTTACTGAATTTGGTCTTGGACAGAAATATGTAGAGATCTTGTGTGATTCTCAGAGTGCTTTACACTTAGCAAAGGATCAGGTATTTCATGAAAGAAGCAAACATATTGATGTCAGATTACATTTTGTAAGGGATATCACTGATAAAGGTTTGGTTAAGCTGGTGAAGGTAAAAACAGAAGAGAATGCTTCAGACATGTTAACAAAAGCTTTAACTGCTGATAAGTTTCGATATTGTCAGCAGTTAGTTCAGGTGGAGCAGGTTTGAGCAAATAGCAGCCTGATGAGGCTGTGATTGATTAAGGAGAGAAGAAGGATTGATTGAGATTGCAGAAGTGGTGAGAGACAGATTGTTTCAGACACGGTGGAGAATGTGAAGTGTGTAGAAGTGTCCTCAACAATCGTGAAAAATAACCTGGTAGAAGTTTGGAAGCAAATCAATCTCAGAAGCAAAGTAATTTCAGCTCAAGAAATTGGAAAAACTGGTTTCAGCAATAAGACAACGGTTTTAACTAACTTAACCGTCAAAACCGTTGTCTATAAGAGAAACAACTGTTGTCTATTCTGTGTTGTCGTTTTGCTTAACAGAAAATGGGTTATTTGTGATATTTTGGGGATTTTCTGTTGTAACTTCTCATTTCCGGTTCCAGCAAGTTAGAAAGATGGTTATAACTAACATTTTAGCACATGGTTGGTTGAGCTTTCCTTCTAGAAGGCTGTTACAATAGATTAGAGCTTATTAAGTTGGTTCAAGCTCTTGGATTCATTTTGTAACTTTTAAAACTTCTTTGATCTCATTAGTGAAATCTCTCTCCTTGATCCGTGGATGTAGGCATTTTGCCGAACCACGTAATTCCTGTGTGTTCTAGTTTAATTTCTTGTGTTTGTGAGTGATTAATTCATATTGTATTCAATAGTGAATAGAGTTTTGTTTGTGAGGTTTAGGAAGTGAACTTGGTGATTTCTTTGCATCATATTGCAACATGTAATTTCGGTATTGCATTTGGATATAACAGGAGGTGGTTATTTCATGCATGAGAAAATAAAAGTTATATATCTTGACGGCATATTTATTGAAACAATGAATTATAACAATAATGTCTGAAGTACTGTCAAACAACTTAATAAACTAATACGAGCCTGATTTTTTTGGCATAGAAATAAAACGCTTAATATAATTCGCATTGAAATTTGTTATAACCAATTCCTCAAGATCAACCAAAATCAATACTCAAAACAATTGGAAACAAAACAAGAAACCAAAGAAGAATGAAAGAACTGAAAAACAGAAATGAAGAATGCAAATCACACAAGATTTTACGTGGTTCGGTTTTGCAACCTACATCCACGGATAGAGATGATTCCTCTATCAATTCACTATACTTGAATCAAAATTACACCCTCTTAGAGCTTCCAAGAACTCATGTAGAATAAAGAAACACTCCTTCTAAACCTTCTACAAATCCTCTCTCTAAGAATAATTCTGAAACTGTAAAACTGGAATACTATGCTTAAAGTGTAAACTGATGAGTATAAAAGACGAATTCTGGCAGCAGAAGAAGAAACTGATCAAAGCGGTTGAAAACAGATTAACAGAACTAGTTCCAGAAGATGTGCAACGGTTTTGTGTGTAAACGACAACGCTTTTGACTAAACGACAACGGTTATAACAGAATAACCGTTTTCTTGACAGCAACTCTTCGTTTTTAACTGCTTTCTTCTGCTTCCAAGCTGATTTTCCTTCTTCCAAACTTGTTGTAACTGTATTGTGAAGCCACACACACTCTTATACTCACAATCTCCACCTTGGCTTCTCAATAAAAACCAGATCATACTCCTTGTCTCATTTCCTTAACATGAATTGACATCAGAAATCACTCCACCTTTTCCCATACATCTTTCAAACAGTTTGAATCCTCACTAACTGAAGACAATACTGGAATTTGTCTCGAGTTAATGCTTTTGTCAGCATATCGGCTGCATTCTCCTCTGTTCTAACCTTTTCCAGAAACACTGATCCTTTATCAATAATATCTCTCACAAAATGTAGTTTAACATCTATGTGTTTACACCTTTCATGAAACACATGATGTTTGGCTAAATGTAGAGCACTCTGTGAGTCACATTTTACCTTGACTGACTCTTGCGTGATACCAAACTCAGACAATATGCCTGTATCTGCTCACTACACTAATAGCATGAGATACATCTGGTCTTGTACAGACCATAATATACATAATGCTTCCAACAGCATTTGAATATGGAACTCTGCTCATTTCTGATTCTTCATCCTCATTCCTTGGCTTTTGATGTTCAGAAAGTTTAAATTGTTGTCCTAAAGGAACTGTAACAGGCCTACACTCATGCATATTAAATTTCTTTAATACTTTCTGCACATAATCAGTTTGATGCAGCAGCAAATACCCCTGAGACCTATCCCTCAGTATATCCATTCCCAGAATTCTTCTAGCCTGTCCAAGCTCCTTCATTTCAAACTCAGTTTTCAACTGTTCTTTTACCATTTTAATTTCTGCTTTGCTTTTACTTGCAACTAACATGTCATCTACATATAAGAGTAGAAACACACTAACTCCATTCTCACAGAACTTCAGATATACACAACTGTCATACCTTGATCTTTCAAAACCAATGACTCTCATGTAGCTGTCAAACTTCAAATACCACTGCCTTGGACTTTGTTTAAGACCATATAATGACTTTTGTAACAAACAACACTTATCTTCATTTCCTGGAACCATGAAACCATCAGGCTGAGTCATATATATCTTTTCCTTAAGTTCTCCATGAAGGAATGCAGTTTTGACATCCAGCTGCTCCAATTCAAAATCAAACTGAGCCACTAAGGCTAATAGAATTCTAATGGATGTGTGTTTTACTACTGGGGAGAAGATCTCATTAAAATCTACTCCTTCTCTTTGAGTAAAACCTCTGGCAACCAACCTAGCTTTGAACCTGATTTTCTCCACTTCTGTGACCTCGGTTTTCCTCTTGAAAATCCACTTGCAGCTTACTAGCTTCTGGTTTTTAGGTTTCTGAACAAGTACCCAGGTTTGATTCTTTCAAGTGACTCAATCTCCTCTTGCATTGCCATGAGCCATTTTTCTTTGTCTGATCCCTGAATTGCCTCTGAATAAGTTCTTGGTTCTGGGAATTCAATCTCTTCTTCAGCTGTCATAAGTGCATATGCTGTTAGATAATCCTCAGCATATTTTGTAGAGGGTTTCCTTATTCTTCTTTCTCTATCCCTGACCAACTGATAATTCTGAATATCTGATTCTTCTTCTTGATTTTGCTCTTCATCAGCTGAATCTTCTGATTCTGAGTCAATTTTCCTTTTAGACTTATTCACCTTAGTCATAGTATCATTTCCATTGTGCAATATTACCTCTCTTTCATTTTGCATTGTCTTGTAAGGCAATATTTCTTCACAAAACACCACATCTCTGCTGATAACAATTTTCTTCTGTCCTTCTTCTGTGCACCAAAGCCTATATCCTTTTACTCCATTTGGGTATCCAACCATGATGCATTTTACTGCTCTTGCATCAAGTTTGTCTTGCTTGATATGAGCATATGCCCTGCATCCAAATACCCTTAAATGAGTATAGCTAGGTAGCTTTCCAGTCCATATCTCCTCTGGTGTCTTATTTTCCAAAGCAGCTGAAGGACTTCTGTTGATTAGGTAGGCTGCTGTACAAGCAGCTTCCCCCCAGAATCTTTTCCCAAGCCCTGAACTTAGCAACATGCACCTCACTCTTTCTAACACTGTCCTGTTCATCCTCTCAATGACTCCATTCTGTTGGGGATTTCCTGGGACAGTGTTGTGCCTCTTTATTCCTTTTGTTTTACAGAACCTGTTAAACTCATCAGACATGAATTCCAACCCATTATCTGTTCTAAGACACTTGAGCTTGCTCCCCTTTTCTGTCTCAACCTCAGCACACCAGTCTTTGAAATTTTCAAAACATTCTGACTTAGCTTTCAAGACATACAACCATAGCTTCCTACTGAAATCATCCATAATGCTCAAGAAAAACCTTCCTCCACCTAGAGTTTGAGTTCTAGATGGACCCCAAAGATCAGCATACACATAGTCCAGAACATTTTTGGAGGAATGTTTTCCAACAGGGTAGGGTAGTTTCTTTGTTTTCCCTAGTATACATTCTTCACATGTTCTATGTGCTTTTAGGCTTCCAGTATGATTTATCAGTCCTTGCTTTGCTAGTTGAGTTATGCTCGATTCTCCCACATGCCCCAGTCTTGAATGCCACAGGTCATAATCAGTGTGAGAGACATTAGCAGATTCACCATGTATCACTTTTCCATCAAGATAGTACAAGCTATTTCTCTTGATGCCTTTCATGACTATCTTGTTTTCTTTTAAGACATACAGGCATCCCCTTTCTGATTTGAAATTACACCCTCTGGATTCTAATGTCCCCAGACTAATTAAATTTCTTCTCAGGTTTGGAATATACCTGACTTCTTTTAGGACTTTGATTGTGCCATCATGAATCTTCAGCTTTATGTCTCCTATTCCTTTAACTGGACATACTTCATCATTCCCCAACATGACATTTCCTGAATCTTGTTCCTTGAGGTTCTCAAACCAAGATAAAATTGGACACATGTGAAAGGAGCACCAAGAATCAAGAATCCATTGCATTTCTGGACTAGATTCTGTTATGTTTAGAACTTCTGGATCTTCAGATAGAGCTTCAACAGCATCTGCATTATTAGTTGAGAGAGTACTTGATTTTTGAGATTGTTTCTTCTTGTACTCAAAGCAATTCTTCTTGAGGTGACCAGGCTGCTTGCAGAAGAAGCATTTCCTTGTTTCTTTTCCTTCAGTGTTCTTTGGCTTTGAATCAGGGACTTTCTTTGGCTGCTCTGAATTTGGACCCTTCTTGGCTTTCTGAAACCTTCCCTTTTTCACAAATAATCCTTCTCCTGCAGTTTCCTTTGTGTCCTGATTTAGTCTTTGCATCTCCTTAGATCTTAGAACTGATTGAACTGCAGCAAAAGAAACTGTGGTAGTTCTACATCATTGCATCCTTCAATTGATCATAAGAAGGAGGCAATGAATTTAGAAGTAGGATTGCCTTATCTTCATCTCCCATGGTTACTTCTACAGACTCTAGATCATCTAGAGTTTTGTTGAACTCTTCCAGTTGATCTTCTACTGACCTTTCTTCTGAGAATTTGAATGAGTACAGCTTCTGCTTCAGGAAGAGCCTATTGGTCATGGATTTCTCCATGTACAATTCATCCAGCTTCTTAATTACCCCTGCAGCGGTGCTCTCCTTTGAAACCAGTCTCAAAACTTTGTCAGACAAACACAGAATAATCAAACTATGTGCCTTCTCCTGGATTTCCATCTTCTTGTCCTGAATTTCAAGTTTCTTTTCCGGATCACTTATCTCAGGATCATCTCTCACATCCTTCAGAGCTGCAGATAAACCCTGTTGAACGAGTAATGCTTTTAGCTTCAGTTTCCAGAGCCCATAATCATTCTTTCCTGTGAATTTCTCTGTTTCCAACTTGGAGAGTGACATCTTTCAGATCTTAATCGCGTGCGGGTTGTGATTCCCACAGACGACGCCAATTGTTATAACCAATTCCTCAAGATCAACCAAAATCAATACTCAAAACAATTGGAAACAAAACAAGAAACCAAAGAAGAATGAAAGAACTGAAAAACAGAAATAAAGAATGCAAATCACACAAGATTTTACGTGGTTCGGTTTTGCAACCTACATCCACGGATAGAGATGATTCCTCTATCAATTCACTATACTTGAATCAAAATTACACCCTCTTAGAGCTTCCAAGAACTCATGTAGAATAAAGAAACACTCCTTCTAAATCTTCTACAAATCCTCTCTCTATGAATAATTCTGAAACTGTAAAACTGGAATACAATGCTTAAAGTGTAAACTGATGAGTATAAAAGACGAATTCTGGCAGCAGAAGAAGAAACTGATCAAAGCGGTTGAAAACAGATTAACAGAACTAGTTCCAGAAGATGTGCAACGGTTTTGTGTGTAAACGACAACGCTTTTGACTAAACGACAACGGTTATAACAGAATAACCGTTTTCTTGACAGCAACTCTTCCAGCTTCGTTTTTAACTGCTTTCTTCTGCTTCCAAGCTGATTTTCCTTCTTCCAAACTTGTTGTAACTGTATTGTGAAGCCACACACACTCTTATACTCACAAAATTCTTCCTACAGAGTTTCCCCCAAATCAACACTATGTCGTCGATTGGAAGTGGTTTTTCAAAGAGCATCGCTATTACCTCGAAGTTCGGCTCTCCGATGTGTTCGTAACATTTGTAATGTTTGTGCTCTTTATAAAATAATAAAATGTCACGGGGTCATTTTTACTTCGTGATAAAGCTTTCTGAATAAGAAATAATGTAACAGAGTAGTAAGCAAAATGAAACGAACCTTACAGATATCTTTCCATATCTCGCTATTGTACTGCATCGTATTATATATTATCCTGATTGTGGGAAACACCAGAGAAAGCAAGAAGATTTTTAAACTCCCGGCATCGTTTCCGTAGTCCGATGAATTTCTTCACCAAATATTGATTTTTTCTATGTTGATATCGAACGCATGACTCATTTGGTCTGCAACGTCATAAAAGGGAATTGGACCGTTTTGGACGTGTGGTCCATGTGGTGTAAGGAGTTAGATAAATCTTGACTCGGCGGCTTGAGTCCAAATTTGATCTTAGAATGGAAGAGCATGTTGCGAGTTCATGATTATATGTGTAGGGACAGTATGAAGTGTGCGAATGAAAAGTAATTACTGAATCTTTATTTATATAAATCACCCATACAATTGCAACAAATAACAAGCTGGGTAATGAATGAAGTAGGCCACCCACATTGCATTGTTGACCAAGATCATATTAATAATGGTTGGTGTCCAAATTAATTTCTTGGTAGGAAGAGTAAATGTAATATATCTTGGTAAATTGACAAGTGTATTTTCAATAGTATTACGTTTTTCCAAAAGCTCAGTAAATGAACCCACTAAACCTCTTATACCATTTTTTATCTGAAGACATCTATCATCTTCTCCCTTCGACGACACAGCTCCCAGCCTCACCATTAATGTTACGTGCTATAGCTCCATCAAACGTAATCGAAGCTTTGAATAGGAGTCTTTTCAGAGCCATTTCTACAGCTGTTTGGAAATGAAATTACATGAATTTAAAGGGCTCGAGGAGATCTACCATCTTTGTAAGAAGGTTCATGTTTCACTATTTATCATGCCATCAGAACGCCAACTGTCCCGAGATCAAAAGAAAATCTTTCTATTTTTTGTAGTCCACACCAATTATGTCATTCAGATCTGTTCGGACACAGGAAACCATCCTCTAGTCTGAGAATTAGCCTAAAGAAACTGATACATTTTTTTATCAATATACCCGTAGGCGAGCGCAACAAGGGTAGATGGGATAACAAGGGTGCTAATATGCATGCGATACTGACGGCCCAGGGTTAGATCAACGCTGAATTCAGGAAAACGTTCACCTTGGAAGAGGTCGACGCACGTAGGCGAAAACTTCTGAAAAGGTATAGAACATTCAAGCCGAGCATAAATGACTCGGATTTGAAATGACTCGGATTATAATGCCCATCATTCTGATAAGACGCCAATTATTTATTTGAAGGAAAAGCCCATATCGAAAGCATACTTCCATAAGGGAGAGTCTGAGTTCGAACGACTACAAATGTTATTCAGTGGTTTACCCGAATCACCAATAGTTGGAGGTCAGTAGATCATCACCGTCAATAGCAACGATGACTCTTCAATTAAGCCACAAGATGCCGATCCAACGCTCATTTTCATTTTAGATTCTAAAACCAGAGAATAAGTGGAATCACCTTCTGTCATTCTGAAGATCACTACCAAAAAAATCAACTTTGGTATGTTTGGTAATATCCCACCAATTCAAGATTTCTATCTTGATGAGCATTCGACCATCAACGCAGTCTATGTGTCCAAACCTAGTATATCTCTACCACCAAGAAATGCATTCCCGACCATACCAAAAGACTTTATCATCGCAAATCGTTTTCATCGGGCTCTAAGGCATCAAGCAACTTGGCTAAGATAAGTTTGCCGTCCTACCGCCGCGAGTAGGACTTGTCTTGTATCAGCCCCCCATTGTGAAAATATTGGAGACTCCTAGTTTTAATTCTAATCTGCAGTTTTATAACTGTTGTTTCAGCTAAATTAATATGTAATTCTATGAAGGAGTTCAAGTCGTTGTTTAGTAACAATGGGGTTTCTATTTAAGTGAATTATGCCCAGCCGCTACATGTGTATTAATGTACCTGTCTTACTTATGTGATGAAATGTTATTTTCGTCTAATAAAATCTAAAATTTTGACAAATAAATCACATTGCAATTCACCCTATATATGGAAACTATTTATATAAACATTTGCACAGACGATCAGTATGCTACTCATAAGGAAAAGCTCCCTCAACTATTTCATAACTAATCTAGTTATACCATAAGCTGAAATATAATGTTTAAGTACATATTCTGAACATAATTGTACAAAATCAGTGTCCATGGCTGGTTCAGTCAGAAACTACGGTGGTAATGGTTAAATGTCTCACAAACATGAACTTAGAGAAAGATACACTCAGCAAAAAGGTATAAGATGGCACATACACATATCACTATCACAAATTGGATAACAAAGAGACATTTTTATAGTATACAAACCCTATGATCTAATTCATGTTCTATAGTCGCCATGTCCCTAATCGCATTGATAAATGTAACTTCCCTTCTCTTCATATCATCATTTGCAGCCGATGATGATACACACTTGCAATGTAGATCATTGATCGTCACCTCATGAGCCTTCACTTTTACTAATAAGCCACAAGCGATTTGTTGTGAACGCGTAGATAGTTCATCGTCATACCATTCGATCGCAACAATCAGCTCTGTCCTGCTGATTGAATATGGAATTTTTAATAAATTAATCATAAAAAAGTGGCACTAACTAAATAATCGACATGAACCGATACGTTATAATAAGGCCACTAAAAATATCTTCTTCCGTAATTAGCAAGCTCCCATGATGTTTTAATAGAGGCTTGTATTTTGCAATCACAGTGAACGGCTCGATCAATATAATTCAGTTTTGGCACGGAGATTGAATTGGAGCTCATTCCACTACGACCTAATGAAAATGCAATCAATTGTGGACATATTTAAGTAACAAGGGAAAATAGATATATAAATGAAATTCAACCCATTTCTCAGCAAAAGCAATGTGAAAATCTAAAATTAAGTTTTAGACAGTGACGAATCGCTTTGCCTAAACCAGCACTAATATGGACTAAAAAACAGCTAAAATTTTTATAAATTCTTATGAAAAAGAAGCAGCCCAGTCAAATTATTTTTATAAACATAACTGATCCTACCAACCAAAAATTATTTATAAGATCATTAAACAAGAATTACATCATAACATCACTTGGTAAGTACACTAAGCCTCCCAAAATGAAGGGGATGCCCATAACACTTGTCCCATTCATTTTTAATGAAAAATGACAATATATAGAGTTAGGAATTCTGAATTTAGGGAAAATCTGAATAAATACCTGTAAGGCTCGAGGATTGGGAGGAGTGAACCAGCGGCTCTTGGCGCCTATTCATCGGGGTACAACTGCGTCTCTCGGCGGCCACTGGAGTTGGAGTATTTTCAGACTGGTTTGAGAGAAGGTGGAGAGGGGTAGCTGAAAACATGAGACTTTAGTTAGATTAAGTTTTAGAAAGGGGTCTTATTGGCATTTTACTAAAAAGGTGAGTGGGTGATAAAAATTATACCAAGTTTTATGCTTAATAGGAGACAAGGGATAATAAATCCCTCATGAATCTCAACCCCAAATTTATCCTTGAGTTAGTTCCATCCTAAACTAATCCTAATCCGAAAGTAAACGAGACCTAAGAGTAGCAGATAAATTGGTTAGATTCTATAAGAGTAGCAAATAAACTTAATCTGCATAATAAGGAGAAGAAGCTTTTCTTGAAAGAGAGTATAGTTGGGGCTTATGTATAATTTTATGTAATTCAATTAAGATTATTTCTTTTTATTTATTCAATGGAAAATATGGTGGGTTGGTCAAAGGTCATTTGGCCAAATTTTTATACACGGAGGGTTATTACGCCTAATTCCCATAAAATAAAGATAAAATTTGAAGATGAGTTTACCAGTAGCGGAGCTATGAAAGAGGTCACGGTGTTGCGGCGGCGGAAGCAGCGCAAACTTTGTGATGGGATGATGAGAGACTGAGACAGCAGTTAGTGGCACAAACCTAGCGGTGACAAAACTCGACATGATCCGATTTTACGCCACAAATTGGTACAATAATTTTGGATTTGGTTGGTTTTGGGCAAAGGTATATCGGGTTTAGATCATTATCGGGTCATCTTAATAAGACACAATGAAATTCGGGTCATATCTAGTCAACCCATCAAATCCGATAATAGCTCGATAACTATTTCTTTTTTTCTTCCTAAAAAAGTTATTACATTTTACTTACTAGTATTAAGTTTTATTACCTAACGACTTACTATAGCACTCTTTTATTATGATTATCTTTTAGGTGAATTCTATGAACACCAAAAAAGTATTCTCTACACCACATTTAATTTATACACCACCCATAAATGTATGATTGATCTTTTTCACACACCACATAACTTGACACTTTTACCCTCTTTGTTCTCATAACTCTCTACAAAGCAAGAAGTCTCATCTTTAACACAAAAGCTAAAAAATTGAGAGAGGAGGGGGGAGGGGGGTCAACACTGCCTTCGCCGACCAGAAGACTCTTTCTTCTTCCCCTGTCTTTGCTACCTTAAAATGTTCAAACAAACTCATGTATTTTAAATTGGAAAAGAGTACCAGAGGCTCAACAAAGCAAAATTGTCCAAATGTTCAAACAAACTCCTATAATATAGTTGAATCTCATTTGGTATTTGTTCATCGAATAACTCGGCACTTACCAACCGAACTAGGATGTACATGTCCAACCACGCGAATGTCATTAGTTATGTTCGAGGGATACCAATCGAAAATAATTCTATGTGTTCGGTTTTTTTGCAAGTAAAAGGGACATATCATGTTCGGTCATTTGTCGTCGAATGGGCTAAATGATGAAAATTGATTGATAGCGGCGGATTTAGTGTTGATCATATCACATATCTGAGATACTCACTTAATATTTGATGACATTTCATACTCCTACTCCCAAAATATTGAATTTCAACAGAAATGTGTGACCCCACTTCCAAAGTCGGTTGAAAGATGAAGAAGACAACCAAAGACAAGATGGAAAATAGAAAAGATGATAAAATTAACATTTAATATAAGGATATTTTTGTCATAATTTTTTTGTGGTGTGAAGTGCATATTTTATAGTGTGAATAGAATCAATTATTACATATTAGTATTAAGTTTTATAACCCTACGACCTAGTATATAACCTTTTTTATCTCCCCAAAGTATAATTCGAAGATCATAAGGGGTCATGTATGAACAAAAAAAGGAGGATCCCATATTAATACATCACTAAGTTATATTATTTTCATAAAGATAATTTTCATATTAACATAATAAAAATTAATAAAAATATAATTTACATATTTATTAGAAAAGACGATGTTCCAACTTCAACGATTCTAATCTCATAAAAACAAAGACACACAAAACTACCAATCAAATTTTATTTACATAATTGAGATATGTTGAACCCTAGGTAAAAATACAAATTTTCATATCATACCACAATTTTTTCCTAGTAAATGAAAATCTAAAAGAATAAAATGATTGTATTGAAAAGGGAAAATTGTGATTGAACCCAAGGTAAAGAAAATACAAATTTAAAAAGTTAAATTTCAATAAAAAGCATAAAGAGTGGCTATAGTGGAAGTATAAATTTTCGTATCATGATACACAATTTCTTTTTACTAAAAATAAACAACAAAAAATACAAGTAAGCATTAATTCTAATAAAAAAAAAAAATCAATGTTGTATAAGAAATAAAAATGAAATATAACTATAATGTTTGGCCAAAAGATAAACTTAAACAAAAAGAGGGGCCCCTAAAATACACAAACTTGCGTATAACGAACTGATAGGCCACAACACCCAACTAGTTACTCATGGTAACTACTAAGCTATATATTATAAATATATACTGAACATTTAAAAAAAAAATTGGGGCCCAGGGTCAGTTATGCTTAATCTATGGGGCCGAGCCACCCAGAGGAAAAATATTTATTAGAGAATTTGGAAGAATTTTTAATGACTATGTCTTCTGTAGACCTTCATCGTGGTACACTTTTTTGTTTTTTTTATTCATCTATTATGTGAATAAGATTAAATATGAAATAAATGTGCTACTTATTTGAATGTTTAAATTTATTTGTAGTTTTACAAAAATCAATAGTAGTAATAGGTTTAGTGAGTCTAAAAAAATAATAACACATAAATGCACATGCAAGTATTAATGGGCTTATCATACCGGGTTGGGATTCATATTTTATTGGTTCGGTTCGGGTTCGGGTTGAGATTTTCAACCCAATAAGCTTAATAAGTGGGTTCAGATTGGTCCTTACTAGGTACAGTCCTTATCGGGATGGTCTGATAATGGTCGAACCCGCACGATTTGTCACTCATATGCAAAACTGAAAGAGAAATGGAGATAAATAAAAAATTATGTTGTTACGGTTTTTCCTATATACATAATGTATTTTTTTTTATTTAAGAGAAAGGGTTCCCGATTGACGTAATCTATTTTTTTTTTTTTTTTTTGTGTCATTCAGTCCAATATCTTTCTGGTCAGAACCCATTTAGAGTTGTTACATAATATATCTCAATCTCAATACAACAATCAAAAGAAAGTAATAGATCAAAAACTATGAAATCACAATGCAAATACATTTTACATGGTTCAGCTGAAACCAAGCCTACATCCACGGGAGAAAGGTAATATCCCTATCTTGTTTTAAAGATTACAATACTCAAGACAAGATCATACACTCAGACTTACCCTTTAAGGATCTTGCTACACTTAAATTACAAATTGCACTCCAATCTCTCTCAAACTGTCTTCTCTCTCTTCGAAGTATGTGTCTTCGAAGCTTTTCCTCTCATCTATCTATTGTGTACAAGAGATTTAATGAGTAGTGTTATGTCTATCAAGAGAAGTAGTTTTGCAAGGCTGCAAGATTGTAACCTAACTAGCCCTACTAATTGCTTTTTTGAAGACTTCCTCACCAAGATAGAAACTGAAGTAACTGACTTAATACATGAGCCCAACTGTTGTAGTTGTCCAGCCATGCAGCTTAAGCTTCATCACCTGCCAATGCTTCACTTGCTTCTGTTCTTGAACCTCCAAATATTGAATTAGTATCTAGAAGTTATCTTCAACAATCTCCACCTTAAATGCTAATGAAAGCTACAAAGAAATATGACAAACACCTTCCTCCATGGCTGCCCCAATTCAAGGCCCAACACCATCACTTAGAACAAAGTAACATTAACCATCTTAAGACAATACCTGAATTTTTGAATAGGTAATTCCTTAGTCAGCATATCTGCAGCATTGTGGTTAGTTCCAATCTTAACCACTTCTACAACACCCTTCTCAATGACATATCTTACAAAGTGATGCCTTACATCAATGTGTTTTTATTTCTCATGAAACACTTGATTTTTTGCTAAGTGCACTTTGAGAGTCACAAAATATCCTCACAATGTCTTGCTGAATGCCAAACTCTCTCAGCATTACTTTAAGCCATATAGTCTCCTTCACAGATTTTGTCAAAGCCATATATTCAGCTTCTATGGTGGATAAAGCCTCCATAGATTGCAACATATATCTCCAACTGACTGCATATCTAAACAGTGGGAATATGTAACCAATCTGTGACTTCCTTGTATCCAAGTTAGCAGCATAATCAGAGTCTACATATCCTTTCAAAGCATTATGTGTTCGGCCTTCATTTTTTTGGAAAAAGGGACCATACTCAGAAGCACCTTTCAAGTACCTTAGAACCCACTTAAGAGCTTCCCAATACCTTTTTCCTTGGTTTGCCTTGGATCTGCTCACTGCACTCACATCATGAGCAATGGCTAGCCTTATACATATCATAGTACATAATGTTGCCCACTGTATTAACATAAGACAATTTACTCATTTCCTCAATCTCAGACTCAATCATGGGCATTTTTTGCTCTGTCAACTTGAAATGTTGAGCAAGTGGCACTGATACACTCCTTGATTCATGCATATTAAACTTCTTCAACATTTTGATGATATAGTCCTTCTGATGCAACCACTGAACACCCTTCTTTCTGTGTCTGGTGATATCCATGCCCAATATCCTTCTGGATTCTACCAACACTTTCATCTCAAATACATATTGTAACTTAAGTTCAAGTTTTGAATCTCCTCATGACTTATACTAGCAACTAGCATGTCATCTACATAGAGCAGTAAATAAACTCTCCCTTCTGATTCAAACTTCTTCATAAATAGACAGTTGTCATGTTGTGATTTCATGTAGTTAATCTTCTTCATATGTTGATCAAACCTGACATACCATTGCCTTGAACTTTGTTTCAATCCGTACAAGGATTTCTTCAACAAATATGTTTTTCCAACATTCTCAGGCAATACAAATCACTCAGGTTGAGTCATGTATATAGTATTCTTTAAACTCTCATGTCGAAAAGCAGTCTTACCATCTAATTGCTCAAGTTCAAAGTCCTGCTGAGCCACCAAAGTCAAAAGTATTCTGATAGAATAGTGTTTCACAATAGGTGAAAACACCTCATTGTAATATATTCCTTCTTTCTGTGTGAAACCTCAGGCCACTAGCCTAGCCTTAAATCTTACTTATTATGTCTATGCTACTTCAGTTTTTCTCTTAAAGATCCATTTGCAGCTAACCAGTTCTGAATCATCGGTTTATCAATCAAAATCTATGTGTTGTTCTTTTCTAATGAGTCAAGTTCTTCTTCCATAGCCTTAATCCATTTGTCTCTTTCCTTATTGTTAATTGCTTCATGAAAGTTCTTTAGCTCATGAGAAACATCTTCTTCAACTACAGCTAGTGCATATGCAAGTAAGTAAGAACTGCCATACCTAGTGGAATGCTTCACAACTTCTCTATCTCTCTCCCTTCCCAATTGATAGTCCCTTAGATCATATTCATGTTCATCACGTTCTTGTCCCACGGAAGAATCATATTTCCATCTACTAAATCATCTTCTTCGGTGTCATCAAGCTCCACCTTTACTGGTGACCTATCTATTGTTGAGCAATCATCCATTTCAAGTGTATTTGAAATCTTCTCCAGGAAAGGCATCCTTTCTTCATCAAACACAACATCCCTGTTGATCACAACCTTATTTTTTCTGGGTTCTATACACCATAGAATGTAGCCCTTTACTCCTTGTTGATAACCCAACATGACACATTTCAGGGCTCTTGCCTCAAGCTTATCTTGCTTGTGATGGGCATAAGCCAAACATCCAAATACCCTCAGATTTGAATAATTTGGTGTTATACCAGTCCACACTTCATCTAGTGTTTGCAAGCTTAGAGCATAAGATGGACATTTGTTTATCAAATATGTTGCAGTAGTTGTAGCTTCTGCCCAAAATTTCTTAGGGATGCCAGATCATATGAGCCTACACCTCATCCTTTCCAGAATTATTGTTCACCCTCTCAGCAATCCCATTCTATTGAGGAGTGCCCAGGACTGTTCTATGCTTCGTAATGCCTCTGGTTTTATAGTAAGTCAAGAACTCTTTTGACAGGAATTCTAAGCCATTGTCAGTTCTTAAACATTTCAATATTATGCCATTATCAAGCTCCACCTCCACACGCCATTCCTTAAATCAATCAAATTCTTCTGATTTATTCTTAAGAGTATAAATCCATAGTTTTCTTGATTAATCATCAATGATACTCATAAAATATCTCCCTCCTCCTAAGGAAGTCACCCTTGAAGGACCCCAAAGATCAAAATGAGCATAGTCCAAGGGGTTGTTTGAACACTTCTTTCCACTGGGAATGGAGATTTCTTGCTCTTTCGCAAGATGCATCTTTCACATTTATTGATACTCAGCTTCATACTATTTATGTTGAGTTTCTTTCTCAAAAGTTCATTAAGACCTCTTCCGCTAAGATGGGCCAATCTCTTATGCTAGAGCATGGAATTGTCAGTTGCAGTACTTTCACATTCTCCCACCACTGGTTTCTACAAGCAAGTAGTATAAGCTAGATTTTTTTACCCCTTTCATTACCACATTGCCCCCTTTTGTTACATACATGTATCCATCTTGAATTTTGAAACTACAGTCTTAGTTTCTAAAGTCCCCAAACTGATCAAATTTCTCTTGTGTTGTGGAATATGTCTTACATCGCTTCGAATCTTGAAAGATCCATCATCCATTCTAAGTTTCACATTTCCTATGCCTTTGACAGCGGACATCTGATCATTTCCAAGGACGACAGAACCACTATCTTGTGCAGTGTATTGTATGAACCAATCTCTAGGGCTCATGTGGAAACTACAACCTAAATCTAGGATCCAAACATTCTCGACTCTTCAATCTGTTACATTGAGAATCTCAGCTTCTTGATATCCCTCTACTACATCTGCAGAAATTTGTGTTTGTATTTTCAAGACTTATTTTCTTCCCCACTCAAAACAATCCCTCTTCAAGTGTCCAGACATTTTGCAGTGATGACACTTTCTAGTTTCTTTGCCTTCAAAACTCATGGATTTTTCTTGAGAACTTTTCCTGACAGAGTCAATTTGTTGTTGTTTCTTGGGCTTGAATTGCTTGCCTTATCTAATGTTTAGCCCTTCACCCCCTGTATCAATCTTTACCTCATTGACTTTATGCATCTCCTTTGCCTTCAAGGCAGTCTGAAATTCAGATAAGGTAATTGTTGTTTGCATTCCATATAGCAAAGCTTCCTTTAGATGCTCAAAAGATTTAGGCAATGCATTTAGTAACATGATTACCTTGTCCTCGTCATCTAGTTTCACATCGATGCTCTTTAAGTCATCAAGAAGCTTATTAAATTCACCCAACTGATCCTCCGTGCTTTTATCCACTGCAAATAAAAAAGAATACAACCACTATTTGGTGTATAACCTATTTTCCATGGATAGTCATATACAGACTATCTAATTTGGCTCAGACTTCTGTTGCAGTCTTTTCCTTTGCAACTTCTCTCAATACCTTGTAAGTCAAGCACAAGATAATCATACTATGAGCCTTGTCCAAGATTTCTTGCTTCTGCGCATCATCTAGTTTTTCTGGCAATCCCTTTTCACCCTTCAAAGCACCTATTTATCCATGTTGAGTGAGTAGTACCTTCATTTTCATCTTCAACAAGTTGTAATCATTCTTACCGGAGAATCCGTATCAAACCTTGCAGTGGACATGATGATAAAAGATTGAGGCAATTTCCACAGACGGCGCCACTTGTTACATAATATATCTCAATCTGATACAACAATCAAAAGAAAGAAATAGATCAAACACTATGCAATCACAATGCAAAACACATTTTATGTGGTTCAGCTGAAACCAAGCCCACGTCCACGAGAGAAAGGAAATATCACTATCTTGTTTGAAATATTACAGCACTCAAGACAAGATCATACATTCAGACTTACCCTCTAAGAATCTTTCTACACTTGAATTACAAATTGCACTCATATCTCTCTCAAACTGTCTTCTCTCTCTTCGAAGTATGTATCTTCGAAGCTTTTCCTCTCATCTATCTATTGTGTATAAGAGATTTAATGCGTAGTGTTATGTCTATCAAGAGAAGTAGCTTTGTAAGGCTGCAAGATTGTAAACTAACTAGCCCTACTAACTGTTTTTTTAAGACTTCCTCACTAAGATAGATTCCGAACTAACTGACTCAATACATGAGCCCAACTGATGTAACTGTCTAGCCATGCAGCTTAAGCTTCATCACGTGCCAATGCCTCACTTGCTTTTGTTCTTGAACCTCCAAATATTGAATTAGTAACTAGAAATTATCTTCAACAAGAGTCAATTACCTTAACCTCTAATCTTTGTTTTCGATAATGTCAGATTGTTCATCGAAAATTACCATCATAATCTTAGTAGTATGCATGTCTTTCTTAATTTATGCTATACTCCAAATACTAGTCTATTAGTCATCACACTCCACTTTAAATCAACAATCGTGATAACTGTCATATTTTGGATAAATACGTCTCAATGGATAAATTGGGATCCGATGGGAAATAATGCATCTGAAGGAAGAAAAGAGTACAACCATTTCCATCGGACTTAAGACACAATCTTGATAAATTAATTGCTTTGAGTTTAGAAAATCCATCTGAAGGAAGAATATAGTACAACTATTTCTCTCCCCCTTCTCGTAGATGATATTTCATCATTCCTTACCCTCTCCCAC
The DNA here is from genome assembly GCA_958295605.1 of Ajuga chamaepitys. Classification (NCBI taxonomy): domain Eukaryota; kingdom Viridiplantae; phylum Streptophyta; class Magnoliopsida; order Lamiales; family Lamiaceae; genus Ajuga; species Ajuga chamaepitys. Next base: position 49,295,342 of record OY282500.1, on the reverse strand, counting down.
CCTATCCCAACCACTCGGTCCCCTTCCCACGTCGCTCTCCCCAAACAAAAACACAAACTTTTCATTAACATAAAAAATTATTAGTCGTGTACCAAATTGTGCACGATATTTTTCGTGTACGAAATCATGTGCCATATATTTCTTCATACTTATACAATATACACGATATCATGTATCTAAAAAATTTATGAGCATGATGTGTACACTATATCGCGTATATAAAAGTTATGTATACGATGTGTACACGATATCGTTTACGAAGTGGGTGATGGTGAGGGTGACAGGGTGAGACTACATTAAATTAAGGGCATAATAAACATCACAGCCCAAATTAATGTAGGTATTTTGACAATTAAAAAATAATAGTGTCAGAAAAGAACTTTCAACTCTCGCCCGAGCATAGTAAATTGTTCCCCTATGTTTATTGTTCGCTAATATTTTACTACCTATACGTGTAAAGTATAATTAGTAGATAGGGCAAGTAAAGCCATATTTCACAGTGATCGAATTTTTAAGATTTTAACAATATGACTCTAATAGTTGTATTTTTATTTAAACAACCGAAAACAAGAGTTCTTATGATTTATCATATAAATAAATAAAATAAGAAAATAAAATGGGACTAACTCAAAACAATACGAGAAAAACTTGAAAATATTCAATAGAAAGATCAATGTATTTTAGGGGTTCGATTTCAAGTGTTTCACCTAAATTTCAATTCAATTAACTATGTTTTAATCGACTATAATTGGAAAAAATTGACAAAAGTGTCATGCTCCTAAAACATAATTATAAACATAACAATAACTTTACCACTTCTTAACACATAATTGGAAATGACATAATGAATGATTTTAGGAGGGACAATATGGAGTATTATAAATTATAAATTAGGATAATAAATATATAAAATATAAACCATTCCACCTATCATCTGGCGCCACTCCCACCCCCTCCAACAACATAAGTGGGAGGTTTTAAGCACGGCGGCGGTGGAGGACCAGCAGCGGAGATGGTGGTGTCTGCGCATGAAATGATGAAAATGAAGTAAAGTTGATGAAACCAACTAAGCGTGCAAAGAGCGCTGGGCGGGATAAGATTCATCTGCCGAAGCACCGGTACTGGCAGATATGACCTGGTGTTATATGGCAGCGACAGTCGGGGGTGGGGGTATAGGGTTTTTAATGGCGAGTTGGAGTTTGGGGAGGGGAGGGAGAGGCGGGGTGGTTTTATATGTTAAAGAGGTTCTTTTTTACATGTATAATTTTTATTATATTTTTAGTTTACGTTCAAGAATTCTTTTTAATAATTTTAAAATGTTTTATGTAATTAACTGATATTATGAATAATTATTTAGATTAGTTTAATTTTTAAAAATTGTGAGTTGCGGGTAATTTTTAAAAAGTGGTAAAGTTATTAGATATGTTTATAATTAATGTGCAGGGCATTTTTGTCAATTTTCTTGACTATAATTTTATAAGTTTCAACATCTAACATGTTCTTGAAACAACTTATAAGATGTAATTTTTCAAGAGTTTATAAGTCAATAAAGTGTTTAAATAATGAAGCTTATAACTTTATAAACTAGCAATTGAGCAAGGATATTTGACTTTAGAATCTGGGGAAAAAATTAATATCCACCATCAAGCACGTATTTTAATTAATGTGTGTGTTAACGGTAATTTTAATGTTAATTTGAGCTCAGATTATGCATGTATGGTGTATAATTTGTGTACAACATAACCATTTATCGTTTGTTTCGATTGATTTCAATTGATCTTGGAAAAAGTGGTATACGAGCGAAGCTCAAGTACTTAGAGACTGGTTTTGAAATGTGACTCTATCCTAAAAGATTGGAGGTTCGAGGTGAAGATACGAGCAAACGAGGCCAAAATAACGAGTTTGGGCAGGCTTGCACGGACAGTGCACTAGTAATGGGAAAAGGTGTGCCTGAAGGCGCACGGCCAAGTGGTTAGGTCGTGCACAAATTACAAAAAGATGGCAAATTTAGAGGCCTACACAGCCTGTATGTGCACATATGCATGGGCACTGAGGGCTTTGGCGATGCAATACTCGTTTTCACACATTTTTTGCTATGTTGAGTCCATAATCATTGTTTTCATCCCCAATTATAAGAAGGGACCTAAGGGAATTAGACACCAAGTCTCATATTTTGAAAGTCACAGCAAGGATAAATCAAAGGGAAGTTGAAGAGAAGGAGTTCAAGTTCTACAGATCGGCTCTATCTTTTATTTTCTTTGTAGAAGAACATGTTGCTATTAGATATTTTGTGTTTATTTCATGAGTATGTCTGGCTAACTTCCTTATACTCTATGGTTATAGAGTAAACTATGCAGAATTGTTAAAATTTTATTTAATTGATCGGATCCCGTTTCACATTGTTATTTACATGTTCTCGTTTTGATTGTATGATTGATAATCTGGTCAATCATTAGACATCTTAGACTTAATAAATCGAGATTCAAGAAAGGGGATTTATGAACAGGTCTAAAATGTGCAACATTAATATTCAATATAACAGAGAAGTTTGAGATATTTGCGAGGTATTGATCTTTAATATTTTAAGGAGTTACATGTATATCAGTCGATCGGAGATAGGGCTCTTGCATGTAATCAACGATTTATTCGCTCAGAGGGTGGGTTTAAACTAGACCTGTGATCGTCCCATAAAAACTAGAGGTCTGTTTAAATATTCAATTAGTTAAATATAAATCACAAGTGAAGCATCGTTGAAATTGATCTCTAAACTAATCTTGTTATTTGATCTGCTGCATGTTTTGATTTTGTTACTTTACTAGTACCGTACCCGTGAATAATGTTCACGATTCTGTTTAATTTTTATTATACTTTTAGGAATACTTTTAATATATGAAATATAAATATGTTTCTGAAAATGAGGGAAACTTAAAACTGAACGACTATAAACGTAAATCATGAAATTTATTTTATTTTAATTTAAATAATTTAAAATTATTTTAATCCTATGATTGTGAGATATTATACTGATTCTCAGCGAGACACGTGTTCATTTTGTTTGTCTTCTAGTATATAAAGAATAGAGGATCATGTGAATCTTTCAAGATTAACATAATGATGAAGATCTTTACACGATATTGATATATTTATTATCACAGATTTGAGTTTTTAAAAAATAAATTTATTGTATATTTGAAGTCATATATTTTCAACTGGTTGTGATAGTAGAAATAAGTTAAATAGCAAATTTGTAATATTTACAATTAACTATGTTCGAAATATACGATAATTGTGGTATTTTAAAATATCTCTAAAAGAATTCAAAAAAAAAAACTCATTTGTTCGTATTATCGCCGAGACCTGAGAATCATCTAAAAATCAAGTAAACAGAAGACGAATCGAATTTAATATATTCGCCAATCATCGTTGTATAATTCAAAATTATATATAGATGAGTAATAATCTTGAGTTGCTTTCATATATTTTTCTTTTAGGCAATACACTCAGTAGGTATTGCATTATTAATAGGGAATATTATAATATATCATCCCAAGTTTAGTTTTTATGCAATCTACTATATAAACTTTTTTGTTGTAAATTATCATATCGAACAAAACTCAACCATTGACTGTCCAACTATGGACGGCTGAGATTTCTTTCAGATGGTAATTTGCAACAAAATCATAAGTTCAGATAGTAAACTACAACCAAAAAATAAAATTGACAAAGTGCAAAACCACAAAAAGTTTGGATGGCAATCTGTAATTTTTCCTTATTGATAATGTTAAATTCATCAATTTGTGGTCATTAATTTGAATAAATTTTCCTTCAAGATTTTTTTTGAATAATTTAATTTCTATATTATATTTTAGAGTATTTTTTTATAATAAGCAAATGTAGTTCTACTTGAGTGACCAAATGTAGTAAGTATATATTCTATGTATCATTCAACGTTATTTCTTTTTTTCTTATACATTCTTATGATAGTTTTGATACTACAATTCTCACCTATACAAAAAAACTCATTGAAGGTTGAAATTATGAAATGTTATTTTACACAGATAGGAGAAGCTAATGGAACAATCGGAATTACTTTCGTAGTCGGAATAAGACAAATTTTAGATAATTTTTACCAGTTGTCTTTTTGCCATAAAAATATTTGAGGTGAATTGAGTCAAACATTGACGAAAAATAGTAATGAAGCAAAAAGAAGATAAATCTCAATGGATAGTCACAGTACAACGAAATTTAATTTAGTAAAATTAATTAGTCACGTGAAAACAATCCAATAAAAAAGATTAAAACTTCTGATTGGAAGAGATTACTCATGCAAAAAGTACTATTGGAAAAGTAGGAATTCTAATTAATTTCAATCACTAATGATACAAAGCTTAAAAAAATAATATTGACTTGCAATAGAAATTGGAATAGATAAATACTCATCTGAGAATAAACCCTAAAGAACTTGTTCCTTTAGATGTATGCAGTGCATTTTAAACAATGGATATTCATAGCACTATATCATATGACCGGTAAGTATGTACAATTTGTAAATCATGTAGACAATATTTTCAGTTTTGTACTTTGATAATTGAGAATCACTGATTTAACCTTTTTTATAAAACAACCATTGAGGGAATAAAATATCTGGCAAATATGAAGAATCTATATAGAAGATCTTTGTATATTGCATATGTAACATAATACGGTTTTGAATACAACTGTATTTTGACATACTAATATAAAATAAGCTACAAATAAAGGAAGAAACTGTAGTGATAAATATAAATATTTTCATATCCTAGTCCTTTTGAAGAATCCTTTAAATATTTATGATTTTTTATAATTTAAAATATATATTAGAATACAACTTTTTGATAAATTAATTTATCTTATAAAAATGTGAGATATTAGAAATAAAATTTGAAATAATAAATCCTTCAAAAAATTATAAATAAAAATCGTATCAAATCTAAGGTAGATTATGAATGCAAATCATGACAAAATCTAAATTAAAAAATTTGAATATTTAAATATTAAAAAGTAGTTTTTATTCCCAAAATTCTAAGAAAAATGACACTTGTCCTAAAATTCTAAGAGAATGACACTTGCCCATGTGCTTTCTCTTTTAGTATATAAATATTTGATTATCTTGTTGGATTTGTATACTGAAAGCAAGACCTTTTATATACAATGTTTCCAGTTATTCACTACTAATCTCTTATCTGATTTTGTTTACACTAGTCACTATATATATCTCTATATTTCTCTCTATAAGTAGATTATATGGTGTGTTGTAGATCACAATAGATCATATGATTGATTAAACTTAATGAGATCAAAATAATATATCACAGCTGAGAGAACTTGAGGACGGGTTGTTGGTATAGGCTGCAGTATCAAGTAGGAATAGTTTATCTTGACTATTTACTTATACTGGTACGTCTTTACGTATTGATAGGATCACGGTGAGATAAGTTCTTCAGCCTGACCTTAGTGAAGAACAAGAGATCTCGGTGACTTATTGTAACCTAAACCCTAAATAAGATTACAGTTATGTGTGCATGTCTGTGTGTCACTTTGATTTACTATGGGTGAGAGTTAAGTGCTAACTCTTTATACTCTGTATGTTGGGTGACAGCAGCTTACATATGATAACTGGTAATTTGTGTTTAAGTAACCGCATCCGTTTAGGATGATGATATCCAATTAAGGAGCTCAAAAGGTTTATTGTACTAAACCCTGCAGGTTGATTATGTTCAGGTACTATAATGAAGTTGAGTGGTACTACTTAAATAATTAATAAGCAATTAATTAATTTAAGTTGTCAGAGGCTTTAATTAATTAATGGATATTCAATATCATAAATACGGGGATTAATTAAGTTTAATTCAAGCCCCGACTCCATTCAGGAATAAAGAGATAAGTCAGTATTAATTCTTTAGTGGAATGAATTAATATTTTTGAATTAATTATGTTCTAGGCTGAACAAAGAAGAATTAATTCATAGTTAGGCTCATCTTTATTTCTTGTATTTGATCCCTAGACTAGCCCATGAGGCTCCTAGCCCAATAGGGAATTAAACTACCAGGTCAAGCCCACACTCAGTTATTATGTATTAAATACATAACTCTCAGTCTGTGAAAAAGAACAGTCTAACGTAAAAATCACAGAGCAGAAAAGAGAGAGTGAAAGGGCGGCGGCGGCAGTGTTGGTTCCCACACTTGGGGTTTCTCAAAGTTCTTCGTCCATCCGGCATTGAGAATCGAGCAGGATACAATCCAGAAGGTCAATTCTGGAGTCTAACATCGAATCGTTGTGCGCATGATTCTCAAGTCAACTCTAAAACACCTATGTGTTGTATTTAAATTAATAGATGCATGTTTAGGATTAGTCAATGTGTATATTGAATTATGACAACCAAGAAGGTCCTAGGAAAATTAAAAAATTCCTACATATCTTAGTTTAATTATAAGTATAAAAGATCACAAGCTACAATTCGATTGTCTAGATAAGATAAGGTCATAAAGACTGCAGTAGTTAATAGGCTTGCAATCCCGATTCTTGTGGGATGGACATTGCTCCTGCTATCTGCTGCTAAGTCGTACACTTGGAGTATAGCTAGAACTTAAAAAAAATAGCGAAAAGTGTGTAGTGTGTGAGTCTGTGTGTTGAGCGCACAGATTATGTGTGAAGTGTGTGTATATGTGTATAGTATGTGTAATTGAGTGTGACTAAAAGATCTTAAGAAAACAAGATACTTGTATACTAGAGGTACTTATATTCATGTAGCTTATAAATTCAAGAGCTTATTTTTACCTCTTATAAGTTGTTAACATTTTATTTTATCAAACACATTTTAAGAGTTGATAACTTAGCTAAACGTCCTCCAAGAATATGATATACCCCAAACATTTGCGCCAACCAGCCTATCTTAGATGATGTCTAAATTACAAACAAAATAAAGTTATAAGCCCTCCAAATAAGATTTGTTTTGAAACTCATCGAACCTAGGTCAACTTTTTGTTGGAAAATATTTTATTTCAAAATAAATTATTTATATATTATAATAAGTTTTTATTGTATTGCAACATAATTATATATTTAAGTATTTGAATTATTAGTTATTACCTTTAGTTACTCATTAGTATCATAATTATTAGCTAATAATTGGCTATAATATTAGTAATGGTTATAACACTAATAAACATTAAATTTCATTAGTATCATAATTATTAGCTAATAATTGGCTATAATATTAGTAATGGTTATAACAGTAATAAACATTGAATTGCGTTAAAAGTTGTATTTGATTATTTTAAATATTATTTACTATGTCTCTTGTAAATGTTTCATGTTTTGTGAGGGGAGTACACACAGCACGCACGAGCGCGCATGCGCGCGCACACGAAAAAAAATGAAAAAACATATAAGAAGTTGATGGTGAGAAATAGATGAAATACACTATCTTCTCTTATTTCCTATAACGACGTATTAGTTGGGTGTGTACTATTTCATTGTTCCTGCTCCTAGTAATAGCTAGATGTTATGTTGTATCCTGGGGGGATTACTTCAAGTAAATTCTTTATGGCAGTGTCATTGCGAATAATTGAGTTTCTATTACATTATATTTTTCCAAAATCCCAACGATCTAAAGGATTTAGAGTATAGATCCCAAAGGTACAAGTACCTTCCAAGAATCATGATAATTTCTTAAAGCATATGGAAAACAAGTCGGAAGAAGGATGTTTGTTGCTAGCAAAAATCAACTAAGACCAGAGGTGAATTCTGTTGTTTTAAATTTAGCCTCCTATCAGGTTTGATTTAGCCTCATCTTCGTAGTAAAATATCTTATGTTAACCTGTGAGTGAAGTGTTATTATATACACAATTAATAGATGGTTGCATATGAATTGTTATTCTACGTGTCTTTGAAAAATAAAAATGATTGTATGTGACATTGTTTGAATTCATTGTTCTATATGACATGAGACTTTATTATATTAGTGCACTCTTGTTTTTAGATAGTTATGTCTTGTGTCTTAAAGCATGTAGATATCTTATTATTATTCATGATAATATGACTTATAATTGTTTAGAGAAAGAGTATTTTTCATAATTCATTATGCCTATATAAATTTTGTTTTTTTTTAAAAGATGTAGTATTGTGCATGTTGATTCACTATTGAAAGCAAATCATTCTTCATACTTGATTGTCCATTTTTATGTGAAGATTTGATATTATAACTTCTAAAGTGGTATATCATGTGATGTGTTGACATGGACATTTATTTTAATCATCATACTAATTAATGACATTTCATTTATTCAAATTATTAGAAATTATTTTAAGGTGAAATAAAGGAAAATTTAAAAATAATTTTTTGAATTATGTTTGTTGGAATATATCATCTTCTTTCTTTGGCTCTAATTTTGGTTTTACCTAACTTGCATATTGTTTTCGCATATATGAGAATTACTTCTTCAATTTGGTTTATGAAGATGAATTATATAGCAATATTTAGAGCATTTATGTTATCAATATTTGTGTTCTTGATGTTTGGAAAATAAAAAATGTTAAATATTTGCTACAATTGTCAATTTATTCTTCATTATGTATATATGTATTTATATTTGAATTATTGATATCTCATATGTTGTAAGATTTATACATATGGAGAATTGGGTATGATAAAAAAATTGTGGTCTCACTTGATGATTTTTCTAGAAAAATGAGTTTGACATCATTATAAATTTGTACACTTTATTAGAAGATTATTAAAATGTGGGGTTTTAATTAAGTTTCATGAATGTCTCTATAAAGCTTAAATATGTGTTAATTTACTCTTGGTCAATTGTAAGAATATATCATGGGTAATTAAATTAAGTTTTGCTTATTTTGATGTGGATGAAGATTTTAAGTATAGAAATAGTTTCAATTTACTTATCAAGAGAATAAAATTTGGAGATTGTTTAGATTTTTCAAAAATGACTTCTTGTTGAACATGAGTAGTAGCACAAATATGTTTATCACTTCTATGGAGTAACAAATATGCATGTATATAACTTGTCATTTGGTGGATATTTATTTCGTGATATGTGATACTAACATTTTGATTTCTATGCTCAATTTGAAATAGTAAAGAGATAAATCAATTATATAGCGATTGCAATGAGTCTTCCAATATGCTTAAAGACACGATAAAGATATGGTGATGTATTTCCACATTTGGTGGCCTAAATTTTTTTGGAAGCCAACATAATTACTATTGAGTGATTATAATATTTTGATGGGAAATTAGTTGGCAATGAGATTGAGGGGCTAAGAAACTTCTTAGCTAGTGTTCTTTTTGTGAGAAACCGACATTATTGATGTCGATGTTGTGATTGACATGTGGCAATAGCCATCGTAAAGAACAAAGTTTTTAATGGTGGAAGTAGACATATTCGTCTAAGAAATGATGTGGTGAAACACCTCTTAAAATATTGAGTTATATCCATGGATTATGTGAAGTCAGAATTGAGTGTGACTAATTTCAATACAAATCCCGAGTAGAGAGTTAATTTAAAAATATCGAGGGGAATTGGACTAAACTCTAAAGCCGCTAGAGGTTAACAGTGATGGTAATCCAACTTGTGTGATTGGAGATCTTATGAATCAGGTTCATATGGGTAATAACAAGTCATTTGTTAGTCCTGCTAGTACCTTATAATCTTGTTTATTCCTAATGTGTGTGGTGCTAGACAGCAAAATTGTGAGGATAAGTTGAAAGCTTTTAATGAGTTTCATATCCCTTGTGGGTGGTATATTGACAGACTAATTCTAACCCTATAATACTGCAAGTGTACAGGTGTAGATGTATATAGTGGAAGTCAAGGTCGATTCACAGGGAATGAGTAAACGTAGTTCGATACCCTAATTATCTAGGACAATCCTAACTAGACACTGAAATTTGTGAAAATTTGATTAATTACTAAACTAATATTGCATGTAAACAAATCAACCGAATTAATTAATAAAAGTGATTCCAATCAAAGAGAGTGTATCCTAAGATTTTGATTTCAGGAATTACGTTAATGATGATTAATCTCTAACTTATGAACTTTTAAACCAGTTTTACTATCTATTAGGCGGCACTTAGTTAACTTAACCCTTCTCTCGAAACGACTAAGTCGTAGATTGATTAGAATAATTACTCTCTCGAGTTAATTAATCCTAACAACTCCTAACAGCCCCTTAATCTTTGCCTACACGATCATAGACAATCACGTTATGTGTTACCGTCTATTAACAATTCCCTTCTCTTGAAGCGAAATTGTTAAACAAGTAAATTAAACCTAATTGGCCAAATTAAATTCAATTATATTGATGAAACCAAACACATAGATAGATAATAAAAATTGGAGTCTATAAATTAAACAATTAATTCAAACATTGTTGTAAAACCATAATCTTTAATCCAATGATACGAGTAGTTTAACTACTCATGCCTACTACCAAATCAAAACAAGAATTCAATGAACACATTGTCAAGAAATTGAAAGGAAATAAAGAATAATTAAACCCGAGTATTCGGCTCTTCGATCTTCGTCTTGCTCGCTCTCATGCCTTCTACCCCAATGTAAAAGTATGAGAATGAGTTGATGTAATGTCTGATGATTGATATCTGATTATTCCTAAAAAATCGAGCTTCTACATCTTTTTATATGTTTCGGGACGAATCTTAGGGAGTTTAAGCTTTAATTCCCACTTGGAATAGGAAACCTCATAAGAAACGGCTTTTTGTTGCGACCGCGCACCATGCTTCTCGCGGTCGCGACGTTTTGAACGTAAAGCTGCCTTAAAATGGAACCTTTTTGTCACGACCGCGCAACAACCCTGTCGCGATTGCGATACTTAGACAGTGCCAATTTCACTTCCTTGCCTCTCTTGGTCGCGGTCGCGCGCCTTCCTGTGTTGCAGTCGCGATCGTTCACCACCGGTTCATCTCTTGACCTGTTCGGACCGGTTTATATCGGTTTTTCCTTCTCTTTGACTTGTTCTTTCGTCCGATAGTCGTAGAATACGACTTTTGACCCTAAAATGCTCAAAATACCTCCAAAACAAGTCAAACACGTTAAATAATCCAAATACAACAAATCTACGCGACTCTCGACCAAATATGCATGTAAATCCTATCAAATATAATCCTAAATCGACTTAAGTACATGAATAATTAACGTGTATCAAACCCCCCAAACATAAACTATTGTTCATCCCGAACAACAAAACAAAAGACATAAAGAATACAAGTGATTATGGTATAGTTTAGGGCGATTAGATGATGAATTCAGTTTCAGACTGATTTTTCTTCAAAAAGCTAGGCAACATAATAAAAGTGAGCATATGTGATAACGCAAAAATCAACTACTTTCGAGACTTTGAACTTTTGAATTATTCAATCCTCACCGGCTAAGTGTTTCGCTCATCTCTCAAATGTTTAGGTTAAAACATGTTTTCGCTCAAATTGAACTACATGCAAAGCCAACCATATGCTTGACAATTGTCTAAACTAGACCTCGTACTCGATATATGTGACAAAGGATCAAAAAGGTCTTTTTTTTTTTTTTTTTGTAATGTGGACTTAAGGTAAGGTTGGATACATTTGAACAAAAGTGACTACTTTTGGACTAATCAAGTTACTCCTAACCCGACTACGCCTCAATACAATCACTTAGTCATACTCTTCAAATTTCAGCATATCACCCCGCAAAGTGACTTCTTCACCTTCAAGAGTCCTTACAACTTAAGTGCTTTTCTTTTATGTGGGTACCATATCTACTCGATTTTCTATTTAACTCAAACAATTAAGCATTTACGTCCTAGCCTCTCCTCAAAAATACTTACAAATTATAAACAACATCTCTTTCTTTTCTTTTTCCAAATTTTTCTTCTTCTTCTTTTTTTCTGTTTTTTTTTTTTTTTTTCCTTTCGTACTAGGAGAGGTTATTCTTCTCGTCTTTTCACCTACCATCTTGTTCTTCCCTTCATCTTTTTGAATATCCACTAGTTTTCCCTTTTTCTTCCCAAACTTTTTACCCAACTACCTACCAATTCTCCCCCCTCTTACTTGATTAATCCAGTTAAGGTCAAAAGTTTAAATCGAAAGGTTTTTGGCTTGTAATGTATGGCTATGAAATAACAGGCTATTAAGCTCAAATGGACTAAATAGGGATAAATTATGAACTTTTGGTACAAAGGGCAACTTTTCAAGGCTAAAAACAAGAACCGCCTAAGATCATTTCCTAAGTCACAACACAAGCTTGACACATTCATAGTAAAGATTCAAGGCAAGTTCTAGAGACTAATACATATATCCGATCAAAATTTACACCGAATGAAATCATATTACTCCAAAAATAGGAGTACAATTAGGCTCAAATTCTCACAAGGTTAATTTTTTATCAAATATTCTAAGTTTAAGCCCAATATCATCTCAAATTACCTCTCATGCTCTACTATGTGCTAATTTTGCAAATAATTCCAAAATCTTTTTATCATTAACTTCCCATCACCCATTTTTCCCTATTTTTTTCTTTTCTTCTTTTAATCACTTGTTACCAACTAACAACTCGGGTTTTAATTTTTCTTAAGACTCCAACTAACAAATAAAAACATAAAACCTAAAACTAAACTACTAAGACAATCAAAGCAAAATAATTAAACTAAAGATCACTACGACCCAACATGACAATTTACCAATATCAACGGGCTCACAGACCCAACAGCTCCAATAAATGGACACACAGACCCAATACTCCAACTAAAGTAGCATAAACAAGGAAGTAAGTGGGCATACAGACCTAACAATCAACCCAAAACACGAAACAAATAGCAGCAAATAGCAAACAAACAAACACTAAGGAACTAAAAGGCAAAAACAGCAGCAAATATAAATAGCGGGCAAGACGTCCCACGGCACATCCCCTTCCCCAAACTTGGCTGAAAGCCAATGTTTGGAGGAAAATAGTGGTACACCTTAGTGCTAACTTACAATCATTGTGGCGGTGGTGGCGGTTGGAAACCATGTTGGCTCCAAAATTGGGCCAATGCATCCCAAGGTCCTGCTGCTGCCTCCACGTGCGTTCCTCGTTGCTTCGATCGAGGAGGGTATTCAGAATAACTCGCTGATCATGCAACTATGTGCTGATGGTTTGCACTGCCCTTCGAACCTCTATTCGGTGTCTCTCTATATAGGTGACAATCGACTGCACCTCTCGGTGATAAAGTTGATCATCTTCCCAGAGAGATGTTATGAGCCTTTCCTCGTCCTTAGTCAGCTCCGACGCGGATGCAACTAATGTTGTTTCCCTCTTCTTCCTAGACGGTATAGGGCCTCTGCTGCTGCCTTTGGCTGCTTGCCCTGATTGAAAGACATCAGAGTCCGGCATTCGGGATAGCTCAAGGTGGTCCTCAGTAAATAGGGCCAAGTTGTCTATATCACTGACGCTCCTAATGGTCGTTCCTATCTCGAAGAGGAGTCGAAGGTAAGGTCCCACATTTTGGTAGGCATAAAGAACCTTCCTGTCTTCTCCCATCGCCACTACTTACATATTCTCTAGCAACCCCCATGTGAATTGGACCTTACCCTTAACGCGTGTCAAATCATCCAACTCAATATCATCAAACAACGTGGCTATAGGTGTGATCAATCCTCCGATCATGATGTTGTCTTCCTGCTTCCGGATTACATTCTCGAAATGCTCCATCAATAGCTTAGCAATATCAACTTTATGCCCATGAAGCATATTACAGATCACCTGCAACTCGGCCTGTCTCATCGCCCCTCTTTATCTCATGCAAACAAAGTGTGGGCCAACATCTTCTGGATGTACCGAATCACAGGATTGCGAACCTATGAAGCTTTAGCAGCATTAGCAACATACCTTTGTGGTTCTACAAGAGGTGGAGTGGCTGTTAATAGACCCCAAAACTCTTGAACATTAAAAAGCTCTGATAGGTCTTGTTTGGCAGCCTTAGGGAAGCCATTATCTGATCCAGCTGGGCATAGATCGGTGAATGTTGTTTGCTCATCAGTTGGAATGTGATGTCATCCGATCGGCGAGAATGTAATGAACTTTCCATAGTGATGGAAAATATACTCAGAAACTCTAATGTGAGTCTCTTGTAGGTACATTATGCTTGCATGAATTTGAGCAAGCCTCCCTGGACCAGTAGGGCTATGACATTATCATGGATTCCCATCGCACGAGTAAGTTCATCATTACTAAACCTTGTTGCCACAACCAGGCGGTGGCAAAGCAGATCAAATCGAGTCATGTGCTCGTCCCTCTCAGTGTGAATCCCATACAAGGTTTGGCTATCATTTGGATTCTGCGCTGCCGGTTCTACAACCATGGGTTGTTTGCCTTTGCTACAACTAGAGCTTACCTTTTTAAGAGGCATCTTAGTGAACCTACACACACAAAACACAACTCTAACTTCAACAACCTATGATATTATATAAATCATGAATTACTTAGACAACTAAATATCATTCCTTAAATAGAATATGCAATCAAGACGCATTTATAATTAAGCTCAAAGATAAATTTAGATTGCAAAGATTAGTTCAATCATCTTTACACAACATGAGCACCACTTAAGCAACATGTAGCATTGTTAACTTAACTTTTACCTCTTAGAGTATGCATATAGTCTAATATGATCAAACTATCGTGTAAGACGACTCACATGAACATCTAACAAGTATATGAAACTCATTCATCATCTTATTACACACATAAAGCCTAAGAAGATCATAAAATTAAGTTAAAGCTACATTCAACCCACGCACATAATGTGTTCGGTGAAATTCCTCAATGAACAAATCATGTTAAATTGCATATCGTTACTATTGAACCATTCCAAACACAATTAACAACATAAAATCAACTACAATTAGCACCAAATTTATCCACAATTCATGACCCAATCGATTTTTCCACAAGATATGCACTACAAGTGCTAACATTATTCAACTATGAACTAGCACTTCTTCAAACTCGAAATCAACAAACTTCAATGATAAATACACATAAACACATGATTGTATCAACTAAAAGCTCGGGTTAGCTTCACTTACCGTAGAAATTTAGTTGGAATTTAAAGATTTGGGCGTGCCCTAATTTCATCTGAATGGGTCGAAAAATCCAAAATTCGTGGTGCAAGTGGTGAATTTTTGTGTGTGCGTGTGTGTTTGAGCGATTTTGGATGATTGTATGAAGTTGAATGCTAAAAATCAGATGTGTGAATGTGTTTTTCGCGTGCAAGAGAGAAGAGGGGGAAAAGTGAGCAAAACCTGATTCTGTCGCGATTTAAACCTGCTGTAAACTCATCGTGACCGCGCGCCTTACCCGTCGCGGTCGCGAGCCTTGCTCGTCGCGGTCGCGGTGGCACGTCAGTATTGAATTCCCCATCCAGGCCAGTTTTGTCGTGGCCGCGAGTAAGGTCCCTCACGGTCGCGATGCTCCATCAGTTTACTTTCTTAATTACGGCACTTTTCTCGCAGCCGCGAGAGGTGTGCCTCACGATCGCGACTCTTCTGCTTTGCCCCAGCTCGATTTTCTTCGTTTTCGACCCTCGTTTCTTGCTACGTTCGTCCATGTTGGTTCCTAAAACATTAAAAATACTAAAAACACATATGAAAACATAAAAACATATAAACGGTAAAAATTGAAACTAAAAACATGTAAAAACTGAAACTAAAAACATAAAAGAAATACAAATAACAAAAAAATAAGAAAATGGTAAAAACGGGTTGTCTCCCGACAAGCGCTAAATTTTACGTCTTCAGCCCAGCGACCCTCGTTTCTTTATTAACCAAAGCCCAACCAACTAACTTTACTTACTTTGGGGTTAGTTAAGATTCTGTTTAGTCAATCTGGACCCTTAACAACAGTATAAACGACACAACATTTGTCCTTTTCTTTTAGGCACGCCCTATTGTAAATAGGGAATGTGATACTTCGTTTTGAATACGAAACATCAACTTTCCTTTAGGTATGTCTATCACAGCTTGACTTGTTGCCAAGAATGGTCGACTTAAAATAAAAGGGACATCCATGTTCCCTTGCATGTCAACAACTAGAAAATTGTTAGGAAATTTAAATTTTTCAACTCAAATAAGCACATCCTCGACTACCCCCAATGGCATTAGAACTAATCCATCCACCAATTAGATAGTAATAGAAGATTGCTTTACTACCTCTAATCCTAATTGTGCATACATTTTAAGAGGCATCAGATTTACAATCCTAACTCACACAACACATTTTTTATTAATTGACTACCAATAGAACAAGATATGGGAAAAACTCGCTGGATCTTTCTTTTTGGTTACCCTTTTTGTGCGAGTGTTTGTGTTCTTTGGGGGACTCGTGTCCTCCTTCGTCGTTGTCTATTTCTCGGTGTGCATCGTCTTTGAATCCTTTAGCACATAACCAGCTTCCATAACACTTCTATCCGGGGATTCTTTCATGACCCCCTTATTCTCAGTCACTTTCTCGGGTTTGTCCTGCACTACAGAAAATGTACTAGAACCTTCTAAAGGTACTTGGTTAGCAGAGACATTGTCATGTAAGTCTAATTCAGATGAATCATTAACTGAAGAAAGTAGTATTTTCTTATCTTTGTCATTGCTGCCTACTTTCTTTTGTTGTTTAATTCTCCCCTGCTAATCACTTCCTTGCTGCCCCTTCCTCCTTTGCCAACTTCTTCTTAGCTTTACGTTTTTCCAAAAGCTTAACCTGTTCGATGCGGATATGTTCATCCCTCTTTTAATGAGTGCTAGAGGAAATCGAATGGGAGGTATGTATGCGGGGATATCTTCGATTATTTTTCTTTTCGGTGGTGCAACCTCATATTTGACCACCTTCTCTTGGTTTTGTTCAATCCCCTTTTCAACTTCCTTCGGCTCTCGACTCTCGACTCTCTTGTTCAGTCTCGTCCCTTGAATAGATAGCATTACACTTCTCCCTCGGGTTGATGACGGTGTCACTGGGAAATTATCACTGCTTGTGTTGAGCCCCAACAATATTTATCAATTGATTCATGTTGTTGGATATTTCTTTCATATTCTCTCCCAATTGCTTGATCTCCACTCCTTGACTAGTCACGTGATTGTTTATCTCAATAAATCTTCCATCCATCTTTCTCTCTAACTGAGCTAATTTTTCATCATACTTTGCAAATTGTAACTGTACTATCTCCTCTTATGTCGGCTTTTGGCCATCATGGATTATCCTATTTGTGGCAGGAAAACCTGGTGGTGGATTAAGCTAATTTTTCGTGTTGTCATAGGAGAAGTTTTGGTTATTTCGGTTAGGTGGATACTAATTGTACCTTGGCTGATTATTCTGGAGGTTATTGAAGCTCTTCTGATTTACGAAATTAACATCTTCAACATCTTCGTGACCGATGACTGTTGTGCTGAGGTATCAGAGTGATGTGCTAACGTCAGACTAGTTAGCAGACTTACTTGGTTTGTCAAGGCAGACAACTAAGAGGTAAGAGTATCGTTTGGCTCTGCTTCTACAATGCTAGCCACTCTTCTTGACTAATTCCTCTCGTTCGGCCACTGATAGCTGGTGCTGGTCATCACATCCAAGACTGAGAACGCATCCTTTACGTTCATTTCCATTAGGCTATCCCCTGCTACTACATCTACCTGGTTCCGTGTTGGAGCAAGCAAACCATTATAAAACTTGCACACCTGCTGCTTCTTCGAAAACCCATGTTATGGACAACTCCGGATAAGATCCTGGAATCATTCGCACGCCTCATAGAATGGTTCTTGATCCATCTGCTTGAATTGATTTGTCTTGTTCTATAGATCTAGTATCTTGCTCGGTGGAAAGTACTTTGGAAGAAATCTCGTGCTCAAATCTTCCCATTTTGTGACATCATCTAGCGAATTATACCACTGCAATACTTGTCTTTCACTGAGAATGGGAATAACCTCATCTTTATTTGCTCGTGTGGCACATGGTTCATCTTGATCGTTTTAGCCAACCTACGGAACTTGTTCAGATGCATATTCGGGTCTTCTAGTGCACTACCACCAAACTAATTTTGTTGAACAATGTTTATCAGAGCGAGCTTCAACTCGAAACTATTGGCATTCAGTGGTGGTGGTTGCACTCCTCCGAACTGCTGATTTGGCATGGGGTGAAGACAGTAATTTATGGGTGTGATGTCCTCATCTGCGTCATCTTGCACAATTTGAGCACGTCTCTACTGCAGTGATGGCGGTTGTTGTTGCTGCAGATTCGTTACTTTATCATCCAGGTGGGCTAAAGCCCCCAATACTTGATTCAGTGCCTCTTCTTGGTTCGGATTATGTGGAGCGTTCTCCATCTCGACTGTGGAATTTCTTCTCGTTCGATGTCTGTGGGCAGTTGCTTCAATCTCAGGATCAAAATAAACAAGATGCTATTTCCCTTTTGACCTAGTTTGCATGCGAAAACCTGAAAACACCAACAAAGAGAATACCACATAACACGAATATAAATAAAACGAAATTTAAATAATAAAATGAAATTGCAATAAATAAATCTAGTCTATTGTCCTCCTATTATCAAGGACAAAAACTAAGGTGCTAAACCTATTCTCCGGCAACGGCGCCACAAACTTGACAGGCTCTAATCCTAACCCTAAAATACCGCAAGTGTCAGGTGTAGGTGTATATAGTGGAAGTCAAGGTCGATCCACAGAGAATAGGTTAACGTAGTTTAATATATCTAGGATTATCCTAACTAGACACTGGAATTTATGAATAATTGATAATCATTAAACTAATATTACATGTAAACTAATAAACCAAATTAATTAATAAAAGCGATTCCAATCAAAGAGAGTGTATCCAAGGAGTGCGCTTTCAGGAATTACGCTACTGATGATTAATCTCTAATTTTTACACTTTTAAACCAGTTTTACTATCTATTAGGTGGCACTTTATTAACTTAACCCTTCTCTCGAAATTACTAAGTCGTAGATTGATTAGAATAATTACTCTCTCAAGTCAATTAATCCTAACAACTCCTAACAGCCCCTTAACCTTTGCCTACACGATCATAGACAATCACGCTATGCGTTACCGTCTATTAATAATTCCCTTCTCTCGAAGCGAAAATGTTAAACAAGTAAACTAAACCTAATTGGCCAGATTAAATTCAACTATAATGATGAAACGAAACACATAGATAGATAATTAAAGTTGAAGTCTATAAATTAAACAATTAATTCAAACATTGTTATAAAACCATACTCTTTAATCCTAGGGCACGAGTAGTTTAGCTACTCATGCCTACTACCAAATCAAAACAAGAATTCAATGAACACATTGTCAAGAAATTGAAAGTAAACAAAGAGTAATGAAACCCAAGTATTCGGCTCTTCGATCTTCGTCTTGCTCGCTTTCATGCCTTCTACCCCAATGAAAAAGTATGAGAATGAGTTGATGTAGTGTCTGATGATTGATGTCTGATTATTCTTCAAAATCGAGCTTCTATGTCTTTTTTTAGGCTTTGGGACGAATCTTAGGAAGTTTAGGCTTCGATTTCCACTTAAAACAGGAAACCTTATAAGAAACGGCTTTTTTATCGCGACCGCGTACCATACTTCTCGCGGTCGTGACGTTTTGAACTCAAAACTGCCTTAAAACGAAACCTTTTGTAGCGAAATCGCAACAACCCTGTCGCAATCGCGATGCTTAGATAGTGCTAATTTCACTTTCTAACCACTTTATGTCGCGGTCGCGATGGTTCACCACTGGTTCATCTCCAAATCGGGTTGGACCGGTTCAGACCGATTTAAACCGATTTTTCCTTCTCTTTGACTTGTTTGTTCGTCCGATAGTCGTATAATACGACTTTTGACCATGAAATGCTCAAAATACCTCCAAAACAAGTCAAACACGTATGATCCAAATATAACAAATCTACACAACTCTCGATCAAATATGCATGTAAATCCTATCAAATATAATCATAAATCGACATAAATACATGCATAATTAACGTGTATCATATATTATTTGCAGAATATATCTGATGGACTCACCTAGATGAGTATGGAGTCGGGCCGCTCCCATGAGATCACGGTTAAATCTCTAGAGTACTCATGAACTACAAGGTACGCGCATGGCAGGAAAAACGCAACACCACGTTGAAAAACAAAATTATGAATGGTATGTGATTGATAAAAAATTTAACGTACACTAAAGAGAATTAGGTTAAAGAAGTTAAAATTTCACTAAAAGCTCTGTGAGTTATATCTTATCTTTTTAGGTCTGGTTCATAATCTAAAAAACATCAAATTCTATGCATTATACACTCCTAGCCCAACTATATAAGTTTTTTGTTTTCCATAAAATATTTTCTTTTGAAATAGGTAAGATTGTTGGAAAGTATTTTATATCAAAAATTATTTATATATTATAATTAATAAGTTTCTATTATGTTGCAATATAATTGTGTAATTAAGTATTTATAATTATTAGTCATGACTATTTTAATTACTCATTAGTATTATAGTTATAGCTAATAATTGACTATAATATTAGTAACGGCTATAACATTAACCAACATTAAAAGTTGTATTTGATGGTTTTAAATATTATTTATTATGTTTATTGTAAATATTGCATATTTTGTGAGGGGGAGTATACATATATATAAGAAGTTGACGGTGAGAAGTAGAAGATATATCCTATTTTGTATTACAACGTATTAGTTGGGTTTGTACTATTTGGTTAGCAAAATCCCAATACTTTTTGGTTTACCCTTAACATACTAAATTATTTACCTATATGTTTTGATTCGAAAGGTTTGAATGAATTACGCTATTTATACATGTGGAGTCGAGCCAACTTCCGAGCATCATAATGTATCTCCAATCCCTCTTCATCCATTCTAGTATGTATGGCCTCCAACAATAAAACCGCGCCAGTTATTCTTTTTTTCCTCATCTATTATTATGTACTATGTTTTTAAGTGATAGATATTGTATTTATTTTTTATCAAAATGTTTTTTGGAATAATCATAGTGATAGGCACTATGAAATTGGAATTACTACATAAGTATAAAAAAATGTTAAATATAAAATTCCAACACCTAGATGAAATTATTCAACATAGTTAAACACAAAGTACGCGATTATATATATTGTGATTTGCAACACAAGGTAATAAAAACAAATACTCACTTCATCTCACTTAAATTTGCATATTTTCCTTTTCAGTTTGTCTCACTTAACTTTGCACACTCTTAAAAAAGAAATTTCTCTCAAAATCTCCACCCTCAATCTCCACCTTTAAAAAATCAAATATTCCTCAAAATCTATTTTTTCTTAACATCCGTGTCCGATCAACTGTGCAAAATTAGCTGGGATGGAGGGAGTATTAAATAAATGAATTATAAGAAATAATACAAAACATTCTTTTGTAGTGTAAAAAGTAGTGCATGTTGTTGGAGAAGGAGTGCATATTTTGCACTAAAATAGTGTGGAATGATGCAAACGGTTGGAGATGGTTAGATTTGCTTACAATTGAAGGGGCACGCAACAAATCGGTCGATTAAAAATTTAAATAGTTCGAATTATAAATTAATGTTAATATAGTATATGCTTGATATTCCCTGCATTCCTAAATAATAGTCGTTTTGAACTTTGAGAAATAAACTAAGAACTCGTGGAATGAACAACTATACTCCATGCAATCTATCTCTATTATCCTAAATTCTCTTTGTTCCCTAAAAAAATTATCTTTATCATAAATTTGATCCCCCTCTCTCTCTCCCCATGCTAATGAAAGAATATTTAATTTAGATAATGATAAAATCATAAGATCTTTAGGGAGATATGTTTGTAATGCATTCAGAGAATATTTGAAGAAATGTGGTTTTGTTTGCTAGAATGATTTGTTTTTGGCATAAATTACTTTTTTTAGAAAGACTTATCTAGAAATCGAGGGTATAAAATATTATCAAATGATACTTGAAAATGAAACAAAATAACGGTTGGAGTTGAATGGAGCTACCCTAATCCATGCATGTGAATCAACATATATTAGGTGAGGTTATATGATTAACACCCCGAACAAGAAATCAGAAAAAAAAATAGCCGTTGAATATGAATACCAAAAAGCAAGAAGTGAACATAATTCAAAGTTGAAGTGCATAAAAAACTCGGATTCAACAATACCAGAACAGTGGCAGTACTAGACCCCACTCTTATGCACATACCACGTGACCACCACCACCCACACCCTCTCTCAACAAAAGAGCATCTTCAAAGTTGTACTACTGTAGTGTGTTTCCCTTCACACTAGTGCAAGAAATGAGCTCCAGACCAGCGCCAAAGAATCCCGAGCGCCAACTATTCACCACATTACAAATTATTAAATTTTTATCTTACTTTTCTTTAAGTATTCATCTCACACCACAATCAATAATTTTTAGCACTAGAAATAAAACAAATATAGCATTGGAATGGGCCAAGAGCTGGAGTTGCTCTTAATATTAAGATCCCACCTTGACTTTTAAGACTAAAAAGGGTACATGGTAAAGTAACTCTAGATCTGTGCAGGTGATAAACATTTTCAACATCATCTGAAGCAGCAATGCCAAGAGCACACTAATAAAAATTAAAATAAAATAAAAAAGAGAGTAGATTTAAGGTACTTAAATACAATTACTATATTTCTGCCAATAACTGCTACAGTATAATGACCGACTAACGAAACAGATTAACTATGAAGAAATCCAGCAGAAAAGTAGTCATACCATCCTATTAGTACCAACAAGAAACAAACAAAATCGGCAATATAAAATGTTATGAATGATCTCTGTTCAATGGGCGAACTTCTGTACAGCAACATGTTCGCCCTCGTAGTCTCAGATATGCAAAACACTTGTTTCTTCACCAATTTTGAGCCAACGGTTCAAGATTTTGAAGTGGGCCATCCTGTTGTGAATCCATCATGAAGGAATCTTTCCAGAAAAACAAACTTTGGAAATGTTGAATAGTACAGAGAGAGATGTCACTGAAACTGAAAGCTCTAAAATCACAAGTGTCAGAACCAATAATTCACAACCCCCCACGCCCACCCCCCCAAAAAATGTAATGCATTTTTCCTGTCAGTTTCTATCCATTGTCTCAGATGTATGGTTTTCTGATTGAGAGTCCACCTCAGCTGAACAACCAGTTGTCTCCTTCATCGACTCAATTTCCATGCTCGTTGTCCTACTCTTCCTGCTTCGACGATCCTGCATTGTATAGAACGGCTCCAAATAAGCAATGAAAACACTTCTGAGAGAGTGTTATGTCCAAAAATCATTGGCTTTTCAAAGCGTGCCCATTTGTATTCTTAGAGGGTGTTTGCAATTGTTTTTACTTTTGAAGAAGTGATTGATATAAGGTTGTATTTGGATTGAAGGATTTGAGAATGGATTTGAAATTCATAGTCTCAAATCCACTATTGTTGTTTGGATTACTATGGATTTGAAAATCCATGATTTCATTTTAGTTATTTTTTTAGGGATTTGAGTGGATTTAAAATCCCCTCTATTGTGAGTGGATTTGAAATCCATTGATTCTAAATCCATGGACTTCAAATCCCTCCTCCATTCAAACACAACCTCAAATAAATTAACTAAAGAGAGAGAAGCGCTTACGTCGCGGTAAGGGTAGTCATCGGTTTCCAGCATCCGTACAACCTGACTCATTTTGGGCCGTTTCTCTGAGTCAGGATCAACACACCTGAGTGCAACCAGAAGGGACCTTTTCAAGGCACGGGTAGTGGGCCTAACTTCCAGGTTAGGGTCCACAACTTCCTCTGCTCTCCTGTTCCCTACCATCATCTTGAGCCACTCAACAAGGTTAACCTGCCACCGATATAATTGTGGCCCGTTACATTATCTAGACTCATATATGTTTATATTCACCAAGAATTTAAAACCTAAACCAGATGAAAGAAACGAAACAGGAGAACCGAATTAGAACCTCATTGGCTGGTCGCCCGTAGTCAACTGGGTCTCTTCCTGTAACAGCTTCGAGTAATAGAACACCAAAACTATAGATGTCACTCTTTTCATTCAATAAGCCCGTATTTGCATATTCTGGGGCCACGTAACTGAAATTACGTAGTAACAAAGGCGTCTGATTATCATGATCCATTGAAAATGGAGATTGAAAGACTCAAGAAAATAATACAGGAAAACACATGTACCCAAATGTTCCCATCACTCTCGTAGTTATATGGCTTTCCCCAGATCCCAGTAGCTTAGCTAAACCGAAATCGGAAACTTTAGCATTGAACTCGTCATCAATCAAGATGTTGCTCGATTTTATGTCACGGTGCACAACTTTTGGTTCTATAGCTTCATGCAAATAAGCTAGCCTGCAAAAACAATTTGGGGGGGGCCATTTGCAATTATATTAGTTGCCAAACTATTCTTGGAAGATACTGAGGTATAAAATTCCCATAAATGTCACACAGTTCATCATGAAAAATCCACGTACGCTTTTGCAGTACCAAGGAGAACCTTCATACGGGCTTCCCATGTTAGGGTACCATGTTGCTTCATAGCCCCATGAAGCCACTGTTCAAGATTTCCATTGTTTACGTACTCATATACTAACATCCTTCACAACAAAATCAGACATTCTCATCAAATAAAAC
Source organism: Ajuga chamaepitys (assembly GCA_958295605.1). Classification (NCBI taxonomy): domain Eukaryota; kingdom Viridiplantae; phylum Streptophyta; class Magnoliopsida; order Lamiales; family Lamiaceae; genus Ajuga; species Ajuga chamaepitys. The sequence continues at coordinate 49,270,626 of OY282500.1, read as the reverse complement.
TAGAAAAAAAATATTAAAGAAAATCATCACAAAATAGCAGATTAAATAAAGAGAAAACCATGCTAGAAAAGCTAACCTCTGAACTCCTTCTATGCAATAACCAAGAAGTCTTACTAGGTTTTTATGTCGAGCATGACCAATGGTCTCTACTTCAACTCTAAACTCCTTCTCCGCTTGGCCCCTACAATTCGTCAATCAATTACGAATCATTTTCATAGGATTAAATATGAAAATTCGGAGTTGGAAACATAGAACAGGGATACTCACAGGTTATTAAGAAGTTTCTTAACAGCCACCTCCGAACCATTGACCAATTTGCCCTTATAAACAACACCATAACCCCCTTCCCCGATAACATTTTCTGCCGAAAAACGATTCGTTGCAATTACAAGATCTCTAAGTGTGAACCAGTGGCCCCACCCAAGATGAGACACCTCTGGCAAACCAATCAAAGGAGACGCCATAGCAAGCCCATACGAGATCGAAGATTGCTTGCGAGCATTACCAGAACTTCCTTCCTCTCCCGACTGAGAGCTACACCCCCTCTCATGATGATACATTGAACTACACTGGCTGATATTATCAGCATCACTTGATTTATTTCTGCTTAAATGCACAAACATCTTCTCCGGGATCTTATCACTCGATTTATCATTAACAGTCAAGCATAAACTTTCGGGATGATCGTGTGTGCTTTGGTCCACAACCTTGTCTACCCTGATATCTTTCGAAATATTAGGAATTTGGGACAGAGGGTACTTGTCCGACGTTGTTCTTCGTGTTTTCCGTTGAAACATAATCCATATTGATAAGATTCCCAAAATAAGAACTATAAATGCACCCACACATATGCCGATGATAATCCAAAGTTTTAGGGCCCCGTATTTCTTCGATAACAGAGTGTTCAAACTTCCAGACATCTTCCGCCGCTGATTCTACGAAGAAATTAAGTTCGAACAAGGACTAATCCATTGAAATCCTGGATCCCAGAAATAAATTACATCATCAGATTACACAACATCGCAATGTACAGCCTTTTATATGTTCAATGGTTCTGTTACAGCTTTCTTGATATATGAAGGAAAGAAAATGTCCCTACACCAATATATCACTTCAATCACAGCATGAACAAAATCATTCATTAGTTTGTTTTCTGCTAAATGAATAGTAAATATTTTTTTTCAGAAATTTAAATAATCAACAGAAACCCTTCTTCACAGAATCCACAACCATTAACATCACACTAGTCACGGCATTCCAAAATATACGAGGAAAAATTAATTAAAAAACATGGATCTGCATTATTATAAATTCAAACTCGATCAAAAATCTAAATGACTTAAAAGGAGCAAATTCTCAGGGGACGCCGCATGACTTCTCATTCAAGCAAAAGAAAGAAAAAGATATAAAAATCCAAAAAAATAAAACTAAAGAGAGAAGCCCTAACCTTGGCAAGTGATACGAACTTAACCCCCCAGATCTTCTTCCTTGAGAACCCAAAGAAGCAAAAAATTGGTAATTTTATGTATCAACGGAGGCCCAATGAGCATAGATAGGGCAATGCGTAGATGAAATACAAAAACCCCACCAACAAAAAACTGTAAAAGAGTAGCCCAAAAGGCAGCTGATGAAAGAGGAGTAGTTTAGAAGTAGAAGAAAAATGATGAAGATGGCAAAAGCGAAATTTTCTGAAACAATGCCAGACAAAAAATGTAATCTTTATAAGAGGGGAGAGCTCTTGTTTCCTTGTTTTTGTTTAATTTTGAGTTATGGGGAAGAATTAGAGGTGTGGGGTGTCCAGTAAAAGTAGAATTATGGGAAATGGTAGGTGGGTAGGGTTCTGTGAATGCGGAGGAAAAGAGGGAAATCAGTAAAGCTGGAAAGGAAGCTTGGTTTGCAATGGAGGAAACCAGAGAGAGAGAAAGTGAGAGGATGAATAGTAAAGGGAAAGCAAAATGAGGGCTGCAGTTATACCGATGCTAAGCACTAAAAAAAAAAAAAAAGAAGAAAAGGATAAAGTGCAAACCCAAACGGAATAGAAATTTGAAGCATGGTTCGTGGAACTGATCGGATCGGCCCGTTCGATTGGTTCAATCGAAAATTGGGCCTGAAATCGATTTAATAACGTTAAATAATCGAAAATGCTATAAAATCAGTTAAAATCGTCGAAAATCGATTCGACCGTCTAATCGTCGGACCAGTAAAATAGACATTATATTTAATTTTTTTTAAATAAAGTTGTGTTTGGACCTGTTTTAAGTAAAAAACAAAAGAACGGAATTTTCACCTTTATCTTCATTTGCCCTTATTTATCCCATCTAATTTTAAATTTAGTACTAGGATGTTATTAAAAAAATTAGAGTTAAAAATATCTTTGGATAAATTAATATTAATATATGTTGAACATTTTAACAAGTTAAACTCTAATATCAAATTAAATTGTATTTGATCGATCGAACCGATTGAATCTTAAACAGATGACTTATCTGATTTGATCACCCATTAGGTCCCAAAAAAACTGATGTGAAGAAAAGGAGAAAAAATTATTTATGAACACATATGTGTGCGTTTTTTTTTTTTTTTGAGAGAGAGTGTGTGTCAACAAAGGGTACAGCGTACAGGCAAATCTAGGAATTGGGAATCAATTTTACAAATTTGCCCTTTAAGATATTTCGTTTGTCAAATGTCCGAAGTAGCATGAGCTGAATCCCTTCATCATCAAACATTATTGTTTAAAGCAAGGAAAAAAAAAAAAAAAACATTATTGTTTAAATATTTTTTAAACCAGTACTTACATTACGCTACATATAATAGTAATTGAGTAACTTATTATAGAGTTCTATTTCCACGATATTACAAAATAAATTCAGATTCTACTTATAACTATAGGCAACGTGGATTTTCATATTTAAAAAGACATATTTCATATATTAATATATCGGTTACGAGAATCGATGACGTAAATGGAAATTTCCACAAACGACTTTCCTATTTTACACTGTCATCGTAACATAATATTATATTATAACATAAAAAATACCACATATCTACAATATACATATGTTAAAGTAAAGATACAATATCTAATCGTGGTGAATCCAGAATTTCAAACTTAAAGATACTTTAGATAATTTAATAAATTTATAAATATATTCAAATAATAGTCACTCTGACTGTTTTTGCAACTATAAAGAATTATACAAACAAGTTTTTTAATAGAGTAGAAGGAGTACTTAATAGACGAAGTATTTGATATTACAATCATTTTTTAATGATTTCTTATTGTTTTTAGCAAGGGCTATTAAATAACACATTAAAAGAACTATGTAAAATGTTGGCATTAATAAAACAATATATATATAACCAAAAGCAATTTGCTACAACATATTTATAAATATAATGAAATAAAAATTACCAGCCTGTTACTAAAAGATATAGACCAAACAAAATGAATACCGACCTAAAGTATATAATTGATTGGCTATTGCAAATATTTACTGCATGTTAGTTTATCTAGAATGTTGACCAAAAATCTCACTGTTCAATCCATAAATCAAGACAGAACGGCTGGACCAATTGCTACATATTATACATGTTACTAAAAATTTTGGGGGTACAGTTGTACCCCATGTCCCTTCATTGGCTCTGTAATTGCTATTTAGATTATTGATAAAATAATATTTATTTTTTTTAGATTTTGACACATAATCCGATGGGTACATTAACCCCTAATCTAGGGAGTATACGAAGCAAACTTTTTAATTCATTTTACGGTTCGAATTCAAATTGTCTGATTCGAATTAGAAAATAAGAGTTCAAATTTGAATATGAATCAATTTTACTATTCGTACATATTACGCATACAAAATACAATTATTTATGTATTCTATTCGTATTTTTTATATTTGATTCGAATTTAATTATATATATATATATATATATATATATATATTTAATTTGTATTTCGATATGCAAAGTCAATTAGATGCATATTATATGTGGTTGTGACAAAATATTTTATGGAATTAGAATGATGATCAACTTCGTGCGTGATCCTGCAAAAACCAACATCGGGTGGATGGTATGCTGAGAGGAAAAAGTGAGAAGGCAATGGAATAGTGTAAATAGTTACCTTGAAAATGAAGAAATTAAGGGGTATTACCGACTTGATAGGTTTTAGGGGCAAAGGAGTCTTTTCGAAAAATATCTGTAAAACTTTAGTCTTAGTCAACACTACAAACTTATACTTTTTAGAGATATATCAGTGGTCCCCTCTTCACTTTATGGCAGAAATAGCGGTTCAGTGTATCAGAGGTAATTTACCGTACCTGTGCCCGAAAGGGAACAACAAACTTGCCACATGTTGTTCTTTGTGTTACGACACTCATTCTTATTTCCGATTGTCTTAATATGCGCTTCGGAAGTGCTTATCAGTGGAATGCAGAGATTGTGCTTCTAGAGGGTTTGGGTATTGGTTGGTGTTTATTATGGCGGAACCACGATGTGGGATGTTTAATAACAAGGTAGCTACTAAGGAGACGGTTGGGTGGTTGCCAAGGTATATAAAGATTACGCCTTAAGACAAGATGGTTCCTCATTATGGCATATAAGATGCCTCCCCTTACTCTGAGGGACTAGGCATCAAGTCGCTTCGGAGTGGGTATCTTTTTTCTTAGCGAGTGTCTTATCAGTCAAGGCAGGTGATCAGTCACTTTGAGTGCATCGATTCCCACCCTTCTGATTTCAAATTTCAAGGCATCATCTAGTCGTACACGTGTAAAAAATCATTTCATATTCATAGTTCAGATCTTGCAAGTGTCACAATCTCATACGCGCGACCTTTGGTCTTCTTCCTCCTTGTTTCTTATATATATATACCTTCCATTTCAATTTTTACTTGTTTCTGCAACATATTTCCTCTGCTTTTTTCTGCTCTATTTTTGGGCAATTTCTCCAATCAATTGCTCTAGTGATTGTAATTCTTTCGATCAATCTTCTCCGGGTTCCGTCCTTCAATCCATCGTTTTATTTTCTAGGTAAATTCCTAGGTACTTTGCTTTTCTTCTCTCATTCTCTCATTTTCTTTATTTTTTTGAAAAGTTTGATAGATGTCTAGATCATCTTCTCCTTCTCTTTCCGATGGTGGTGTTCAATAGGGTGTAGCAAAGCTGCTTCCTCCTTCAGTCAGCGTGATTATCTACGGAAGGAATCGTGATCTAGAGATAGTGATAGGACTATTTCCAATTCTTCAATTTTGCTCTTCCTTCTTCTTTAGTTCAAGGTCAAACGCTAGTAGTTCGCCTGAATCCTAATTCACTCCCCTAATCCTCCCATCATTGGTAGGGCACGTAGTTCTTGTTGACTAGGGATACAGGTGGGACGAAATAGCCGGTCTCTTCTCTTTTAGACGGATCAACTATTTAGAGCAATAAATGTTTTCCACTTTGGAGTTCAATGTAGAGATTCCTATTAAAGACGAACGATCCAACCATCTTAACTTCCCTACCCTATTCTGGAAGGCTCACGTAGACATAAGGGTTCGTCCTGATAAACAACTACCTCTTCCTTAGCCAACGTGTACCATCTCCCTCTGAAACAAAATCAATCCCTCCTCTATGCAACTAGTCGTTTCTTTTTATATTCAGATGAAAGGGAATGGGGAAGATTCCATGACGGAGTGGTCTAGATATGCCACGAATTCAAAATAAAAAACGTATATTTTATTTTGAGTTCGTGGAAGAATGGCCCTTCGCACTTTGTGTGGAACCCCCCAGTATCGAGAAGCAGTGGAAGGATAGGTACTTCTTAGTCACCCCGTAATTCGGCACTTGGCCTTTTCCCCACAATTATTGCCTTTACAGTGATCCTTTATATATTATTCCGGATGAGGAGTCCATTCCTCCCTTGAACTGCCATGTCGTAGAGAAGCTCAACACTTGGGTGGATAGGAACAACCTCTTTAAAATCCCGATCTTTATAGGAGATTGGAAAGCCTCTTTCATTTTCAGTCACTCCAAGCCTAACTTGATCTTCCGCCAAAGCGGGTATATATTTTGCTTCTTTCTGCCTTGAAGAATTTATTTATTGATGTTTGTCTCTGTTTTTTTTTATTATTATTGTTTTTTTTATCTCAACTTCTTTCTTCGTAGAAATAAGCTGGAAGGTTGGGCTCCCCGATGATGCAGACGATGAGCTAATGATTATATGGAGAGACTTGTCCTGAGTAGCCTTCCTTCTAGAGGAAGCACGAAATCTTCATTTGTTCCTGCTTAGCCTGCAATTGCTCTGCAGGCTCCTCCCAGGACACCTTCTTATGCCCCAAGACTTCTCGATTCTGACAATGGGAAGGCCAAGGTTGGGAAATGGTTACGAGGTCAGCCAGTTCTTGTGATCTGCCCATAAAGAAGCACAATTTCTCCTCTGAAGAAGGCGAGCGCAACAAGGGGGAGGGAAAACAGGAGGTGCGAAAGGCTTCCGCTGATCAATTCACTGTGGTCTTCCCCAATACTTGCTAAAACTGAAGAAAATGAGTGTGCGGACTTCTTGAAGGAGATGCCCACTCTTGACGATACCCAAGTGTTGTTAAAGGGCAGTGGCCATCGTATTCTACTTTCCTCTTTGTTAGACTTTTTGTATTATCTCTGATATTTCTTACTTATTTCTTCAGGACGCCAAAACTACCTTTTGAAGATGGAGGAGCCTTCCCCAACCATGAATGACCTCAAGACTTCCCTTCAAAGGAAGGATGAAGACGTGATGCAGGTCATAACACAGCTGGACTTGATGGGGATGGAGAAGGAGTCCCTGCTGAAGGAGTTGGCTACCCTGAAGCAGAAACTAGCTGATGTTGAGAAGTCCCAAGCTAACTTGATTATGCAATATAACGGTGGGGAGGCAGAAGTGCAAAGACAAGGATTCACTGATGGGATGAATGCATGCTATGAAAATCTATTTCTTACAATCCCTGGTCTAACTTGTCGGTAGGATCTTCACACTAGGATGATTGAAGGTTATCATCTCAGCACCCAGTACTTGAAGGACATAGGCTCCTACATTATGCATTTTTTTATGTCTGAGCTTCCCTCTGCCACAAAGCAGGCACAGAACCAGGGCCTGACCCTGAAGAACAGCGAGGGAGGAAGCTATGCACAATTTGGAGGAGCCTCCTGCTCTCAAGGGGGATAAGAGTCCGGTGCGGATTTCCCATGGTGAAAACCCATCATTCGTGGTGCTACTCAAATGTTTATCCATAAAGCCTCCACTTCTAAGCTCACTCCTGCTCCCGAGATCACGTATGAGGTGGAGGAGGTAACTCCTTCTCCCGAATCCTCTTTAGGCATCCTAAAAAACTAGCAGCCATCAAGGATACCCCAACTCCCAATGTGGGAAAAGAAGAAGAAGAAGAAGAAGAAGAAGAAGAAGAAGAAGAAGAAGAAGGAGGAGGAATGGAAGACATGGCCGAGTTTTTTTTTTTTTTTTTGTTAAGTCTATTGGAGCATGCATCTTGTAATATTGCTCCTATTGTTAGCTTCTGCTTATGTAATCCAAATTCTTCCAGGTTTCGCGGATTCTGCATTTCTAGGATTGCTTTCGCCCTGGCCGGATTTTCCTAAATACCCCTCTCCTTCACCAAATATCCAAGAAGTTTACCTGATTTTACCCCGAAGGTGCACTTTGCGGGTTTTACTTTGATTCTTGGTTATAATTACTCCGAAGACCTTCTCCATATCAAGAATATGTTGATCCGCTTTAACGGTCTTATTGAGCATGTCGTCCACGTAAACTTCCATATTTCATCCTACTTGATGACGAAATACTTAATCCCCCATGCACTGATGAGCGGCACCAGTGTTCTTTAGTCCAAACAACATGCGCACGTACCTATATGTGCCACAAGCTACCACAAAACTAGTTTTGGCAACATCTTCTGGGTTCATTTATATTTGATAGTACCCTTGGTACAGATCCATCATGCTTAACAATTCACTCCCCGATATTAAATCAACCAACTGATTAATTCAAGGGACTGGGTAATGGTCTTTGTGGCAAGCCTTTTTAAGGTCACGAAAATCAATACACATTCTACACAAACCCTAAATACTGGCCACACTTACTGCATTTGACAGCCATTCGGAAAATTGTTTTCAGTGATGTGGCATGCTCTCAATAATGTCACCTCCTCTCAGATTGCCCGTTCCTTCTTTTCCCTCATCTATCAAGGATTTTGTTTGATAGGTTTGATTGTTGGATCGAAATTTAGTGAATGCATCGCGACATAGGGATCAATCCCGGTCATGTCAGAAGGACGAAATGCAAAAAAAGTCCGAGCTCCTTAAACACCCAATTATAGACGAAGCCACCTCCGATTGTATCTGAGTTCCGATCCCAGTTACAAATCCTATTCAATCTGCAAAAAACTCCACATTCATTAGCTCATCTTGTGGCATAACTGTACCTAGTTTCATCCTCACCAACCTCGATGGATTTCAGTTTCTTATTACTTCGTTCACCTTTGTCTCGCCACATCTCTTATGGCTAGGAATTAACCACCTCTTTTACGGTGTTCATGTAACATCCGCAAACTATATTAGTGACCAGGGACCTCTCCTATATCGTCCCCTACCATGAACTTAATCTTTATGTGGTAGGTGGATACCACAACTTGAAAGAGGTTAAGGGTCGGTCTGCCTAGGATCACCTTGTATTGTGATGGGGCATCAACTATCATGAACTTGAACATTCTTGTCTTGATGTGGGGTTTTTCTCCCACACGCGCCTGAATTGTGATATGCCCTATATGTCGGATGGCTCCCCCGCTAAAATCATAAAGAGTTGCTTCCACCGGCTCCATTTCGACATTTATATCTATTTTCCAGAAGCAATCTTAAAACAATATATCAACCGAATTGCCTGTATCCATGAAGATCTGAGCCATAGTATCCTGCTATGGCCCTCGTGATCACCACGGCATTGTGATGGGTCTATTTTATACTTCCTATATCACGAAGCCTAAACTGGATGCTGGGTAAGGTGCTTAATTCACCCACTTCCATGTAATCCTTCTCATGCCAAGCCCCGACGCTTCTTAAGTTGGCTTTTCACTCTCAGTTGGAGTCCCCATCAGTAGGCTCTCCCACGATCATGTGTATGTATCCCTTCTTTTCCTAAGCATCCGTCTTGGGGCCTTCCTGAACTTCCGTGCCCTTCCCTGAGTTCCTGTTCTTAATTTGTTTCCTTTTATAGTGGTTACTCCCCTCATTTTTTACAAAATCTACCAGCTAGCAATCGAGAATCATCCACTAATTTAATTAGCCAAATGTCGACATGAGTTCTTATCATGCCTGTATTCATTGTGAAATTTATAGAATTCGTCACAAGGCTTCTTTTGGGGTCCCTTGTGGTATCCAGAATGAAGCTGGAACTTTGGATGCTCAATAGAAATTCCCAACTACTTAGCTCGTTGGATGGTGAGTGGGGTGTAGTTGGGGTATCGATTATCCTTATCTGAGCTTGTCTTCTTCCCAGACGTCTATCTTTTTTGTGGTGTTGAGGTTTACATTTCTCATCTACCTTTTCTTCCTTCTTTTTACCACTTTGGGCTTCCTCCAAGTTAATGTATTTTTATGCTCTTTCTAGCAACTCGTCGAAAGTTCTAGGAGCGTGCTTCGCTAGAGATTTGAAGAAATCCTCATCTTGTAGTCCCTGATGAGGGCGTTGATCTTTACTTCGGTGGTAGCTGATGGTACCTACAAGGCGGCTTTGTTAAATCACCTGATGTATGTCTTTAATGCTTATGTTACTGCCTAGTTGAAGCTAAGCAGGGTTAGAGAAGTCGTATGCTGCTTTCGAGCTCTAGAGAACTGGTGCAAGAACTTAGAACTGAAGTCCGCAAATGAGTGGATTGTATTTGGGGCCAGCTGCCCAAACCACTGCTACGTGACTTTTGGTAAATGGTACACGCGTTTATTTATGCACTTTAAGTCTGTTAGAGTGATGAATTGTGATGTTTGCGTGTAGAATGGAGAGTATTTAACTTGTTTTAATGCCTTTGGACTATTTGACGTTTGTGTTGTCATTTTGAGCTAAATAGGTGATTTAAGGCTAAGTATTCGTACCAGGCCGGATGCACAACGAAGGAATGAGGTCCGGATGTCAAAAGGATGGAGAAAACTGCCGGAAAATGAGAACGGACCACCGCGACCGCGGCATTGTTGCGCGGCCGCGGTCGAACTAAAGGAATAGGGGAAAAGTTCTGGACAAGTAGCGCGGCCGAGGCATACTTGCGCGGCCGTGGCGTGTTGCTGGACCAAGAGCGGGCGCGGGCGCGGCCCATGAGCGCGGTCGCGGCCCAATAAGGTGGCTAATTAATCCTTGGGCCACAAGAATTCCGATTTAAAGCCCAAAATCAACCCAAATTGACTTCCTCTATAAAAAGGGACCCTTATGCTCGGAAATAGAAGACTTGGACATTACGAGAGAGCAAGATTGGGAGATTCCGAAGGGGACGAGCAATCAAGATTGGCAGTACTCGGGTTTTCTAGTCCTTAATTCTTTTAATTATGTATTTTCAGTTTAATTTGTCTTTTGTCACCGCCATGAGCGGCTAGTAGGTTATTTCAGTCCTTAGTCGAGTCGAACCCTAGTTTTACTATCTTGTGATATTTACAGTGGTTATTAATCAGTTGATTCCTTGAAACGTTGTTATACTATTTGTTTATTCTTCAATGCTTGTGTGTTTATATGCTAGATTGATCACCTAGGATTATAATTGCATAAGTAACGCTAGGTTATAATCGTAATCCGTAATTGTTACGAACCTATAGCCACTTAGTAGCGAATAGCAAATGATATTGCTAGGGTAGTATATAGCTCGGTCTGGATGGGTCCGAGCTTACGAGGCCCACACCGTGTCTATCCCGTTATCCTAGTACTCTAGGCGTCCGGTTAATGAGATCCAAAGAGCTTATTCTGAGGTCACTCAACTGGATAGACTAACCAAAGAGCTTGTTTTGGTTAGTTAAACATAAGGGGTAACGAGGTTAGCAGAGCTTGTTGCTAATCTCGGGGTAGGAGTTTTAAAGGTTAAAATTGGTTAATAATTGCATCTATCACAGGGTAGTAATAACTAGGGGGAGATAAAATTAAGGGCTGGGATTCGTTATTTTATAAGTAGAACAATTCATAACTAATTTGCTTAATTTCTGTTTTAATTCCTCAGTTAATATACATCAATTCATAAACCCTCATTATTTATATATTTATATATGTTGCTCGTAGTAGGACTTACTTAAACACTAAGAGTCTTCCTGCTCCCTGTAGGATCGACCCTACTTACCACTTCTACGAGTTAGAAGGGTAGCTAGGTTTAATTAATTTTACCGCATCGCGACAGTGCGGTCAGTAAAGTAGTTAGAAAACCTGGGCACTTCAATTGTTTGGTGCAGTGATGAAGTAATGCCTCGTTTTCGAATCCTAATAGGTGATCATACAGATCAGAGGTTCATCATTCTTATAGATCAATATCTGCAATTCGCGGACAAGGGGTCCTGGAGAATTTCCTCAGAAAATGGGGACCCCATGGCTCGGCGGTAGTGTCCCGGATCCGCAGTAATTCCTCAAATTCATGCTTTAGGGCAGCAAGTTGCTGGTTTACGATATTGGCAGTACTTAGTGAGTGTGTGGCATCGGCCTCTATAGTGGCCACCTCTTCTACTTTCGTTTGAATTGGGCCCCGATTCCGAGTCACACCAGGCACAGTGTGGGGGGTTTTTTGCCCCATCCATCTTGTTTCACTGACGGGGAGGACCGCCCAAGTTTTAGTTTCATCCATGGTAGGGGGAACAAAACTAATTCCCTTAGACAATCATGTGTTATCCGGGTTCTTCTTCAGTGGAACTTTTACGACCATCTGTAGGTCGTGGGGTGTGCATGACCCCGAGAGGAAGATCCTCCGCCACCTTGTCAAAATCATATCGCAGCTTGCAACTGTTTCTTTTGCTGATTATGCTAAGATAAGATGAAAATAATCAGAAAAATAAAAGAAAATCAAACATGTGTCCATTATTCAATGATTTATTTTGAGATTGTAGAAAGAAAATCTCAAAGAAACAAATTACTGGAATAGTGGGAAACAATTGTCATACCATAGCTCGAGATAAACTTCCACAGATAACCACATTGTTGTGCCAAAATAACTTTGTTTTGGGCAAATACAAAGTAAATGAATTTATACATAAGACAAGATGTGAATGAGTCACCCAAGAACTTTCTAAATGATGATCGACTTCATGCATGATCCTACAAAAACCAACATTGTAGGGATTTCTGATGAAGAGCCTCCGACACTCAAGTGACGAGAACAAAAAGTGAGAAGCAATGGAATAGTGTGAATAGTTACCTTGCAAATGAAGAAATAAAGGGGTATTTATACTTACTTGATAGGGTTTAGGGGCAAAGGAGTCTTTTCAAAAAATATTTGTAAAACCTAGTCCTAGTCAGCTCTACAAACTTACATTTTTTTAGAGACGCGTAAGTAGTCCCCTCTTCACTTTATGGTAGAAATAGTGTATGTATGTGTACCAGAGGTGGTTTATTGTACTTTGTGTTGGAAAGGGAAGAACAAACTTGCCACGTGCTCTTCTTTGTGTTACGATCACACATTCTTATTTTCGGTTATCTTACTTCGCGCTTCTGATTTATAGCAAAAGTTTAGAATGCAGAGATCATGCTTCCGGAGGTTCGGGCTTCTTTGGTGTTTATTATGACGGAATCACGATGTGGGATGTTTAGTAACAAAGGCGGATACTAAGGAGGCGACGGTTTGGTTGTGACGCTTTATAAGGACCACACTTAAGACAGGATGGTTTCTCATTATGGCATACAAATTAGAAATATTCAAAGACAATTCGAATTATTATATGAATATTCTTTAAAAATTGTAAATATACTAGTATTTGATTCACTTTATGTAAAGCCCTACACTAATATGTAAAGATTATCTCCCTAAATAGTGGATAAGATAATTAAGTTTCATTTATAAAATTGTGACACATTAATTGGTAGGTAGATTAATACGTATCCACGATAGCTAGGAGAGCCGAATTGACAATAACATAAGTACTATATGACACTACTAATTGTGCAAAATTGCATCTGCAATAAAATATATAGACTTTCATTTACATGGATATGGACTTGACTTTTCATTATCTTTTTCTTTTCCCCAGAAATACACATGAGTAGTGAATTGGAGTGGAGTAGATAGATGGTTGGCATTTAATGTGCACAAAAATCAACTTAAATGGGTAATCATAATCATGATTCCAGTTTTAAAATACACTAGCCAGGTGGTATCGCATCACTGTAGACTCACAAGTATTCAAAAACATTTATACATACTACTAGTACTAACATAAAACACAACTTTTACCTAAAATTTAAAAAGAGAAGAAAAAGAAAACCATATACACATTTATTTTGTCCAGCAAATTTGTTTTCCTTTTCATTTTTCTTTCTTATATCGTACTTTCTTTTCTATTTTTTCTCATGACACCTTATTATGGTTAACTTTTGTCCTCTAAACTCTATTTTTTTTCCTCGAGCCTTGATAGTGCAGGAGCATTGTATCACTAGTTTATACTGTAAATGTCAAGGGTTTGAGTACTCCTCCCCCTTTCCCATCTTAAAAAGAAACAAGAAATACTTTGTCTTCATTTATTTTGTCTTAGAACTGATCCAACACTTTTGGAAATACGATGTAAAAAAATAAAAATTTAAGGTTCATAGAATATATAACAAATTTAGATATTGCAATCAATGTTATGAAGATCCTTTTGTAATTCAACAAAAAAAAAAAAATGAAAAATTCATGACAGTGTGATAAATCATTTTACAAATGCCTTCATTTGCATCAACATAAATCTATGAAAATCAGTATCATTATATTTTATTGTAGAAAAAGTGGAGAAACAAAGGTTATCTGACATTATAAAAAAATTAAATTATAGAATTAATGGTTATCTATAAAGTGGTACGATAGATCATATTACAAATTTGTGTCATTCTCATCAACATGAAGCTATTTATAAAAAGAAAAAGATAATTCAATTTACCACTATATATTTTATTATAGAAAAGAGTGGAGATATAATAAATTATCCGTAGAATCAATCATTTAAATTGTTAAACTATGACCATAAGGAATATATATATTAAAAGTATAAAATTTAAATATCTAATTGTCAAGATAATATTTAAAACATATAAAATTTATCTAATCAACTATATTCTGTAAAAGATATCTTAAATTAAAATTAAACCGTCAAATTTTAACAGAAGTACAAAATATATATATATTGCACAATAAAATAAAGGGGAAAGCACAAAATATCTTCTCAAGTACAATATATTTGGTACTTTGTTGTATCGTATTTTAATAATTGCAATTTACTATATGAAGTACACATATTGCAAATTACCATCTGAAACATATCTCAGTTGTTGATTGATGTACATATGTCCGATTGGGGATGGTCAAGATATGCAAAAAAGGGCATTTTACAAAATGTAACTTCATATGGTAAACTACAAACAATTAAAATTGATACCGCGAAGTGTTAAATATGTTACACTTAGGAGGGATGTTGTTTTACCCTAAAATAAAACCTTGATATTCTGGATGGTAATGAAATGCGAGTCAGAATGTTGAAGAGGGAAGAAAAGAATTATATTAAAAAATGTAGGGACAAAAATAACAGATACAAATTTAGGAAAGAGGCTAATGAATTCAAATGTGACCAAATATGATAGAGAAATTTTTAGAAAATACATGTAGATGCCTGTTTTTGCTATGATATTATGTAGGGGTTTACAAGGATTGGTTAATTGGTCGAACAAAATGAGACTGAAAATTCGGTTGGAATCGAAAATCGATTCAAAAATCGGTTCAATTTTCGGCTATATATTTTTATGAATTTTGGTTTTCGAGTTCGATGTCGTAAAGATAACTGACCCTACCCAAAAATTGAACAAAATTTTCCTTATTTTCAATTTTTTTCTTTAGTTTTTTTCTTTATATTTCCTAGGCTAAGCGTGACTAGTAGTGATTGACTCATTTTAGGGATTGCCGATTTTGTCTTCAAGACTTCAACAATCAACATTTCAATTCTTCAATTTCATTTTCTTTTTTCAGATTATACAATTATATATATATATATTTTTTATTTTAGTATTTCACTTTTTATTTTTACTTCTCTTTCTTGACCGCTACTTTCAACATTCACCTTTCAAGAAGAAACCCTAGTAAATTGTAAAAAACATATATTCTGATTTTAACTTCACTAGTAACATTTCCGTGCGATGCACGGAAATTTATTTAAAGAATAATAATTTAATTAAATTTAATATTATATAATCTAATATTAAAAAATGGAGTTATTGCATTCTTACCATTTGAACAGTTTTGATTAAACATATAAAAATTATAAGTAATGTAATTATCCGTTTATGTTCACATGATATATGGTTTTAATAAAATGTATGTTTTAAAAATGTATTGTCTTATGGATTAACATAAAGAAATGAATATTCAAACAAAAAAAAAAAATTAAGAACATCAAATTGTTGTGTGAGCATATATTTAAGTGATAATGAATATTCAAACAAACACTAATATTATCTTAATATTGAACTCAAACATATATTTAGTGTGTTTGTATCTATATTGATATGTGTGGACACCCACAAATAGCTTAAGTGATAAAGAATATTCAAACAAACACAAATATTTAAATATCATAGAATCCATCAAAATATATTAAATATAATAAACTGAATAATGTTATAAGTCAATTAGTGTTATTTTTTTTTTTTTTTCATTTTATTTAGATATTTTAACTTATCTAAATAACTTTAAAATTTTGAATATGCCTATTTAACTTCCTCTTTAAAAAGAGAATACTAATTTTATAGGTTCAATATATACTCAAATACGTTTCAGGTTTAAATGATTCTTGATATTAACAAAATAAATTCAAAGATCATTCAATAGTTGGAATAACAAAATAAAATATATGAGTGTTTCAATATATCTTAAGAATTTCATATATGTTGAAGTTTTATTCGAATAAATTATATATTCTTATTATAAATATTAGATTTATTTAAAGATACAAATTTATTAATTTAAATAAATTAATTAATTAGGTCAAAAAATGTGGAAAATAGACATAGTTAATTAATGCGACAGACTAATTTTTAGGTTGCAAAAATCTTAAAAATTATAAAGATCAGGCAGATTAATTTTATTTTATTTAAAAAAAAAATAGATTGCAACACGTATAAAATCTCACAGTTTAGGTTGCAAAGTGTAAAATTTTAAATAAATAAAAAAACATAATAAATATAAACTATGAAAAAATGAATAAGTAACAACAAAAATTCAATATTAATTTTCATATATAAATATGTGTGAAAATCATAGTCCTACGACTAACCAAACAATATTATTATTATAACAAACTACAAATTAATATTTGCAAATATAATTATTTAATAAGCCGATTATTAAATTATAATTTAACTTTTATTTTCAATTTAAGAAATTACATACTTAATTCTTTAAATAATGAATTTTATCTCGACACATAAATAAAGAAAACTTTCGGTCAAATTAAATAAATTAATTAGTTTTTATTTTAATAAAATAATCAAGATAGTTATTTTTTTATTAGAGAACTATTTACCTAATTTTAGTTGTATTATGGTCCTAGGGTATAATACAAACCACCTTTAACGCTCAAATCTTATTCAAATCATCAACGAACAAACAATATAGTATTTCCAAATGAAATATCTAATTTTAATATATGTGGTATGGATATCACTTTTTCCTAAACAAATATGAATACCAAATTAAAGATCTTCAAAAGAGCTTTAATTTGATATATTATATATAATTAAAAATAAGTTCGAATTTTTTTTTTTTTTTTCGGTTTAAAAGATTAAAATAAAGTTTGATTTTTACTAAATGTGGCAATAACATACTACATCCATTGTTTTTTATATATAATTTTAATTTTGGATTAGCTAGAGAGTCATAATACAGGGGAAATGATATATCCTCAACCAAATTTCCTATCTCCCCACAATCCCTTAAATTTATCCTAGCAGAATTTCAGTTGAAGGCTTGAATTTTGGAAAAATGCCTCAATTAGGGGCCTAAATATTGGAGGTTCTCAATTCAAGGCCTGAATTTTGAGTTTTTCTCAATTAGCGGGCCAGATTCTCAATTCAGGATTACGTATTCAAAAGTAGGATATATTATTCGATGTCCGAAAGATTCAGTACAAAGTAGATTGAAAGTTCCAGCATAGAGTATATTGAAATTATATATATATATATAATGAACATTTCATATATCAAATAATATGTCACATTTTTCAAGACGTAAGAGTGAGAATAAAATTCAAAATCTAGACCTCTAATAATAATTTAAAAAAAAAAACAAGATTCAGGGCTCGAATTGATTTTCTGAAACCTTCTAGTGAAATTTTTCAATTTATCATCATATTTTCTTTATATTATCTTTCTTCCCATTTATATATGATACTGAATATGGTAAAGTAGAAAATTAGAGTTTTTTAGAGAAAATGATACGGATAATATTGAAAAAAATCTAAACAAACATCTATTTAAAAATAATTGACAAAGTCTAAAATTATATCTTATAAAAAAAAACATCTAATAAAAATTAGAAAAATGACACGGATAGTAATGAAAAAGGAAAAAAGATATCTATTTAAAAAAATTTGACAAAACCTAAAACCACATCTAATAAAAATGGAGGTAGTACCAATTATGGTCCAAAATTTCAGACGAAATACAAAAAAACCTGTTTAACTAATCTTGTTTTGCAAACCAATAAACAATATTTAATGCATATAATTAGCAAAGAAAATAATATTACTTTTCAACTCATTATAATATATGTGATATGGGTGTCAAATTAAAGCTCGTGAAAAGACCATTTAAATGATATATCTTACATAAAAATCGAATTAAAAATGAAAAAGTTATTAGTATTTAAAAAATTTAACGTAAAATTTAAAACTTACTAAAGATACAACAACTTACCAAATTGTGGAATAAAAATTAGGAGGGAAAATTAAAATTACAAAAGTAACCTTCATTTTACTTTTATATATATATAGATTGAATAAGTTAAAGAAAAGAAAACC
The DNA here is from genome assembly GCA_958295605.1 of Ajuga chamaepitys. Classification (NCBI taxonomy): domain Eukaryota; kingdom Viridiplantae; phylum Streptophyta; class Magnoliopsida; order Lamiales; family Lamiaceae; genus Ajuga; species Ajuga chamaepitys. The sequence goes on along the minus strand of OY282500.1, from coordinate 49,252,390 downwards.
GAGTTCTCCCTCCCAGCCACTGCCGCCGCCCCACCCAGATTTGGAAAAGCAGGCGTTTTGCATATGCAAATTTTATTTGGTACAATTGTGACATTGTACTTTTAGTTCTAAATTCTAAACGCGCTAAAGAAAAAAAAAAAAGTTAACCGAAATCGTAACAAAAAAAAAAAAAATCGATTTTAATCGAACGAAACCATTGTAGTTCGGTTCGATTGTCGGTTCCCTAAATTGGCCAACCGAAATTTCGATTAATCGAAAGTTCGGTTCAGTCAATTTTAACTGAACGCACAACCCTAATATTATGTTCAAAAAGTACGTAAAAATTACTAGTGTCCTGACCCCCCTCCCATGGTGGAAAAAGCCCGATGTGAGTGGACTGCTGACAACCAAAGAAAGTCCAAATTAGACAACATGGCCAAAAATACTCTTTTGACACGTTAGACAAGTGGGTTGTCAGCAAAGTCAAGAGTTACAAGAAAACAAATGAGATTTAGGACTTGCTGAGAGAGATCTGCTTAGGCTCAGATCTGCTTTGTAAGAACAAGGTTGAACCAACAACATTGAACTTTGAGTTTTTCTAGGCCAAAGCATGGAGAATCTCTTAAAGAGATAGATTTAAGATTTAATCACTCAGTTGTTATCCTTAGGGAAGATGTACACCTAAAGGGAGAAAACTCAAAGCTGCTGAGAGCACTTCCTACGGACTGGGATCTTCACACCTTCTCGTTGAGGTGTTCCAAAAAGCATGGTAGGATGTCCACTTTTGAACTCTTTTCAAATCTCAAATCATTTGAATATAATATTTGTCGGAAAAATAGATAAGAAAAAGAGACTTGGAACAGTCATCAAATCCATCATAGCAACCATCTCCAGCAACTCCAAATCGTTCCTGCAACCCGCATGCTACAGCAACACTCACAACCTATAAAGGAAGCTTCAGGCCTTGCTACAAATGCAGGAAGCCCGGTCATTTTGCAAGAAGCTGTTCACATCCTAAATGCACAAGCAACTTGATGAAGTCCTCCAAAAGAGCAGAGAGAAGAAGAGTATTAAGAAAGTTCAGCAAAGATTTTCTAGGAGGTACATTAGTAGCAAGGTTGTCAAAATCGCGATTTACGTAGTATCGGTAGATAGCCTGTAAAATCGGATCGTAAAATCGTAAGATTTTACAACCTATACAAATAACCATACATATAGCATATTTTAGATACAGTAAGGTGTATAACTATAAAAAGAGTTAAAATTGATAAGTCATTATATTCAAAGATCACACAATTACTCAAATATCATGCATTGTCTACATACATTAATCAAACTAAAAATTAAAAATAATAAAATAGTTGCAAACTACATCACAAAATTATCAATCATCAAGTTCCAATAAACAAAAAAGTTCAAGTCTCAATCATCAAGTCCCAATAAACAAAAAAGCTAACAAAGTTGGAAGTAATACAACATTAACATGAAAATAATCTCGAATTCATATCAAAATAAATCATCAACAGATATATTTATGTCTCTAGTTGTTGCATCATCATCACCACCCTCACTAGCATCTTCAAGCACATTAAGGATATCATTAGAATCTATCTCCAAATCTCTTGAGGTTGAGGGGTCAATTCGAATAGGACTATTTTCTTCGTCATTTTCATCCTCGAGCTCCATGTTGGTTCCACCTTCATGACCTCCAAAGTCTTCATGATCATCATCTTTCTCATTTTCATATCTTTCATTCTCATCATGTTCCAATGCACCATCAAAGATACCAAACAAATCACTTCCAATAGACTCATCAGTAACACAAGATTCATCAACTATCCATTCATCATCCGAGGAGACTTCTTCAAATTGACATTGACTTGTAGCATTTTTGGGTTGCTTATCCTTCAACTTTGGATTGAACATGACAAAGACTAAGGCATTCATCTTCTTTTGGAGCAAACAATTTCTTCTCTTAGTATGTACCTAAAACATATATTATATAAAAACAGACATTAACAAACCCTTAAAACAACTACTAAACAAGTTATACTATACTATAATATGAAAATATAAATTTCATTTGAATTGTTACTTACCTGTTTTAATGCACTCCAATTGCGTTCACATCCGGATGAGCTACAAGTCAAACTTAGTATACGAATAGCAAAATTTTGCAATTCCAGACACTCATCTCCATAAGAGTCCCACCACTTCGCTGGAGCCTTTTTCTCTCTTGCAAGAATAGCAGCCTCAATGCCAAACAGCCCTTTTCCATCTTTAAACAATTCAAGTTGCATGTCTATCTTGCTTCGTTCATTTTCATCACGAACCATCCTCTCTAAGCATTTGTATAGTCCAATCTTAATTTCAGCAGTAACTTTGAAGTTTGGGCTATAATGATAGTGAGGATTCAAGTAATAAGTAGTAGATTGCAAGGGCTTGTGGAGTTGAAGCTCCCTCCTCTGATCAATGATATTTAGTACAGGCTCATAACTGTAAAATCATGAACCAATAAGGAAAATAAGCCAACTTTCCATATAAAGCAAGTAAAGTAAAGAAATAGATGATCAAAAATCAAGAACCAATATAATGTACATTATGTAATGAAATTAAGTAAACTTACTCTTTTTTCACTCCACTAAAGTTGGTTTTGATCTCCTCTCTTGCACGTCTCATTTCTTAATATATAAACCCCATGCCCGATTTCTCATCTGAATCCATCATCCGCAACACCTTAATGAGGGGATACGAAGCCTTAAGACACGTGACAATGTTCTTCCAAAATCGACTATCCAAGACAACTTCTTGCACTCGCTTTCCATCAAGTGTAAAGGCAAACCTACAAGACTTCCATGACTTCGAAGTGAACATAGTCATCAATGCACCCTTGTTATCACTAAGTGACCCCAAAGTCAAGTGAGTAGTGGCAACCGAGTAACAGCAGGTCTAATCAAATCCTTTCTTTGGTGAAATGCCTCAACATTGAAATCAAAAGGGTTTTTTCCGTAGATGTAGGTTGTTATTCTTCTTACTTTTACAATGGTGGAACTATGAACTTTTATCTTTTTTTTTTTTTTTTTTTTTCAAAATCTTCCAACAACAAATCAATACAATGTGCTGTACAAGGTGTCTAGTAAAAATGTTTCCTCTTTTCCATCAACAACTCACCAGCCGCTTTATAATTGGCAGCATTATCAGTAACAACCTGGACAACATTCTCTTCCCCGATTTTCTCTACAACCTCATCCAACATCTCAAAAACCTTCTCTTTTGTCTCAGAGACATCTGATGTATCAAGTGAAGACAAGCAAATTGTTCCCTTTGGACTATTCACCAAGAAATTACACAAAGATCGCCTCTTTCTATCCGTCCATCCATCTAACATAATTTAACAACCAGTTTTCTTCCATTCAATTTTATGATCCTCAATTGACTCCATAATGCGAGCCACCTCTTTTTTCAAGTATTTCTCCCTTATATCATAATAAGTTGGGGGTTTAAGTCTAACCCCGTACTTGCCAATCAGATCGACCATCTTCCTAAACTCAACATGTTTCATAATATTAAAAGGAATAGCACATACATAGAAAAATCTAGCAATTTGCTCATGAACTTCCTCCTTCAATTCCCGTTTCAACAGCTCGTTTATGGTTGTCTGAGTGCTCGCTGTGCCACTAAGCCTTTTCTTACAAAGGAATCTATAAGACCTTTCCCTTTACTCTTTCCTCGATTATTTTGCACCTCCTCCTCCTCCTCCTCCTCATTCTCTGAATCATTAATGTTACACATTATCTTTCTTTTTTCTTAGCAAAATCAACATTCTTAGCCAACACTGCTAATATTCTTTTTTCACCTCATCTGGAACACTCACACAAGGTTCTGCATCCTTTCTAGTACAAGCTAAATGATTTTTGAAGCGAAATATTCCACCACTAAAAAATCGATTGCAAAACTTACATAGAACTTTTTTTGCAGCTCTATCCACGTCAATCCCATACTTCCATTCAATATCAGTCCTACTTCCAGGTGCATTTTTCTTGGAAGGCTTTAATTTTGATGAACTTGAATGGGTCATTCTATAAGAAAAACAAGAAGGAAAAATATAATTAGCAAGAAGAAAAATTAAGTTAAGCTTGACTTTACCAAGATAAAGAAGAATGCAATTTAATTGAGAAAAAAAATAATTTAAACGCTGATATAATATACTGATAAGTGATAATTGATAAGTTGATAGTTATCAATTCATCATTTGTGTATGTCTAAGTAACATGTTAGATGTCCATATACTATTAAATTACAACTAAACATCACATATCAAATTATCAATTAAATTTGCCAAATACAGTCACATACACAAGATACAAAATAGAAACAAAACAAAAAAAGAATCATTGCACAAGCCTCATTTTTTAAATCTGTCTAACACAGCCCCTACCCCCACCCCCTGCTTTTTTTCCCGATTAGATTGTAGATTGTTCGTTTAGTTCCGTCAAACACAGCTCTTAATTAGTTAATTTCTAAATTTGAGGTATCATTAAGGCATCAACAATTTTAGGTTATAGCTAATATGTTATATTCTTATAAAAATTCACTCATACATCCTAAATTTGAGAAAAACTAAACAACGAAAAACATCAATTCAATTAAACAATACATTATAAATCATACATCATATATCCGGACAAATTCTGAGAAGTACATTGTATATCAGATTATCAGCGATTCAGTTCAAACTTAAAACAGACAAAGCGAAAAAAAAAAAAAGTAGAAAAAAAATGAAATAAATCAACTATACATTACATGATACATCCGAAAATTTATTGGGAAAAAGATAAAGAAAATGCATAAGAATTAAAAAGTAAAAACCTTGACAAAAATGAAGCTTCTCCTCTCTACTGAAATCTGAAATTCTGAATGACGGACCGCAGCAGGCAGCAACAGTTCCTACTTCTTAGTTCTTGCTTCGAATTTTTTAAAATTTTAGCTGAATGGAATCATTTCAAATGAAGAGATGAAGAACAGAGAGGTGAACTGGTGAAGAGCAGCAGCATCAGTGTTCTCGAAGAGCAGTTGCAACAGTGTTCGCAAGCAGCAGCAACAGGTTTCACGAGCAGCAGATTTCTGGGTTCTGAGTTAATTTTTGCCCTAATTCTTTATTTTAGATTTTCCTTTTTTATTCCATTTAGCTAATTTAAATTTGGGCTGATGGGTTTTCTATTTTTTTTTAGGATATGGGCTGATGGTTATTAATTTAAGTAAATATAGAAGGCCCAATCTCCTTTAAAAATGTTGGGCCAATAGTTTATACAAGTGCAATTCTGCACTTCTCAAACTCGTAGGATTTTGCCTCGAAATCGCGAGTTTACCGAGTTTAATGACTCAGATCGTGATCTGGCCACGATTTCACAAACCTTTGATTTTGTAAGCATTAACTCATTTGGTGTTGCTGGATTCGTAAAAACATAAAATCGTGCGAGTCGAGTCGCGATTTTGACAACTTTGATTAGCAGTCATCCCGCTTGCCTCAAGGAAGCCTATAACATATGAGGAGTTAGACTTCCATGATGACTCTTCATACTCCGACAGTGAAGCTCTTATTTGCCTTATGACGAAGGATGTCGATGAAACTGAGAGGTAAGCTCTCCCACCACCTCGACGCAAAGGGAGAAACAGGCACCATTAAAATACTTCCTTCGTCTTGGCAAATTATGGCTAATTTTAACAGGATCAATCATTCATATGAAGAATTGAAGCTTAGGAACATGCAGCTACTCGGGGGAATGCAGTCCTGACAACTGAAATTGAAAAACTTAAAGTTAAAGCAATTGACTACAATGATCTTCAAGTTTAAGTAAACATGTTGAAGGAAAGTCTAATCCAATATTTGTGTAACTGAACCGTAACCAAATCAGTATTGTTGTTGGTTTGCGATTTGACCGGTTTGACTACCGTTCAACCACTAAACTTCCCCACCTCACAATTTTTTCTCTGCTACCTAGATACATAACTCACCTCCATTTATGTTTGACATATAAATGTGGGTATATGTATATCCTCATATATTAGCCTGCTAAATCCCAACCTTAAATATGGTTTCCCAAATGCTTCATCTTTGACTACAACACAGTACACCCTCCATCATCTTTTATCTTTTCTTTTCCATTAAAGCTCTCTCCCTCACCATCTTTGACTTGAACATAAAGTATAAGTTTATGGAAAAATTTGTACCTACCCAATAATGAGTGAACTTTGAATCAATATATTATATATATAAGTCTTTGGAATTTGCATATGCGTATTGGTTCTTACATAAATCTTGCATATCAATGTTGTACATATTAATGTTGCTCATTGGGGATAAGTGATCTTTTTTGGGTACACACTCCCATACACACTGACATATATATGACAAAAAACTTATTATGCATCATATGCATGAATCTTTTTATGTACAATGAATCGGACTAATTTTAGAAGCAAAGTATCACTTAATTGGCCAAAAGTATTACTGTTTTTTTAACAGAATTATCAATAAAGTGATACTATAATTATATTAAAAAAAAAGGTAATACGACTGGGCAATTAAGTGATACATTTTGCCACCATGTTGAGTGCACCTAAAAAATGCGCTAAAAAAATGGAGGCCATTCATTTAATATCTATTTATCAGCGATTAATATTTTTTTGTGAAAAAGGTGATATTTTTTCAAGAAAACTTAATACTTTTTTGAAAAAAACATTCTCTTTTTGTATAGTGTATTATTCAAAAGTAAATAATCATATATTAATATGGAAGATAAATTGTGTACATGCATTTAAACTTGACGGTAAAATTTGTTTATCAGAATACATAAAGTTAAAAAAAAATTGTTAGATTTTATAAAAAAGAATATGACGTTTTACAAAAAAGGTATTATGATTTGTAGATAAAGCATTACTATTACTTTTGGAAGTAAAAGTTACAAATACTTTTTCCATAAACATAATACTTTTCTAAACGACATATTAATTTCTTCCGAAAGTACTACTTTTAAAGTAGTCTAACTAAATAATAGTTTCTCCCCCATTAGACCAGCTGACGTTTCTGTGATGAGTCGAACATGTCCTCAAATCACTTATTTTTCACTTGCTCTGTCTCGACATCTGTGTGGCGTGCTACAGGTCTATACAAGTTTATATTTTGATTTTAGCAGCTTTCTGCTTAAGGATCCAATCTATTTACCCTCACTGGTGGTCGGAGTATTATTTAGTACGTCAGGATCTTTGCTCATTCCTATGATACATTCAGAATAACATCAGCTTTGCCGGTGTGAAAAGTGATCCTTTAATTATTGTTAGCCTGGCAGCAAGATCGCTTCGTGACTTTAATTTCATGATGCATGGGGTGTCCTTGCCAAAATAAATCATTATATTGTAGGCCCTCTATATCGTGTTTTGCAAAAAAATAAAATATGTATTAGCTTTGATGCGATTGTTCTTCAGTGTGTAACTTCTCTGCTATTGGAGTATGTGTGGTCCCCACAATTGGAATTTTTCTCAAGGCTGTTACAAAATGTTTTATGGTTACCTAGTTGGAAAATGGCCCTTTTGGGCTGCCTATTCAGGCCAAATTTAAAGTGGGACCCAGTAATGAAACATAGAATTTTAAGGTGCTATCGTAATCTCCTCCGAAAGTGGTTCGTGGTGATATATCGTTTGCCCAACATGGCTAATGGGTGAATGAGAAATTGAAGCTCAAAGTGGGAGAATTTGAAGTTGTTTTGGGACTTTGTCCCACATTAGAAAAAATGTAAGAAAATGGCTTGTATATATATGGTTCGCCTTCTAAGGAGTGTGTAAATGAGTAGCATAGAGGCTCTCTCTCGTGCACCTATACACAGAGGGGTGCAAATCAAGGGCCATTCAAACCAAGGGACTTGTGTGCGAGTGCGACCTACGTACATGAATGCTGTTCCGGTCCGATGGTAGCCCCGCAAGCTAATTTTTGCTATTTTATTTTTTCCAAACTGGATGGCTTTTCAACTTATTATCTCTTGAGCTCTCCATGCTTTTAGTGGCTTAAGTACCCATTATTTTTTGTAACTTCTGGAGTTAGTACCTTTAACTTCAGAAGTCGAGGGTCTTTAAGTGAACACCCCAACAGCTCTTTGAGCTTACAAATAGTGGCCCATCCAGCTTTTTTTGAACACTGCGAAATTGATACAACAACATATCTTCCAGCATCTACGTTTGTCTATTTCTTTTTTAGCCCTCCAGTTTTGTTATACAAATCAGGCACTAAGTCTATTCACCAGTCAGTAGAAATTCAGTGCTAGAGTTTCTGCTTTATTTAACCGTTGTATCCTGGGAAACGGACGTCGTTGTTCCTCATAGCACCGAGTCAAGGGGCAAATCTTTTCTCAGGAAATTGTGCCTAGCACGTGCCTCGGTTCTTAATATTGTTACATAATATCTCATAGCCATCGCCTTAAATTTCCTATAAGCTTAAAATTGATTCTTTCGATGGCTTTAAATGACACCAATGAGGTTGCCAACTCCGCTCTCACTGCAGTTAGTTTATTTTCTCCAATCATCAACCCTCCCACTATCCATGCTGCCCACATACCTTATATGGTGAATGTTCGGTCAATCATGCGGATAAACCTGAGAAGTTCAGTAGTTTAACTTCAAAAGGTGGCAACATAAGATGTTTTTCTACCTTGCGAGGTTCTTGACGAAACCCAAGTTGGGTAGAGATGTTGATGTGCAAGTTGTCAACGCGCTTAATGCTTGGAGGTATTCCAACTCAATCTGTCTGGAATTACATGATGAATGGCTTAGCCAATTCGCTATACAATGTGTATAGCTTAATGAGACCAGCTAAGGAACTTTGGGACTCACATGACAAGAAATACAAAATGGAGGATGTCGGCCAAAAGTTCATTGTTGGACGGTTCCTCAACTACAAGATTGTCAACTCCAAGAACGTGATAAGCCAAGTCCAAGAGCTTCAAGTCATCTTGCATGAGATTCATTCTGAAGGAATTACGTTGAGTGAAACTTTCCTAGTGGCTACCAGAATCAATGAGCAAAACTCTATATGGGAAATTCTGCCACTTCGGATGTAAAGGACAAGGCAAGATGGTCTTAAATTTAACTTTGGGGAATAAGTTGACTCTGAATAATGTACTTTACATGTCGGAGATTCACAAGAATTTGGTGTCCGGCTCATTGTTGAATATGCATGGCTTTCGCAATATTTTTTAGTCCGATAAGGTTATTTTGTCTAAGAATGGGATGTTTGTAGGAAAGGATTATGTTTGTGATGGTTTTGTTCAAACTAAATGCAATGGCTATTATGTAACGCCTCAGTTCGTTTAGTAAACTAAAGTGCTACAAACTTACCTGTCCATTTCTTTTATTTTTCCTTACTTGTGTTTCTTACTTTCTTATCTTTTCCAGACTTTCTTGCTTATCATTCTTTCTTGCTTACTTACTTAACTTCATCGGATTTACGTAGAAGAAGAGAAAGTTGTAACCTAAGCTATCCTGAACGAAAACACACACGAAAGAGACATAAACAAAGATAAATTAAGTTGGTTAATTAATTTATAGCTCATAATTAATATTTATTACATGTCTACTCATGCAACTGCAGGAGAATACTTATAGTGAAATTCTCATATCCACAATAGGACAAACAAGAATAAAAATCGTATGAAGCACTTAGTCATCGCTGCATTCCCTAGTCCCGATATCGCCATCCCATGAAAAGTGGTTTCAGGGAAAACGTAAGTTTTAGACTCAATGTATATAGCTGGCATTTAATAAAGAACTTTAACAATACACATGCCCGCCTAACGGTATTGTGCCTCCCCCCTTAAGTAGGATCAGAGTCTCGGCACGTTTGCCCTCTCAACATACGTACTTATTTCGTCACATGCTAAGCCTGCTCCAATTACCGCTCAGGAACCATCTGTGCCAAGTCCATCTTAGTGTGTTACCTATTAGCACTTAAACCATTATTATATTTCTCGTTCATTATTTACACCAAGTTTACTTTATTTACCGCATTTGAAAGTCAACTAAATATACCCTATTTCAATTATGATTCATTTATAGCGTCTTACTTAACACCTTTCCATTATTAGCTTATCATATCCTTTTTTGCTTGATCACAAGTTCTCATCATCATTAACATTTGATCATTCACTTGATCATTTCAACATTATAACATCATCATCAATATCATACTTGTTCATTTATCATTTCGTTATACTTATTCATTCATTTAGTCTATTAACATAAAATCATATTATTTTCTAACTTATTCATTCCTTACTAAGTCATACATCATCTATGAGTCATTACCTAATTCAATTATTCCTATGTTGTAACATTTCCAATTAATCACATAATAAGTTTGCATATTTTTCATATTTCACATAAATCATATATAATTTAATCATTCAACTTAAATCAACATCACATTTGCATACCATATAACTTTTTCATAATTAAATATATTACATCGTCATAATCATACAAGTTGTTTAACAACACATATCATCACATAATTCCACATATAATCATATAAGTTGTATAACTGTAATTCAAAACCCTAGTTCAACTCGAAACCCTAATTGTCAATAAATCAATTCTAATCTCATCTTTTTATCACTTATGTCATCTCAACCTCTAAGTCCATTTATCTACTAATCACTTATGATCTAAATTTCATTCCACTTATCTACTCATTTCCAATTATAACCTTATTATTCCAATTAATCAGTCATTTATTTTCTGATTACACTTATATCATCTAATTATCCACTTTAATTCTAGTCAACACTTAACTAATCAATTGGCATCGGGTTTGAGCCCGACTCGAACAGACGTGGCCTGATTCAGTCCATTGGGCCCGAAACACCAAGTTTCGACTTAATAGCTTTCGGTTTGGCCCAATTAGAGTCTAAAGTCCATTTAATTATTCTAAGCCCAATTTAGTAGATCAAAAGCCTAATAACATTATTTTAGGTCCAAATTATTTATTTGGCCCATTCCTATTAACCTATTGGGTCCAATTTCTTTTTATTCCTAGCCTAACTAAATGATCTAGGCCCAATTATTATTAGTTCTAAGTCCAAATATCCTATTTCAATTATTCTTGGCCCATTTTGTAGTCTAAGTCAAACTAACCCAAAATTCAATAATTTATTACCATTTCCAACTAATCTTATATCCAACTTATTAACCTAATCATTATACTAAAGATCATCAACAAACCACAAGATTACCACTAAGTACAATCCTTGCCAAAACATACATATAATTTAATCACACAGTTATCTCATTTTAATCATCAAATACCACAATCTCACAAATATATGCTTAATATAACAAAACATCAAAATAAGCCACCAACTTCATAAGATCATCATTTGTCACATAAACTATCACTTAAGTTACCACTTTGGCCTAAACTCAAGACAACCGAAACTTATCAAGTCAAACTCCATCAAATTTATATATAATTCTTTTCAAGATTAACACATATACATCTCTAAATTATCACCTAAGCATACTTGATCATATCAAATCTAACATGCAAACCTTCGAATAAAACATGCAATTAACATTAAGCACTTCTAGCATAATAATCACCCCAAACATGCAAGATTAACACTAATTATCACATGCATCACCACAAGATCAATCATCAACATCACATGTCCTATCTACATGCATGCATGATATGTTCTTTAGGTGTGTGAGTGCTTTGTGTATAATATAAAAATTAATACTCCTTCCAAGTCCCCTATCCAAACTATAAAACATCAAGATTCACTATAAAATCATACTAATTCTAACTAGACCAACACTAATCTTACGCATATACCTCTAAAGATGTTTAAACTTCAAGTTGGAGGTGAAGAAGTGGTGAAATCGAAGGTACCTTGTGGAATTCCTAGCTCCAACCGTGCTTGATCCTCAACACAGACAAAGGATGATGGTGAGATAGTAAATAGGTGAGGCTTCCAAAGTGAGAAGAAGAAGGAAAGGAGGAAGAAAATGGTGTTCTTCATTGAGTGAGAGAAAGAAATTGATAGAGAGAGAATGAGTTTGTGTTAGAGTGTTGTGAGAGAGGGTGCTTCGGCCTTCTTATTTGATCAAAGGGGGCAAAGATAGTGCCTTGTACTATTCATTCTCCTATGTGGCCAAAAAGGCCATGCCTGGTGAACGTGGTGTCTGAAGGGTGAGGGTAATCTCGCAATGAGGTGATGTTATGTAATGAGGTGGTGAGGTGAATAGTGCGTCCACCTAACATCTCTTGATAGCTAAGTTATGACATGGTTTGGGGGATGTTTATTTTTGTTTAGTGGGCTAGGGAGTGTGGGTGTTTTCATTGATTATTTAGGATAGTTTAGGGGGCTAAACAGGGTAGTTTAGATAGATTTAGGGTGGTTTAGGTCCACTAAAATGGTACATCAAAACCTCTATGTAATAGTTAGTTTCTAAAGTCATCAAAGTGTACACAAATCCTCAAGTGGTACAAGATATCATAACCTAAGTGTCTTCTAAAAGCACCTTATAATCCAAGTATAGCACATATGTTATACGTACTAAGTTACGAAGCCAAAAGATGTAAAAATTAAAGCCTAATATCCCAAGTGTTAATTCGAATAGTATGAGGATCCTAGTCAAGTCCAACATGTAAATGAAATTATCTAAGTGTACATGAAATTACATAAGAAAATGATAAGGCAAATGTATATTAATTCGAACCATAACATCAGCAATAAGTCAATAAGACATATAATTTGTTCAAGTAGTATATATGGTCTATGTGGGTTCTGTTGGGATTTTGGAAAAATATAGAATATAATAGAAAACCAATTATTCTGAGGCGTGTCGCAATGACACTGTCTTAAAGGATTTACTTGAGTAATCCTCCTGGATACAATAAAACTTCTAGGAATGATAGGAGCAGGAACAATTAAATCACCCAGCAATAGATGAATATAAAAGATAGCTAAACATATGTGTCCCCTTCTACCAAAACCAAATTATTTATATAAGATTGGAGACACACACATGAATTAAAGATAAGCATTAAAAAAATTATTATACTTAATGAAAATAATTAACGTGAAGGACTCATTAATTTGGTCAATATAATATTAGATCATATTAATAAGAATTGAATGCTATAATAATAATAATAATAATAATATATATATTTATAAATATTATAACATAAATATGTTTATTAATGCTATAATGAAATATATGAATAAAATAATTACTTTTGAAATAAATATTTTTCCAACAATCCCCACCTATTTCAAAAGAAAATATTTTAAGAAAATAATAAAATCTTATATTGCTGGGCTAAGTGTGTGGAATGCATCGAATCTAGTATCTTTTGGACTATGAACAAGACCTAGAAAAATAAGACATAAGTCACAGAGTCTTAGTGAAGTATAAACTTCTATGAACTAAAGTCCCTTTAGTGTAAGCTAAAATTCTTATCAATCACATCCCACACGTGATTCGTTGTTCAACACGGTGTTGTGCTTTATTGGCCATGCACATGTCTGGTAGTTCATGAGTGCTCTAGAGACTTAGTCAATATCTCATAGGAGCGGCCCCCCTCCACACTCATATAGGTGAGCCATCAAGTATATTCTGCAAATAATATACCACCCTTAAGGGATATGAAACTCATTAAAAGCTTTAGCATTTCCTCTCAATATTGCAGTCTAGCACCACTCACATCATAGGAAGGGACAAGATTATAAGGTGCGAGCAGGACTAACAAGTGACTTTTTATTACCCATATGAACCTGATTCATAGGATCTCCTATTATTTAAGTTGGGTTACCATCACTGTTAATCTCTAGTGGCTTTAGAGTTTAGTCTAATTCCCCTTGATATTTTAAAATTAACTCTCTACACGGATTTTAAAATTAAAATTAGTCAGACTCAATTCTGACTCCACATAATCCATGGATATAACTTGATCTCTCACAAATTATTTCACCACTTCATCTTTGAGTTGAATATTTCTATTTTCATCATTGCAAGTTTTGTTGTCAAGTGCCAACTAATTTTCACATCACAATATTATGTTGGTTCTAAATAATTTTACCCAACCAAATGTGGAAATACATCACCATATCATACTGTGTCTTTACCATGGTAGAAGACTCGTTGCAATCACAATATAATCAAAGGCATCTCTTTGCTATTTCACATTGAGCTTTGTACATCAAATGTTAGTATCAAATATAATTAAGTATTCACACAATGACACAAGCATATTTGTTACTACATAGAAGTGATATGTGATCAAACTTTGTGTTACTACTCATGTTCAACAAGAAATGATGTAATAAAAATCTAAGCAGTCTCCAAATTTTATACTCAAGGTAAGTATGTTTCATTTCTCAATACTTTAAATTTCATCCATTTCAAAATAATAAGCAATCCTCAGTTAATTCCCCGTGATATACGTAAAATTGACAAATATCAAATTAATGCATTTTCAAGTTGTGCAGAGACATTCATGAAACTAGATTACCCAACAATTTCATAATAAAGTAAAAAAAAAATTGTCATAGTGTAAAACTCATTTTTCCTTTTCCTATTTTTTCTAGAGAAATCATCAAGTAAGGTATATTTGTCTCCTTGAGCATCTTGAACAAACATCATTCTCTAAAATTTTCAATTAGTGAACATAATTATTCTTTGCAAAATAAAATATTAATGATAGGAGAGTTACAACAAGGCTATTAAGAAATAACAATAATGAGTTGTTAAAGAAGATTACAAATTTGGGAGTTATGGTAAACTTTTATTAACAATACAATATTAAAACAACAAAATATTTAATATTATTTTTTATATATACAGATGAAAAGATATTAATACCTAGACAATCACAACACAAGAAATATCTATACATACTGAATACATCCAGTAAGACCCATTAAAGAAATAATCATATATCTTTAAACCAAATCCCTCTTCTCAAAATCTGGCAATATAAGTACCTTGTACTATTAAATAAATTAAGTTAGTTTAGTAATCTCCACAATCTCTCACTAAATACAATGTAAACAATGACGAAAATTTTGATTTAAAAACTTATTGAACTTAAAAAAATATCAACAATCCGAAAAACCCAACGGCTCACATAAACATAAGAATAACCCTATTGCTGCTTGATTTGTTTTATATATCTGTCCAACCCAAGTATTATCATGTGCTATTATGCATAAGAAGTCTAGTTTTTTGTTTTCATCATTTTGCATGCATGTTCATACCTTTAAACAAACTCAAACTCACACTAGCCTAGTACCAATATTCATAATAAAATAAAATGCTTTAGAATAATGCAAATACAATTTAAAGTGCACACCAACATCAATAGATAAACTTATGGTTATGGCGATTTTTTTAAACCATAATTATAATCATACTTCATTTACGGGTTGACATAAGATATTCTATTATGAAGATGAGGCCAAGAAACATACCTGATAGGAGAATATATTTGAAACAACAGAATTCACCTCTTGTCTAAGTTGATTTTTGATAGCAACAACCATGCTTCTTCCGACTCGTTTTGCCATACACAGTAAGAAACTATCACGGTTCCTGAAGATACTTGTACCTTTGGATTCTATACTCTAAATCCTTTAGATTGTCGGGATTTTGGAAAAATATATAATATAATAGAAAACTAATTATTCTGAGGCGTGTTGCAATGACACTGTCTTAAAGGATTTACTTGAGTAATCTCTCAGGATACAACAGAACTTCTAGCAATGCTAGGAGCAGGGACAACAAAATCACCCAGCAATAGATGAATATGAAAGATAGCTTAACATATGTGTCCCCTTCTACCAAAACAAAATTATTTATATAAGATTGGAGAGACACACATGAATTAATGATAAGCATTAAGAAAAAAAAATATTATACTTAATGAAAATAATTAAGGTGAAGGACTCAGTAATTTGGTCAATATAATATTAAATCATATTAATAAGAATTGAATGCTATAATAATAATAATAATAATAATAATAATAATAATAATAATAATAATAATAATAATAATATATATTTATGAACATTATAACATAAATATGTTAATAAATGCTATAATGAAATATATAAATAAAATAATTTCTTTGAAATAAATATTTTCCAACAGGTTCAGACCCTTGTTCACTATTTCTAACAATTTACACTAAATCATAATGCAAGTACAATAATAATAAATCAATTGAACATTGTTGGCACAATATTGCATAGTTCAAAACAAATATATACAAGCACTTGATATTTGATTTTCATATTAGGTACAAGCATGTAGGTACAACACTTATATCAACATAATTCCAACGCACGTGCTATGAAATAACCAACATTTTCATCTAACCAGATAAGCATAAATTTTGAACATAATAAGTATATATAACATGTAATTTCATCATTATATTATTATAATGTATAAGTCCTTAGTTATTTCATTCGTTATTCGTTCGATACCTACCCTTATTTGTTGATTCATTATTATCTTTTATTCTTCTTCTAACCTTTATCGTATCCACACTGTTGACTGATAGTACGTACGTTCTTGCGCACTTAGCAACCGGTCACTAATACCGGTTTAAGATATGAAATGACACTTCAAATTATATTGAACTAAGATATATGTGTGCAATGAGAGTTAATACGTAACATAAACATGTCGTGCATGCTAAAGAGGGGAGGCTGCCGAAGTGAGAAGAAGAAGAAAAGGAGGAAAAAATGGTATTCATCCTTTAGTGAGAGAAAGAGAGTGAACGAGAGAGAGATAGAGCTTAGAGAGAGAATGAGTTTGTGCGAGAGTGTTGTGAGAGAGGGTGCTCGATCTACTTATTTGATCAAAGGGGGCAAGTATAATGCCTTGCACTATTCATTCTCCTATGTGGCAAAAAGCATGGTGAATGAGGTGGTTGAAGGGTGAGGGTAATGTCACAATGAGGTGGAGATGTTATGTAATAAGGTGGTGAGGTGAATAGTGCCTCCACTTAGCTTCTCTTAATACTAAGTGATGACATGGTTTTAGGGATGTTTGTTTTGGTTGAGTAGGCTAGGGATGACTGTGTTTTTATTGATCATTTAGGCTAGTTTAAGGGGTAAAACATGGGTAGTTTAGATAGATTTTACGGTAATTTAGGTCCACTAAAAGGGTACACCAAAATCCCTATATGATAATTGGTTTCTAAAGTCATCAAAGTGTACACTAATCCTTAATTGGTACAAGATATCATAATCTAAGTGTCTTCTATAAGCACCTTATAGTCCAAGAATAGCGCCTATATTATACGTACTAAGTTAAGAAGGCAAAAGATGTACAAATTCAAGCCTAATATCCCAAGTGTTAATTCGAATAGTATGAGGATCCTAAGTTAGTCCAATATGTAAATGAAATATATGATCTAAGCGTACATGAAATGACATAATAAATTGATGTGGTAAAATGTATATTAATTCGGACAATAAGTCATATAATTTGTTCAAGTTGCATATATGGTCTATGTGGGTTTCAAACCCTTTTTCACTATTTCTAACAATTTACACTAAATCATAATGCGAGCACAATAATAATAAAGCAATTGAACATTATTGGCACATTATTGCACAGTTCGAAACAAATATATTCAAGCACATGATTTGTCATTTTCATATTAGGTACAAGCATGAAGGTACAACACTTATATCAACACAATTCCAAGGCACATGCTGTGAAACAACCAACATTTTCCTATAATCAGATAAGCATAAAATTCGAACATAATGAGTATATATAATTCATCATTTTATTATTAAATCGTATAACTCCTTAGCCATTTTATTCGTTCGATACCTAACCGTATTTGCTTATCCATTATTATCTGTTATTATTTTTTTAACCTTTATTGTATCCACATTGGTGACTGTTTGTACGTACGTTCCTATGCATTTAGCAAACAGTCACTGATACCGGCTTAAGATATGAAATGACATTTAGAATTATATTAAAATAAGCTACGTGGCGTGCTATGTCAGTTAATACTTAACATAAACGTGTGATGCATGCTAAAACGATTTTCGGGGTGTTACCTACTAAGCTCAAAATGAATGAAAATGTAAACTGTTCCATTTATATGCTAGAGTCTTCCACTGGGTGACATGGTAGACTAGGACATGTCAATTTTGATAGCATGCGCACTGGTTGACTTGGTAGACTATTGAAAGAAATAGCGAACCACTTAGCATAATACATACCGATGTGTGTGATCTAATTATCGTGGAAATTTGTGGTGGAAATAAATATTTTTATTACTTTTGTAGATGAATACACCAAATATTGTTATATGTAGCTTCTAAAATGTAAAGAAAAAGCCATAGAGAAGTTTATTCTCTACGAAACCGAAGTTGAGAACCAACTAAATAATAAGATTAAGGTTCTACGAAGTGATAGGGGATGATAGTATGAATTTTTGTTTGCTGATTTTTATTTTCAAGGTGGAATCAAGCATGAAACCATTGCACCAAATTAACCTCAATAATGGCATTGCCGAACGTAAGAATCGGACTTTGTAAGAAATGACGAATGCAATGTTGTTGAGCTCTGGATTACCCCAGAACATGTGGAGGGAAGCTGTGATGCCAACAAGCTACCTTTTAAATAAGGTCCCTTGAAAAAGGTTTGATAAAAGTCCATATGTGTTATGGCACGAAAGGCCATCATCCTAAAAATACTTGAAAATGTAGGGGTGTCTTGCTAAAGTAGCAACACCTTTACTTAAGAAGGTATAAATTGGACCAAAAACTATTGATTTTGTATTCATTGGATATGCACATTTTAGTAGTGCTTATTGGTTTCTTGTGCCTGAATCTAAGATTAGTGACATACACAACAACATGATAATGGAGTCTCGAAATGCATCGTTCTTTGAACAGTGGAAGTAGCCACGACCAGTAAGATTGTGGAAACAGTGGAGAAAGAGAAATACGACGAGATTGAGGTTGAGCAATGCGACGAGGCAAAAGGGTAATGTTTGTTCCAAGTGGTAGAGGTTTAGAGGGGGTTGTGAATAAACATCTAACTTAGATTTTTTTTTCTTATTGAAATACTTTGAGCCGGAATATACTGGTTACTGTAAGAAATTGGTTCTTATAGCAAAGCTGATACAGTAAGCAACCTGAAGGCAGTAAGCATGAGGCAGACTAAACTTAAGCTGCCTACAATAAGCAATGCTCAGGTAGAGTTTTGTGCGGCGGAATATGCAAATCTATTTTCTTACAAAGCAATGCACTGAATATATAGTACATAAAAAAATGTAAAAGCAATAAGAGAATAGACACAAAGTTTATAGTGGTTTGAACATGGGGGTTAATCCTTCTACCTCCACTCTTCCCTTTCACACATGAAAAATTCATTAAGTTGTTCACACAGTACAAACTTCACTACACCGAAGTCCAAGTCCAACTTAGCTCCTTACAATAGGTTTTATCTATTCTCGGAAGGTCACTCTTCTACTATACACATGTTCCTCACAAGACCTAGTCTACTTTGAATCCCGGATTCAATGAAGACTCCTCATTCAAAAACTGCTCGTGAACATAACTTGATGAGAAGGATCGGGACAAAGACATAGCTTTAGAGCTAGCTTGACTTGAGAAATTCCTACAGCTTGAAGCTTCACATGTTGATTGATTGTTGCATGCTTGATATTTTATCTTGTTTACTAAACACAACCACTTGTAAGATGTCAGAGTGATGTATCCTTTGGAAGCTTTGAATTTGAAGCTCGAGTGAATTAATGCTTAGTAATTTTAGTTGTTCAATAATTCGCTTGGTAGCCTTTGCTCATCCTCATCTCTTTCTATTTATATTTGTTGGGTTTCTTCATGTTGAAGAGTGAGAAAAGAATCTCGTTGACATTTAATGCTCCTTATACAACTTTAGAGTTGTTTGTCCATTTTACATAAAGTAGGCCATAGTGGTTTCAACTTGTTAGTGTTTGTAGTGTTCCTTTTGTTTTTCACTAGGCGTGTCCCCGAGTGATTAGATAGTTAGTATAGATTTGAATCTTGTCTCCATTGGCTATATTTTTTATCTTTGTAACTCTGACTTTGACTTGACTTTCTCACTGCTTGCATAGTTGCTGCCTGATTGTAGGTTGGATCCTCCTTGATGCAAGCATTGTTGTATGCTTCGAAAGCATAAGCTAACCTTACTGTGTGCTCACTCTAGTCTTTGTTGCCCACTGCTTACTTGGACTCCTTGTTTCATGTAACCTTGATGACTTTGATGTATGTTTGTTGTGACTTTTGCCTACGTAGAACTGTTATTATGTATTAAAAAAGATTACAGAAATTATGGAGACACTAGTTCCTACTTATACATTGTGGCTTTGTCATCATCAAAATTATGCATTATTTCCTAATATGCAATGATCGAAAAAACGTTTGGTCCATATTTACTTACCTATATGCTTGAAAGTGAACCTCAAAGTTTCTCGGAAGTCATAACTTCGTCAAAAGGACCTCTTTCGAAATAGACAATCCAAAATCAGATTGACTCCATTCTGAAAAATGATACTTGAGAGCTAGTGGATCTTCCTCCAGAAAGTAAACCACTAGGATATAAATTAATTTTCAAAAGGAAAATGAAAGCAGATGGGTCAATCGATAAGTACAAGGAAAGATTTGTGATCAAAGGTTACAAGCAAAGACAAGGCCTTGACTACTTTAAGATTTATTCTCCTTTGAACACAATAACTTTCATAAGAATGGCTTTGGCATTATAGCCTTGAGAAATATTGAAGTGCATCAAATGGATGTCAAGACTATTTTCGTCAATGGAGATTTGGAGGAAGAATTTTATATGAACAACTTGAGGGTTTCTCTGCTCCCGGACAAGAGAATAAAGTTGGTCAACTGATGAAGTCATTATATGGCTTGAAACAAGCACCAAAACAATGGCATAAAGAGTTCGATAATGCCAAGAGTTGTGGGTTTAGGATCAATGAGTGTGATAATTGTGTCTACATGAAAAGCACAAAAAATGGGCATGTTATCCTATGTATTTACGTAGATGACATGCTAATCATTGGTAGCAATGCCAAGATGATCAAATTCACAAAAGATATGCTGAATTCAAGGTTTGACATGATATATATGGGTATAGCCAATGTGATTCTTGGAATCAAAATCCATAGACCACTTGAAGGGACTTATCTTCAATCAATCTTATTACATCGATAAAATCATTGAGAAGTTCAACAAGGATGGCATTTTCTACACCAGAACCCGAATAGATACGAGTCAACATCTATTGAAAATAGAGGAGAAAATGTTTCTCAAGTCGAGTACTCAAGAATAATTGAGAGTCTAATGTAGTTAGGGAGTTGTACAAGACCAAACATAGCATTCGTCATGAGCATGTTGAGTAGATACATGAGTAATCCAGGAGATGATCACCGGAAAGAAATTGTGATAGTTCTCAGATACTTGATATAGACTCATCATTTTGGTCTGCACTACACTAGGTATCCAACTATAGTTGAAGGCTATAGTGATGCAAACTGGACATCAGATATGAAGGACTCAAAGTCTACAAGTGGATATATGTTCACTTTAGGTAGTGCAACAATATCATGGAAATCTTCTACGCAAATGGTAATTAGAAGGTCCACAATGGAGTCGGAGTTTATTGCTCAAGATAAATGTGGGGAAGATGACGAATGGCTTCGACAATTCTTAGAAGATATTCCAATATGGCCTAAGCCTGTACCCACAATCTATATACATTGTGATAGTCAATCAGCTTTGGGAAAGCACAGAGCAACATGTATAATGGTAAGTGTAGGCACATACGTCGTAGACATAATACCATTTGACAACTACTCATAACAAGTGTAATCTCTATTGATTATGTAAAGTCTAAAGATAATATAGCAGATCCATCAACTAGATGATTAAAGAGAGAGTTGGTTACAAAATCATCAGGGAGAATAGGACTAAAAGCCTTTGAAAGAAAGAGTTGAGGCAATGGTCTCCCAACCTAGTTGACTGGAGATCCCAAGATCTAGATTCAATGGGAGAACCTAATTATTAAACTCAGAGATCACTGTGGGGGGTCAATACCAAGCTCATTCCTAGGATAAAACGATGATGCTCGTGCATTTAAGGTTAACCGTGAGCCTTTAGTGATTCTTACACGTCGGTTTGAGCGGAGTAATGCGAGTTACTCTAAGTTAAGAATCACCTATGTAAGAGAGAAGTGAGGCCGCTTCAAAGAAAATTATAAAAGGCTCAATTCCTAGAAACTCTTGCAGAACCATGAAGACGTTCATGGTCGAAACGAACATAACCATGAGAATTGGAATGTGTGATGGAGAATCATGTGTGAAGCACATGATCATTTATGCAAATGACAAATTAGTTTAATGACATCGTCTGTATTGTTAGCTAGTAAAGTAAATGTGTTTCACAAGGGAAGGTTCAAAGGGTTACACCTACCTATCTTATCCAAGATTCAACTTTGGTTTTTATCATCGAGCAATTTAAGTCTGTATCAATTTTCAATCGGGGGATTGTTGGAAAACGACCCTTTTGGGCAGCCCGATTTGGGCCAAATTTAAAGTGGGACCCGTTAATAACATGTGAAATTTTAAAGTGAAAGTTCATACTTTCCTCTAGAAGAGGTTCAAGGCGATATATCATTTGCCCAAAATGGCTAATGAGTGAAAGAGAAATTAAAGCTTAAAGTAGGAGCACATGAAGTTGTTTGGGACTTTGCCCGATACTAAAAAACTGTATAAAAATGACTTATACATAGAGGCCCCTTCTCGCGCACCTAGGCGCAGGGAAGGGTGCAAACCAAGGGCCGATTCGAGCCTCGAACCAAGGGACTTTTATGTGAGTGCGACCTGCGTACACGAATGTCGGTCTGATCCGAGGGACGACCCCGCAAGTCAATTTTTGCTATTTTATTTTTTTCAAACTGGATGGCTTTTCAAATTCTTTTCCCTTGAGTTTTTCATATTTTAGTGGCTTAAGTAGTCATTATTTTTGTAACTTCTTGAGTTAGTGCCTTTAACTCCAGAAGTAGTGGGTCTTTAGGTGGGCATCTTACAGCTCTTTGAGCTTGTAAATAGTGGCTTATCCAGCTTGTTTTAAACACTGCGAATTTGATACGACATATGTTCCAGCATCCTACTACTTCTTTCCTCTTCTATTTTATCCAGTTCGTTCTTTTTGGTCCTCCAGCTTTGTGATACAAATCAGGCATTACGTCAGTTCGGCAGTCAGTAGAAGCTCAGTGCTAGTTTCTACTTTGTTTAACCATTGTATCCTTGGAAACAAACATCCACATTCCTTGTAGCACCGAGTCAAGAGGCCGAATATATTTTAAGGATATTGTGCCTAGCACGGGCTTCGGTTTTTAATATATTGCTCATAATCTAGCTCAATATGCGAAAGTTAATGTTTTAGATAATGTGTTGTGTGGACTTTGTCTCCACCCTTATATGTCACTCAGTGTTGGTTGATTCCAGTGTCTATTAATAAATTTTCATTCTAAAATAATACTAAATAATAGTTGAATACAATTTCTGAGTTTTTTTCTTTTTTAGTTCAAATCCTGCTTGGTCTGGGGTCGATGGGATTTGATCCCAGGTCAATCTCCAGGTTACATAATGCTCTGTGATAGGGATAACCCGATCACTTCGGGTCGGGTTAATACCTAAGCCCACTGACCGGCCCAGCACGCGTAGGCCCAGCAGGCCCAGGAACACGCGTCGGCCCAACAGATGGTTTGTTCCGCGAATCATGGCTCATGATCCGCTCCCAACTGCCATGCAGCGGGAAATAGGCGTGAGAATAGGGAGTTAGTTAGGGTTCAGTTAGGGTTTAGGAAAGTTGAGTATAAGTATGAGAAAAGAACTCTGAATTAGGGTTCGCACTTTGTATTCTGAATTACTGTTAGTAAACTCAAAGTTCTAGTGAAGGAAACATCTCGGCAAGAGTGATTTTCTGCCCGTGGACGTAGATCTCCGGATCGAACCACGTATATCTTGTGTGTTTTTATATTTCTTGCACTGGTTTAGGCTGAATCGATTGGATACCGGATTGCGCTTTATCAATTGGCGCCGTCTGTGGGAACGTAAAGCAATTTTTGACGTTCACAGTGTATTCAAGAATCATGGTGACGACTCGTTTGAATCAATCTCGCCACGGTGATCAATCCAACCAGGATCCACCCGTGGATCAAGTTTTGCCGCCGAGGCAATTGTCGGCAAGGAGCACATCTCATCATCAGGGTAATCAAGACCCGGTTGCGAATCCAGACAATCAGAATTTACCTCCACCCCCTCAAAACATGCAAAACCTTAATCCCGCTGCTGCCCAACCACCGGTTAACATTCAAATCACCCCAGAATTGCTCCAGGCTTTCTTACAAGAGCATGCACATGTTCTTCAAGATTGGGCAGCTAATCGCTTACATCCCGCGGGGCCTGCCGGACATGATGCTAATCCCGCGGTGCCTCCACCTCGTCAGCACTCGCATGATCAACAAGACCCGGGGCATCGCGGGCGTCACGATCGGCGACGGGAACGACCTGGTTCCTCCGAGGACCATGGGAGTTCTAACGAATCACGACCGCGCAACGGTGAACCTACTGATATGGATCGCCGCCGTCCACTCAACGCGGCTAAGAGAGTTCGCTATGCCAATCCTCATGCTCTAGATCTTCAATAGTATGAGCGAGTTCAACGCAATGTTGAACTGGACAGAATTCTGGGCCTTGATGCCAATGGAGATATCATCACACCGTTCTCCCAAGAAATCATGGCCACCTCCCTTCCCGAAGGGTTTAAACGGCCGGCCATACCACCTTACGATGGCACCGGAGATCCGGCCAATTTTCTTGGAGCTTTCCGGCACAACATGCTTAGCCGCGATAACACTACATCCCTCCATTACTGTAAAATTTTCCCTGAGTACTTACAGGATGAGGCTCGGGTCTGGTTTGATTCTCTATCGCGCAACAGCGTATCCTCTTTCAGAGAACTTGTCGAACACTTTTGGGCACGGTTCGAAGCACGGGCGAAGCCCATGGCCACTTTGGCCGACCTCATGAATATGGAACAGCGGGACGGTGAAACTGTTACCCAATTTCTTGACCGCTTTACAGCGGAAAGCCTCAAGGTGGGAAGTTGCCCCGAAGACGTAGTTATCAACGCGTTCATGAATGGACTCCGTCCTGGAACACTTTACACCGAGTTGGTTCGAAACACACCGGTCACAACCCGAGCACTGTTCAAAACGGTGTGCAAATTTGCTAAGGCCGAGGAGCAGACTCGCCGGAAACGTGAGAAGCATGCTAGTAAGCGGCAGTCCGACAAGGCACAAAATGGGCCTAGTACGCGACCTAGTGCCTTTTCCCGTCTGAACCCGGGGCGTTCAGAATCCCGAGGCGATATTCCACAATTGACTTCGTTGACAAAGTCACGAGCCGAAATCCTTTCTATTCACAAGAACGATCTACGACCTTGTCCGCGGATGACTGCTCCGCCTGAGAAGAGGAACCGTGGAAAGTGGTGTGCGTACCACCGAGATCATGGGCACGAGACAGAGGAGTGCCGAGAACTCAGCAAGGAAATCGAGGAGTGCCTGAGGAAAGGTTTCTTGCGTCAATACATTGCGCGGACCGATGACAAGCCTCGGACAGGTCAGAATGGGGGGTCGTCCCATAATCGTGGAGGTTATCATGACCGCGGTACACAACAAAATCGACCGCCGTGGCATAATAATCGGCCGGGGCCTAGTAATTACGCACGGCAAGATTCTGGCAATCGCCAACAACCACGTCTTCCGCCACCACCTCCTCCTCCGGGAGGACCCGGAGACAACGCACCCCCTCACGTGATAAACGTGATATATGGGGCCCTCCCTACCGGGGCTTCGCGACATGCCTTGAAGGCAGAGGCTCGACGTCATCCTCCCGAGGAGCCACGTCATAAACGCCTCCATCAATCCGAGACCGTCAGCTTCACGGATAGAGACCCGGTTCCGGAGATAACACCTCATACTGACGCTATTGTCATCGACATGACTGTAGCCAACATAACAATAAGGCGGGTCTTCGTGGATAATGGGGCCGCGGTGAGTGTTATATTTGCCGACTGTTTCCAAAGGATGGGGATTCCTCGGGAACAACTTCGGCCGGCCCCCGGGCCACTGCAGACTTTCACTCAGGGTGAAGTCCAGCCGGAGGGTATCATCACTCTTCCGGCGTCTTTGGGGACTTATCCGGCAATAAAAACCATTTTCGTGGATTTTTATGTGGTGAATTCCCGATCACCGTACAACATGATCTTGGGCCGGGACTGGCTTACCCCCGCCAAAGCCATATGCTGCACGTATCACCTCGCACTAAAATTCCCCACTTCGCATGGCGAAGTGGCTATCCGCGGGAGTCAGCGGGTTTCAAAGGAGTGTATGTACGTGGCACTCAAAAAGACTGCTAAAGTTCTTCCCAAACAGCAGCTTCAGGTAGCATCATCGGTTCTGGAACCTCGGGAATGTACCTCGTTGGGGGATGCCACCGCTCAAGTACCGCTTGATCCGTCCAAGCCGGAACAGACTGTAACCGTCGGAGCCGTGGATGTGCCATGGTTACATCAGGCTATAATTCAGACCTTGCGAGAATATTCCGATGTCTTCGCATGGTCTCCTCTAGATATGCCCGGGGTCTCTCCCGACATAATAACGCACAAGCTGAACATCGATCCCAGCATAAAGCCAATCCAGCAAAAGCAGAGGAAGTTCGCCCCGGAGCGAAATGACGCAATTCGAATTGAGGTGCAACAACTCTTGGATGCGGACATCCTGTTCGAAGTATATTACCCCTCCTGGCTATCGAATCCAGTAATGGTGATTAAGTCCAGTGGGGCATGGCGGATGTGCGTCGACTTCTCCGACCTCAACAAACATTGTCCGAAGGACTGTTATCCCCTACCTTCCATAGATCAAAAGGCCGAGGCCATTACTGGGTATGAGGCACTTTGTTTCTTAGATCTGTATAAGGGATACCACCAGATCTTTATGGATCCGCAAGACGCCATTAAGACGGCATTCATCACTGCTTTCGGGTGCTATGCTTTTAAGAAAATGCCCTTCGGGCTCAAGAACGCCGGAGCCACATACCAGCGTCTCATGGACCGGGTTTTCCACGGCCAGATTGGCCGCAACGTCGAGGTTTACGTTGATGACCTTGTTATAAAGAGTATCTCCCATTCTTCATGTGTGCAAGACATTGCCGAAACGTTGCGCACCCTGCGAAGCTACAATTTGCGCCTTAATCCAGCAAAATGCACTTTCGGCGTCGGCTCCGGCAAGTTTCTGGGTTATATGGTTTTACAACACGGTTTGCAGGCCAACCCGGCCAAACTTTGGGATGTGCTAGAACTGCAGCCACCCAAGACATTCAGGGACGTTCAACGCCTCACGGGTGGTTTGGTGGCCTTAAATAGATTCTTATCTAAAGCGGCGGAGCGCCAGCTCCCATTCTTCAAAATCTTGAGACATGCGAAGTCCTTTGAGTGGACTCCGGAGTGCACCGAGGCCTTCGAGGCATTGAAACGTCACATACAGCAGCTGCCTACTTTGTCAGTTCCTCTCCCCGGAGAGCCGCTTTACTTATATTTGGCTTCCGCCGAGGAAGCTATTAGCGCTGCACTTGTGCGCGAAGTCAATGGGGTTCAACATCCCGTGTATTTCGCAAGTCGTGTTCTCCACGGGGCGGAGACACGGTACTCCGTGTTAGAAAAAACCGCTTTGGCAATTGTTATGGCAGCTCGGCGTCTACGGCCATATTTCCAAGGACGTGAAATACGGGTTCTGACCAATCATCCTATCCGCCAGATTCTTGTCAAACCCGAGGTGTCTGGGCGCCTTGCAAAGTGGGCCATCGAGTTAGGCGAATATGATATCCAATACCTTCCTCGCCGAGCAATCAAAGGTCAAGCACTCGCCGACTTTCTGGCTGAAACCCCGGGAGACAATCATGAGTCTCCGACAGACAGTGATACACATCACCCCGCTACCCTCGTATCCTCACCTCGGAAATGGCGACTATATGTGGATGGAGCGTCCACGACTCGAGGAAGTGGTGCCGGGGTGCTTCTCATCGACCCCGAGGAGGTTGAAGTTAAATACGTCATCCGATTCAAGTTTAAGGTGACTAATAATGAAGCGGAGTACGAGGCAGTTCTCGCCGGGCTCCGGCTCGCTCAATCCTTAGGCGTTCGTCATCTCGAACTCTTCACGGACTCCGAGGTCGTGTCCAAGCAAATCAAGGGGACTTATGTCGCCAAGGATGAAACAATGATCAGGTATCGTGCTCTAACACTCAAGCTCATGTCAACTCTTGATACCGTTGTTATCCAGAAAATACCGCGTGCTCAGAATGCAAGAGCAGACGCGCTCAGCAAGTTGGCCTCCGCGGTCCGAAATAATATATCTCCGGATATCATGGTCGAAGACTTATCACATCCAGCAATTCATGAGGCCACAGTTTCGGTACTGACCGATAGTGATCCGAATTGGATGACTCCTATCATTCAATATCTCCGAGATGGAATCCTACCTACTGATAAGCTGCGAGCTCGGCAAGTGGTCCTCAAAGCCCCCAAATACTCCTTTCATGATGGAGTTTTGTACCGGCGGTCATACCTACAACCGAGTCTCCGGTGTCTCGCTCCTGCCGAAGCTACCCAAGTTCTACGGGAGATTCACGAAGGGGCCTGTGCCAGCCATATCGGCTCCCGGACATTGGCCAAGAAAGTTCTTCGCTGGGGATATTATTGGCCAACTTTATTCAACGATGCTCACAACTTAGTGACCAAATGCAGCAAGTGCCAGCTGCACTCCCGTGTGAAGCATCTGCCGCAGACCGAGCTCACTGGCATCCAGAGTGCGTGGCCGTTTATTCAGTGGGGTATCGACATTGTTGGCCCATTCCCTGTTGCTCCGGGAGGATTGAAGTTCCTGGTCGTTGCCGTAGACTACTTCACTAAGTGGGTCGAAGCCGAACCACTTACGGCCATTACTGGTCAGAATATCTTGAAGTTTGTGTGGCGCAATATTGTTTGTCGCTTCGGCATCCCGAGTACTATTATCTCGGACAATGGTAAACAATTTGCCAATGATCCCTTTCGGTCATGGTGCAAAGAGCTTCACATCAAACAAATTTTCACCTCGGTTGCTCATCCTCAAGCCAACGGTCAAGTTGAAGTCACCAATCGAACATTGCTCATGGGAATAAAGAAGCGCCTGGATAATGCCAAAGGTCTCTGGGCTGAAAACCTTCCACAAGTCCTATGGGCTTATCGCACAACGCCGCATACTTCTACCGGGGAGACTCCTTACAGCCTTACTTATGGTTCCGAAGCCGTTATCCCTGCTGAAATCAGTGTACCAAGCCCCCGCCTCCTCACATTGGTTCCAGAGGATAATGACGAGGCTCTCCGGGCAAATTTGGATGAGCTTGAAAATCGT
The DNA here is from genome assembly GCA_958295605.1 of Ajuga chamaepitys. NCBI lineage: Eukaryota > Viridiplantae > Streptophyta > Magnoliopsida > Lamiales > Lamiaceae > Ajuga > Ajuga chamaepitys. The sequence goes on along the minus strand of OY282500.1, from coordinate 49,222,813 downwards.
CGTGACCAATCACTCATTCAACAGGCCAGGTGCAAACAACGAGCAGCCCACTATCATAACCTCCGGGTCCGAGGCACTCAATTCAATGTCGGGGATCTAGTTCTTCGGCTCAACTCAGCCAGCAAAGCTGCCCCCGAAGGAAAATTACACGCTTCTTGGGAGGGTCCCTACTGAGTTGTTGCTGCGCACGATTCCGGATCCTATCAGCTAGAGCATCTCAATGGAACCCCGATTCCCCGAAGCTGGCACGTAACCAACTTGAGGCGCTTCTACCTGTGAAGGCCAAATCACAAGTACCATCTGCTCTTTCTGCTCATTGTATGTTTCTTTTATGATTATCATCTACCTTTGTATAGTTCAGTTTGCTCCGGCACTTATCATCGAATAAAAATTCTTTGTTTATGCATCTTGCTGTGTTTCCTTTTACGTTAAGGGGACGCCCTAACGCAATCGTGTTATCATTATTAGTCTCCGGACAATTAAACCTCTCTCTCTCAGTCCGTCCAAGGAGATTTGCGTTTTAGTCCCCGGACTCGTATCACTTTCTCGCCTGTTTAACCGGAGAAGTGTTTACTCCCGCCTGATCCGTCCGGGGAGATGTTACTCCCGCCTGATCCGTTCGGGGAGATTGGATTTATCCATACTGTGTTCCCGAACACCCAACTAAAATAGTTAATAATTTTTCGTAGTGTGTTCCCGAACACCGCAACAGTTTTATTATCTTCTGAATAATACAACATCAAGCAGTTTTTTACATAAGACTTAAAAAAAAAAAAACAAACAAAACAACAAAGAGAACAACCATTATCTACGGCCCCCGAGCCAATATTCAGCGCCCCGGCGTTGCGGCCTGCTCCTCGATCTGCGTTGTGTCCTCCGGGATCTTGTAGATCCTCGACCTCGGGCTCTGGCTCTTTCTCCACTGCGAGCTTCCCGACGCCGAGGACTTGCTCTGGGCGTTTGCCTGGGGACTTCGTCTCTAGTCCGAGCTCGGCTACTTGGTTGTGGAGCGGACCTCGGGGTTTGTGCCCACTGCACAGGGTCCCACTCCTCCGGAGCCATCACTTCAATTTCCCTGGCCAGCTCCTCGACTACTTCTTCGGCAACCACAGCGGGCTCTTCCTCGATCGTAATCACAGGTGCTGGCTCTCGGATCACAATGCCTTTGCTCTTTCCCGAGGGCTTCTTTTTCCCCTTCCGAGGAGCTTTTGAAGTGTGCTGGCTCCGGCTTGTACTGGCAATAAATTCCTCGGCAGAGGGTCTCCACCTGCCTCGGCCCTTTAGCCCTTCATACATGCTCAGAAGCAACTCTAGCACTTCTCGCTTTCTTACGAGCTCCGAGGCCTCCGCGGGGTTATTTTCCGTAAGCGCTGAGATTTTGCTCTGGATCTCTACGACCCGCTCCTCCACTTCCTCAAAGGTCAGAAGACCGAACTCCGACAGTATCCGATCATACTCCCTCTGATGAACAAGGACACGGCTCATCTCGGCAGCGGTAGACCGGTATTTCATCTCGAAATCTTTGGCTTTCTCTTCGGCTTCAACCACTTTCCTCTCCGCCGAGGCAACCTGCTTTTCTAGCTTTGGCACTACGTGCATTTGCAGGTGGTTCTTTTCTTCGCGGAACCACTCAAGTGATCGCATGAGTTTCTTTATTGTTTCGTGTAGTTCCGCGGTATTCTAAACAGAAAGAAGAGTCAACCAGATCGATCAATTTATAGTACGTCAAGAGTTGGAGTTCAGTTCGAAAACAAACACAAATTGATCATGCAAGCAAAGGAAAGACAGAGAATCTGAGAAACACAAAATTATATTCAACAAGTAGAAGTACAATGTTCCAGACTCAGTACATTGATTTGCATACATTCCTAACATATACAACTTTAAATTTGCGGGGATCGACTGACCTCCCGCTCAGTTGCCTCAGTCTCTTCGGGCAACACTTCTCGCCGGCCCTCTGACACTTCGGCTGCTCCCTCCTCATTTGCTGCAGCAGCTTCGTCCGCAGCTGTGGCTTCGACCTCCATCCGTGGAGGGGGTTCTCTGCTCCGGGGTGCGGTGACCAGCTCACCTCGGCGGAATGCCATGAATTCTTGATCCTGGTCCACCTCGCAGTTGGCGACCTCCGCGGCTGTCAGCAGCTGTTTCTTCTCCCCGAGAGCCTTCACCAGGGGCCACTCCGGCAAATTCGCTAGAGCCGCATAGTAGGCCTTCTCCACCCCAGCCACTGCCTCAAAGTCATACCCGAATTCTGGACGATATACGTCCACAATCGGGTAGACCTCCTTCACTTGCTCCAGCAGCGCGGATCGAGTGGCCTGGTCCCCTATAGCAACGAACTCCGTCTGGAAGTCGAGGAACGTGCTGGTTTGGAATAACTTATCGGCGAATGCCTTCAGCATCGCTCCTTGCCCCTCGACCACGGCAGCTTCCCGAGCCTCCATCTCCGCCCGCAGCCGTAGTACCTCACCTCGGAGGACATTGCTCTCCGCCTCCACCCCGCGCAGACGCGCCGCTTCATTTTCGACCAGGGCAGCCCTCTTTCGCGCCTCAGTTAGGTCGTGGGTCAACCGGTCGTTGCGCGCTCGGAGCTCCCTAGCCACTTCGGCCAGCTCCTCCTTCCCTTCCTTCTCGCTCTTGCGGCCGAGGTCTAGGATACCTCGCGCCAAGCGCAGAAGTTCTTCGGCATCGGGCCCCTCCAACCCCAGCAGACTTGAGGGCCCCTGTTCCCTCACCTGCCACCAATAACCACAGACCATTGTCAGCACAGATAACATTCGAAGCATTTGCGGTAACTAACAGTATATCAGAAATGTACCTCCACACTCTCCTCCGGGCGGAGTCTTTTAGCTGCTGATGGAGGAGTCCCGGATGATGGCTCCGGCCTCTTCTTAGATCCGGGAGCAGGCCTCGCCACTCCCACCTGCTCCTCCGACCCAGCGCTGGGCCGCGCACTGGGTGGCATCTTACCCCGGGGAGACACCTCAGCGGCTTTCCCTTTCTTTTTGGCCGCCGCAGACGCTGCGGGGCTCCCAGTCGGTTCTTTCCCGAAGCGTCCCACTGCACACAGAAGATAAAGTTAGTCATATACACAATCAACAGTTGTAAAACGCAAGATAGAGAGACTCCTACCCTCTTCGGCGCCCGCATTGCCCGAATAATACGGGCTCAGCCCTGCCTCCTCCAATTCTTCCTCGGAACAGAGGGTTTTGAAAGTCCCCACTGTCCGGAATGTATGTATCACTTCGGCCTCCGGGCTCTCCACCAGAGCGGTATCACGTACCTCGTCCCTCCTCCACTTCGGGAGAGCTACTTTGTTTCTTATAAATATAAACCTCTCCTTCCACCCTTCTACCTTACTTGGGTTTTGAACCTTGAACCCACCTCGGGCTCGGGGACTGAAGGAGTACCACCCCTTGGACTTCCCGAAGTTTTTTAGTTGGTAAAAAAACCTAAAAAGCTCTACGGTCGGTTCTAATCCGGCGTTTTTACACACCACAGTGAATCCCACTACTTGCCTCACCGCGTTCGGCGCTAGTTGGCACAGGGCAATACCGTAGTATCGCAGCAACCGGATTACAATATCCCACAGGGGCAGTCTCAGGCCTATTCTAAGGGGATCTATGTACACACTAATAAACCCCTGCGGTGGGCAGCAGGCCCTATCCTCGGGGTTCGGTATTATATACTCTAGGTTGAAGGGGAAGAAAAATAAAGGGATTTCTCTCTCAATTTGCTCTTGCGTCATCCGTAACGCTACGGAGGCCACCTCCAAACCCTCCTCAGCACATGGATAGAAGGCAACCATCATAACGTTGCTTTCCAGCCCATCGGCCCTGTCTACGGTCCTAATCTCATTCCTCTCCGGAATGAGGTATCGAAGGGGGGGGATATCTAACGGAGCATCCGTAGTCCCTACTTCTTCAATAGAGGCAGAAGATGAGGCAGAAGGTGAAGAGGAAGACATACTTACTTGGGTTGAATTTGAGTGGGTTGAATTTGAGAAGTTTTGATTTGAGATGAATCACAGGCACCGAATCCCCTCTTTTTCCCGCTTTCTAAACTGGTATATTGCAATGAAGAAGATGAAGAGTTACTGTGCAGTTATTCCAAATATATACGCAAAAAACCAACGGCTCTGATACAGCCTATTCAAATTCAATGAGGGAGATTTAAACGTGCTCTTCACGCGCTTTACAGTTCCCAAGGCGCGTGGGGAACAGGTTTCTTGGAAATCGCAGAGCGTGTCATTTCACATCCCTCTCTCTCATGATGGCGCCGCCAGTCACATCAACCTCACCCTTCGTCAGGAAGATTCAAACTGCACTCCGGTGATTCAATTACCTTGGTCATACCACCACACTCCGGGGCTTCCTTCATTTTGGCCAGACTACTACACTCCGGTGTACCTTCCACCTCGGCCAGGATGTTATATACTTCCAACACTTTTCTTGCTTCTGGGAAATTCGGTATCTCGCTATATGTCCTGTGCACTTCGGCCTAGTTCGACTCCGCATCTGCAGACTGCTCCGCGGAGTCCCCGGGGACGCAGATAGACTTAGTCATCCATGAACACTTCGGCGCGCCCGCGACTACGGCCCTTCTTGCTTACGGTTCCACCCCGGTGACAACCGAAGCTCCTTCCTCGCTTCGGCTGGGGGGGGGGCATCTGATAGGGATAACCCGATCACTTCGGGTCGGGTTAATACCTAAGCCCACTGACCGGCCCAGCACGCGTAGGCCCAGCAGGCCCAGGAACACGCGTCGGCCCAACAGATGGTTTGTTCCGCGAATCATGGCTCATGATCCGCTCCCAACTGCCATGCAGCGGGAAATAGGCGTGAGAATAGGGAGTTAGTTAGGGTTCAGTTAGGGTTTAGGAAAGTTGAGTATAAGTATGAGAAAAGAACTCTGAATTAGGGTTCGCACTTTGTATTCTGAATTACTGTTTGTAAACTCAAAGTTCTAGTGAAGGAAACACCTCGGCAAGAGTGATTTTCTGCCCGTGGACGTAGATCTCCGGATCGAACCACGTATATCTTGTGTGTTTTTATATTTCTTGCACTGGTTTAGGCTGAATCGATTGGATACCGGATTGCGCTTTATCACTCTGCTAATGAGCTACAATCAATTCCCAATTTGTGAATCATAAATAGGGAATTTATATGAATCTTGACATTAAAAACTTATATAAACTTATACGAATACATAATTTATTCAAAAAACACATGAACTATTAAATTTTCAAAAAAAATATTACATCTTTTAAATAGTATTGCGTTTTCTGAAAAAATAAAATATATATAACTTAACCAATTATTTTGGATGCCCAAATTTTATCATTTTTAATTGATCGAAAATTTAGAATCCACTTGGGTTGGGTCGGCCCGTTGTACATAAGAAGAGTCAAGCATATGGGGCACATAAGTCTTACTCCACACACACACACACACACACACACACACACACACATATATATATATTACTTGTATACCAGTTGCATGGATCTTAGATCCGTGCAATTTGGGTCATGAAATTTTTTCATGAAAAGATATTAGCGGTTATGCTGAAATGTAGTACATGTTCTGAAGAAATATATTATGCTGAAAATGTAATAGTGTTTATACTTTTTCAGAAGAAAGGTATCAGGACAAGTAATCCACATTAATATAAACAGTAATAACTTTTTATAGATGCATCCGTAACCCAAATTGTACGAATTTAAGATCAATACACTTAATGTACATGAATATTACTGTGTGCGTGAGTGTATGTAATCCCATTTAAAATATTAATATAAGATTAACAAGTGAATGAATACATAGGTAAATCTAAAGTTGGAAATCTAGAATTTAAAAAAATAAAAATGGCGACAACTAATATCACCACAAGTATGTTTGAGTACACAATATCTATTAATGACACTACACATAAATAAATTAAATACTCCTATTTTCTTTAGGCACTACATTAAATTCCTATTTTATCTTTACAATACTACAACTCAGGTTCAAAGTTTAGTTTCCAAATTCATCATTGTATGTTCAAAACTTAGTTTACGAAAGGTCCATGACATGTTCACTGTTTGGACTAACTGTGATCTGTTCAAAATTTTAGTTTCCGAATGGACCATGTTATGTTCAAAATTTTGTTTCCAAACTTCTCATTGTATGTTTAAAATTTAGTCTGTTCATTGTATGTTCAAAATTCAGTTTCCATTATGCTCATTGTTTGCTCGAAATACAGTTTCCAAACTGTGAATTGTCTGTTTAAGATCCAAGGCACACTTACTCTATTCGGAATTTAGTTTCCCAACATAATTAAGAAATAAAAGTTTGTATTTTGTGAACGATGCTCGCCGGGAGATATCTAGAAAAGTGCAAAATTTGAATTTGAGGCATGAAAAAATACGAAATGACTTACATTGTTCATACTTTTGGATTGTGTATTGTTCATGATTTATTTTCAATAAAATTAGTTATCTTTCATGTAGATGGATAATTGTAAGGGTTTATGGTGGACAATGAGTGAGAGTGAAGGCAGATAAGAATGTGAAAATACAAAAATAATCGGTTGTTATAGTTTTTTTAAATTATTAAAAATAAATGGCATACTTATAAAGTATTGTGGTGTCTTTAGGTTTTTTATTTGTAAAAAAAGACAACATAGTCATTTAATTTAATGTTATCTATCATAGAGGTAGTTGTGATGGAATAATCATCACCATATAAATGTATAACAAAAACTTGTATGAGACCGTCACATCGTGTGACGGGAAAAAAGTAGCACTTTTATCTGTAAAAATATCATTTTTTTAATTAAAAAAAAAATCAATTTTTATAGTAAAAGTATCACTTTTATCTGTAAAAATATATTTCGTCATATTTGAGACTGTCAAACATAAGATCCACTCTAAATGTATTAGTGCCGTAATACAAAGAAGATACAAGATTCTTTAATCAATATATATATATCAATTTCACCAAACACTAGGTAGAATATATACCAAAAACTTTTGTTTCTCTTATTGGAAGGGTGAAATATGGAATATTCTGATGAAGTTACATGTGTTCTGCCGAGCCAGATAACTCTTGTTTCTATAGAAGTCATCCCGCATCCGCAAGTGCTAAATTTGTGATAACTCATTTCATTACACAAATCTTATTCTCTTTTATTTTTTTGGGTGGAACAATATTACTTGATACAAGATTACAAAATTTAAAACCCAAATAACACCGAATACCATATATTTCCTCAAACTAACTCGATAAATATATGAGCTTCAATCAAGGGTGCAATTTTCGGCCCGAACTAATAGCGATATAAGAATACACAATATTTTCAGGTTTAAGGTGATGTTTATTGGGTTCGGATCGTTATAGACCAATCCGACAATAATCAGATAATTTTACTTAAAAAATAATATTTCTATAATAAAGTAATATCTTTTTATATCTCAAAAATCATACAATTTATGATGAATTAAAGTGACTCCCGTCTTGCGAAAGACCACCATACATTCAATTGTTACTTCTGGAAAATATATGAAAAACCCCTATAAGATTTGAGGGATATGTCTTATGGTAAGATGCGGCAGCTTTAGAAAAATGTCATTCAAACCGAAATTTTGTACATCTATTTCACGACAATGCCTTATAAAATACGATCTTCAAGAGTACTCATTTATCGGTTCACCACAAGAAAACTGTCAAATTCTAATGATAAAAAAATTGTTAGAATAAGGGTAAATTTCCGTTGAATTTTCAATTCCAACGGTTTTGAGCCGTTGGAAAAGTGGTTGTTAGAATTTTTATTTCTAACCGGCAATTCCAAAGAAAATTACCGTTGAATTTTTTTGCAACAACTATTCTAACGGCTTTTTTCGTTGGAATTGTTTCCAACGATTCTTTTTGCCATTGGAATTTCCATTGAAAGATTCTAACGGTCCATCTTGTCGTTGGAATTACGTTGAAAATTTTAATATTATAACTGATATGTATTCCATTGGAATTTGACAATTTTCTTGTAGCAGTTAAGACTTTCGTGCAAAAAAAAATTCCCCCCTTTTCCCCACTACTTCATAATCATAACACGTCTATACCAATTTTATTTTTAATTTTCAAAAGAGAGACGTATAAATACGACTATTCCACCTTAAAACTCGATCGAAGCTCATGCAAATTGGAGATATACAAGACAAGCTCAAGTGCAATCAATAAAGTGGAAAGCCCTGATCTTACAACTTCTATCAGCCACTCTACTTATAAGGATCCAACCACTTTTTTCAGGGAAGTGACTTCTAAATAGTTTTTAGTATCATTTATTAACAATTAACAACCATAAAGTGAGAAAATGATCTCATAACACCCATCCTACAACAATAGTTAATTGAATATGACATACATTTAATCAACAATTTCTTTTTCTTTAATAATTTGCTATAATAAAATTGCACACTCACTACAAAAAAGACTGGCAAGTTCCAACAGAAAAATTCCAACAGAACACAAATCCGTTGAATTTTAAAGTTCCCAACTGCAAGATGAACAATCGGAATCTTCCAACAAAAAATCCAACGGCAAGAAGAAACCGTTAGAATAACTGTTGGAAAGAATTCCAATAGTAAGAGATTCCGTTGGAATTGCCGTTGGAATTCAATTTACCATATTCCAACGATTTTTTTGCCGTTGAAATTCTTGTAGTAACTTATATACACATACACACACACACACACACACACACACACACATATATATATATTTCATTCACTAATACCGCATACCATATGGATATGAAGAAGTGTGTTGGAATAGTGGCTTGAATCTCGTCTTTTGTCAAGGTGGAGGTTTAATCTGTGAATGCTTTGAGTTTGTTTTGCTGAACTAATCTCGACAGGAAGACGCGGTCAGGATAGCTGGGTCGCGTCCACGACAGAAGGTGGCTGGTTAAGGTTTTTGCCACTAGAAGCTGAACGTGGCCGTGACGAGGAGCTGAATGAGACCGCGACAAGGCTCGACGCGGTCACGACAAATATGTGCTAGTTAAGGCATCGATATTTGTGTCAAAACACGACCGCGACTATTCAACATGGTCGCGTCCGTTAAGTCAATTGTTTTCGGATTTTCCGTGTTTAGGTCTAATTTGGCCTATTTTGAGGCCCAGTCAGTCAGGGGATTATATATAGCCCTAATTTGTGACTTAGGGTCAAGTTGCTCAATCTAAATTAGTCTATAATCCGAGCCTGATAATCAGTAACTCTGAAGAATATCTGAATAAAGGAATTCCTCTCTTCTGCCCGTGACATAGCTAACACATTGTTAGTGAACCACGTAAATTTGTGTGTTGATTATTTTCTCATTTATGTTATCTTTCTTGTATCCGTCATAAAAAATTGGTTCCAAAGCTCGGTGAGGAGCTTCCACAATATGGTGAGAAAGATGTCCGGGAAAAACATGAAAGTCGAAAAATTCACGGGGAGAAACAGTTTCAGTCTGTGGCAGATCAAGATGAGAGCCTTATTGAAACAACAAGGACTGTGGGCATCGCTGATGTCAAATGATAAGAAGTGCAAGGGCAAGGGCAAGGGCAAGGCGGTGGCTCTAGGAGAGGCTGAGATGGCTAGTCTGGAGGAGAAGGCGAACTCAACGCTCATGTTGTATCTCACAGATGATATCATTACCGAGGTTGCAGAGGAGGAAACTGCTGCAGGTTTGTGGTTGAAGCTGGAGAGTCTGTATATGACGAAGTCGCTTACCAATAAGTTGTTGTTGAAGCAACGTCTGTTTAGTCTGTGTATGCACGAAGGTCAGTCACTCCGTGAACATCTGGATCAATTGAACACTATTTTATTAGAATTATGTAATATTGATGTTAAAGTAGAAGATGAAGATGTTGCTTTAATCCTGTTGATTTATTTGCCTCTGTCATATGATAATTTTGTTCAGTCTTTATTGTTGGGAAATATATTTTGTCTCTGGAGGAAGTTAGATCAGCTTTGTATACCAGAGAGTTGCGCCATAAGGCATCGGGTACAAGTACGGAAAATCAGGTCGATGGGCTAGTAGCCAGTGGGCGTAAGGGATCTGGAAATTCATGGAAGAATAAATCAAGTTCCAAAAGTCCTAAACCGGATAATACTTGTAACTACTGTAAAGAGAAAGGACACTGGAAGAATGACTGTCCGAAGAAGAATGAAAAGGAGAAAAATAAAGCAAGTATTGTTGCTTTTGCTGACCAAGATAACACCAGCTCCGAGGAGGATTTGGCGCTAGTCGCTTCTACACAAACATGTCTCCCTGATGTGTGGGTTCTTGACTCTTGGGCGTCTTACCATATATGTCTGCGTAGGGAGTGGTTTACAACTTACAAGCAGGTGGATGGAGGTAATATTTCTGTGGCCGATAATTCTATTTGCAAGGGGGTTGGAATAGGCTCAATCAGGATACAAACACATGATGATAGATTCTGCACGTTGAATGATGTCAGACATGTTCCACATATGATGAAGAATTTGATATCACTTAGTCTATTGGATAGTAAGGAGTTCAATTTTAAAGGTGCATGTGGATTTCTGAATGTCTACAAGGGTTCGAGCGTGGTTCTGAAAGGTGTAAAGCGGGGAACTTTGTATTTATTGCAAAGTTCAACTTTGTCTGTTTCTGCTGCTGCATCATCTGAGTTTTCAAAGAAAAATCTGACTAAGCTTAATCCTACTGTGAAGTCTATTGTTGTGTCTGAAAATGATAGTGTTGACAAACAGATGGAGCAGAATGAGTCACAGGAAGGTGATGGAGATTCACACTCTGATACCAAGCTGAAAGATGTACCACCAGATACTTAACAAATTGAAGCTAGGCTGTGTGGTATAGCTCTTGATCGAGCTAGAAGAAAGATTTGAAGCTCCAAAGAAGTATGTGTTTGAGGATATGGTAGCATTTTCATCGTCAGAGGTATCCGAAGATGATTCTGATTCTGTTCCTCTTACATTGTCTCGAGTTCCCTATGCGAAGAGGATTTTCCGGTATCTTAGATGTATGTCTGAAGATTCAAATTTGTTGAATATCACAAGTTGTTAGTTATCCCATCGTTGGGATAAGTTTGAGTACGAGAGTTTGCTCGTACAATCTGGACATTTTTGGGGTGTTTAGTTTACATCTGGTACATCTGTTTGGTCTGTAAGAGGACATCTGTTGATCTGTGAGAGGATTCAAGTCAAGGTGGAAATTTGTTGGAATAGTAACTTGAATCTCGTTTATTTTGGTTCACGTATGTTGTTAATCTGGAGGTTTGATCTGCGAATGCTTTGAGTCTGTTTTGTTGGACTAATCTCGACTGGAAGACGCGATCGCGACAACTGGTTTGCACTCGCGATAGAAGGTAGCTAGTTAAGGTTGTTGACAATGGAAGCTGAACGCGGCCGCGACGAGGAGCTGAACGCGACCATGACAAGGCTCGACATGGTCGCGATAAATCTGTGAACTAGTTAAGGCATCGGTGTTTATGTCGGAATGCGACGGCAACTGTTCAACGCAGTCATATCCGTTAAGTCAGTTGTTTTTGGGTTTTCTGTGTTTATGTCTAATTTGGCCAATTTTGAGGCCTAGTCAGTCAGGAGGTTATATACAACCCTAATTTGAACTTAGGGTCAACTTGTTCAATCTGAATCAGTCTATATCTGTAAAGGAATTCATCTCTTCTGCCCGTGGACGTAGCTAACACATTGTTAGTGAACCACGTAAATCTATGTGTTGATTATTTTCTCGTTTATGTTAGTTTTCTTGCATCCACCATAACAAAATGTGTTTGCAATTTGATGAATCGATCAATAATTAATGCATACCAAAATTTGAACTCGAAAGTTTATCGTGGTATTATATTTTTCTATTTTTTCTGTACTTAAGGTGTGAGTTATTTAATAAACATATTGTATATTACTGAATGCCAAAGTCTCTAAGTGCACCTATATTAGGATTGAAATTTTTAAAAAGAAAAATTATATAATTGGTCCAATGATTTATAAGTGGTCCTAAACCTAGTTTTTTATCTTTTAGTTGCTCAATTTTAATTCTTTTTTAATTGGATCATAAAATTCTCGTCGGATAGGTAAATCGTATATAACCTTGTCAAATTAGGGATTTACATTTCCCTGGTAAATTTGTAGTCTAATGGCCAATTTTTGTATGTGATTGATGTTATTTCATGTATCAAGGTAGTGCGTGTACATCATGACAACACCATTTTTTTTTTTTTTTTAATATATGATGCGATCTTATGAGGCGTACGAGCAATTATCCGGTGATAATTTTATTTTTGGCTAGAAAATGACCATATTCAAGCTATTAATTAGGTAAATGATAAAATTATAAAAGTAAAAAAAGGATAAATAACCAGTTATGGGGCTATCCATAAATTACAAGATTAGTTTTGCGCTTTAATACACACACATATATATATACAATAATTATATGGAACCCATTGGTGGGATTTTTATAGAGCGCACCTATTGATGTTCCGACACCTCATACTCACTCCACTAATAAAAACACGCTATATTATTTTTCCTTCCTCGCCTCTTACTCTGGAAAATAAAAAAATATCACTTTTCACACCACTAACAAAAACACTCTATATTTTTATTCCTTCTTCGACTCTTACTCTGGAAAAGAAAAATTCATTTTTTCCACTATGCAAGATTTTTTTCTTCCCGAAATTATTTTATCCGTTTTATTTCTTCTCTCTAGAAAATCAAAATATTCCACTATTCCAGATTATTTTCTTCCCAAAATATTTTTTCTTTTTTGCTTCTCTCATCTCTGTCCCAAAATCTTACTAGTAAATTATAATAAATTTTGCGATAGATGATGATGATGATGATGATGATGATGATGATGATGATGATGATGATGATGATGATGATGATGAAGATGATGATGATGATGATGATGATGATGATGATGATGATGATGATGATGATGATGATGATGATAATAATAATAATAATAATAATAATAATAATAATAATAATAATAATAATAATAATAATAATAATAATAATAATAATAATAATAATAATAATAATAATAATAATAATAATAATAATAATAAGCCAAGTCAGCCGGATATAGTAAATTTAATAATGTCCCGCCTAAACTATAATTATTATTAATAGACGGATTTTTCAATTTTGAATTCAAATTATTTGATTTAATCTACTGTAATCAAACTATTCGAATTATTGTTTGATCGAAAAATATGGAAAAACAAATCTATAGAAGATTGTCCAATTGGATAAGTTTAATTTTTTTTTTTTTTTTTTTGAATTAATCCTTATATGATTGCATAATTTCATCTATAAATAGAGACGTCAATATCTTCATTTTTTTGTGATTCACGTTTGTGGCTACCTATTTCTCTCATTTCTTCATTCATGATTGTCCCTGTCAACCTTGATTGATAGACACATTAAATGGAGGTTCCAAAAGGATTACCTGTCAACCTTGACTGATAGGCACATTACAATGGAGGCTCAAAAGGACTACCTGAAAATGACGATAATAATAAATTAGCTATACAGAAGAATAAATCAGCCATATAGCAGCGTAATTCTGGAAAAATCAATTATGATGGTTGCAGAATTCAAATGTACCTACAATCAACGTTTTGTACGGTAATACATAGTCGTATAAAGAATTATTTATTCAATTTCTTTTATGTAATAGATTTATAATATTTCCACTACATTGTGTTAACATCAAAATTGGTTTATAATCTATATGCAGTCAATACAGACAAAATATTGACAAAAGATTAGAGAAAATCAAGTCATTCAAGATTTAGCTGAGCTTGAAGGTTAATGTCAACAAATTTTAATTTGAAAGGTTTTTGGATTTTTAGTCGTAGTAGCTTTCCATATTCTATTTTCTATTATCTATTATTCTCAGTTCATGTATCTATTTAAAGTTGAATTTGATATTTTTTATAGATTTTCATCTATCTATCTATCTATATATATATATATATATATATATATATATATATATATATATATATATATATATATAATAACACAATACCTGCCACTATTGACAACTTTTGCATTTTCCCGCCCATTTTTCTTTACTCAATCGGGAAGGACATGTGTCACACAATTATTCGTCCATTATTATTAATAATTATTAAAATAATATCTAATTATGGTTACAAATCAATTAGCCGTGAATCAGTGCTACAATAGTCAAATGATTCCATTTTTGCATTACCATCACATTAATTGATTTTTTAAATTTGGAAGATAATGGCCATCATTTAATTTTAGTTAAATACACCTAATTTACAACCCTAAAAATTAAATATTCTCCACTATAAATAGGGTTGCAAAGCATTTGTGATGGCATCCAATTCTTTTCTTCTTCTACGTCCTCCAATTGTATTTTTTCTTCAACATCCACATTTACACATCAACTGTATATTTAAATCAAAATTTTCGACCAAAATTGTTTTCACATTGATCGATTTTGGATTTTGTGCTTTACTAAAGTCATAATTCATATCTCTAATGGCTTTTTGAAAAGTAGGGTTAATTTCAATGAATTTTTTGTTTACGTATATGAGCTACCCATATTAATTTCTAAATTGACTATTATGTTATATTGTTGAATAAACTGTCTGTTTGCACTTAAAAAGAGCCAATGCAGTTGGTTTTACTGAGTGAAACCCCATTTTAAATTAGTCACATTTATGGTTTAGTCAATTACAATAGTAATTATCGATAAAAAAACATCGTACAAATTAAAAAATCTTGGTGGGCTATATCTAAACTTGTGATGATAGCATGCATATAGATTATGTTATTTCTTGCCATTTATTTACCTTTTCTGTAATATTTGTTGATCAGTTGAAGAATCATCAGGAGGATTTATTGGTGATTATTTTTCTTATACATGACATTTGTTTGAACCAGGTTCGCTCATCACATTCCCAATTTTCTTATATAAACTATTCTTTTTATTATCATAATTTGTGGTCTACTATTGATAGTGAAAAAAAAATTCTTCATAGAGTTTACTATTGTTCTGAATATTGTTATTTTCAATAAATATGTATATTAATTAATAATTTTTATTGTGATTATACTTTAACAAAAAAATGAGCTTATTTTTATATGCATTTATAAATATCAATACATTTTGTTATGTAGCCGGTGGAGACGATGTGAGCCACCTCGTGGGGTCGCTATGAACATGTTATTTGTAGGTGGGAGCAATTCCACTGTGTGAATATCTCATTTTTCTAATTTATTGACACTGATTTACTTGTAATCTAATTTTTCCTTCATCTTGCAAGGATCTCTCAATTCAATTACTTCTAATTTCTAATTTATTGATTCTGTTTATTTTTTATCCAAGCTTTCAGTAATTTCATTTTCTCTTTCAGGCTTGTACTAAACTCAAATTTTCCTCAATTATAAATTAACATATGATATTGTTTAGTTGTTGTATTCTGTTGTATTTGAATAATGTAGACGTTGTGTATCAAGGTTGGATTATTACTACACTTTTGTGAAATAATATTTCTAAACCGTTTTGTTTTGTTTCATATATGTTAATGTATTAAATGAAGTTGTTACATAAAGTAATACATGATATAGGAAAGATCGAATAGTGAATATTTTTTATTATTTATATCAATATCGATATTTATATCTATATCTATATGTATATATATATATATATATATATATATATATATATAATAACACAATCTTTGCTACTATTGGCAATTTTTTCATTTTCTCGCCCATTTCTCATTACCCAATCGGGAAGGACACGTGTCGCACAATATTTCGTCTATTATTAATAATAATTATTACAATAATGTCTAATTATTATTACATATCAATTAGCCAGATATTTAGTGATACAATGTCAAATTATACCATTTTTGCATACTCATCACATTAAATTAGTTTTTTTTAAGTTTGGTATTTCTTTTTCAGTTAATTTGTTTAATTATTAACAATTTTTTTTGTTGTGCAGATTTATTAATGTTTATAGCCAATCATACCTTAGACGAAGAATTGAAGCACGAAGATTTTTCAGTCATTACTTGGTTTCTAAATATTGAGAAGTTGTAATGAATTGGCAATATAAGTAGTATTGAAAATTATGTCATGTAAATTTTTATTTATGCTTTAGTTGTACAATTTTTGGCGCAATGAAAGAAGTATTTAATAATAAAATTTCACGTTGATATTTTTTTTAAGAATTGATGCTTTATTTTCAAAATTATTTTCAAGTTTACCAAAACATTGTTGGTTTCTTTAAAAAAATTTTGTTTCATGTTTGTATACCTTGCAGATTTTCAACCTTCTGATTCTTACATTAATCTTGTCAAAAACTAAAAACTTCCAATCAAGAATCGTGTCCTTTTCTAATCATTTTTTTATCTTGCAGATTATTCAATTATTATTTATGCAAATTTGGATGATTCAAAAATTAATTTAAAGATTGTTGCAATATAAGTTGTTGTCGATTTTTGTTTGATACAAGTTTTCATTAATCGTGAGTATAAATTTGTTCAACAAAAATCAGATTCGTCAATACTATTTCGGATTAGGTTCGTTCATCATATTATTATTTTTTATATATTATTTTTATAATTTAAGGTTTTCTTGAAACTTGATGTTGGTAATCTATAAATACTTTTTGTTTGTGAAAATATGTTGTCCTTAGACATTAATATTCACAGCTAATTAATTTTTTACTTTAGTCTCTCTCTCTCTCTTCTTCTCCATTTATTTACAGGGTTTTCTTTGTTTTTCCTTTTAGCAAACTATGTGCAATAAATTATCAGTTGGTACTTAGAAATTTGAGTTAAGATTTAATTTATATGTTCCTGTTTGGTTTTATGTCTAATGTAATTTTTCAACTTTGTTACTATGAATATATTTTCCACCTTTTTTTCATGTTTAATATATAATGTGTCGGAACAACATATATTAATAAAATTTATTTTATATATGCATATCAATTACTACCTATCTAGGATCTTATTCTGTTAAAAAAACATCAAATTGATTTATATTGCAATATATATTTATATCATTGAATTATATATATATATATATATATATATATATATTTGTTATAACATATTAAATGTAGCATATATTACAACTATAATTGTTCTAATCATTTGGAGTAAGTTAAGAAGAATGTTGGCAAATCTATATAGATATTTTAGTGCAAAAATTAATGTTGCAAGTTAAGATTTTTTCATTATTTTTCTGTATAATATTTTGAAATTAAATTTCACAATATAAAAAAATTGCATAAATTCAAATGACCCAATAACCTAAAAACATATTATTGAATAAGATTTAATATTGATGCTTAATGATTGCTCATAATAAATAAATAATGATACTTAAAAGTTTTTTTAACGACTTAAATTTTGTTCTAAAACCATGTAAGCAAAACTAATTTCTCTACACAACTTAAAGAATGTTCATTGTATTCAACCTTTGTATCATTTTTTTCAAGATCATTGTCTTCCAAAATTGGTATCAAATAATTATTTTAAAATTTAAAGGCAAACTTTATAGTCAAAGATATGGATATATTTAACTCATATTTTCGTACATACCAAACATTTGCTAAAACAATTCGTACATATCAAACTTTATTAGTCTTTATACACTAATAAATTTGCAACAAGTCTTTAATATATATTTTCCCCATAAAAATTGTTCACTTTATACCAATTAATTTATCTTATTAAGAACTATTAGATATATTGGTTTTTTTGGAGAAACTTAAGGATATATTTAATTCGGTAATTAGATAAAATCTTGAATATATAACTCATTCATGTGTTTTTAAAGTGAAAAACAAAGCAGACTAAAAAACATAACTAAAGTTCAATTAATTTACTTTTATATAATCTATTAATAGTGGTGATTTTAACAAAATATAATTTTACAACTAACTTTATTATTCAAAACTCTACGTTTTTAATTATATATATTGAGCAGTTATTATAATATACTAATTAAAACAAACGTAGTTGATTTATATTTTTTGTAATTATATTTGTGTTAATGTTTTGCATTACATTAGATCATTCCTATTTTAAATTGCCTAACCTACTTATTTAAGAGTATTATTGTTTTTTAAATTGTTTGAGTGCAGTATATTCACCCTATATTAGAACATAATTGCCATAATGGGTCATATTATTATAAATTAAAAAATATTAAGTTTATTCGTTTTTAGAGAACCTTATGGATGTATTTGATCTGATAATTATATTAAAAATCTTCAGTATATATCTCATTCATGTATTTTTAAAGTGATAAAGAAAACGGACTCCAAATTGATGTAATTTGAAATTTTATACCAATTTCATAAAATATGTCTTATGTAAAGTTAAAACTAAAAAACAAATATTAGTTAACTTAAGAAAAAATATTACTTAATTTATTATAAAGTTGTTAATAATTTTATATGTATAAGATGATAACATATCTAAACAATTTTTTTAAATCTTCAACTTGACATACATAATTATAAGTCTTGAATAACAATTACATTTTATCCTTTTTATTGACTTTTGAAAATAGTTAATAACTCATTTACTAAGAGACATTAGTATTATAAATCAATCTTCTGCATAAATCTTTATCAAACATGTCTATGTACAAGGAAGATTTGAAAAGATATTAATTTGAAGAATGTGTATTGTAAATCAACAAAATATTATTCTTATTTATTCTTAATTAAAAATATTTAAGTTGCTTATTATATGTGATTATTGACATCCTAAAGGGTAAGTATCATCTAATTTTTTAAACTGATTGAATGAATTTGTTTTCCATCTTAACAGTCAATTCATATATTTTGTTTTTACTTCCAATGAATTTTACTTATTATAGAAAAACTTGATTGACAATTTATATAAATTTGAATCATTATATATTTGAGATTTTTTCGTACATTCCAAAATATTTGTAAAATTTTAAAATAAAATTTAAATCCCTTCAAATAGAAACATTTTATAAAATTTATTACTTTTTATTTCTTGCGTATTAATATAAATTATTTTATTTTATCTAGAAAGAATCTTTTATCAAATTTTATAAATTATTTGTTCATAAAAGCTGTTGAAAATGATTGAATAGATTTTTTCCCATCTTAATAGTCAATTTTTTATATTTTGTTTACACTTCCAATGAGATTTTACTTATTATAAATAAACTTGATTGTCAATTAATATAAATTTGAATTATTTTCTATTTGAGTTTTTTTCTTACATACCATATATTTGTAAAAAATAAGATGAGAACTTAAATATTTGTCAAATAAAATGAATTTATATAATTTATTATTTTTTAATTATTACGTATTAATTAGTATTTGTTTATTTGATCTATAAATTTTCTTTTATCAAATGTTATGTCGGGTATTCTATTAATTTTTAATTACCTCAAATGTAAATTGCATATTTTTTTCCGGATGATTTTATCAAATGTATAGTATTATAAATAATCTGATTTACTTATCATTATAAATTAATATATTCTTCAATTATATTATTAAAATGCGCTAATTGAGAAGATGATTTGTAATCAAACTATAGCTAATCTAACTCCAAAAATATAATCTACTTTTTATAAATTAAGAGTATTGCACAATTCTCCTCATTACTCTCCAACGATATCAACATGTATTAAATTGAACACTCTTCTAATGTCAAACAGGTAAAGCTCATTTCTTATATTTTATGCATTTATACTCTAAATTAACATTCTATAAAATATATTAATTTTTTTTTTATGGATTGTGATAGATTATTCATCCATGCAGTTCATCAAGCAGCGTTGTTGAAAATGAATGCATGCCCGATTTTGATCATTTTCCTAAATTTATATATCAATTCCCGAAATGCAATCAATATCATGAATTGGTAATATTTTAATTTACGCATGTTCTTTATTATTAAAAATATTTTACTCCATTAATAAAGTTTTTTGTTTTTTATAAAAAAATTAATACTAACTTTATGGTTATCGTCTATGCAGGAAATACCGAATAGATTTGTGAGACATATCAATCATATTTTTGGTATGACTTGCAAGATATTTGTATATGGAGTATACAAAAAGTTGGGATGTTCTTTTAAAAGAAAGGAAAATTGTTCTTCGACAGGGGTTGGGAAGCGTTGGTTTGTGATGTTGATATTGAAATACACGACTGTATTGTCGTTTCATATGCCGGAAATAAACAGTCTGATATTACAAAATTTACTGATGATTTAGTGATGAAGGCTGTTTATTTTGAAAATTGGTCTGTTCTGGGTATTTTTTTTTTTTAGAAAATAATTTAAATTTATTTTTTGAATTATAATATTCCTTTACAATATTTGTTACTAACTTTTCTATTATGTTTTTTTTCTTCAGCGCAACCTTTTAGGGACAATTTCCGAGGATAGGATTTCTATCACCATTCCAATCAATCTTTGAAGCCCTTTTTTAATTATCCAATGTTGAAGTACATTTGTTCTTTTGATCATTTTTGTAAATATGTTATCTATTTCTTCCGTTGATGCAGTCCATTTTATTTAATTTAATTTATAGTTACTATTTTGCCATTTTTTTTTTTTTTTTAAATTTGGTGGTGATGAATCAATTTAATTATGAAGTCAAAAATAATGAAGACAATGATGGATATTTGTCACTAATAGATTTAATTCCATTTTAATTTAAACATAAAAAGAAAAGTCAGTAGTGAAAATATGATATTTTAACAATGATGCATAATGCACCTGTCAGAGTTGTGTCTATTTTTTTATTTAAATATATATTCATAATTGTATTTTGTTTTATAATTTATGAAAATTAACATTTTAAATTGTTAATTATAATTATAATTTATATTAAAATAAAGGAAAATGTATTTTGAATCGTGCTTAAATAGCACAATGAAACAAGTTAAATTATTTTTATGTTAAAAATAATTGTAAATGTTAACTTAATTGAAACGTAAAATTTAAACAAAGAGAAAACAGAAAAAAATTCATCCAAAATTTTGGTAAATCATTTTTAATTCAAAATTATATTATGATGGATATATTTTCTACAATTATGATCATCATTTGTAGTAAGTCAATGAAAAAGTACATAATTAATTATTTTTAACTGGAATTATGTTCATCATTAATTTTGTAATAATTGAAATGATTCATCTGCCTTAATTAGGATGAAATGCATTTTCCATAAATAAATACCTACAACTTATTATTTAAACAAAATCATCCAACTTTTTTTAAAATGTATATTAAATATAAAATAAACAAAAAAAAAAAATGTATGCCGACGGTAATTTCATTCGAAAGGAGAAGTTTTATAGGTTGTATCAACCATGCTTCCCGAAATATGGTTGTGACGAAAACCAATGTGTGAGTAGATTTTACAGATATTTATTATTATTAATTTTGTTTCTTCGGTTTTTATTTAATA
Source organism: Ajuga chamaepitys (assembly GCA_958295605.1). Taxonomy (NCBI): domain Eukaryota; kingdom Viridiplantae; phylum Streptophyta; class Magnoliopsida; order Lamiales; family Lamiaceae; genus Ajuga; species Ajuga chamaepitys. The sequence goes on along the minus strand of OY282500.1, from coordinate 49,201,299 downwards.
ATTTTACTGTAGTTTATTCGTAAAATTATTGCAGCATATTCCTCGAGTGTACGATCCAATAATAAAAGGGATTCTTCCAAATTGTTACACTTTGAAAAATGAATATGGCAATGAGTGCTATGTTCAAGTTGTTATGGACAGTGACGGTAAAGTGTACTTTAGATAGTGACGGTTTCCTTTTATTTTATTTAATAATTTAAAATTTGGTGATTTAATTATTTTCACTATGGAGAATTCTACGGTCATTCATGTTGACATACTTACGTCCACTATATTTTCAAAGAAGAATATCTACAAATATTCTGATACTCCAATTACTTTTAACAAATGTATGATTAAAAACTTATTTTAAACTTATTTGGAAAACATTTTTTTTAATAATTTGATTATTATTTTAATATAGATGAGTCTGTTTGTTTTTTTTTTTTTTTTTTTTTGTTTTCTTATTGTAGAATCTACACGGGAATGTGGAAGTTAAGAGAGCTTCATCATTTACTTAGGAATGATATGATTTGTACTCTTTTAATTGTGGAGAGTCAGTTAACAAATAGAATACTTTGTTACATAATGTGTATGCTGAAAAATATTGGCCAGTCTCTAAAAATGGTGAAACTCTTACTTTAATATTTGCAAGGAATAGTATACAATTTACTAATGATTATATTAAGTTTTAATCGGATTCGTTTACCTATACAGATCTTTCCACAAGAGTTTTGTCAACAAAATCTCATTAATTTGGGTGTTAAAAAAAGAGATTCAAGTATCATTTTGGATGAAGTTACTTTCAAGGTTGGTGCTATAAAGGACGAAAATTCAATTGTTCTTTGCAAAAGCTTGGAGTATTTTCTTATGACGAATCAAATAACTTTGGGTGTCGAATTTAAGCTCAAAGTTTTAAATTATGCGAACTTATTGTTTAAAGCATCATTGAATGCTTAATGTTTATTTTTTGTAATATTAATGTTTTCATTAACAATTTAAGTGATGATTGTTTTATATTATGTTCAATCTTAAGGCGCGTTGTTTTGTTCAGTAATAAAACTTAGAATATTTAATGAATTTTTTTAAGCAATGTTCTATAATCCTTGATATACATAATTATATGTCTTGAGTAGTAATTTTTCCTAGATTATTCTTCTTTTTATTAACTTTTAGAAATAGACATTAAATAAATTGGTCTAAGAAAAAATAATAGTATAATTGTATCCTCTCCATAAAGCATTGATTTCTAACGTATAAATGTGACTTTGTCATAAATTGATCTAAGAAAAAATAATAGTATAATTATATCATCTCCATAAAGCATTTAAGTGGAAGATTGAAATATATATTTAATTTAAATTATGCGTGTTGTAAAACAACAATGTAACATCCTTAGTCATTAAGTAAGTTACACAATTATTTTGTCATATCAAATCAATTTTTTTTGTTGACTTTATTGTTTTTCTTTTTTATTTTATTTAAATACCATTTAAGTTCCAATCTATTAACAACTCTTTCCATTTAATATTCAATCATATTTATATAAAAATATGTTATTATTATTAATTTTGTACTGAATAAAATAATATTCAAACATATTTAAGTTAAACTTTTGAATTTTCTATAATCCTTTATATACACAATTATATGTCTTAATTAGTAATTACTCCTAATTTTTTTGTTCTTTTTATTGACTTTTAGAAATAGATATTACATCATTCTCTAATAAAAAATAATAGTATAATTATATCTTCTCCATAAAGCATTAATTTGTAACTTATAATTTTTAATTAGAAGATTTGAAAATATATTTAATTTAGGTTATGTGAGTTGTAAATCAAGAAAACAAAATTATTATTTATTAAATAATTTACAACTTTTGAAATCTTATCAAATCTATGGTTTTCATTTTGTTCATTATTTGTTTCATTTTTTATAGTATTTGAATACCATAAAAGTTCCAATCCATTAAAATTCTTGACAAACACATAATCTTCACACATACACACACACACACACACACACACACATATATATATCATCCAACAAAATTTTAAAACAAAACAACTCTCGCTCTTAGGTGCATTCCGAAAATAACAACAATTTATTGATTCATATTATCTGTTTTCAAAGTTTAGACAAATCAATGGCCGGAAGTAGATCGACATCTGCGAACATAGGTAAAGGTCTTTTTTTATTGTACATTTTTTCTCCTTATTTTTACAGTTTAGTTTATTTTGTTTAATAAAGCATTTTAGTTATGTACATTATTTAATGTTCGTACAATTTTTAGATTTATTTGTAAGAATATACTCCCTCCGTCCCGGCCTAATTGTCCGACCTTGGCCGGGCACAGAGACTAAGAAAAAATAGATTTTGTGGAATCTTTGACTTTTTCAAAGGTGGAGATTAAAAGAGGAGATTTTGAGGGTGGAGATTGTGAGATAATTTGTCATTTATGGGCTTGGACAATTAGCTTAGGAGAAACAAATATGGCAAGTTGGACAATTAGGCCGGGATGGAGGAAGTAATTTTTAGTTGTGATTATTTATGCACATGTGGTTTGTTTAATTTTATAATTATATAATGAATTTAAATTGTTGATTTAATGTGCAAATGATCGCCATATTAAGAGAAAAACTACACTTTTATTAATATATTAAAAAAAATCATGGTCCTCCAATCTAATTTCTATCACAATCCCTGCAAGTTTGCGATAATAAAAAGACTTAATTTTGGTTGATATATACGAAATGTTTGGTTCACTTCGGTTTTAATAATTTATGAAAAAGATTTATACTTACTTAAACTTATAAAATGAAATTTCTGAAAAGTCAAGAAAAGATGACCAAATAATTTAAAGAACAGGTAATGCATAGTCTAACTGGTATCATTAAGGGATAGTAAAATGTAGTTCATATAAATTTGATTAGAAAACTGTCATAGAGAATATCAATTATTTAAATTAAGTACGGAATGCTTGAAAACTTATAGCAATGCATACCCATCTATGTGAGATTAGCAAAAGTTAACATATTTTGAATCATTAATATGATTTAATTGTAAGTTAATCTTTTTTTAGGGTTAACTGTAAGTTAATCTTAAACTTAATTTCATCATAACATTAAAATGTTGTTTATAACCCATAAAATATCTATTATGGAGGATAATAATTTCGAACCAAATTTATGTAGAGTTCCATGATTAAAGGGATATTAGCTTATACCTTAAAATTTGTGCTTAAATGTATTAGATATTCATTTCTTAAATTAATTATGGAATATAAGAAAAGTTATAACTTATGTACACGTAAATTTGATTCGTAAAAATTATTTATAAGTAGATTTTAATTTCTTAAATTAATTATGGAATGCACGAAAAGTTATAAATGAAAAAAATACTAAGAACCACTGAGATTATAGTTTGAATAATCTCATTAGTAGAAATTTAACTTTATAGTGGAAACATTAAGAGGTTTTTTTCTAATTCTTAATCTTATCTACCAAATGTTTGGTACACTTAACTTCTTGATAATTTTGACTTGTATTTTACAAACTATGAAATTTGAAGTAAATTGTCGAAATTTGGTTTTTGTTTTTTAAATAATGTGCCATTTGGTAAGAAGTATAATTCATATAAATTTAATTGGAAGACTTAATAAAGGATGTGGATTATTTAAATTAATTACAGAATTTTTGGAAATTTATAACAATGCATAACAATATGGGACCTTAGAAAAAGAATGACCGATTTGGACTCATTTTCAATTATTTAATTTTAATTAATCTTAGACTTAATTTTTTCAGAACATCGAAATGTTGGGTTGACTTCGGTCATAATAATTTACAAAAAAGATCCATACTTAATTTCTTCATAAATTTTAAAAGTTGTTTATACACTATAAGATATCTATTATGGACGACAGTAATGACTACATTATGTAGAGTTGCGTGATTAAACGGATATTAACATATACGTCAAAATTTATTCTAAATACATTTGTCAAATTTTGTTTTATTTTCTAAATAATGTGTCATTTGGTAAATTATATAGATCCATAAATTTGGTTCGAAATATAGCAATAGAGTATATTCATTTTTAGATTACTTATGAAATGTTTGAAAAAGTATACATGATATAAAAAATAAGAAACACCAAAATTATAATTTGACTAATCCCATTAACAGGTAGTTCATTTAAATTATTCCATGATCTTATGCACATGTGTTTTATTTAATTCTAGGATTTTTTTTAATTTGATAATATGTTTTTACCTTCAAACTTAATTTATGGTTTTGTTTATTATTAAGTTTGTTTTGTATTTTTTATTGCAGCTTTATGGAAATATCAATATTTCTGCACAGTTTTCACCTATAGTTCATGCTATGACAAGCTATTATGTGAAATTAATAACATGAACTTTGATTATGCATTTTAACTGTGTATATTGAATTGTTTTATTGTTAATTCAATATATTTTAATTTTTGTAGGAATTTCCTATTGGATTTGTGGAGGTTGTGCCTGGAAATTTAAACAAGAGATGCACTGTTGAAACAAACAAAAATAGGAAGTGGGATATGAAAATTAGACTGGATGAAGATGAGAAAACTTATTTGAGTTTTTTTTACAATTTGTAGACGAGAATGCATTGGAAGATGATTATTACTTATTTATCAAATATGACTCTTCTTCATCTATATTACGTGATTATATACATGATCATGATGAATGTGTGGTACATGTTCCAAATAAAATAAGGTCATTCTACGTGATTTTTAATCAACGTGAATTTCTTGGAAATCATGTAATATAAAGGAATATTACCGATGTGTAATTCGACATTAATTTAAACAGATTTGTTCTTTTAATTAATACATCTTTAATTTTCAGGCTATATTTATTTTGTATTTTTTTCAGTCTGTTTTTATGCCAAAGAAAATTGAAGAACGTTTGGAGGTTAAAATTCCAAATTGTTTTGCATTGGAGAATATAGATAGAGAAGTTTGGTTGGTTTTGGTTGAAGACATTGCTGATCAGTATTTGTTCACTTTTGGATGGACAAAGTTTGCAAATTCAAATGAATTGGTTGATGGAGTGATATTGTTGACTTCATATATGAGGGTGGAAACAATTTCTTTGTCATTGTCTTTTCTGGATCATCCAAATTACTGTGTGAGAGATACGTACCAAGTCAAATTGCAATTTCATCCCACCTTCAAGAACACCTAACTTAAACAGGTATCAGTAACGATCTGTATGTTTCTCAAATTTTTAATATGCTTCACTGATCGTTTTTTTTTCTTTGGTTATTTGATATTTGTAGACATCACTATGCAAGATGTTGATCATGACAATTGTGAGATTATTTGTTGTTTGGATAATGCTGAAGATGATGATAAGTCACAGTTGATTAAAGACCAAATTGAGAATTCTGTTTAAAGAATAAAATAGAAAAAAATTGTTGAAGAATGGATTAGAAGATTTCAGTCAACAATATGGGTTCAAGGATGTGGCTAAGTGCAGTTCCAGAGTCGTAGATGAATAAAGACTTTTTTTATTTATGTGTTTTTTTTGTTTTTATTGAAGTCGAATTCAGATCATATGAATATATTTCATAATTTCTTATATATGGACTATTTTGAACGTGTTTGAAATTTTATAATTGTTCTATGTTATTTGATTAGTTTTGCAAAATGAATCTATCAACAATTTCATTTTTTTTAGAATTACTTAGTATCTTATTATGCTCTAAGTTCAATCATTTTTTTCAATGCTGATGTCGGATTAATGTAATTTTTTCTACATGTAAATATATATTTGTTTGGGATTAAGCTCTCATGCTTCATAGACATTGCATTAAAAATTTGGATAAAATACTCAAAGAAACTAAGTGAATTGCATAATTCCTATCTATCTTTTGGTGTGAATACAGTTGTTCTCAGGGGAGAGTTCAAATAGATTGTTCCCGTTATAACAAAGGGTTCAAGCAGTATGCCGTTCATGCTACTATAATTTTGTCTTATTTTTGGGATGATTGCATAGTATTGCGACTCACGAGGAATGCGAGAATACAAATGTGTTTCAAGTAAGACATAATATTATAAATCAAGATTATTCGTTCAATAAAATAAATATGCAACCTCTTTTTATTATGACTATAGTTGATATGATTAAAAATAAAAAATATTAGGTCTTAAAATAATAATAAAAAAACTTACCGTCCGTGCATTTTGCACGGGTGAAGAACTAGTGTGTGTGTATGTATATATATATATACATAATACCAGAAAAGTGAAGATCACCTCTAGCAGCATTTTAAACAAGTGATACTCTTCATAATTGTGTTGCTTATATAGTTTGATTACAACAAGTTGAGAAGTTAGTTGATCCACGAAGTGACTGTAGGTGGTGTTGTTGATTCATAAATTAAAATTATGTCTTTTGGTTCAAAAAATCAAGAGTCATTTGGTGTTAGATGACATTGACTTGGATTATTTGAAATCTAATAATATATATGTTATTTTTACATTTAAATATGAAACACATAGGTGTTTGTTATGATCTAAAGATGGAGTTTAAGCACTCCAAAGTGTGAGTTTCTCTAATCAAAATTAATGTTTATGATTTGTAGAATATAGGTAAGAGATAATATTTTGGATAAAATCTTTGATGAAGAAAGATGAAATGATGAGCACTTCAAAGGAAGTGTCGGGGAGCCACGACGATGATTTCTTCAACAATATCCAAGGTCCCCTCACATAAGAAGCCAACGTATGACTTAGATATGTTTCTCCTTAAGAATTTTGTTTCAGTTAACTAAAATACTTTTGGAACTTTTTTCTCCTTTTCTTATTCTTTTCCTTTTCTTTTGTTGTACCAAAATAGTGACATTATTATTTTAATTTGGCTTACTTCTTTAGGCACATTTGCTTTTCTTGGAGGTTGATGATTATGGACATTGAAAGTTTGAAATTATTAATCTGGAGCAGATATAAAACATCACTCTCCAACTCCGGCTGGTATGTAGATGCTTAATAGATGTTGTTGTTTGCAATGATGGAGTGTGTGAAATGTAATTTGTTGTTAGGGATGAAGAGGGAAAAATGTTAATTGTAGGTTCAAAGAGAACTTAGGACCCTAAGGAATAATACTCTTCTTGAAAATTTAGTTTTGATATTGCAATGCACACAACAATTAAAATTGGAACTTGACAACCTATTAATTGACACTGAGTTGAAGCTGAGTTGAAGGAAGAGAAGAATAAGAAGAAGCAAAGAGATCTGTATCCCAAATGTGATTGATGATATCTTATGTTGGCACAAGCAGCAAATTGAACAAGTTTCAGGAGGCTAACAAAGTTGGTCATCACTTGGCACAACACGACACATAGATTAATTTCGTGTGTATTTTGGTAGAGGAAGTTCTATCACAAATTAATCATTTTTTTTCAATGATGTCGAAGGTGAACCTAATTCATAATTTAATAGTTTTTTTCATATAAAAATACTCGGAATATGGGCACCAGTTACTGGTCACTTTGGTACCAAAAATGCATAATATGATATGTTTTCGGCATATTGGTATTACTAATTAATCCAACTATGTGGACATACTATAAACTTAGTGTAACTTTTAGGGATGTTTCAGTTTATATTTTACCATTGAAATGGTTATATAATTAAATTATTCGAATATAATAATGAACAAATATGAATCGATAGATGATATTGTGATAGAATTTTATATGAAGTTTTTTTTTTTTTTTTTATATGATCAATTATGAATATTTGATTGCCAAGATTTGAGGATTAAAACATGGCTCCAGGGTACATGAACAAATCCAGCAAAATGGAGGTGTATCATTTTGTACTTTATATTAGTATTAAGTCTGGAAAAAAAAAAAGATACAATAACATATATCACGGGGTAAGATTTGAACTATGGAGCTATTCGAAAAGAAATTATATTTTCAATAAATTAATGGCTAATCTTTTTTATCATATTAGAATATAAAAACTTATGAAAAATTCGTCAAGATTAACATATTCTATCTGTTTTAAAGGAGAGTCAACAATGCTAATTATACTCTATTTTTTAACATTTAAAAAACTCCCCTCGCCAAAAATTAAACAGATCCGATATTTTTAAAAAAATATACTTTCAAATAGGCGTAAGATATCTACTAGATTTTAAGAGAAAATATATCTTTTGATACTAACTACACGATATTTTGAAAATTTAAGAAAAATAAATTCTATTTTTTCCCCAATACATTCACAAAAAACAGATTCTATTTTGTTGGCCATATATGTGCTTTATTTTTAAAATTTTATTCCCTCGCCAAAAATTAGACAGACCCGATATTTTTAAAAAAAAAAACACACTCTTAAAAATCGGCGGATATCTACTAGATTTCAAGAAAAATATATCTACTACTAACTAGAAGGTTTTCATTAAAATTTAAGAAAAATATTATATTCTTTCGGCTATAAAATTCACAACAAAACATATCCTAACTACACGAGATTTGCACATATCCGCCGACATCTAACGAATTTGCCCAAAATATTTTGTGGACACGGTTTTAGGATTTGTAAATACCTATAAATATTAATTACCTATTTCAAACTTTTGCATCACTGGCAGATACAATTAAAACTACACGTCATTGAAAAACTATGGCTCCGATTTTCAACATGGTTGATGAATTTAATTCCAAGAAAATGTTGTGGGCAATAAGAGTCCGTTTAGTCAGAGCTTACAATGTACCTATGTGGAGACGTACGGATGAACCATACAACCATGATCTCATCTTCAGAGATTGTGAGTTAACAATTCCGTAATAAGTTTCTACATATAAAATGTTTTCCAAATAATTTCAGGTTTACCTATATAATGCACATTTTTATATCTATTTACAAGGATGGTACTATTCAAGCAATGGTGAAGAAATCACTAATTGATGTACACAAGCCTAAGCTTCAAGAAGGAGAGCACTATATCGTCTCAAATGTTTTGGTGTCTGGAGTGAATCCAAAAGCTAAAGACAAGCCATGTGAACACAAATTCAAGATCCAATTCATTATTTGTAAATTTTTATTTGACTTTGTTTTTGTGTTTTATGAAATGATTACTTTAAAATATCTTAAGAAACCAAAATTTTACAATTTTACAATATTTTATCTTTTTCATTTTCTTTGTATTATAAAATATACAACACATCCATTTTTTTTTAAATAAAAGCACCGTTATTGACAATGTCGACCTAATTTTAAAAAATAAAATAGCCCGTGCATTTACTAGTAACAATAATAATAATAATAATAACAATAATAATAATAATAATAATAATAATAATAATAATAATAATAATAATAGTAATAATAGTAATAATAATAATAATAATAATAATAATAATAATAATAATAATAATAATAATAATAATAATAATAATAATAATAATAATAATAATAATAATAATAAACAAATGATTTTTCATCTATTTTTTTGCTTCTTTCATCTTTCTCCCAAAATCTTAGTACTAAATTATAATAAATTTTGGAATAGATCATACTGATTGATAATAATAAACAAAGAGAAGATATATAATTAAGAATTCCAATATAATTGAATAAGATTGAAAAAATAAATATTTTCTTAAGGATTATCATTACATAAAATACTTTATTAGTTTAGTTCATCAATTCTTTTTTATGTCAATTAAGATTCTAAATCCAAATCTTTCATTTATATCAATGAGCTCATTATATGGGATATTGGAGATTATTGGATATTAATTTGAAAGATTTGAGTTCATCTTTGTCAATTATTATTATTATTATTATTATTATTATTATTATTATTATTATTATTATTATTATTATTATTATTATTATTATTATTATTATTATTATTATTATTATTATTATTATTATTATTATTATTATTATTATTATTATTATTATCATTATTATTATCATTATTATTATTATTATTATTATTATTATCATTATTAGAAAGATTTGAGTTCATCTTTGTCAATTATTATTATTATTATTATTATTATTATTATTATTATTATTATTATTATTATTATTATTATTATTATTATTATTATTATTATTATTATTATTATTATTATCCAAAATTTATTATAACTTACTATTAAGATTTTCGGACAGAGATGAGAGAAGCAGAAAAAAAAATAGATGAATATTTTGGGAAGAAAAGATTATTATTATCATCATCATCAATCATTATAATCTATTCCAAAATTTATTATAATTTACTATTAGGATTTTCGGCCAGAGATGAGAGAAGCAAAAAAAAAATAGATGAAAAATTATTTTGGGAAGAAAAGAATCTGGTGTAATGTAAATTTTGATTTTGATCTTCTAGAGAGAAGAAATAAAACGGATAAAATAACATTGGGAAGAAAAAAATCTTGCATAGTGGAAAAATAGATTTTTTCATTTTCCGGAGTAAGATTAGAAAAAGGAATAAAAAATATAGTGTATTTTTGTTAATGGTTAGTGGTGTGGAAAGTGAGGTGAGGAAGGAATAACAGATCAATAGGTAGGCTCTGTCAGAAAACCCACTAGTGGGTTCCATATCAGTACTATATATATTACCTAGTTAACTAAGGAGATTTCAATTACATATATATTTTTGGGAGATAATATGAAATATCATTATTTTACTATAATTTTAATATTTATGTAGATATACCATAATTTTAGTCTTATAAGATGAAAATCTAACCTTCGCTGAAGAGAAAAAACCCTTATCAATTAAGCAAATTAAATCTTTTCTTCCCGACCCAACTCCCCTCCCCCATGTCCCCTACCCCAAATTCCACCCTCCAGGCCATTTTTTTAATGTTTCCACCATCAATCCCTACCTGCCCAAACCCCCCTTCATCCCCCCCCCCCCCCCCACCTCACCCCTCTCTCACCCTCAATCCTAAGCCAATTTTTTTAATGTTTTTCTAATCCTTTCACCACCAAAACCTACCCAACCAATTCCCCTCCCTACCCCACCCAAGCCAATTTTATTTATCTTTTTGAAAGCTTCCACCATCCCCACAACCCCCCTTCCCCAAGCACATTTTTTGTGTTCATTTTTTTAGTGTTTCCACCTCCATCTCAACCTAAAGTTCCACCTCCACCTCCAACCCAAACCCTCGCACCACACCCTTCCGCTTTCCCCCTTTCCCCTTCCCTCTCCCTACTCGGTCATTTCTTTTTTTTTTTAAAATTTCCCCACACCATCATATGTGGTACTGTTTTCACAAATCGTGGAAATGTTGCCACGATGCTTACTTGTCATTATCACGCATCGTGACAATATTGTCTCGATATTATTTTTCCTGAACTATTTTCACGAAATACAAGAATTATTTTCATGAAAAATATCTATTTTCCATGATAATAAAAATAATTGTTTGATTAGTACAGTTTCATGGCAAATAAAATAGTGAATTTTTTTTTTTTCTTTTGTGGCAATATTTCATGTATTTCGTGACAATAGATACAAACAACTTCATGATAAGTGAAAATCATGATAATATTGTCATCATTCATGGCAAGTGAGTATCGTGATAATATTGTGACTAATTAAAATAATATATCACTTGGTGTGGTGTGGTGGGGTATTAAAAATTAAAAAAAAAAAACATTAATGAAACAATATTACCACGAACCATGACAATGTTGCCACATATTGCAAGTATATTATCAGGATACTCACTTGCCAGGACTTGTCACAAATCAGGGTCCTATTTCCACGATTCGTGGCACATATGACAGAAACTGGCCCGGGAAAGAGGAGAGTGGGAGCATGTGGCTAGGTAGGTATAGGTAGGGCAGGCTGGGGGTGATGGTGTGGGGAAAAAACAGCTTGGGAGTGGGGCAGAGGTGGGGGTGGGAGGTGGGGAGGGGTGGCGGGGAAGGTAAATTAATCTAATTAGGTTAATTAGTGGTAAGGATGGTATTGTCAAAGAGGGTTATATTTGGGTTCTAATTAAAAAGAAGCTATAAAGATAACAACATTATAGTATAAATTAGAGCAATGATTATTTACACTATTTTTTACATATATTATTTGATTCCTTATGTTTAACTCATGTTGGCATTTCATTTTTACAAAGTATCCTACTGAAAATTTAGATTGAGCTACGATAATTCTTAACATTACATCATGCTTAATTTTGGAAATAAACTTGATATATATATATTTTATTTTTAAGTAATAAAACTTCAAAATTTTCCTAATAACTATTTTTTGGCAGCGACTATTCGCAATCCATAAAATTTCTTAACGCAAGTCACTTCTCAATGTAACCCACTTTTATTTAAAAATCAGTACAAATTTCTTAATATAACCCACTTAATACCGATTATACCATTTCATGAGTAAATTTTTTTTTTTTGATATTTTAATTAAAATATTATAAGTAAAACAATAAGCCATCTATATATATATATATATAAGTAAAATAAGGGTTATTATTGTAAATTGATTTTTCCCGCCTAAAATATATCTTTATGCATTCTTAATTTCTTCTAAAACATTAATTATATTTTTCCTTCATATAAATACAATATTAAGTATTACCTTCCTTAATAAATTGAATATATACTTTATTAAATTAAAAGTAAAAGTTAATGTATAATTTAATGATTGACTAATTAAATTATTATATTTACAAATATTAATATATTATAATTAATCATGGGACTAAAACTTTCACATATATTTATATATGATAATTGGTACACGTAATTATGCGTGCATAATAGATCGATTAAATTGTCTAGTTAGTAACATTTGCATGCATAATTAGTCGTGTATTGCTCGTATTGGTATTATTGGACAAATTAATGTTGTTTGACTTGTTTTGAAGCATTAAGGTGAAATTAGATCAAAAAGTCGAACTCGACTTAAACTGGATGCGAGAACAAGTAGCGCATGTCAAAAAACCGAGCGAAGATTGATCCAAGTTGCTGGGAACTGGTCTCGGCCGAGCCAGAGGAGCTCGGCCGAGCTTGAAGGTCAGCAAAGATGCAAAAATTGGCTGTTGAAGATTCTCGGCCGAGTCAGAATTTCTCGGCCGAGCCACTTTTATATGGAGCTCGGCCGAGCCAGAAATTCTCGGCCGAGACAGGCAATGGCCCAGCCCAAGACGCGCGGATTAATCCTTTTCTGGCCCAAATTGAGCCTAATTCATCCTCGACTATAAATAGGAGATCCAAAAGTCCGAAAATGACACTTTTACATTGATTCGAGAGCGCGGACTTGGAAACTAGGAAGAACACGAAGACTCAAGATTCAGCACTCGGGTTTTAGAGTTTTTATAGTTTTAATGTTTTCTTTTTATAGTTTGTTCTTAGCGATCGCTATGATCGGCTAAGCGTTTATTTCCCGTCTTTGATTATGTTGAACCCTAGATTGTTATTTATGTAATTAATTCGGTAATTGCTTAATTTAATTATGTTCTGAGATTACATCGTGTTATTGGATTACTCTATCTTTTATATGTTTGTTATGTGGACTGATCACCCTAGTAATAGGCATATAGCTGTCGCTAGGTCATAAATTCATAATCCGTAATTGTTATGCGTTTGTGCCCAAAAGTAGCAAAAAGTGGTTACTCGCTAGGATAACACAAAGTCGCGGTCACTTGTACCACGTTCGTGAGTACAACACCGTACCTACTCCGTTGCCTTAATTCCATATGCGTCTAGTTACGATAGTTCTAGCGAGCGTCTCCTAGAACTACTTAATTGGATAGGATTAATTGCTAAGTTCTTAGGATTAATTATACTTAAGGGGTAACAAGGGTTAGCTAAGCGTACCTGTTAATTCTTGGAGTAGGGGTCTCAGAACTAATTAGTTAAGTAGTTGCATTAGTTACATGAATATTCAGGCTAGGGGGACACTGGGTTATAGGCGGGATACTTTTTATTCACTAGTTAATTCGTCTTTAGTTATTTGCATTAGTAATTAACTCTAATCAAAACTCCCCCCCTTATTATAGTTATATTATTAGTATTTATATAGAATTGGTTAGTACGATTATTTAGTTAATTCCTGTTCTCTGTGGGATCGACCCTGACTTGCTCTAGCTACTGTTAGGAATAGTTAGGAAATAAATCATCTTATTTGACTGCACCCGACAGTGCGGTCAAATTTTGGCGCCGTTGCCGGGGAACGGTTGAAATTAATTAAATTTTAGTATTGACCATTATTTAATTACGTTTCGTTCTTTATTTTAAATATATAGTTTTTGGTTACTTACGATATACCTTGCATCTTATTACAACAGTGAATTATCACGCGTTCACGTGGTGACAAAGAGCTACACTTTGATCCTGAGATTACTCGAAGAGATCGAGTTTTGAGGAAGAAGGCGAGAGAACATCGAGAGCAAGTCGAAGCTTTACCATACACTACTGAAACCCTGTTTGAGTCAGAAATTGAGCAAGAGGAAATGGCACAAGAAAAGTCCATGAAGGAACTGGCCAACGCTGGGGTCACTCATCAGCCCTTGTGCATTACTTTCCCGACCTTGGGAGAAAACACTACATTCGAACTCAAATCGGGGCTGATCCATCTTTTGCCCTCATTCCATGGCCTTTTCGGTGAGGATCCCCACAAGCACTTAAAGGAGTTTCACACCGTCTGCTCGAGTATGAAGCCCGTCACTGTTACTGAAGAGGCAATCAAGCTGCGAGCCTTCCCCTTTTCTTTAAAGGACTTGGCCAAAGATTGGCTCTACTACTTGCCCCCTTCGTCCATTACCACGTGGGTAGAAATGGAGAGACAGTTTTTGGAGAAGTACTTCCCCGCCTCTAGAGCTACGAACCTCCGGAAAGAGATTAGTGGAGCTAGACAACTGCAGGGGGAGAATTTATATGAATATTGGGAACGGTTCAAGAAGCTGGAGACAAGCTGTCCACAACACCAGATCACCGACCAGCTACTTATCCAGTACTTTTATGAAGGGTTGTCAACAGCAGATCGGAATATGATAGACTCAGCTAGTGGTGGAGTTCTAGTTGAGAAGACTCCAAGAGCAGCAAGGGAACTAATATCCAAGATGGCTGCGAATGCACAACAATTTGGGTAAAGGGACGCACCACTCAGGCCAGTAAGGGAAATTAATGATTCAGCCATAGAAGACAAATTGGAAGCATTGACGACTTTAGTAAGAAAGGTTGCCTCTGAAGGCAAAGCTGTCATCAAGCCGTGTCGTATTTGTGAGACATTGGAGCACTCGACCGACGAGTGCCCGGTTCTAGGGAATGAGTTGGAGGCCCATGCCAACGCTGTAGGCTCGGATAATTTTCGACAAAGGAAGTATGACCCCTACTCCCAATCCTATAATCCGGGGTGGAGGGATCATCCAAATTTGAGGTATGGAAATCAGCCACAGCAGAATCATCCACAGCAATCGGGAGAACCAAACCGCTTTCCGCAGGGTATGTACCAACAAAAACAGGCGGTTGAACAAGCACCCAGCTCCTCGTTAGAGGACATTGTCAAGAATCTGGCCAACAACACATTGCAGTTCCAAAAAGACACCCAGTCGAGCATCAGAACTCTTGAGACTCAAATGAGTCAACTAGCTACCGCGGTGAGTCGATTGGAGAGTGCAAACAGCGGCAAACTACCCGCTCAGCCTGAGATTAATACAAGGAACGTTAGTACAATTACACTTAGGAGTGGAACGGAGCTTGGAGAGCCTAAGAAGCCCGGGCAAAGTTCAGACGAGGATACTGGCGAAAACGGAGGAAAAACTGAAGAAAGTGACGAGCAGCAAGTCTCGACCGAGAAAACCTGTCTCGGCCAAGAAAGTGATGAGGTGGCACTCAGGCTCGGCCGAGAATCATCTGTCTCGGCCGAGACACAGCTCCAGCGGAAGCCGGCTCCTGCGACACCTATTCCGACCCAACCATTGCCGTTCCCGAGTTGACTCGCACCTAGAATGAAGGATACCAAGGAAAAAGCGATCTTGGATGTATTCAAGAAAGTCGAGATAAACATTCCGCTCATCGATGCAATCAGACAAATTCCGAGGTACGCAAAATTTCTTAAAGATTTATGCACTAACAAATGCAGGTTGAAGGGGGATGAGAAAATCATAATGGGAGAAAATGTGTCCGCCATCTTCCAGAAGAAGATACCTCCAAAGTGTAAGGACCCAGGTATGTTCGTAATTCCAGTTACAATAAATGACCACATCATAGAACGAGCTATGCTCGATTTAGGTGCATCTATAAACGTCATGCCTCATTCCATATTTCATGCATTGAAACCCGGACCATTAAAAGAAACTAGGATAGTTATTCAGTTAGCTGATCGTAGTACTTCATATCCCGACGGACTAGTAGAGGATGTCTCTCTCATTCGGGGAGAACTGCAGTCTCGATACCAAATCGAGGATGAGAGATGGGCACAACAGCAGTCGTGGCATCAGCAGCAGCTGGACTGGCAGAGGGCAATAGAGGACCGTTGGAACACGCCACCACCCTATTGGGGTCAAGGCTACCCGCCTCAACCACCACCGCAGTAGGAGCATTGTGAGTAGCACCAATTCGAACCACTCTTGTCCCCTACAACTTTAGGTTTCCACCTAAGTTTGGGGGAGGGGGTGTAAGTGGGTCGGATTGGTTGCATTTCCTCTTTCATTGTCTTTTTGTTAGTTTTTGTGTTGCTAGATAGAAAACTTGAGTCTGCATTCTGTGGTTGATCGTCTGGCCTGTGAGCCAATGTGTGGTTGATCATCAGGCCTGCGTGCCTTTATCTGCGATAGCTAGTTAGTACATTTTAATTGTTTTTATTTATTGTATTTTGCATTTGAGTCTAGGATTAAGTCGAACCCGTGATTGTACTTGAGTCGTGTTTTACGTGTTTAAGGACAATTTGGGACATTATTAAGTGTGCAACGAGTTCGTGATGATCATAAAATGTGTTGAATTTGAATTTATGACGTATGATAGAGCATGACATGTAATGAAGATAAAATTGAGCTTGGCCTTGAGACTTGTGATCAATTATAACCCGGTGAGTTTTTGAGCCAAATTTTGTACTCCCATTTTTGGAGTAATATTTACATTCTTTCGGTGTGCATTCATTGGTTATATGTAGTCGACTCTAGAACTTGCCCGGAGTCTCTATCGTGAATATGTCGAACATGATGTGATGTAGGATATGATATTAGGCGGTTTTTTATTTTTACCTATTACTCAGCCTTTCAATATCTTCCTTTGCACCAATTAAATTTTCCGTTGGAGCCCATTTGCGCTTTATAGCTTTTTCTTTGATTGCCCTATGTTACAAGCCACATCCTTTTCATATAAATCTTTGGCCTATTTGGACTAATAGTGAGTATGAGGGAGGAGGATTGGAAGGTAGTTGGGAATTAATTTGGGTAGAGATGGAGAATGTGGAAGGAGTAAGGGGAATGCAAATGATAGGTGAAAGAATCTAGCTTAAACTAACCTCTCTTAAGTGTTATGTTTTTGTGAACCAATTCATCCCACTATTTTCCCCACAAACGTTGGTTTTTAACCAAGTTTGGGGGAGGGGGTGTAAAGTGTGACGTATTGGTCAGTTGGTACTTAGAAAAAAAAAAAAAAAAAAAGAAAAAAAAAAGAAAAAAAAAATGTTGTTGTGAATAAGTGTTTTGCTATTTTTGTCCAAGGAGAGGTTAGGAGGCTAAACAATGCTTATTGATTTGAATTGATGTGAGAAATTGGGTAGTCCCACAAATTGTGGTGCCCGGAAATTAAGCATGAGAAAGTGTTGGGTTATGATAAAGACTTTTGTTGGGTGAAGGAATTTCCTTGCGGGGGAGTTTGTTGAAATTAAAAGAGTGAGGATTGAGTGATTGTTTTGAGGGGTGGTTGAGTAGGAAAAACTCGATTAGTCCAAAGATTAGTCACTTGTTCCCAAATATTTCCCACCTTACCTTAAGCCTACATTACAACCTAAATAAAGACCTTTTTGATCCTATATCACACATGTCAAGTACGAGGTCTGATTTAGATAACGGGCAAGCATATGGTAGGCGTTGCATGTAGTCCAATGCGAGTGAATTAACTTTACCTTATACACTTGAGAGAAGAGTGATACACTTAACCCATAAGGATCACTTGTTGAAAGTATCGAGTCTCGAAAGTAGTCGAAGTTGCTATGTTGGATATGCTCACGTTATCGTATTGTCTTTCTTTATTAAAATATGTTCTGAAACTTTGGTTTGCCACTTAAAGTCGCTTTAAACACGTGTCTTTTGTGTTTCTTCTTTGCTTTGTTTTGTTCGGGACGAACAAAGGTTAAGTTTGGGGGATTTTGGTACACGTAATTATGCGTGCATAATAGATCGATTAAATTGTCTAGTTAGTAACATTTGCATGCATAATTAGTCGTGTATTGCTCGTATTGGTATTATTGGACAAATTAATGTTGTTTAACTTGTTTTGAAGCATTAAGGTGAAATTAGATCAAAAAGTCGAACTCGACTTAAACTGGATGCGAGAACAAGTAGCGCATGTCAAAAAACCGAGCGAAGATTGATCCAAGTTGCTGGGAACTGGTCTCAGCCGAGCCAGAGGAGCTCGGCCGAGCTTGAAGGTCAGCAAAGATGCAAAAATTGGCTGTTGAAGATTCTCGGCCGAGTCAGAATTTCTCGGCCGAGCCACTTTTATATGGAGCTCGGCCGAGCCAGAAATTCTCGGCCGAGACAGGCAATGGACCAGCCCAAGACGCGCGGATTAATCCTTTTCTGGCCCAAATTGAGCCTAATTCATCCTCGACTATAAATAGGAGATCCAAAAGTCCGAAAATGACACTTTTACATTGATTCGAGAGCGCGGACTTGGAAACTAGGAAGAACACGAAGACTCAAGATTCAGCACTCGGGTTTTAAAGTTTTTATAGTTTTAATGTTTTCTTTTTATAGTTTGTTCTTAGCGATCGCTATGATCGGCCAAGCGTTTATTTCCCGTCTTTGACTATGTTGAACCCTAGATTGTTATTTATGTAATTAATTCGGTAATTGCTTAATTTAATTATGTTCTGAGATTACATTGTGTTATTGGATTACTCTATCTTTTATATGTTTGTTATGTGGACTGATCACCCTAGTAATAGGCATATAGCTGTCGCTAGGTCATAAATTCATAATTCGTAATTGTTATGCGTTTGTGCCCAAAAGTAGCAAAAAGTGGTTACTCGCTAGGATAACACAAAGTCGCGGTCACTTGTACCACGTTCGTGAGTACAACACCGTACCTACTCCGTTGCCTTAATTCCCTATGCGTCTAGTTACGATAGTTCTAGCGAGCGTCTCCTAGAACTACTTAATTGGATAGGATTAATTGCTAAGTTCTTAGGATTAATTATACTTAAGGGGTAACAAGGGTTAGCTAAGCGTACCTGTTAATTCTTGGAGTAGGGGTCTCAGAACTAATTAGTTAAGTAGTTGCATTAGTTACATGAATATTCAGGCTAGGGGGATACTGGGTTAAAGGCGGGATACTTTTTATTCACTAGTTAATTCGTCTTTAGTTATTTGCATTAGTAATTAACTCTAATCAAAACTCCCCCCCTTATTATAGTTATATTATTAGTATTTATATAGAATTGATTAGTACGATTATTTAGTTAATTCCTGTTCTCTATGGGATCGACCCTGACTTGCTCTAGCTACTGTTAGGAATAGTTAGGAAATAAATCATCTTATTTGACTGTACCCGACAGTCCGGTCAATAATTAATCTTGAAATTGTTTTTTATTACATATTCATATTTTCTATTTATTAATATTATTTCGTGATAAATAATAATTACACTTTGCAGTCTAAACTATGAGATTTTAAATATGCTACAATCTATATTTCTATTTAAAAAATAAAATTAACATGCTTGAGCTAACTAGGTTTTTAGAGTTCTCAATATAAACAATATTTTGTCGCATTTTTTCATATTTTGCAACCTAAGCAAAATATATAGACATATATATATATATATATATATATATTAATTGTATCTTTAAATAAATTTCAACATATACATATATTATTAAGACATGTTGAAGAATTCATATGCTTTATTTTGTTAGTCCAACTATAAAATAATCATTGAATTTTATTTTGTTAATATCAAGATTTATTTAAAATCTAAAAAGTATTTGACTATATTAAACCACCATGTAAAATATTAAAACTTGAAATTAATTTTTCTTAAAATAAAGTAAATAGTTATTGGTAAGTAAGGCCCACGTTGCCTAAGGTTACAGGCCGGCCCAAATTGTTTATAGTTGGAAGCCCAAGAATTGGCCCAAGTATAGATTTGATAATTGGTTTGTAACGGCAGCACAAGAGAGAGAAAAGATCTGACCCACGATTTCCTCCAAATCACGAAGGCAAACTTCATGGCCTTAATTGCAGGAATATAGTTAGGGGCCTCAATTGTAGGAATATAGTTAGGGCTGTAATTTGTATGATATAAATAGTAGAATTAGGGAGAGAAGAGGGGTTGGAACTTTTGAAAAATAAAGCACGCTTGTAAACAATAACAAAGAAAGAAAGAGAAAGAAAAAGGAGCCCGGTAGGGACATTATTTTTCCGTGGACGTAGATCTCCGGATCGAACCACGTAAACCTTGTGTCTTATTGCTTGGTTATTTTCTTGTTTAATACTTTTCGTAAATATTTCGGTGATAGGGATTGCGCTTTATCAATTGGCGCCGTCTGTGGGAACGTAGAAACGATTGGATTTTTAGTATTGATATTGCACTTGAAACCATGGTAACTACTCGATTGAATTACTCTCGTCAAGGTGATCAAGTCAATCAAGATCCACCCGTGGATCAAACCTTACCGACAAGGCAATCGATAATACGGGACGCCTCTCACCACCAGGGCAACCAAGATCCGGTTGCGAATCCAGGTGACGGATTTTTACCTCTACCTCCACAAGATGTACAAAACCCTGGTCCTGCGACTGCACAACCACAAGTTAATATCCAGATGACTCCGGAACTACTTCAGGCCTTCTTACAAGAACATGCTCATGTTCTCCAAGATTGGGCTATCAACCGGTTAAACCCTGATGGCCCTGTTGGGCATAACATCAACCCCGTAGTGCGACCACCTCGTCAGAATCTGTCCAACCAACAAAACCCAGTACACCATGAGAGACAAGATCGCCGACGAGAACGACCTGGTTCCCCCGAGGACCATGGGAGTTCTAACGGATCGAGACAGCGCAATGACGAACTTGTTGATGTTGATCGTCGCCGCCCGCTTAACGCAACTAAGAAAGCTCGCTATACCGATCCCTATACTCCAGATCTTCATGAGTATGAGAGGGTACAGCGGAATGCTGAACTGGACAGAATTTTAGGCCTTGACGCCAATGGAGACATTATCACTCCATTTTCCCAAGAAATTCTGGCTACGTCTCTTCCTGAAGGGTTCAAAAGGCCCGCCATACCACCTTATGATGGCACCGGAGACCCAGCCAATTTTCTTGGAGCTTTCAGGCATAACATGCTCAGTAGAGATCACACTGCATCTCTTCACTATTGCAAGATCTTCCCTGAGTACCTCCAGGATGAGGCACGAGTTTGGTTTGACTCTCTTCCTCGCAACAGCATATCCTCTTTCTGGGAACTTGCTGAACACTTCTGGGCACGTTTTGAAGCACGTGCAAAGCCTATGTCCACTTTAGCCGACCTGATGAACGTCGAACAAAAAGAAGGAGAAACCATCTCTCAATTCTTAGAACGTTTCACAACTGAAAGTGTGAAGGTAGGCAATCAGCTAGATGATATCATTGTCACAGGTTTCATGAACGGATTACGGGCCGGACCACTATACACCGAGCTAGTCCGTAATACTCCTGTCACTACCCGAGCTCTTTATCATGTGGTTGGGCGGTTTGCTAAGGCAGACGAGCAGACCCGACGTAAGAGGGAAAAATCTGTTGCCAAGAGGCAATTAGATAAAGGACCATCTGGGTCTAACACCCATACCAGTGCCTTTAACCGACTGGGCGGAGGTCGATCCAATACTCATCACGATCTACCCTAACTAACACCCTTAAATCGGTCCCGAACCGAAATACACGCCATTCACAAGGCTGATCTAAAGCCTTGTCCTCGTATGACAGCCCCGGCTGATAAATGGAACCGTACCAAGTGGTGTGAATACCATTATGACCACGGGCATGATACTGAAGAATGCCGAGAACTCAGCAAAGAAATCGAAGAGTGTATAAAGCAGGGGTATTTCCGTCAATATGTTGCTCAGTCAGACAATAGACTACAGCACCAAGGTGGAAACCAACACCAGAACCGAGCTGGCAATAATAATCGTGGTTTCCAACAAGGTCGGTCACCATGGCCGAATAACCGCTCCGAGAATAACCATTACCCAAGACAAGATCAGGGAAGCAGACGCAATGTTCAACAGCAACAACCTCGCTTATTGCCTGCTCCTCCTCCCCAAGAAGAAGGGACCAATCCCCCAGCTCGCGTTGTTAATAGTGTTATCCATATGATCTATGGTACACAGCCAGCAGGAGTGTCCCGCAAAGCTCTTATTGCAGAACCTCGCCGACCTCCTCCCGAGGAACCCCGTCACAAACGTTTCCACAATAATGAGACAGTAAGTTTTACTGAGGACGACCCCGTACCCGAACGCACGCCTCACACCGATGCTATAATCATTGATATGATTGTGGCGAATATTATAATCAAACGGGTGTACGTTGATAATGGTGCAGCTGTAAGTGTTATCTTCTCAGATTGTTTCCAAAAAATGGGCATATCTCGAGATTTGCTTCGGCCTGCTCCAGGACCTTTGCAGACATTCACACAAGGGGAAGTTCGCGCAGAGGGGATTATTAATCTACCAGCCTCGGTAGGTACTCATCCTGCAATCAAAACAGTTTTTGTCGACTTTTATGTGGTGTCATCTACGTCTCCTTATAATATGATTCTTGGACGGGACTGGCTTACTCCTGCCCAAGCCATATGTTCCACATTTCATTTAACGATGAAATGTCCTTCACCCTACGGAACTATAGCCATCCGTGGCGATCAGAAGATGGCTAAGCAATGTATGCTTGTCGCACTCAAACCACGAACTACACAGACGGTTCAACCGCAGTTTCAAATAGATACCCCCAGGCTTGAATCAATACCGATCCAACCTCTTGGTGAAGAGGTAGTAGAAGTACCTCTTGATCCAAATGTGCCCGAGCGAACTGTTAAGGTCGGTGCTATCCATTTACCCCTACTCCACAGTGCCATCGTTCAAGTATTGCGAGAATACTCTGAGGTCTTTGCCTGGTCACCTTTAGACATGCCCGGTGTCTCACCAGATTTGATTACTCACAGGTTGAACATTGACCCCGCAGTCAAACCAGTACAGCAGAAGCGCAGACAATTTGCTCCCGACAGAAAAGCTGCTATTCGCACAGAAGTTGAAGCATTGGTAAAGGCAGATATCCTCTTCGAAGTCCACTATCCGACCTGGTTGGCAAATCCTGTTCTAGTCCTGAAGTTTGATAATACGTGGAGGATGTGTGTGGATTTTACTGATCTGAATAAATATTGTCCGAAGGATTGTTATCCATTACCTTCTATCGACCAGAAGGCTGAAGCCATTACTGGACATCCCGCGCTTTGTTTCTTGGACTTATATAAGGGATACCACCAAATTCACATGGATAAGAATGATGCGATCAAGACAGCATTTATAACAGAATTCGGAATCTTCGCATACAAAAAGATGCCCTTCGGGCTCAAGAATGCCGGAGCCACTTATCAAAGGTTGATGGACCATGTTTTTCAGAACCAAGTTGGTCGAAATGTGGAGGTCTATGTCGATGATTTAGTCATCAAGAGTCGAACTTTTGATGCATGTGTTCGGGATATTGCTGAAACACTGGAAGTACTTCGACGCCATAATCTTCGCTTAAATCCAGCGAAATGCACCTTCGGGGTCGGTTCAGGCAAGTTTTTAGGGTACATGGTATCTCCTCAGGGACTACAAGCTAACCCCTCTAAAATTAGGGATATCCTCGACCTCAAGACACCCCGGAAAGAAAAAGATGTTCAACGCCTTACTGGACGATTAGCTGCGTTAAACAGGTTCCTATCTAAAGCGGCTGAACGGCAACTTCCCTTCTTTAAGGTGTTACGACAAGTTAAGAAATTCGAGTGGACACCCCAGTGTGAGAAAGCTCTGACGGCTTTAAAGCAGCACATCCGTCAACTTCCCATTATTTCCGCCCCGATCGCTGGAGAACCCCTGTATCTATATTTGTCCACCGCTGATGAAGCCATCAGCGCGGCTCTTGTCCGCAACGACCACGGGACTCAGAAGGTAGTATATTTTGCCAGCCGGGCTTTACAAGGAGCAGAAATCCGATACTCAGTCATCGAAAAGACCATATTGGCATTGGTTATGGCGGCCCGCCGCCTTCGTCCCTACTTTCAGGGACATGTTATTAACGTTCTTACAAACCTACCAATCCGTCAAATCCTGAGTAAGCCCGATCATTCAGGTCGACTTGTCAAATGGGCAATAGAGTTGGGAGAGCACGACATTCAATTTCTTCCTCGTCACGCCATTAAAGGCCAAGCCCTAGCTGATTTTCTAGCCGAAGCTACTTATGAGTGTCCGGACTCCAACTCACATCCCGAACACATTTCCCCTACCGATACCAGTGTTGAAACCGAACGATGGCATGTTCATGTAGACGGTGCTTCTGCCACACGGGGAAGTGGTGCCGGGGTCATCATCAATGGACCTGACAATGTTGAAGTTAAGTATGTTTTGCGCTT
This sequence comes from Ajuga chamaepitys, assembly GCA_958295605.1. Taxonomy (NCBI): domain Eukaryota; kingdom Viridiplantae; phylum Streptophyta; class Magnoliopsida; order Lamiales; family Lamiaceae; genus Ajuga; species Ajuga chamaepitys. Next base: position 49,176,456 of record OY282500.1, on the reverse strand, counting down.
CAACTTCAAAGTCACGAATAATGAAGCCGAATATGAAGCGATTCTTGCAGGTCTTCGTCTTGCAAAGAGTTTAGGGGCTGCACATATTCAACTATACACTAATTCCGAGGTGGTTTCCAGTCAGATCAATGGCGTATATATAGCAAAGGTGGAAACCATGAAATGGTATTTGGCTTTAGCTCAAAGTCTTCTACACACATTTGCCTCCGCCCATATTCACAAGATTCCCCGAGAAGAGAACACAAAAGCTGATGCTCTTAGCAAACTGGCCTCCGCTGCTCCCTCAAGTATACCTTCTGATGTACTTGTAGAAGAGATGTCTCATCAGTCAATCCATGAACAGCCTGTCTCGGTAATCACTGATTCCCAAATTACTTGGATGACGCCCATTATCCAATATTTACAGGACGGAACTCTACCCGATGACAAGTTACAAGCCCGATAGGTGATTTTGAAAGCACCAAAATACACTTTACATGACGGAGTTTTGTACAGGCAATCTTATCTTCAGCCCAGTCTCTGATGCCTTGGCCCGGTTCAAGCTCGTTATATCCTCGAGGAATTACATGAAGGCTCGTGCGCAAACCATATTGGTTCCCGGACTCTTGCTAAAAAAGCACTCCGATGGGGATATTATTGGCCTACTCTTTTTAACGATGCGCATGAGCTAGTGTCAAAATGCGAGAATTGTCAGCGCCATTCACGGATTAAACACTTACCTCAAACTGAACTGACAGGCATCCAGAGTGCATGGCCTTTTATTCAATGGGGCATAGACATTGTGGGCCCTTTCCCTTTAGCTCCAGGTGGTCTTAAATTCTTGGTGGTCGCGGTGGATTACTTTACAAAGTGGGTCGAGGCTGAACCACTCACTACCATTACTGGAAGGAAAATTCTTAATTTTGTCTGGAAGAACATTGTCTGCCGATTTGGTATTCCTAGCACCATTGTTTCTGACAATGGGAAACAGTTCGCGAATGACCCTTTCCGTTCTTGGTGCGAGGAGTTACATATTAAACAGGCATTCACTTCGGTGGCCCACCCCCAAGCTAACGGCCAAGTCGAGGTGACAAACCGAACACTTGTTGAAGGCATTAAGAAGCGCCTAGGTGAATCTAAAGGACTTTGGGCTGATGAACTCCCTCAGGTATTATGGGCTTATCGCACTACACCACACTCTGCTACTGGAGAAACTCCTTTTAGCCTAACCTACGGCTCCGAAGCTGTCATCCCAACAGAAATAGGTGTAGCCAGTCCTAGGGTGCTGGATTTCGATCCAGAACAGAACGAAGATGCTCTCCATACCAACCTTGACGAAGTAGAATATTGCCGAGAACAAGCTTTTATCAGGCAGGCTAAAAATAAACAGCAGACAGCGAGGTATTATAATGCTCGAGTTCGGAATACACAGTTTAAAGTTGGTGATCTTGTGCTCCGGCGCAATTCCACCAGTAAGGCCGAGCATGAAGGCAAGCTCCATGCAGCGTGGGAAGGACAATATCGTGTAGTCACTACTCATCCCCTTGGGAGTTACCAGCTTGCACGTGTTGATGGTACCCCGGTACCTCGGACTTGGCATGTTACTAATCTTCGAAAGTTTTTTCTCTGAACACTGTTAGTTTTATTTCGTTTTCCTATCTCTTGCATAATTTGTTATTATTATGATAAGTTTGCTTGATTAATCATGTTATTTTGGTCTGACTATTACTTGTTTGTGATATCGTGGGGACGCCCCGATATCTTTATATTCATGTTTCCGAACACTTATTTTCGATCCGTCGTATATCATACATGTCTCCGGACTCCATTACTCAATTCCTAAAATCGGTTGAAGTTACATATTTAAACCTCAGGGTTCCATTCAAATTCTATCTTACTCGATCAAAGATTACAAGGCGCTATTGATTTGTCTCCGGACTTCAACTCATTTTCTTTACACACTTCATAATCTATTTAAGTGTCTTTGTGTTTTCAAAAAAAAAAAAAAATATATATATATATATATACATACAAGTAACATTTTTTAACTAGTCATATATAATACAACAGACTAATCACTCTTTCATTACATTAAATTTGGTTGGGAATTAACTATGCTATTATCTACGGACGTTGTTCGGAGCCCTCTCCGAACCAGTACGCGAAACCGCGCCACCTTGTCCCTGATCGAGCATGTCCCGTCCTCCGGGATGATTCTTGCGCGTTCCGACGACGCCCTGCTTCGCTTCGGCTACGGACTCCGGTCCCATACCTATGACTTGTCGCTTGGTGACCCCGGTCATCTGCAGCATGTCCGGTTCTTATCTTTGGCCCTGACATATTGATCCATTCTGCATGGCCCCATTCTAGTGGCGCCAATGGATCCATCACCTCGGGGGTTTTATTTATACCTTCCCCAGTTTTTTGACGAGGAGGCTCTGGTGACTTCTGAGGCATTGGGTTTTTTCTCCGTTCCCTTCCCGGAGTGTTCGCCCATTCTACGGCATCCCACTCCTCAGCAGGCATCTCATCAATCTCCTTGGCCAACGCCACAACTGTCGATCCACTGGCCTCCGGCTCCATCACGTGTGTTCCTTCCGGTTCTTGGGGTACGTTTGATATCACTTTGGACATGGTATTGGTCTTCCCAACACCTACAGCTTGGTCAGCCAACACTATCTTCTCTTGGATATCGGACTTTGTTTTCTTGCCCCGACGCTTTTTCTTGCGGCTGTGTTCTTGTTCTTCTTGCTCTGCAATGTTCAAAGCTTCGTTCCGAGCCTCGACTTTCTTTTGCAGCTCTACCAGAAATCCTAGTACCAGCCGGTCCCTTATGACTTCAGGATCATTGGCATCACCTCGCTCACTCCGCTGTTGGACGTCTTCCCGGATTTCGGCTCTCCGGGCTTGAATCTCTTTAATTGATAGTCGTCCGCCGTCCACAAGAAGATGCTCACACTCTTGTTGGTTTATACGGAGTTGTTCCAACTCCAGATCTTTTAACACACACTGCGCTTTGTACTGCCTCATTTGTTGTGCAGATTCTTTCCATGAGCTCTCCGCTTCTACGCATCTCTTCTCTACTAATGAAAAATTCCTTGATAACCGGGGGACTTCATGCAACATCAACATATCTCGCTCTTTCTGTAGCCAAACTATTGATGATTGAAGCTGCTTTATTACTTCATATGGGTTTTCAATATTTTCCTGGCAAAGGAGACACCTCGGATTTTTAGACTTTACGAATACATGTACATTGTTTGGATAGGAAAGTAGCAGCATTTGATATCCATAAAAATATTTCAACATTGTTCATTTCTCCGGAAATACAAAGTTGATCATTACAAAGCAAGAAACTACAACGGAATCCTTTTTACAGATCATCTATCCTACATTCTGCTCATGAGTTGGGAGGTCACTGACCTCTCCGGGGGTGGGGTTGGTTTCTTTTCCTCCCGCGGCCTCTACAACGTCACTCGCAACCTCCGCTGCCTTGCTAGGGCCTTCGATCATGACGGAGGGTCTAACAACTTCTTTGCGGGGAATAGGAGCTCGGTTCCTTAGATCCCGTACATAAAAACCATTGCGGAAGCCCAAGAAGTCCTTATCCTGGTCTTCGTTACACCGTTTAATAATTTCGGGAGTGAGGATTGTGTTCTTCTTCGCTAAGGCCTCGATCAATGGACACTTCGGAGCTTTCATCAACGCCTCAAAATATGCACCATCTTCGTTCTCGACTGCATCGTAGTTATACCCGAAGTCCTCATCGTAAACATTGACCTCCGGGTATTTATCATATATGGTTTCCAACAGCTCGCTTTTGGTGGCCGTGTCACCTGCAGCCACGAACGTGCTCAGAAACTTCAGGAATGTCTCTGTTTGCATCAATTTCTCGGCGAACGTCTCTAGTACAGCTCCCTGGCCCATGATCGCCTTGTTCAGCTCTTCCCGCGTTGCAATTAGGTCGCCTCTCATAACGGCAACCTCGACGGCCTGTTCGCGTAGTCTAGCCGCTTCTCTCTCGGCAAGTACTGCCCTGTCTCGAGCTGCTCTAGCACTTTTTTTAGCCTCCGCGAAGCCAGCCCGTAATTTGGCAACCTCGGCCTCTAGCTCGGTTACTCTGCCTTGGGTAGATTCTTTCTCTAATCTCCCCACTAGCCCGCGGATGGGCTCCAACAGCCTTTCAAGCTCAGCTCCGGCTGTCGATATCTCCACTCCCTGCCCCTGCATTGCCTTACTATTATGATGGGTGTGTGCAAGGAATAATAAAACTATTTACGATGATACCTCGTGAGCCGGAGTCATATGCGCCTTTTTGGGAGGCAGTGGTGTTGTCGGAGAGGTGATCCTTCTCTTGGTACTTGGTGTCAACCCGGAAAGTGGAATGTTGTCTTCGGGGTCAGCTCCATGGCTACCTTCCGCTGCTGTTCTTTGTAGCTCCGGGGTTTTCGACCTATCATCTCGTCCCCCGGAGCTGGCTTCTGTACTCTTTTTGGCGGCACTCTTGAACTTACCCACTGCACATGAAAAACCAACATTCAGGGAATTGACAAGATTATCTTATACAACTTGTACAGGAATAAAAGCCCTACCCTCTACTTCTGCCCTGGTTTTCGTTCTCTCCCCCTCAGATATGCTCGGTGTCCTGTCAAAATCAGTCCCGGTTGGGGTATTGCTCTCTTGGGAATCCGAAGTCCCAGCAGCCCATTTGGAATAATACGGGCTCAACCCAGCTTCGTCTAGGACTTCTTCTGGGATTCTGGACTCCAATACACCGGCTTTCTTCAAAATATTCACACCCTTAGGTTCCCCTGCCGGGGCACTATCTACTACCTCTAACATTTGCCACTTGGGCAATACTGCTTTCTGCCTAACATAGATAAACTTCCCTCTCCAACCTTCAATTTTACTCGGATTCTTAACCTTAAACCTCTTTCCCGGCCTGGGGTTAAGGTAATACCAACCTTTATTTTTCCCCATCGTTTTCAATTGAAAGAAATGCCTAAATAAACTAATACTAGGCACTAATCCCCCCTTACTGCACTCCACTAAAAAACCTACCACCTGCCTCACAGCATTAGGTCCTAATTGTCCTAACGCTATCCCATAATAATCCAACAATTTTATTAAAAAGTCCCATAGAGGAAACCTCAATCCTACGGCCAGTTGATCTATGTACACGGATATGAATCCTTTGGGAGGACAACAGGCTTTGTCATTATCTTCGGGAATAATGAACTCCAAGTCAAAGGGTAAGAAAAAATTTGGCACCCATCGCCTAATTTGAGTCTCAGTTACGGTGGGTCTTACCCCTGCTACCTCGAATCCCTCTATTTCCTCTTCACACCGGGGAAAACTTACTGCCTCTACTCTTATTTCACTAAGATCACCGCGATGGATTTGTCTACTTTCACTGTTCACGGGAAAGATCACTCGTATAGGAGGTGCTTTACAAGGCACCCCTTTTGTGCCTACCTCTCCCACCTTAGATGAAGACGAAGAAGAGATAGACATACTTACTTGTTTTCTTTGGTTGATTGATGAGAGATGTTCTATCGTCACAAGTTGGCACAATGGCGGATTTCTCTAACACACGATTCAGATAACTGTAAAAGAAGAAGGTGAAGGGTTTTTTATTTCCCTCCTTTTCATATACATTCAGCAACGGTAATGATTGGATGGTTTAAAATCAACGATCCTGATCTTCGCGTGCTACACACGCGCCTCGAAACCAGCAATATGCGTCGTTTCACACGCGCTTACTCGAATACCGTGTACAGCTGTTGGTCACGCGCCTCAGTTGTGCTCATCACTCGTGTAGAGGAAGCTTCTCAACCCCGGTTGAATGACCTCGGGGTTTTACTTTTTCTCAACCCCGGTTGAATGACCTCGGGGTTTACCTCTTTCTCAACCCCGTTTTAGGAACTTCTGGACTTACTTCTTTCGACTCCGGCACTCCTGGCTCACTTTATCTACTTCACAAAGCCGAATCCTTCTGCTTCGGCTTCTTTGGGGGAGGGGCATCTGGTAAGTAAGGCCCACGTTGCCTAAGGTTACAGGCCGGCCCAAATTGTTTATAGTTGGAAGCCCAAGAATTGGCCCAAGTATAGATTTGATAATTGGTTTGTAACGGTAGCACAAGAGAGAGAAAAGATCTGACCCACGATTTCCTCCAAATCACGAAGGCAAACTTCATGGCCTTAATTGCAGGAATATAGTTAGGGGCCTCAATTGTAGGAATATAGTTAGAGCTGTAATTTGTATGATATAAATAGTAGAATTAGGGAGAGAAGAGGGGTTGGAACTTTTGAAAAATAAAGCACGCTTGTAAACAATAACAAAGAAAGAAAGAGAAAGAAAAAGGAGCCCGGTAGGGACATTATTTTCCCGTGGACGTAGATCTCCGGATCGAACCACGTAAACCTTGTGTCTTATTGCTTGGTTATTTTCTTGTTTAATACTTTTCGTAAATATTTCGGTGATAGGGATTGCGCTTTATCAGTTATACTTAAAATTTGAAAAATTATTTGGATAAATCAAAATATTTAAAAAAATTGAAAAAAAATAAAAGAAAACACTAATTTTCTTATAATACAATTCAATTTATTTTATTTGACATATTTTGGTGTGTCGAGTGATATTTATGTATTTGTGTTTATTTTAATATTCATTTTCAATTAAGCAATTGCGGGTTCGCATAGGTTAAGGTGGATACACGCACACAAACACACTAAATATATGTTTGAGTTTCAATATTAGGAGATATTTATTCTTAAAAGTAGATATAATCTATTTTTTACATTGATATTTTATCTTAATGTAAATTTATAAAATAATATATTTATAAAATGTAAGTTATATTAAATCCATATATCACTTGGGAGAAATTGATATTTACATTATTTATATTTTGGGTTTATATCATTTTGCAACATGTAGTATGCGCGTTTTTCAGCTTTTTTTTTCATTCACAACCTGAACTATACGTTTATTCACGCGCGTTTGCAACCTCTGTCAGCAATTTAAGTGCGAAAAATAAAAGAATATTAGAAATATTTAAGTAACATAAAAATTTTTAAAAATCTAAACAATATTTTTAAATTCTAAACTTCATTTAAAATACCAGAAAATTAACTTAAACATGTTGAAAATATATTAAAGAATTGAGTTTTTTTATAAAAAAAAAGTTGAAATCAAATCATTTTAAGCAATAAAAATAAAAAAATTATTATTTTTTTAGAATCATAAAACTATTATAAATTTCTGAAAATTATCTTTGAAATTCTAAAAATTTATTTAAACTGTCTGAAAGTTGTCTTGACAAATTATTTAAAAATCTATAAAATTTCGTTTAAGACGTGTGGAAGTATCTATGAAAAGTCAAATTTTATGATATAAGCATCTGTTTAATTAATTTTTTGAAAATATAAATCCTTTTATAAATATTTAATGTTATTTGAATTAATATCAAAATTATTCGATTTTTTTTATGAAAATTGATTTTTTATTAAAATAATTTCTACATTTTTTTAGTAAAGTCTATGATATTTTAAATAATTTTTTAGAATTTGAAAATAAATATTGTATTTTCTAAATAGTTTAATTATTTTTAAATATTTTTTTCTCTCCGAAAATTACTACCAAAAGTTGCAAAGGTAGGAGCGCAAAGTTCAGGTTGATCGTAAAAAAAGAAAAAAAATGATATTTAAATATTCATTTAGTTAGAATATAATAATTCTATTTTTTATATTATATAATATTATATTTAATTTAATAAGATAATTATTTTTTAAATAAATTTCCGTGCATCGCACGGGAACGATACTAGTTAAAAACAAGAAGAAAGAAAAGAAAGGGAACAACAGTCTATCGAAACAAAAAAGGAAAAGAGAGAATAGAGGGGGAGGAAGCCAAACCTTGCTTTTAAACAACTTAATGTTTTACCTTTTTAACATTACTTTCTTAATGTTATTTAATTATTGATTTAGTTTTCAATCTTTAATGGAAATTATTTCAGTCCGAATTATGGGTTTTGAGGGGTTAATTATTGAAAAAAGAATTTAGAAATTTAATTAAAGGGGGATTAATTAAGATTAGATACATGAGGTTTAATTGTAGATGAATCCTTAGCTCTTGCAATTTGAAAATGAAAATTTTGTCTGACCAAGAAAATCGAACGTGTGTCATTGTGTTTATTTTTCCGCATTTTGTGGTCGAATGGGTATCGCGACATGTTCAGGATCAAAAATACTATACGATATAAAAAGTATATAATATAGAAGTGATGAAATTAAGTAAAACGAGATTACTTTGTCCGTGTGATTTGAGTCTTCGTTGTTATTTAGGTCATCCATGGATAAATACTTGAACAAACTAGGATTTATGCAGCTTGAGAAAGAGATACTTCATAGTACAATTGAAGATGACATGGAAGAATAATAATTAAAAAAATTAGTTTTATTTTCTCCAAATTTATATATGTATTATGTTAAATTATTTATATTGGTATCGTTAAGGGCTTTATAGTGATTTTATTGTAATATTATAATTTATCAAATTAGTAAACTGAGTTAAGAAATTTCGTGGACTGCGAATAGTCGCCGACTTATTTTTAACCTGAAAATAAAATAAATCACTTTCGTTTTGTTTTAAGGTAATTTAAATCCAAGCCTATTAATTTAAAAGAAATTCAAAACAAGTTTATTAATGGATTCATCCCTAGCCCAACCCCATGTATGTTGGGGCTTCAGTTTACAGGTCCTTTAGTATTAGGGTTTTCGGAGGTCATTCATGTTATATTATGTTTGTGATATAATATATAAATTACAATAAAATATCAATTCACTTCATGTATGTTTTAATATTTAATATATACTATATATTTGTGTTTATAAATTTGATATCAATAAAATATAAATAAATATAATAATAGATATATGATATATTAGGATTTCAGTTGATTTCTCAATTTTTAATCGCATCTATTTTCTTAATTTATTCATCAGTTACAATTTTCCACTTAATTTATATGTGTATTACAAATGAAGCAGAAAGTATTGATATTCAAGATGCAGGAGAGTCAATATTATAACCAAAGATGAAGGTATAAGAAAGATATGTTTTTCTTTATCTTTTATAACACTACAAGAAACACTTAGATTGGAGACATATAGATAGCTAATAACATGATATTTGTCTCTAAACTAAAGTGGTGACAGATCTGAGAAGAAATTGTTGGTCTTTATAATGCTCGTCTCTAAAATTTAGAGACTGGTTTATTCCGCCTCTAAATTTAGTAACGAGATTTATATGAAATTATAGACCAAATTACCTGCAGAATAGAGACAGATTATGTCCCTCCCTAATATTCGCTAGTTATTTCATCACTAATCCGATACTAATAATTTTTTACATTTTTCCGTTACTATAATTTTATTTCATTTTTATCTAGTGACCAATACTACATGTAACTAATTTCTATCTCTGATATGAAAATTTATTGTAGTATAATTGTAACACCCCGAAATTTAGGTGGCTTTTAGATATTAAAATATTTTATTTGTGCATTTTAAATAGATCCGATTTATATTGGGCTAAGTCTCGCTGTTATTAAGCCCAATCCGTAAGATTAAATTAAAAGTATAAATCGTATGTCCATATATTTATTAATAGGGAATTTGTTTATAAAGCCAACCCTATTAAAATTATTTCTTATAAGCTTAGTGACTTTAATATAATTTTTTTTATAATTTATAAGTCCAAGATTCAATTATTTTTCTTTTATATCTCAATTACATCTATATTTTATATGTATTAGCCCAATACATATATATTGGGAGTAGCCCAATCTTTTATCTCTTAAGTCCAACCTCTAATAAATCTTATTAATATCAATAAATAAATAATACTAATAAAAAATGAAAACAATGGAATAGATGTGGTAATGAAAGCCTAAGTCTTCCTCTTCTTTCCTCTTTTCATTCAACTCAACATTGGAAGAAGGATTATATTTTGCTCCAAATTCAATTTGGGCCAGAATTCAGCATATTCTCTCAACAAATTCAAACCTCTATAAATTCAATACACATCAATTTTCATCTCACACAATCGAAAGGAACTTCAGATTTCAAGGTATAAAAATTGGATTCTTCATTTTCTCCAAAAAAAAAAAAAAAAAGAGAAGTAACTGGCCCCCTGTCGCCGGAGAAAAAATGGGGTTTTACACTGAGGCTTGTGTAGTCACGGCTCTCATGCTGAGCGCTCCCTGAAGCCGCCTTCCGATTATTGCTCCGTCACTCCGCTGTCTGCAATTTGTTTTGCTCTTCTTTTTCTTTTCTTTACCTTCTTCTTTTTGGACCGAAATTTTTTATTGGGTGTTTTTGTATTGGAGAGATTAAAGAAGAAGAGGGATGGGAGAGAGGGCAACAACAGAGCACCGCTGTGCGTCAGTATCTCGCTGGTGGGATTGGGGGACCAGTGTGCTATTGTGGAGCCGCCGTTGTCGTTGCTCCACCGCGGATGTACCATCATCTTTCTCTCTTTTGGTGCTAATTTTCTTTCCTCCAGTGTGTGTGAGTGCTTTTATTCCGAGGAGGCTTATCACTTATAATGTTCTGATTGGCTTCGAGTGTATACATTGGATTCGGTGTAATAAGCAGACACGATCGGGTATTGAGCTCTAAAGCTAGATAAGAGCAAGGCATATGATAGTGGAATGGAATTTTCTTTGCGCGTTGATTGCAAAGATGGGCTTTCATTCGGAGTTTATCGAACAAGAGAGGTCATACAGGGAGACCCATTATCACCTTCGTTGTTATCTCCTTGTCCGCAGGGGCTTTCGGTGTTGTTGAGATCTTCTCAGAGAGAGGAGTTTATTCCGTGGAGTTCGCATTGCACCAACCTATCCGGTTATTTCGCACCACTTTTTTCCTAATGACAATTTGCTATTTTTTGGGCTACTTTACAAGATGCTAAACATGTGACATCTTTCCTTCACCTCTATGAGAAGGCCTCCGGTCAGCTTATTAATTATGATAAGTCTGCTCTTACTTTTAGCCCTGCTATTTCTTGTGGATGTATTGATGAGATTAGGAGTCTGTTGTCTATCCCGGTGGTTAAGAGTCATGAGCTTTATTTAGGCTGCCAACATTCTCTCTTCGGGATAAAAATTTATAATTTCGATTCTTACGGGATCGTCTGCTTAAAAGAATAGAGAGCTAGGGTACTCGGGTTTTCTCTCGAGACGGGAAAGAGATCTTGATCAAATCAATATTACAAGTTATGCCAACATATGTGATATTTTGCTTTTATGTGCCTGCTACAATTTGTCATCAGATGGAGCATTATTGTGCGAACTTTCAGTAGGACTCTTAGTCTAAGTCCAGATGAATGCATTAGGCAAGTTGGGATAAGCTGTGTAAACCTAAGGTGGAAAGTGGAAGGTGGAACGGGGTTTTGTGATTTTATATCATTTAATAAGGCTATGTTGGTAAACAGGTCTGGCATATGATACAGAATCCTCATTCGCTAGTTGCCCAATTGTTAAAGGGGTGATATTTTAAGTACTGTGACATTATGGAGGCGGATGTGGCTCTAATCCATCATATATTTGGAGATCCTTATGTTGAAGCAGGGACATTCTTGAGAAGGGTTTATAGTGGCGCGTGGGTGATGGTATAAAACTTGCACCATTCTGTGTCTGGGTCCCGGGTTTGGCTACGAGGCATATATCCTCTAGAGATTTAACGGAAATGGGTGTTACATAGTGAAGAGTGGATATAGAGCTGCAGTATATGGCTCTGACCCGCCAGAATCGTCGGTTTCCCTATGCTCCAATGGGTGGAAATTCATGTGGGCTTTGAGTCTTCCGCCGAAGGTTAAGATTCTCTTATGGCAAGCTTCATTAATTTCATTGTAGTACCTTATAATTTATCCCTTCATCATGTGCCCTTATCCCCGATGTGTAAATTCTATCATGTGGAGGTGGGGTCTACTTTGCATAGGTTAATTTTTTGTGGTTTAGTTAAGCCCTTTTGGAAAGGGAGTTGTTATTGGGAGTCTTTGAAATGCTTGAGGGGTATTACCTTTTTTGATTGTGCTAATATGATTATGCAGTTGTTTGGAACCAAATTATTTCGCTTGTTTGTGATCACTGCATGGCTTATTTGGAATTCCCTTTGTCGGTTTAATCATGGATGAGTGCATGTTTTCAAATACCCATTATGGTTGGAGGTGGAGGAATACATGAGACACTTTGATAAGGTTGTGGAGGGGTTGGATTACGTGGTTGCTGCCCATGATCGAGTGGGGCTTTCGAAATGGAAATGGGAGCGGCCGCGAGTTAGGGTGTTGATGCAACTTTTGATGATGAGCGGGGTATGTATGGTATTCGTTTTGTGGTTGCTTCACATAGAATGAGACGTCCTATATGTCAGTTAAGGAGGCAGAATTGGAAGCGTTATGTAGTGGGATGCGATTTTGCGTGAATGTGGTTACTCTCCGATGATTGCCTATTCGGATTTGCTGCTTGCTGTGCTGGCAGTCATGGGGCTAGCGAATTCTTTAGATTACTCGAAATCATGTTAGAGGAAATCTCAGATTTGATGCAAAGTAATCAAATTGTGAACATGGTGCATATGAGTAGGAGTTGTAATACGGTTGCACACAATTCGGCGCGGTTTTGTTTTTTGTCTCCCACTCCATCTGTTTGGATGGGAAATAATTACCTTATTTGACTTAAAAATCTTGTACTTAAGGACTTCATTTAATTAATAAGATTCTTGGTTGGTTCAAAAGAAATTGGGGATTTCTTTTTCAAGTATTGTTGTTCTTTTATTTAAGACCAATAATTTTAGAATGTGTGAAAATAACCCCATTTTTCTTATTGTACAGTTTTTATGTGTTTGTTAAGAAAAGAAAAAGGGAGAAAGACGTATGAATGTGTTTGTATCTGGGTGTTGGGATGTCTATTCCCAATTTCAGTTGTCATTCAAAATTTGACCTTAATTATTTTTTTAATAAAAAATACAGGTTGTGCTCCAATAATTAGGAGTCTGTTTTACTTATAAAACTCCCAACTCTTACAATTCTCTTTATGAATTCGCCAAAAGAAAATCTGGAATATTAAATCCGATTATTTTATACAAAACTAAGATTTCTACCTAAACTCTTATATATGTATACCTAATTTATTATTATTGTTCTTCTGAATATTTGATAATTTATTTTAAAATATTAATGTACTAAATCCTAAAATATTGATAATGTAGGAACGTGCAATTGACTTTACGAGGCTTAGGACAATCTTCATTCACACACTCAAGTTTATTGAGCTGGGGTTTCATTTAATTTATAGTTAATCTTAATTAAAATATAAATGCTAGTATGTGATAATATGATGCGGTGATATTTTTTTTATTTTATGAAATGTGATTTAAATTCATTTGGATCTATTATTGTTAAATTGCCAAATGGGCATTATGGTGATACAATTGATGTTGATCAATTGATCGTGGTACAAATTATAAGAATACGATTGATGACGATCAATTGATGGTGACACGATTGATAACGATCAATTAATGTTGATATAATTTATGGTGAAATGCACATACATGCTTACATGTTTTTATATTAACTTTTGATAAACTGAACTCCACGAGTTGGATTTAGCTTACTCTGAAATTAAATTTTTCAGGTTTATGGAGCCGACGATGGAAATTGATGGATTGGTGCCTCAAAAATTTATCTTTAAATTTCATTTTAAATAAATTCTTTTATAACATGTGCTTCCGCATTAAAATTCATTTTATTTATATTTATGAAGTTAGATTTATAAGCTCAATTGTTATGGATATTTTGTTTGAGAATTAACTTTTTCTTAAAAGGATTTAAAATCAATGCTTGTTGGTTAAAGAAATTGGGGAAAGAAAAGAACTCAAAGTCCAGCCATAGCTCTTTAGATTTGTAACACGGACTAGATTCCATTTCCCACTGATGAATCCATCAATTAGAGGATAATATTTATTGGTTATTGTCCTTTAATAATGCCAATTAAATTAAGATTGCTATCATATTATTTTAGTGGAATATAATATAATTAATAAATTAATATGATAAATCAAGAGTTGGCCGGATCATAATTAATTTATTGGAACTTAATTTAATTGGCTCTGATCAGATCCCTTCGGTGGCTCGATGTGATTTGCAATAAATGATAAGGATTATGATTTATTGTTGCAATAGTTGGATTATAATATTATGATATTATAGAAGATAGAGATATTCAATATCATCTATGCTTATCAGGATATATTACTTGCTGACAAAAAATAGTGTGATATATTATATATATTAGATACATATTCGGTTCTTCCACAACTAAGTAACACAGGCATATTAGTGTTTCAAGGATGTCCTCACATCGTGAACGGCGGTGCAGTTGTGAGAACATCGGAGAAGACTTGGAGGTTTGAAGTATGGTAAACATAAAGAGATTTGATAAAACATGCTACACAGGTATTCTACAAACCCTTTCTTGTATAAATTAATTAATTAGTATAACATATAATACTACATCTATCCTACAACGTTGTATCCGATTGTCAATATTTGATGTTGTGAATCGGATATGAATCATGGTTCTAACAATAACATAAAAATATTTTTGTATTGGCCTTTTAGCACGATCATCGGATCAGGATGGGAAACTCTTAGGGCATGTGTGGGTTCCTTTCATTCAAATGGATTCCGAATATCAAAATATTAAATTCTCATTTGTTTTGAAATGAAAAATCCCCTTTTCTGACCATCTACCAACTTCCATGCCCATAATCTCTATACATTTAATAGTCCAATGAACATAACTAATCATGTAACAATAATATAATATTCATTACTAAAATATTAATTAACCATGATATAATATAACAAGTATACACACTTTTCAACATTGATGTGATATCAGTAGTAAAGACTAACCCTTCTTTTTATGCAATTATGGACATTATTGAAAGATGCAGTCAGGCTTTGTTATGATGGGACTCTGATCATTTCAGAAACGTCGCGGCTGAACTAACTCGGTAACATAAATAGTTGGGAAAGCTTCAGTCAAGTCCTCAAACTAAGGCAAATGTGGTGGCTTGTAGAATCATAGAAGACAAGATCATGAATTTACTGAAGAAGGAGGAAGCTTTGAGGCATGTCAGGTCCTATATTAACTGGATGTGGGATGGAGACAAGAATACGTCGTTTTTTCATCTAACGACATCGGGGAGGCGAAAGAGGAATACTATTGAATATATATTGGATAGCTCAAGAAGGAGATGGGAAAAGTAATCGAATATTTCTAGAGTGTTCCAAATTACTTCGGGGAACTGTTTATGGGCAGGGCTAGTTTGGTAATGGATAATGCGATTGTGGCGGTGGATCACAAGGTGACATACAAGATGGTGGGTTCGCTACCCATGCCTTTTGTTTTTATCAAGTAGGACATTGTAGCCGCTCTTAGCCAAATGCACCCCACAAAGGTACCAGGACCAGATGGTATGTCCGCTATTTTTTTATCAAAAAATATGACCTCCTTTAAATGATGATTTAATTTTGTGTCTACTTGATATTCTTACTAATTGTCGTGATCCGAGTGTTTTTTAATCATACCTATATTGTGCTTATTCCGAAGAAGAAAAAATCTGAGTTTACTAAGGATAATCGCCCCATTAGCCTCTGTAACGCCATATTTAAAATTGTCACCAAAACCATAACAAACAGATTAAAAATATACCTTCCCTCTATAATTTATACTTTGTAATCTGCTTTTGTGCCAACCAGCCCCATCACTGAAAATGCTATATTAGGTTCTGAGATTTTTCATTCGATGAAGCATAGTAAAGTTATGAAAAATGGGTCTTTTGTCTTTAAACTAGATATGAGTAAAGTGTATGATAGAGTTGAGTGGAATTTTTTGGAAGGAGTTATGTTAAAGCTGGGAATTGGGACAATCTTTAGTTAATATGATTATGAGATGTGTTTCAACTGTGTCTTATATCCCTTCTTATTAATGGCCAACCATGTGACCGATTTATTCAAGTAGGGGTGTCCGTCAAGGAGATCCATTATCACATTACTTATTTATGTTCTATGCAGAAGCCTTTTCTTCCTTACTTCGTAAATCTGAGATAGCAGGGAAATTGCAAGGTGTGAAGATTTGTAGAGGGTCCTCATGAACGTGAAAACGCTCGTTTTTATCGTATTATTGACGTTCAATTTCTTGTGTGAATTGCAATTATCTACCATGTTAGGGCAATTACATGTTTGTTTCGCATTTTCTAGTTTGAATTCCTTTTGATATGATTTAATGCACTTTTTGGGTGTTTTTAGTGATATTTTGAAGGATAGGAAAATCCGAAAAACCAAGAAGGCTGGTTGCACCTAACTCCTTATGATAGGCCATCTATCGAGGTCCAAACGGGCTCAAATCAAGCCCGGGCCAAGACCGAGTAAGATCATTGAGTCTCGATCAAAAGTCATATTGGGACTGGATCGAGAAAATAAGCCCAAAGGGGTCAAAATAGCGATGCCCGAAGATAGCGTGCAACAAGAGATGGATGCATAAGACCAGACGATTCTATCGGCTGTACCGGCCACGGTAGGCGGGGCTGCAATTTTATACCACAGGCGTCATAGGACCGTGCAGTTCTATTCAGAGCCCCAGTTGGCCGTTGCGCATTTATTTTTCAGCCATATCTTCCTTATCTGAATTCTGGTTGAGATGATTCAAGTTGATACGCAAAGAGAAGACGAAGACCTACAACTTCCGAGTTGGGGTCATGAGCTAATTCTGGACGAGGCAACCTCAGAATCACCGAGAAGGCGAGATGAGCGTGATTGAAGGGCTCGACTCAACAACTTAAAGCCCTTTGCACTCTAACTAGTGAAATGACACTCATACCTTTACTGAAGGGTTAAATTCTGCATTTTTTTAGTCTTTTTGGCTAGGGAGGGTTGGAACCCTATACCCTTCATTTCATTTCATTTCACAACTTATGCTCTACTTTACTTACTATAAACAATTTCTCTATTGTAATAGTTTAGTTTTCAGATTTTAGACTAGAGTTAATTTCTCCTCTTCAAGGAGAAAACTAGGGTCTTGGTGGATTTGGGAGAAATCTCTCCAATGAAGTGACAACCTTGAAGATTATTGAAGATTCTCAAGATTTTCATCATTATTGAGCATTTCTTTCATTTCCTTCTCTACTTTTATTTTATTTGTGTTCTTGCTTGATAATGCTGATGGTTGGGTTATTTTCGATGATTTGTGAGTACGTAATTTTCATTGTTTCCCAAAGCTAGGGAGTGGCCCAAGCTTCGGGGTTGATGTTCGATTGAGTTGATTGTTGGATCTTGATGTGGATTTTGATAACCTAGGGTTTAGGTCTAATTAATTTGTACTGATTTCCACGTAGTCTTGTAGTTAAGTTCACAAGCTTGATCGGTAGCTCGATTATCGATTGCTTAAAGATAATTTTGTTTGGTTGTGCATTTAAGGATAGGATAGTTCGGGCCATGGGCTTGGGAGTTTCTACCCATTCGAGGTTCAACCAAATTAGATAGTAAATAAATTTAGGAATTAATAACTACATCTTAGACTTTGCGGATTAGGGATTAATTCCGGATAATTAGATTCATTAGGACCTAATCGGTAAAAGGGAGACCCATGGGGGGAGAAGTTTTACCGAGAGGGGAGTAGTGCCTAGGGAACACCGATTGGGGTGAACGAAATTGAATTAGTTTTGCGTGTAGTTCTTTACACCCCACGCGGGTCTTTAGTGTGAGACAAGTCGGGTAGTTCCTCTTATCTTACATAATTGAGACTCTCGAGACTCAGGGGTGATTTAATGTTCTAATTCGTGGAGGTATTCTATATGAACCTCATATACTTATCAATTCTTGGGGGATAATGGCACAACAACCACTATCCTATGTTATACTTAGTTGGGACGCTAAAGTAGGAATTCTTCCATAGAAAACCCATTGTCCAAGTTGATCTCATCTTCATCATTAAGTTGATACACATTCGGAAGAGGAAGTAGTGGTAATGAAGACGAATCAACCACCCTCTTCCCTTCGTTGTTTTCATAAGATCGAGATGAATCACTTTATGAAGCTCCCTTCGATTTGCCATTTTTCGTACATAAATTGCGAGAAAGAAAGATTGATAATGTTATAAAACTAAACATTTGAGAGAGATAACATAATATTAATAAATTACAATATTATTGTAGTAAATAATTGAGAGATTGCTAATTTACTACTAATTAAGCTTATAAATTGAGGAAAACTGGTGAAAATGCCTTATAATGTTCTAATATTTATTAGAATACATTTTAAGTTTTTAACTATATGTAAATGCCCTGTATATTGAAAAAAACTTGGCAAAAATATTCTATGACGGCAAGCATATGTACCCCTAACCAATCAGAGGGTGATTTGGAACTTTTCTGACGTGGCTTTGAACATTTCAATTATATTGCTGACTTGACCTAATTAACTAATTTTAATAAAATTTTAAATAAATAAATAGAGGATACATAAAAAAAAATAAGAAAATGAAAAGGGAAAATGAAACTTCATCTTCTTCATTTCCCCTACCTCCAAGCCCTACCTCAGGTCATAGAAACAAGCGGAGAGAAACATCGCTATGAAGCTGTAACACCCCAAAACCAAAATTAGTTGACATTCTTGTTGACATTTTCATTGATTTTATATAAATAATTATTTAAAGTTTATTTTATTTTAAAGATTTTTAAGTCAAATTATTTGTTCATATGTTGAGGCTAATGCATTTTCAAGAGACAAAGTATCTTACTTTATTTTACAGGAAGAGCTATCAAGGGGACCGAGCTCATTCGTATCACTAGTCCATTATAGGAGGGGAAAAAAAAGATACCATAGTTAAGAGATATTAAAAGGTGTTTTAAATTTTAAATAAAATTAATAATGATAAAAATGAAATATACAAATATTTATATAGGTATGGAAATAATATGCATATGTATATCTATTGAAATAAGCAAGGTATAAATAGGTTGTGCATACGAAAGTATTATATATATATATATATATATATATATATATATATATATATATATATATATATATTAACTAATTAATCTTGGATAGGTAGATTAAAGTAATTTATTATGTTAAGAATAATATAATAGTCTACATGATAATTTTGAGTCAAAATCAATATTTGTAAGTATTTTTGCATGAATGATTCGTTAATCCCACATTGAAATCATCAAGTTAATATGCTTTCACTATTGTCCTACATCGGCAACCAAGCAAAAAAGCCAACCTATTGTTAAATCTATAAATAGATGTCCCCCTTATTTATTAGAAAAGTATAAAGAAAGCATAATATATAATTATATCGTATAAATGGATTCCTTTAATTAGGAGACCCTTAGTAGTTTATTCTTAAAGCGGCGTTTGGAGGTTCTGTTCGCCCAATGATGTTTGGAGGTTCGACGTTTTAAAGCGTCGTTGTGTTTGTGTATTTATTTTAGGGTATGTCTTCTTTAATAATTTCTATTTATTATTTTTGCAATTTATATAGATTTATAAATTTAGTTATTTTTTTCATTTATATTAAGTATAATTGTTTATAGTATACATAAATTAGGGGTCTTATATGATTGATCCTTAATTCACCGATTTTTCTACATGCTGCAAAATCGGTACACGTATAATGATTAAATATGTTCTGTAATTTTATTTATTTTTATTATTGATTATTTATGAGTTTATATAATTATCATTGTTATATAAGCAGAGATTATACTATCTAAATGGGTGAACATTATTGAATACATTGTTTGTCAAAATCCATATTCTACATACAACTTTGAAAAACTTTATAAACTTATTTACTTATTATTTTCCAAAAGTGTTTTATTATGTTATTCTATACGATGTTATTAGTATATGGTTAAAATTTGAAGGCATTTCTTTAAGTTTATGATTTTTTATGAATTTTACAAGATAAGCTGATTTTAGTTATAAAATAGTCAAATTGCTTCTAGAAAATGAATTTTATAAAATTATTCCCTACATCTTTTTAAAAACTGATTTACAATTTCATATTATATAAAGTTAGAAGTTTATGATTAAAATTTGAGAGGTTTTTATGAAATATATGATTTATAATGACTTTTACAAGACAGTCTAGTCAGAGACATAAAACTAGCTATTTTTATCAATAATAGAAGATTTTTATAAAAACATATACTTGGATTTAATGAACTATTTTGGTATTTTAAATTGTAGCATATAAACATAAATATATTAATAAGTTAGTTAAGTTACATGCATATTACTATACATACTATGTTGTTATGTCAATATATTATAAATGTGATTAAATATATAAGTATACTAATTATATACACGAGCTAAGATTATGATGGATATAATAAGTTATGATAAAGAGAAGAATAATAATAAAGAATTTATAAGATTAAAGTTCTACAATCGTCGAGAGCAGTACGAGTTGGACCGGACAACCTTGGAGCTTCCTCCAACCAATTCAATCAAAGAACATCTACATCAGTCCAAGAATGTCTTCATGAAAAGTGGGTAACTATTTAGCATTTATAATATTGAATTTGTATTGTGATTTATATGTTAGCCTTCGGGCTTAAGATTACTCTCAGGTCGTAAGATGGGCTTTTGAGTAAGGTTTTTGAGTCATAAGATTGGCTCATAAGTCGAATGCTTTCGAGTTGTTAGATTGGCTCTTAAGTGATCTTAACAATATGGCTTCAAGTCGTAAGATGGGCTCCTAGTCAGACTTTGGAGTCATAAGATTGACTCCTTAGTCACACAATATGGCTTTTGAGTCGTAAGATTGGCTCCTAAGTCAAAGACTTTTGTGTCGTAGGATGGGTACATAAGTCAATGATGTATTTATTATAGTGCATCTTCATTTAGTATAACTTCTTACATAATTCTCCCACTGGGTCGCATAACTCATGATGCTATGCTTAAAATATTTTCAGGTCCAATGGATGGCAGGGGATCTAGCTGGTGCAAACAAGTTCCCAATAAGAAGAATAAAGAAAGTTAAGTAAAAATAATTTTAAAGTTCAAATATTAAAGTAGAACAAGTGTTCAAATTATATATATTATGCTAAAGTTATAAGTGTTATGTATTTTAAATATTTTTAGATTAGAAGTTTTTACTTCTTATAATATTCTAAAATTTAACTCAAAGATGTGGATTTTTATATGAGTTAGTTTATATGAAAGGAAAAGTTTAATTAATCATTAATAACATTTTCTAACTCGTGTTTTCATTAAAAGTCTTCCGCTAATAAATATTTTGAAAGAAGAAGTATGTTTTAGTGGCAACCCTTCACCTGCTTGCGGGGCTGGGGTGCTACAGAAGCTGAGTCTGTAAATCACACCATGACCTTTCTTCTCAAACATCATCGATTACGTAAATTGCATGACGAGGTTTATGTAATCCCTAACATCTCCCGAAACCTGGAAAGCTTGGAGGTGATAACTTGTGAAAACAAAAATCGAGGTATTTCAAAGTGGAGCCTGAATGGAAATAGATGAATGTGTCAGTTACATCTTGGCCAATCAGATTCAGGAGAGGGACATCTCCACCTAGATGTACTTTGGTACAATTTGTGACATTGTAAACTTTTCCATGGATAGAAATACACAAATTGTCTGGCTTTTTTGGTTTCTTTTTATTCATTTGACGTAATGTATTCTTGTTGTCCACCATTATTAAGATGGGGTAAGGGTGGGGGATTTCAGGGCGTGGCCGAGGTCAAGTTGGGGGTGGGATGGGGGTAGGGGGAACGAAGAAGATGAAGTTTTATTTGTCCTTTTCTTTGTTCTTCTTTAGTTGTTTTTTTTTTTTTTTTTTATGTATTTTCTAATAAATTCATTTTAAATTGTATTAAAATTAATTTATTGGGTCAAGTTAACAATAAAATTGAAATGTTCCAAGCCACTTCTGAAAATGAAAATGCTCAATCACCCTCTGATCGGTTGGGGTGCCTGTGATTGTCATTCATAGGACATTTTTACAAAGGTTTATTATCAGTCATAGGACATTTTAACCAAGGTTTTTCAACATACATGACGTTTTAATAAAGTAAAGAATTCAAAGGTATTTCCATAAATATTGGAAATTTATAGGATACTTTCACCATTTTTTCCTAAATTGAGAGAGAGATTATGTAAAATGTGTTATGACGGGATGCGAGAAAGATTCATAAACGAGACAAAACAGAATTTACATTATTTACTAACACTGTGTTACCTACGTCAGCGGACAGAAGAGATGGAACGCATATTATGTGATCAAGATGATTACAGAGTATAGAATGACCCTAGGTCAAAATAATAAGGCTATTTAAAAACCCTTAACCGACTGGGCCTAAAAAATAGGCCCAAAACATATATTGAGCCCAAACATAACATATATACCTAGAGGTGGTAATTCGGGCGGCCCGACCGGGCCGGGCCGGTCCAGTCGGGCCAAGGAAAAGTTCGGGCCGGGCCTAGAAATGCTAGGCCCGGCCCGGAGGACCTCGGGCCATCGGGCTATCGGGCCAAAAAAGCCCACCAATGAATTTTTTTTCTTTTATTTTTTATTACTTTAACCATGAAGTAGAATTATATATTGAGGCGAACTTCAGTTTAATTCTCTTAAGAAAAAACTTGATCGGAAGATAATATATTACTATTCGTTGCAATATGGAATGATATCTATTAATCTATAGGCATGTCTCAAACCCCAGATATAACAATAACAACAACAACAACAACAACAAGAAGAAAAAACGTCACAAGTTATTTAATTTTTGTGTACGTACTATACTACATGTTAATCAATTTTTCATTTTTCGACACATAATAATTAATGAGCATGCTTGGATCCAATTCATTTTCCATCTTCGGCTAATAAAACTGAAGAAATAGAGTATTAAATTAGTCAAATGTTTTAATTTCTCGGTAAATAGATACATTATGCTCTGCTAGAAAAAGAAAAAAGAAAAACATGTTTCAAATAGTACACACTAATTTTTTCTTATTCGATTAGTGAGGGGGGAAAAATTCAATTCCATCGGACCGGTCCGCGGGCCTTCGGGCCGGGCCGGGTCGGGCTTGGCCCACCAAAAGAAAACCCCATTCGGGCCCGGCCAAAAAAGCCCGAATTTTTTCGGGCTTCTAATATTCCGGCCCAGCCCACTCTATATTTCGGGCTAAACGGGCCGGCCCATCGGGCCGGGCCAGTTTTGCCAGCTCTATATATACTACCCCCCCCCCCCAGCGCAGGGTTCAAGGCATTCCAAGAAATCTCCACCTTGACTTGAATCCTCTCACAAATCAACAGATGTATCAGATGCACCATAAAAGTGCCCCAAACGTATGAGCAACTCCTCATACACAGATTTGTTCCCAAATATGGGATAACTAACAACATGTAATATTTAACGAGTCCAAACAATGTTGAAACTTGTCACGCGGAACCGGCTTGGTGAACATATCAGCAGGATTATCAACAGTCCCAACTTTCTTCGCCTTAATCCACCTCTCACTTCTCAGAAAATGATACCTTGTCCTCTCATGATGAACTTGATCCTTGGCCAAGCATATTGCACTTGGACTATCATAGAACACAGATGCATATTCATGATGTAGACCAAGATCACTGACCAATCCTTTTAACCAGATTCCCTCTTTGGTTGCTTTCGTCAAAGTCATATACTCTGCTTCTGTATAAACAAAGTAATTGTAAGCTGCAAAGTAGCCTTTCAACTAACAACAAAACCACCAAGGGTGAAAACATAACCGGTCATGGACCTCCTACTGTCCATATTTCTTGCATAATCGGAATCACAATATCCTGCAACAAAACAGTTTGTATCACCTCCATAAATGAGACCAACATCAGATATACCAAGGTACCCAAAAATCATCTTCACTGCTTGTCAATGTTCCTTACCAGGTTGAGCCATGAACCTACTAACCACATTGACAACGTGTGTAAGATCATGTCTAGTGTAGTCCATAACAAAACACCAAACTCCCCACTGCACTAGCATAGGGAACGGTGACATGTACTTCTTCTCCTCTGTATATTTGGGGGCAAAGGTAATAGACAAATGAATGTTCGCAGCACTTGGAGTATCAATAGGTTTAGTTGTAGACACACTAAATCTTGATAATATCTTTTGAATATAATCCTTTTGAGAAAGGAAAAGCTTCTTCTGAGTTATATCGCTATGAATCTCCATGTCCAATATCTTTTGAGCCGCACCCAAATCTTTCATATCAAACTTAGCACTGAGAAGAACCTTCAACTTCTGAATATCTAACTTGCCCTTCGCAGTTATCAACATATCATCTACATACATAACCAAGTAGATGTCTGAACCATTTTCCAGCTTGCTGTGATGCACACAGCTATCACATGAACCCCTGTTGTAGCTAAGATGTGTCATGTGACTATCAAATCTCTTGTACCACCGCTTTGGAGACTACTTTAACCCATATAAGGATTTCTTCAACTTACAAACATAATCTTCTTTCCTGGAACTTGGAAATCATCTGACTAAGTCATGTATCTCTCCTTATTCAACCCTCCTTATAAAAAAGATGTCTTTACATTGAGATGTTCAAATTCTAGATCTTGATGGGCAACCATTTGTAACAGTATTCTGATGGAAGTATATCTGACCACATGTGAGAATATCTCATCGTAGTCTACTCCCTCTCTATGCGTGAACCCTCTAGCAACGACTCTGACCTTATACCTGATACCCTCAGCAGGTGATATCCTTTCCTTCTTCTTGAAAACCTATTTACAAATTACAATATTTCTCTCCGGATGCCGTTTGACTAATTCCCAAGTTATATTCTTGTGAAGTGACTCCATCCAATCTCCCATGGAAGCAAGCCATTAGGTAGACCCAATACATGTAACAGCTTCTTTGTAGGTGGATGGCTCATGAGAATCTACCTCTTCAGCAACCTGTAATGCATAACCCACCATATCCTTAAAACCATATCTTTTTGGAGCTTCAACTCCAATCCTTCTAGCTTGAACAAGAGCTATACTATACGGTCTATCTTCAGATAGTTGAGTTTCTGGTGGTACAACTCTTTTAGCTCGGTGTCAGAATGTGAGTGTTCTTCTCCATTATCTTTCTGTGACTCACTCTACTCCACCTGTTTGCCAACGGTATCATTTCTAGACATAACAATAGACTTCACAGTAGGTTTAAACATAGAATCCTCATAAAAAATAACATTTATGTTGAGTATGACTTTATTTTCAGATGGAGACCAAATTCTATACCCCTTAACACCATCCTCATAGCCCATAAAACTCCCTTCTTCGCTCTTGACTCCAATTTACCCTAATTTACATGATAATAAACAGTACAACCAAAAGCTCTCAAATTAGAGTAATCAACAGACTTACCAGGCCACACCTCATAGGGTGTTTTGAGGTTGATACATGTGTGAGGTCCACGGTTTATTAGGTAACATGTTATGGTCACCGCTTCAGCCCAAAATCTTCGAGCTAACCCAACATTAGAGAGCATGCATCGAGTTCTCTCCAGAAATATCTGGTTCATGCGTTCCGCTACACCATTCTATTATGGTGTACTGTATAATGTCTTGCAATCCCCTTATTCTTGCATAACTCATCAAAATCAGAAGAGCAGAATTTTGATTTTCCTCTCAGTTTGATTTTCCACCAAAGCCTTCCACTGCTTAAAACTCTTGAAAGCTTCATTCATCATAATCACCCAAACCATTCTTGAGTAGTCATCAATTATAGACACGAAATATCCATGCCTTCTAGGGACTCAACATGTGAAGGACCCCAGCAATCAGAATAAATGTAATCAAGCGTGTCTTTCGTTCTATGAACTGCCTTGGGAAAATTGTTGTAATGTAGCTTCCTAAAAACACAGTGTTCACAGAATTCAAGCAACCTTGTGGCCACCAAAAAAATCTCCTTTCGACAGAACCTGTATCCCTTTTCACCCATGTGACCAAGTCTCATGTGTCATAACATAGTCTGATCATCTTTGGGAACCTCGGATGATACAACAACAGCAGAATCAGAAAAAGTTGAACCCTACAGTAAATACAGAGTCCCGCGTTTCACACATTTCATAACCACATTAAAACTCTTGCAGACATACATAACTCCACATTCACCTGAAACTGAACACTTTACTGTCCAATAGACTTGGTGATATCAGATTCTTCACCATGAGTGGGACATGCCTTACATCATTCGATGTGCAGAATTTACCATCATGTGTTCGTAAATTTATTGAGCCTATTTCAACCGCTATAAACCACTCTCTGATCGGATATATATGGTATGATGCCTCAGAATCAAGAACCCACCATCAGTGTGACGTGCTTGTTCATCAGCCACTAAGGCTAAATCATCCTCGGAGTTGGTATTATCTCCTTAAGCAGCAGCAATACCTGCTTTATTTTCCTGTTTCTTCTTCTTCTTTTTCAAACAGTTATTCTTCTAATGCCCTGTTTCCTTACAGTAGTTACAGATATCATCTGGTCTAGGGCCTTTGGAGCCTGATTTGTTCTTGAATTTCTTTTTCCCTGAATTTCCAGGTCTTCCAGAGTCACAGTGTCTTTCCCAATAATGAAAGACTGCACAAAATTCTCATATGACAAGGCTAGAGAAACCAACAGAATTAAAGTAACATTCTCATCATCTACTTTATATAACAATATAACGCAATTCTAATAAAATTGTGTTAATTGATCTAAGTGTACACGAAGTGACTGACCTTCGTGCATACACAAACTAAATTTGCTTCAACAACTTATTGGTTAGCGACTTCATCACATACAGATTCTTCAGTTTCAACCATAAACCTGTCGCAGTTTCCTCCTCTGTGACCTCGGTAATGATATCGTCTGCAAGACACAACACAATTGTCGAGTACGTGTTCTCCTCCAGACTGACCATCTCAGCCTCTCCCACACCCACCGCCTTGCCCTTCTTATCTTTCGACATCAGTGGTGACAACAATCCTTGTTGTTTTAAGAAGGCTCGCATCTTGATCTGCCATAAACTGAAATTGTTCCTCCCCGTCAATTGTCGATTTTCACGTTTAACGCAGACATTTTTCTCACTAGATTACGGAAACCCTAACCGAGCTCTGATACCAATTTGTTATAATAGGATGCGAGGAAGATGCATAAATGAGAATAACAAACACAGAATTTACGTGATTCACTAACAATGTGTTAGCTACGTCCACGGGCAGAAGAGAGATAACATATATTATGTGATCGGGATGATTACAGAGTACAGAATGACTCTAGGTCAAAATATAAGGCTTAAAAAACCTTAACGACAAGGCCTAAAAAATAGGCCCAAAACACAAATTGAGCTCAAACATAACATACACCCCCGACTAACTCAGCACAGGGTTCAAGGCACTCCAACAATATGTGTGAATGGGAATAGGAGTATCTATACATTATTCAAAGTAAAATTAACCCACCCCGCCCCCACCCCCCACCAATCGATTTATAACGGCTTCTGATCATGGATTTTGATTTCAAATGGCCAAATAGTAGTGTTTTTTTAATCTGCACAAAT
The DNA here is from genome assembly GCA_958295605.1 of Ajuga chamaepitys. NCBI lineage: Eukaryota > Viridiplantae > Streptophyta > Magnoliopsida > Lamiales > Lamiaceae > Ajuga > Ajuga chamaepitys. The sequence goes on along the minus strand of OY282500.1, from coordinate 49,148,789 downwards.
CGGCTATCCAGCCGAAACCGCTGGGTTTCGATTTGAACCGCCGGTTCCTTGCAACGGCCACTTAATCTAAGGGATACACGCGTCACATTAATTGTTTTTGAAATAATTCGGAATCGTACCCCGTCAATTTTTAACAGCTGGTTTACTATTTGGGAACTAGGAAAACCGAAATTGAACTACAGAATCTACGATTTCGGTTCCAGTTTCCAACCAAAATTGTTGGTTGTCGGTTCTAGTCTTCCTAATCTGTTGGGCACCTCTAGATGAAGGAGCGTGCAGCAACACGAAAAGAGACAACCTTTGGAAGTATCTCATGTATCATGCTTAGGGTAGAACAGAGGGAATAATATATATTCACACATCGGGCACAGCGAGTGGGCCTAACTTTAATAAGGGGACCGCGAAAAGAAATGGAGTAGGGCGGTTGGGCCAAACCCAATAATCTACAATAGTCCTAATTAGAATTCTAAAAATGCTCCAATACCGAAGTGTTCCATTTGAGAAGTAAATCCAGGATGATAATTGAAACGGAATCAATAACCTAGGTATGACATTCTTCATCTATCACCACAGTTTTCATTACGATGTTCCCTACAGCTGAATCTGCTGATATGCAGGAAATAAACAGACATACAGAATCGGATAACATGAATTATATGTAACAGCTACTGGTCTTAAGTAGACTAATTATAATCCTTTATGTGTGCATTCAGCCGTCAACTTTCAGGCGACGTATCTACCCATTCACTGGGCAAAGATGATCTGAATATCTGAAGCAGCACCATCTTTTTGGTCCCGTTAACAGTCTTGATGTTGTAATCTCTGTAAACACCAAGTTTTAGAGCTCGTAGCCCGTTTTCAGCTGCTCTCTTCCTCAAAGTATAGAGGGAGCTTGCACATAGGATATCTCCATCCACCTCCATGGATGACGAGTTAGATGGAGGTTGCTTTCTTTCTTCAGCATCGCCAGTGCTGCTTTTTTTACCATCAGTACTGTCTTCAATGGAAGTTTTGTTTCCCCACCATCTGTACGAGATGCTTGATAAGCCATCTGGTGGGAACCCGTATTTAAATTCATCGGAGGTGGGTGCACTGGCTCTGTTAATGGTCAAGCTATGCACGTTATGTGAAGGTTCGATTTGGTTATCCCGGGCTGGCTGTTGCGTAAGCATTCGTGAAGATGGAGTTTGTTGCAGAGAGCTGTTATTTGTACTCTGAGGTTGAGGGGCACTATATTACCCCCAACAATAAAGAGAAAAATAAAGAATCAGATAAGGTGGAGAAATTAAAAAATGATACCAACTTAGAAAAAGGCTTTCTATTTTTCTGCCTGAGACATTAATAAAGTTGATCAAAACCAGCTCTTGTGTCAGATGCATCAACTAATGTAAAAACCAGTTGTGTAATAGAAGATTTGCCAATGGTTTGCCAATCAGAAGTAGTGCTCGATGATTGTTATAATTAAATGCAAGCTTGTGTTCCAGAATGATATGATTCACAGAACAAGAAGAACGAACGTCTTATATAATAACTTAAGGAAGCTGCTATTTGGGCTGAATCAGCCCATGGGCCGAAAAAAGTTATGGTAAATTTTTTTTTTTTTTTTCGATCATCTTCTAATTAAAATTACAAATATAATTGATAACTATCACAAGATGAAATTTAAATGTTAACTGTCATATTGGAACACTCTAAAAATCTTGGTGTGTTTTCTTTTTCTTTTTTGACTCGTAATCGAGTGTTAATGTTAAAAATTTAGTTACGGTCTTCACGAATCATTTTTCATTAATAATATTCAATACATCTATATAAAAAAAAAATTAAGAAATTTTTTTTTTTCGGCCCAGGCAAAATCAGCCCAAATAGCTTTATCCATAACTTAATTACAGAAAACAAGAGAGCATGTCAAGTTCATAATGAATTAAGCAAGGTTTTCTAAAAGAGACATAAAACCCTTCTTTAGGGTCGAAGTTAGCTACAATCGGTCTACCTACACAGAAGAAGGAGTTCCCCCTAGTCATTAAATTGGACCCAGAGTGTCAGAACTCTGCATGACATTAACAAAGCAATTACCAACAGGTTAACAAATGTGTCACAACTGACTGGGAATCCGAAATTTTAACGTGCCCGTCAGTTGATACAAAGCTTTTACTTTGCTACATTATGTGTCATTAGTTATCAACTGTGTATGCAGTAAGGTTCTTTTGGCTATTACATTACCATGTGATCTTTAGTCAATTATCAAGGACATTAGGACAACATGTTGTTTATCTACAAATAGTTAATATTATTAGGCTCGACACGCCCCCTGTCAGTTCAATAATACTATGAAGTGCCAAAACAGTGGTTCTTAGGCTTACAAAATTCACCTACAAGAATATAGTCAATATATGACAAGTTAACTAGCACAGGTATAACAAAAGAAAAATTGCAGGCGAACAAAGATTATGATAGAGTAAATAATTGGTGTTTTCCGAAGAACAACATAGCCCTCATAAGCCTATAGCTGAAGGACTCGAGTTTCAGTGTGACTCCACTTAGACGTGTAACAGTATACAATAGAAAACTATTATTCACAGATCTTGTTTAAGTTTCGGCCAACTTTCTAGATGTGCTTTCTCTAACAAGCCCATTTCACTACTTGAAACTGGATTCAAGTTTTAATATTTAGAATTTACTATGAGCAAGAATTTATAGTTTCCAGGTCAGGAAGTGAAAGAAACTTACAGAGATATTGATACAGCTGTGCTTTGTGACTTTTGTCCAGAAACTTTCAATTCAGCAAGTTGTTTTTCTTTCTCCATTGCAGCCTCCTTCTTAATTTCTTCAATGCTCTTTCCAGCCAGATACTAGACATGTCCAACAGATTGTAAGATCTTTGAGTTAGTTGTTTGCTTCATTGTAGTATAGGAAACATAAAGTTCAAACAGTTTGATTAACAGAAAATAAGCAAATAACAGATTGATGTCTTCCCATCGACAATGCACTACCCGATACTCAATTTATTGTATCTTACCTCGAGACTCTTCACATTAATAATCAAATGGTAAATGAATGGACACTGATAAGTTGATAGTATATTGAACGGTCAGTCTTTCAAGATTGTTGAATGAAGCAGCATCTTGAAACATACAGCTCTAATGAAAAATCATTTCAAACAACAAACTCACAGCAGGTTACTAATACGTTACTCTTATCCAGGCTTTCATGCTAAGACCCTCACAAGATAACCACCGATTAGTTTTGATCTTTTTCTTTGAACATAGGATTTGTGCTTGAAAAAAAAACAAAAAATTAAAAGGAATACGACGGTAACTAATTTAATGGAGGATAGAAAACAAAGAAGAAGAAGGATAAATGTTTTCACATGATATCTCAAGGGTCAGATATCACAATGTATTTCTTTGACTGGGATCTCTTCAGAGAAGCTAAATGACCAAAGGAAAGAAAAAAACTAAATAAAGATTTTCAAATTGACTCGTAGAATGTAGATTAAAAACTAATCCAGATGAACATCTTTTCTTAACTCATGTTTCTCAAATAATTTGACATCATAATATTGCATAGAGTTACACCATAACATGCAAAGAGGACTTGATTAACTTCCAGTGGCACAAGCTTCTATGACATGGCTCATCTATTTCAACATGGCTCTAACATGTTCAAAGCAGGACCCCATAAGAATAATGATGAGCTTCTGCCATCAAACATCAGCAGGAAGCTCTTATTCTACAGCAGTCCAAAATTGAACTAGGATAAATACAAGTGACTCAGGTAAAGAAACCTCTGTAAAAGCGGTCAAAACAATAACAATATCCTCAATTTAGTCTCATTATTGGTGGAATTAGTTAGGAACAATGTACATCTTGAACTATTGTAAGTTTAGAACTACATAAAACTACAAATATATATATATATATATTTATGGGGATAAACTTACCTTTCGATATGGCCATCTGACGAGACCGTTGTCGTAGCAGACCTTCTTCAAGACACTAGGGCAAACACCTGTAGAATGATAAGGTTGTGCTTGAATAGATGGATGGATGAAATGAAAGAAGCTAAACGTGATGCACTTGAAATCCATCTAAATGGATGTAATTTTCAATTCCACTAACCTTGGAAATTAGTCCAAAATAAATGTGGTGTATTTTAAATCAATTCTCAACTCCTTCAAGTTAAGTGTATCTTAAAAGTTTTACAATCTCACCAACACACTGCATTTCACAAATGATTCCAATACTATGGCCTTCAGATGAAAAACAGAATTTTATTGAACAGAAGTGTGATAGCACATTTATGGCCGATGCATCTACTCCAAAAACCAATGATAAAGGTGAAAGCCAGTTGAATGTCAAGGACAATAATAATTTTAAAAAAACTATATATATCCTAATATACTACACATTTGCTTAAACTAAAGTTATAAAACTCAACACTCTTGCCGCAAAATTGTTGCTAATCATTCTTTCAAATGCCTGTCAATTGCTAAAATTTGTTAAACAGCCTATTAGTTCAGGATGCCCTTGATATTGGTTCAATCATCGGCCGGAAACTGTTTCACTGCAACTTGATGAGACAGAGCTAAAATGTACGTCTCCTCTTACGATTAATAAAAAAAGGTTAATAATTTCTTTACAGGCACGATTATTTCGGAGCCGTAGGGTAGAACGTACACACACACAAACGTGCAGGCTATATGTTAGAGAGAGTATTTGAAATTACCTAGAGTGTCAGCGGCATCAGAGAGGGGAAGCGAGAACAACTTGGAGACCTCCTCAAACGCAGGGGACTTCTGCCCCTGAGCTGAATTTCCGTTCGGGCTCGGGCTGGATGAATTGTTTGCATTTGGTACCGGGCTGCGGTTCGGGTACGTGTTCGGGCTCGGGTTCTGCAGGGTACCCATTATCGGACGGACAGGCCAAGCCCCAAAGTTCTGAGGATCTCGAAAGTGGAAAAGGTGGCCACGATTTTGGATTCTCACGTTTTAATGTAATAACGACTCTAAAAATTAAGGCACGAAACATCATCTTTTTCAGTTTAAGCATAACTTTTAGAATTTAGTTAAAAACAAAGCACCACTTTTACTTATAGTTGCAAATCGGACCATCGATAAATTTATCGGTCATCGGAGTCCATGTATCTGGGTTTCGTGCCATATCATTTATAAAAAAGACATAAAAACTTTTAAACTTGTAAAAAAAAATACCAACATTTTTAAGAAATTGCAATATAATTCTCAGAAAATGATGTGATTTTTTATGCAAATATGAAATTTTAGGATTATATTGTAATTTCTTGAAAATGTTGGTATTTTTTTTACAAATTTAAAAGTTATTCTATCTTTTTTTATAAATGATGTGCAAATAACATGGCACATTTGCCAGACACGTGGACTCCGATGACGGAAAAAGTTACCGATGATCCAATTTGCAACTATAAGTAAAAGTGGTGCTTTGCTTTGGTATATTGTAAAAGCTAGGCTTAAATTGTAATTCCAGGAAAGATGGTGATTTTTCCTGCAATTAAGCCTAAAAATTATGAGAATAAAATTTAGTGCCACTAAAATTTGCTTCCCCAAGTGCATGTCTAAAATTATATAAGTATGTCGAATTACACTATAAAGTATATTATATGTCCGCAAACGAGTCCAAAGAACCTTTTCCGTGTAGACGATCCACTGAATTCTTGCAAACACTCTCAACAATAAACGAAGTGATGCCACTCTCAATCATTCAATGAATTGCAAATAGCATGGACAAGCCTTCTATCGTCCTAACACTACCCAATGCTCATTCTCTTTCTGATCCAACCATTAAGACGCCCCCACCATATCTCTAACCACAAACCCAAACCCCACTTCGCCATTGTTAAAACATGCATCATCACAATTTAGTTTATACATACCTACCGCACAAAGGAGCTAAAGTTGCCGGTTGGTAATTTATACATGTTCTCCCTTGTTTTTAATTCGATGTTCATATCTTGGGATTTTCGGATGATATTCTCCCAATCAAATGATTGACTCTCGAAGTAAAACTTGTTTCGTAAGCACCAAATATTCCATGCAAGCAACGCTACTAGTTCCACCTGCTCCGTCTTTATAGTAGAGATACATATCCAAAAGAAATTCTTGAACGATCTATAGGCCACCTGCTCGACTTCCAATCGCAAAGGACTGAGCTAATATATCTTAGTAATTCGGCAGTCTAGCATGAGACGATCCAACTCTCATACCCGTCCCCGCACAGTTCACAAACTAGATCCTTCACCCACTTCCACCGGAGCAAATTATGCTTTGTTGGCAATGAATCGTTAATAGCCCTCCATAGGAACCCTCTCACCCTTGGAATCACGTTTAATTTCCACATCTTCTTCCACATTGGATTAATGTAGCTAGATGTGGATTGATTCAACCGTAAATCTGAAAATGAAGCAACAGCGAGGTGATACGCCGACCTTACCGTATGTCTGCCATCTTTTGTAGCATTCCAGATTTTTCTATCATCCGACCATCCAAAACTGATAGGTGTCCCAAGAATAAGTCAAGTATCAGTGTCATCGAATATCTCCCTCACAAGACTCGTCTTGCATCTCCTTTGTGTCCTCATTAGGGTTGTAAACAAATCAAATATTTTTTATTCGATTCGTGATTCGAATTCGATTAAGATGATTTGGATTCGAAAAAATCGAATTCGAATTCGAATTGTTGTATTCGATTCGAATAATTTGAATATTCGATTCGTTTATATATAATATATTTTAAAAATTAAATAATACATATAATACTAAATATATGTATACAATATATTTATATAGCTGTATATTTAAATTAATTTATATATAATATATATTATTAAAATTTGTAATTGAAAATAATTAAAAAAATAATGATATTTGAATATTTAAAAAATAAAAAATATTAATTTATAAAAATAAAAAAGAACTTTTCGAATCGAGAATCGAATTCGAATTACCTATTTTAAATTCGATTAATATTCGATTCGAATTCGAATTCGAATTCGAGTTTATATTTTCAAATTCGAATCGAATTTCTTAATATTCGGTTCGATTTGATTCGTTTACATCCCTAGTCCTCATACATCTAGTCTGCCACTATTAGTTTTGAGGAATAATGCAATGTACCCCATTCGGTCTTCTGCATGGATCACATACAATCCACGTGTCATTGATTTTGGAGATTTGATTTCCAAGTCCTACTATCCATGTTATTCGGTTTATAACCAAATCTCGGGAAGCCAAAATATTTCTCCATACGTAGCTAGTTTATAGCCAACTCTAGCCGTCTCTACAGTGCCTCGAGGGAAATATTTTGCTTTCAAGACTTGCATTACCAAGGTATTTGGATCAGCCTATAATCGCCAAAATTGCTTGGCCAACATTGCGAGGTTAAACAATTGGAGCTCACGAAAACCCATCCCCAAAATCCGATTTCGATACCATGATGCATGACCATCTTATCCTATGGTGCTTTCTCTCCCCTTCTCCATAGCCCCACCAGAACTTCATCATCGCCTTTTCAGTAGCTCCACAGGAAGAAATGGGAAGCAAGAAACAACTCATGGAATAGGTCGGTATAGCCTGAATAATGGCCTTCAGTAATGCCTTTTTTCCCGCTTGTGACAATGTATTTTCCTTCCACCCCTTGAGCCTATTGACTACCCTATCCAAATTACCCCGAACACCTCATTTTTCCTCATTCCTACCAATGCTGGTAAACCAAGATATTTCTAACCCCGAGCCTGTCACATAATTCATCATCTTCGATTTCTCAAGATTAATTTTCTTCCCTGAAGCCTCCTTATACAGTTTTAATATAGGCGCTACTTCGTCAACCTTCCTTTCATTTTCCCAGAAAAATAAAATGATGTCATCGGCGAATAATACATGATTAATTGATGGAGCCGAGAAACCCTCTGCACAACACAAGAACAAATATGGTGATAGAGGATCCCCTTGAAGGAGTCCTCTTTCTGGTATAAAACTATCAGATGAATTTATATTCACCAAAATAGAGTAACAAACCCTTATTACCTTTTTTTCATAAAATGAAAAGTTTCAAACGCCACAATTGCGAATCACTTATCAACGACCCAGAAGAAAAGCTCTTTGAGACTTGGAAATTACACTTGGAAGAATGATTTTTAACTTATTAGAATTGTTTTTGTTATGACTCTAAAGATCACATTACACAAACTAATCAGCTGGAAATCTTTAGACGACTTCGGAGATTGCACTTTCCGAATTAAGACAGTGAAGGTATTACTTATAAAGGATGGATCTGCTCTAATTAAGAATATAAGGAACATATTTAATAACATCAACACGAACAATGTATATACCTCTTCCTCCTCAAACGGGGTTGTAAACTTTATATTCATATCGATATTTACCTTGGTCTCCACAGCCTCAAGAACTTTGGCAAAATTGGATGGCATAACGGATTTGAATAACTCAATATAATAATCCCAAAACACCTGACTTATCTCCGCCTCCTCCTCTACCCATCTACAACCCTCATCCATTACCTGATCAACCGTATTTCTTTTGTGTCTTTGTGTGGCTTTTTGGTGAAAATAAGTCGTATTTCTACCCCCTCCAAGATCCACAAAGCATGTGATCTTTGCAATCGTAATCCCTCCTCCACCTTCATTAATTTGTCCAGCTCATTTCAATCAGCCTATATTCCCTAACAACCTCTTCATACCGGGTTATTTGCTGTAACTTTGCTAATTTAGCTTCAAGAATCGGAATACCCATTCAGATGTGGCCAAATGTGGTTTATCCCAACTCGTCAAACTCTCTCCACATATCTTAATCTTTGCCGAATTATCATGATCGGAGCTCGAGTTATTCCAACTACTTTCAATTATATCAGTACTCATCACATGTTGCAACCAGTAGTTTTCAAAACGAAAAGAATTCCGTCTTTGCGCCTCTTGCTCTTCAGCTTCTGTCTCCCTAACTATTTTGAATCAAATTTCCAAAGGATGGGATGGTGGTCTGACTTGAATCTATTTAGATGTGCCACCTAAAAACATGGGAACACATTTCTCTATGTAGACATACCCATGCCTCGATCTAGGCGTTCCTGAATATTATGTGACCCAGCCTGCCCGTTAGTCCAAGTAAACTTATGACCACAATGAAACCCTAAATCATAAATATCACAATCCTCCATCATTGCCCAAAACTGTGATACTGGTCCCCTATGACAAAATAGACAAAATAACCCTCCTTGTTTCTCGGCTGCCATAAGATTTCGTTAAAATCACCAATATATAGTTGTTGTGTGTGAGTTCCCGGATTGAGAGACCTCATCATATTCCATGTTCTCAGCTTTTGAGTTGTATCAGGGCATCCATAAACACATGATATTGCCCACCTTTGCCAGCTATTCGGTCTGCCAATTGATGAATGTTGAAATGATTGGTTTTTTTTTTTTCACATATTCTACATCCATATTTTATTGAGAATTGTGATTGTTTGATGCGTTTAGGTGCAACTTTGTGTAAAAATGAATTTTCGGGTTAGTTTTCAATTTTTATATGATTTGATACACTTTTGGGAGTTTTTTAGTATTGTTTTGAAAGTTAGGAAAACTTGGGAGCTCAAGAAGGTCACTTGCACTCATTTCCTCACTCTAGCCCTCAAATTGAAGCCCAAACGAGCTTAAATCAGGCTTGGGTTAGGCTCGAATCAAAATTCTTCAAGTCAAAAACAAAATTCATGAAGAAGTTGTGCCGATAAAATGAGTCGAAACAGGTCAAAAGACGAAAAAGAGAAAAGGAGGTCGTTTGCGCTCAGTCCCCCACTCTGACCTACAAACTGAGGCTTGAACAAGCTCGAATTAGGTGCGGGTCAGGGGTGAAGAGGTCGGGTCAAGAAAACAAGTGGAAAGATGCCAAAACGACAAAACATGGTAGAGATACACGAAGGCGGGAGCCAAAAGAGCGCCGGGTGCAATACCGCGGTGGTACATCTATTAACAGCATCACTCGACCGGTGGTACAGGTGTGGTATTGGCCCACAGATTCCGGTTGGCCATTGTAGTTTTATATTTTGGTCATAATTTCCTCATACGAGGTCCGATCGAAGTGATTCAAGTTGTCACGCCGAGACGAAGATCTATATTTTTCCATTTGAATTCTAATTCTAATTCCAGATGAAAAATGCTCGAAATTTCCAAGAAGTACGAGTCGAGTGCGTTCAAGGGGTTCGACTCAACACTTTTGAAGACCAAGAAAGCTTCTTATGTAATTTTACCCTTTACCCTTACTAAGGTTCTTATCTTTGAAGAACAAGAACCCAACCTAGAGTTCTTGTGCCTTGGAATAATTTGAGGCTTTAGTTAAGGAAATTGTGGAACGAACACTACTACAACATTGGAAGCTTTCCTACCCATTAATTATTAAGACTATGCATTTCTCCTCTTCTATTTATTTCTTTCAATTGCATTTATTGCTTCATCGCTTGGGTATTGCTATTGTATGGTAGTAATGTGTGGTTTCCAAGGGCTAGGGTTATGATTTTTAGCTAATTGCTTGATTAATTTTGGGAGTTTTGTGTTGGAATTGATATTGTGGTAATGTATGCTTATACATTAGGCGTAGCTAACCGGCGGTATAGTGGTTCTCTCCGATGGGACAATGTCGGACGACAAGAGAGCCCGAATCATTAATGTCAATCTCGTAGAATGTAATAATATCTCGCTCCTCAAGAAAAATTCTCTTAAGGTGGGGACTAATGGGTTAATTAGATTTTTTTATTAATTCACTTGGCTTGTCTTCATTAATTCCATTATCGGTACTTAGTAATAGGAATTAAGGTGAATTGTATTGTAATTGGTTAGTTTAGTAACCCCTCTTGTTTACCCACTTGGATTTCTAATTTGGTAACATGATCTTCCTTCACAACCAATAAGTTAATTAGTAATTACTAGATTATAAACCTAGGATTAAGTTGAAACCTATGCGAACTCATTCCTAGTTCTTGAGTACCTTTTAGGTGTTTTGTTGTTTAATTGTTGCTTAGTTAGTAATTAATCAATTTCCTACCCTTTTCAATTTAGCCTAACTTAGTTAATCGGTTGAATTTAAGCGCGTTTGATGAGAGCTTCCTCTCTTTGGTTCGATAATCTTATATACTATTTATGTCTCAAGTCGTATGCTTATGGTTTGAGAAAGGTGTACTAATCATATTGATTTTGAGCATTTCCAAGACAAGTTCACAAATAATAAATGTTATTTAGTTTTGGCAAAAGAACAAGAGGTTCATAGAATCCACATTTTTCCACAAGACATAGTGTTCGCTACTACACGCTCTACCCTGGCTCATGCAATCAATAGTAAAACAACCTTAAAAACCAAACATTCTATCGTGTATCCTATCCATCTAACTCTTAACATATTTTGTTTCCATTAAGAACAAGATATCCTGGTTTTCATCAATGAGGAACTTCTTTAGTGCCCGAACTGTTGCTTGGTCACCTCCTTGTAGACTGTGGTACGCCATCAACATCCATTGCCACTGACTTAGTCATATTTATATTACTCTTATTCTCTAGCTCAATTACGGAGTCTACCTTCCTCTTAATTCATTCGTATGGCATAGATATGGTCTTGCTAACACCATATACATCCCAACTTTCAATCTTTACCCGTCGTAATACTTGTTTCTTTGGTGGGTTAGAAGTACTGGTATTTAGTGGGTTATAAGTATTGGTATTTGGTGGGATTTGTGTATAGGCATTGGCTAAAGGTATTTTGACAGCAACCCATCACATAATATATGTGTTGGAATTAAGTTGGGGATATTAGTTGTTGCACCCGATTTATTGTTTGGTAAGGGAGGTTTTGGGTTATATGAATGCATGGGATTATTAGTGGTCGGGTTTTTTATAGAGGCTGGTGGTTTTGGATTTTGGGAGTAATATGATGTGTAATGTATAGTAGGGGTCCGATGTATCGGTATCGATTACATGGCCCGGGATAGTATACTTTGATGGAATATTGTGTGGGAATTTAGGATCTGGTATATTGTTATAAGCAAGTTTATGTGGGTTTGGGTTAAGGTTACTGGTTGGGTATGGGGTAAAGGTGTATCAATATTCTTTCCTTTATTTCTTTCATCATGTACCTCTTCATGCACATTTTCCGCAGTACCTGCTTCCTTTCCATGTATTTTCAACTGCATGCATGTATCACCACCAGAGTTACCGTTCCCTTTCACATCCATTTGACTTCTCCCTTAGTGAATCTGTCCATTTTCCTGTCACCTCTCTGCTGTCTTGGAGTTCCACAATTCTTCCTACACTGTAATTGATTAAGAGACTCAGTCAACTAATCTACAACCATGTCCTTCCATGTTGTCCAGTCGTTGGTTTTAGTCTCCGGCTTCTCCTTAGCCAAATTTTCCTGAAATGTGTGAAACAACCTCCTTCATGCAATCACCGAAGCCGATGATTGTTCTTGTTGTACAGCGCATTTTATCTGCTTGGTCGAAGATGCTTTAATTTCATCTCCAAAAGCGAGATTCTCCTCCCTAACGGTAGAAAAATCCTCACTACCCTCAAGCATATATCACTCTTTTTTAAGATGACCCTAGCAACCACAGACATAGCAAACGTTCGGCAGTCTCTCATATTTGAATGGCACCCACATCTTGGAACTTTTCATCGCCAAGTTCGTACGTTTCCTTAGCAGTTAGGTTAAATCCAAGGAAACTTTTTCATTCAAATACTTATACTCAAACATTCCATTGATGCTCGGGCGGCCTCAACAAAGGCCCTAAATGATCCTCGATTGTGTGTGGCCTCCAATTGTGCACGGACTGGCAAGTCCTAAACACGAACCCAAAATGGTGTTTTCCAGAATACCACCGATGATGGTTGAGCATCTAAATCCAGTTCACGTAGGACGAATAGATTCTTTAGGAAGTGTCATGGTTCCAATGCTAATACTTCGTCGACGTCCCGCCAATGATTGAATTGGAATGAAAATAAATTTGTTTGGATCCCCATTGTCAGCATCCCCTTTGTCGGTCTCTATGCTTTGTGCATTTGTTCCAACAACTCGTAAGAATTATAGGATTTCTCAGTCCAAACCTTTCCTACCAAGCACAACGAACGATCCCTATTCGGCAATTCATCATCACCCACAACCTTAATTGGTTGTTCATCATTACCCGCCATTCTCCTATGAGTATTCAAATCCATAGCCATCTAATTGTCAAACCTTTAAACCGCAAATCACAAAGCAATACACAATAGAGAGATACTAACACCCAATTATATTAGAATACCGATACATATTAGAAACAAAGCAATATGCACACAACATAAAATCCTAGACTGAAAAAAAGCCAAGCCACTAATAAAGTATTAGAAGAAAAGATCAGAAAGATAGGACAAACCAACCAACCAGTATTCCGAAAAGTGGATTGGATACCATGATCACCGATCAATGTTGAACGAGATGAGAAATCCTCTTTCAGGATACAATACCCTATGACCTAGGGACGTCGTATATCCTTGAGAATTTAATTTCATGAATCTATACTTGAAAATTGAGGGGCTGAAATTGTGTGTCAAAACAATTATATCTTTGTAATTCTATTGGACACCCGGATTTTATAATTATGCCACGATTCTTTTATTTTTTAAATGAATGATAATTCTGTTTTTTAAGTACTAACTAGTATTGCTCTCATGTGATGCACAAAAGTCTACTTATTAACCAATTTTTTAATTAAAATAGATATTATATAATTTAATTATTTAAACTTAAAGTATCTTATACTTAATCAAATAAATATTTGGATTATATATAGTAAAATCATATGCAATGTAAATATTCATGTTCCCATACGATTTATGAATCCAATAAATATCTGTGAATTAAGTGTTTAATAGGATAATATTAAGATAAATATTAAGTATAAAATAAAAAATATCTATTTATAAATTTGATTTAATTCCAGTTTGAACTCAAACATCTTTTAGTATGTCTGTGTCCTTTTAACCTATGTGAACAATCATAAATAGCTAAATTAATTATAAATGATAAATCGACCGTAAATATACCCGACACATGTTGAGAAAATAAGATAAATATTATATAAAATAAACTATTTTTTCTTATTCAAATAATCCTATATATAGCTATACATTTAAGTACTGAATTGATTAATTTCATATAGTTTATTAAATTTCTAATTGTATAATTGTATGTGTGTGTATATATTTAATAAATAATATGAAACAGAAATGATTAAACCAATGTCTAATCCACAATAGAAAAATATAAATCCACATCAAATTAATGATCATGAAAAGATAACTAATTTAATATATAATATGAGAAAATAAATTTGAAATAAAAAAGAGATTATTAGATTAAAAAAAGAAACTAAAAAATGTTATTAACAAGAAACAAACTACATAATAAAACAACTTATTTTAGGACCACATATATCAATGGAACCCTCGAAAACTTTTTGATTTACAAATCACAAGAAAATGATAAAAATATATTAAATTTTGACTCCATTTTATTTTAGCGCACAGTCGCATACACACATATGTGTCTGTATATACACATTATATATATTACTATACATTTGGTCATTTTATAAGACAAAATTAAGATCAATAAGGTAAATTCAATAATTAATTATTTATTTTTAATTTATGTTTAAAAAATTTATTTAACTAATATTTTGTTTGTAGCCTGAATTCAACACAAATAATCCATCACAATAAATACTCACAACTAACTCAAAACAAACCAATAAGCAATTGTATATATGTCGAATCAAAGATTACAAGAAAGGTTATATTGATTTGTTGTTTTACATGTAAAAAATGGTTAAGACTATTGGGATAATCAAACAAATCCCACATCGAAAATATAAGGGAAGGATCATGTCATATAAGGAAAGATGGATCTCCATTGGTATAAGGCCTTTTGGAAGTTAGCCCAAAAACAAATCCATGCAGGTTTAACCCAAAGTGGACAAAATCATACCAATGTGAAGATGTAGGCTAGTCAGGGCCCAACAAGTGTTATCAGAGTCATGGTCCCAAGCAAAGTTGATGTGGCCGAAGCCCTCGGAGTGCTAAACAAAGCAAGTAGGCCCAGCTGTACGGACTAGGTGAGGTGCACCTAGGTAGGGCTGGCTCCGCCAGTAGAGACGACATGTCCGTCTCTACGGACCAGGTAGGTCCGGCTCAGTAGAGATGATAGGTCTGACTCTACGGACCAGGTAGGTCCGACTCTACAAACTAGGTGAGGTGCACCTGGATAGGGTAGGCTTCCCAGCATAGACGACAGGTCCGACTCTACGAACCAAATGAGGTACACCTGGGTAGTGATGGCTCTCCAGCGGAAATAAATCATAGATCCACCCAAATGTGGTGGAGATGGCAAGTCGATTAGATGTAGCAGACATGGCTAGTTGATGAGTTTGAAGGGAGGTTCGATGGTCCTTACGAGCTTGAGGGGAGGTTCGGTGGCCTTTTGTTTAAAGAGAAGGATTTTTGGAATTGTCCAACAAAGCCCCACATCGGGAATATAAGAGAAAGATCATGGGCATATAATGAAAGAAGTATCTCCATTGGTATGAAGCCTTTTGGGAGTTACAAATTCGTGCGGAATTGGCCCAAAGCGGACAATATCATACCAATATGGAGATGCGAGCCCAGTCAGGGCCCAACAAGAAGTCCCACATCAGGAATATAAGGGAAAGGTCATGGGCATATAATGAAAGAAGTATCTCCATTGGTATGAGGCTTTTTGGGAGTTAGCTGAAGAACGAATTCGTGCGGGCTTCGCCAAAAAGGACAATATCATAATACCAATGTGAAGATGCGGACCTAGTCAAGGCCCAACAAGTGATATCGGAGTCATGGTCCCGAGCAAATTCGATGTAGTGGAGATCCTCAGAGTACCAAACGACAACGGTGAGCCCAAGAAGACAAGTGACGATTGATGGACTCTATGAGCTAGGCGAAGGTGACCTGGATTTTGAGTCCAAAAACCATGGAAGTGAGCCACAGAAAGAGACGACGGAGCTCTATGGACCAGGTTGGTAGTGACCTGGAGCTCTACGAATCAGGCACGAGTGACCTGGATAGAGCAAAATTTTAAGCGATGGTAAATGTTGACTCGATGGAATAGAGCAGAGTTCTGAGCGGCGATAACCATTGAATTCACATAAGACGTAGCCCAGAACATTGTGATGGTGGGTGCCAACTTGATGGAGATAGTCTTTGGAGGGGAGGCTTAGCGATGGTGGGTATCAACTCGATGGAGATTGTTGTTCGAGGGGAGGCTTGAGTGACTTTTCTTAAAGAGGAGGATTGTAGGATAATCAAACAAATCTGACATCGAAAATATAAAGAAATGATCATGGGCATATAAGGAAAGATGGATCACCATTGGTATGAGGCCTTTGGGAGTTAGCGCAAAAACAAATCCGTGCAAACTTGGCCCAAAACGAACTATATCATACCAATGTGGAGATGCGGGCCTAGTCAGGGCCCAACAAAGACACTAACACATGTTTTTCGAAAAGTAAAGGAAAAAAGAACAAACAAATTAAAATTTGCT
This sequence comes from Ajuga chamaepitys, assembly GCA_958295605.1. Taxonomy (NCBI): domain Eukaryota; kingdom Viridiplantae; phylum Streptophyta; class Magnoliopsida; order Lamiales; family Lamiaceae; genus Ajuga; species Ajuga chamaepitys. The sequence goes on along the minus strand of OY282500.1, from coordinate 49,132,158 downwards.
ACATATTCATAAAAGCATAAATAACATCAAAATAATTATAGGAAATATATGCTTATCTATAAAAACGTTCTATTTATCGGAATAAAATTTTAAATTATAAGTATAAATATTTAGATTTTCTTTCTAAAATAGATTCTCAGTTGCAACTTTTAACATATAAGTTGATGATTCCAGGTCTACTCAAATACTTTATATATTTAAATAAATCCTAAAATTAACAAAATAAAATCAAAAAATTATTCATAGTTCAAATAAAAAATTAAAGCCGTGTGTTCTTCAAAATATTTGAATATTTTTATATTTTATTTGGTATTTTAATTTATTCAATTAAGTTCATAAATTTTCATTATAAATAGTATATTTATTTAAATAAATAATCAATACGAGTAGAGTTGCTTGGGTTGCAAAGAGTAAAAAAGGACACAATTCAAGTTAGTTAGAGAGACAAAGTATTGTTTATATTAAAAAATGTAGAAAAATATATACTTGAGGTTGGTTAATGTTAAACGATAAAATAAAATTGAAAAGTGTAACAAATGTCATAATTTGGGTTGCGAAGTGTAAATTTTCTTAAAAAGGTAATTTTAATAAAATATACATTATATAAAAATACACCCTCCATCTCGAAAAGATAGTCTCTATCCAATTTCAAACAATTTAAGAAAAATCATTTAATGTACATGGAATTACTGTTATACCTTTATTTAATTTGGTAAATTAAAACATGTTGTGTAAATTACAATTTGAATAAACAATTTATTTGAAGATATTAGTTAAATGAGCATTTAGTATAGTCCTAGTCAATAATAGAACTATCTTTTTGAGACATCGAGAAAAAAAATGGGGACCTATGAATAAGTGACAAAAAAACAATTTCAATAATAAATACCCCCTCTATCCCGTGGGAGTTTGCACATTTGATGGGACACGTATATTAAGAAAAAAATTATTTTTTTTTTGTTTTTTCTTTGACTTTTCAAAGTACTTTAGCTGAAATTTTAGGGAGGATTAGTGTACTAATGTTTCTCTCCATTTTTCCATAATTAAAATCCACCTGAACAGTGAAAAGAAACTGAATTAAACAACACAACAAATATGCTACTGAATTGACATGAAAAATTAAAATTTCATATTCCAAAAGAGTTGGGAAAAATTTCCCACCAATAATCCTTACAAATAACCTGTTTTACATCTAAATAAACTTGAAATTACATTCAATTTTTTCCTCCTAAACATTGGGAAATCTGCTACTTACACACTATAAATGCTCAAATCTACCTTCCATTAAGGCATTTAATGCTAATACAGAAAAAAAATTCAAAAACTGATTTATAAATATAAAATGGCTAACACAAGTAAAGGTCCTAATGTGTCTCCATTAGACCAAAACTTGATCGCCCAATTTCTCATAGCCATGAACACAAATGGAGTTGCGAATTTGGGAAGACCAAGAAACGGCAACATTATTTGGAGTGAGCCAGCGGACTATTTGATACATTTGGGAATCTGCAAAGAAGCAGATTTTATATGGTTCACCAGTTTCATTCCAGCAAAGAAAAGTGAAGGGTGGAATGGTAAGTGTATCACTAGATACTGATTTAATGAAGAGTATACCTTTTTCAAATAGGGGCACCATTCGAAGGCTTGTCAATGAGTTGAATGTTAGCAAGAGCAAAGTTGGTAGATGGTTAAATCAGGTGTCATTAAGCCACATACAAATGCTATCAAACCTCAACAAACAAATGCAAACAAGTTGCAGCGGCTCAAATACAACCTAAGTTCCTTACATTTGGACAGACAGCTTAACAAAATTAGGTACGAAACAATGCAAAAATGTTATTCATATAGATAAAAAGTGATTTTACATGCAAAGAACAACTGAGAGGGCATACAAGCTTGTAGAAGAAGAAGACCCTTACAGGTCATGTAAGAGCCATACCCAAGGTCATGTTCATGTGTGCAGTAGCAAGGCCTTAATACAGTTTAGAGGGTGAAATGTTGTTTGATGGGAAAATTAGAATTTTCCCATTTACAACCATGGAACCATCCATCAGAAATAGTAGAAATAGGTTAAGGGGCACCTTGGTGACCATACCAATTGAGTCAATTACCAAGCAAGTCATTAAGGACTGTTTGTTGGACAAGGTGTGGTCTTAAACTATCAGATTTTATTTCATCATCTAGTTTAAGATCATTGTAAATATCCTAAATATATCCTAATAGTTTATTTTAACTATAAGACATATTGATGACCTTACTAATACTTCTTAATTTTGACTGTGCACTTTTTAATCATGCATTAAAATAGATTATTCCAGCCATTAAGGCAAAATGGCCTGCTCATGCAAGTAAACTGGCCGCACTACCGTGTGCAGTCAAATTAGTTATTATTTCCTAGCTTTCCTTCTCTAGTAGTAGATAGGGTAAGTCAGGGTCGATCCCACAGAGAAAATGAAAACTGATTGTATTATTGTAATTAATCAAATTATTCAACTAATTGTAATACTATATAATATATAATAAAGTGTGGGGGGAGTTTATTATAATTAATTAACTAATGTAAATATTAAATAAACTAGTAAACTAAAGATGAAGTCAAATATGAGAAGGAATTCCCGCCTTTAACCTAGTAACCCCCTAGTCCAGATTTTTCTTGTAATCAATGCAATTATTTGACAAACTAGTTCTGAAATTCCGATCCCAAGAATTAACAAGTTCGCTCTGCTAATCTTGTTACCCCTTAAGTGTAATTAATCACATGTACGCTCTATAGTTACTCTATCTGATTAAATAGTCTTAGGATACAATCTCTAAAACGCCATTATCAAACACATAAAGTCTTAAGGCAACGGAATAGGTACGATGTTGTACTCGCAAGCTCGATACAAGTAACTGCGATTTATGTTATCCTAGCGAATGGATTCACTTTTTCCTACTCTTAAACATAAGTTCGTAACAATTACGGATTACGATTTATGGCCTAGCAACGACTATGTGCCCACTACCCGGGTGATCAATCCAAATAAAACACACATAAAAGATATACGTAAATCAAATAACATAAATAATTCCAGAGCACAGTTTAATCAAACAATTACCGTGAGAATTACAAAAATATCTTCCTAGGGTTCAACATAGTTAAAGACGAAACATAAAGAACTTAGTTAATCATAGCGATGGCTAAAAACAAAGTATTAATCAAAAACATAAATAAAAAACTAGAAAAACCCGAGATGTGAATCTTGATTCTTCGTGCTCTCTGGAATCCCCAAGTCCACGCTCCAAAATCAATGTCAAAGTCCTATTTTCGGACTTAGGGTATTCTTTTTATAGATGGGGATGACTTGGGCTTAAATTGGGCTTGAAAAGGGCAATCTTTGAGCAAATCCTCCTTTAATCCGGCTTTGTGTCTCGGCCAAGAAGGACTGTCTCGGCCGAGAAACTTGTAACGAGTGTCTCGGCCGAGAAACTTGTAACGAGTGTCTCGGCCGAACTATTTCTCCAGCTTTGATTAGTTTTACACTGATCTTTTATCTCGGCCGAGACTGATGGTCTCAGACGAGCATAGCTTCCTTAAGCTTGGCTCGATTTTTGCTTCGTTTTTAGACTTGCGAGACTTATTTCTTCGTCCATCCTTGGTCGAGATCACTTTTCGGTCTGGATTTACCAAAATAAAATGATAAGTTATGCATGCAAATGCCACTAAATGAACACTTAACTCGACCTAACATGCATGCATAAACACATGTACCAAAATTCCCCAAACTTAAATCTTTATTCGTCCCGAACAATTCAAAATAAAGAAGAAACATAAAGGGACACGTGTTAAGGGCGACTTAAGTGGCAAACATAGTCTTAGTCAGATTTTATAAAGAAAGACAACATGATAATCCGAGCATATACGATATAGCAACATCAACTTCTTTCGAGATTCGATACTTTCAACAAGTGATCCTTACCGGTTAAGTGTATTACTCATCTCTTAAGTGTATAAGGTAAATTCAATTTCACTCACATTGGGTTGTATGCAATACCTACCACATGCTTGCCAATCATCTAAACCAGAACTCATACTTGACATGTGTGACAGAGGATAAAAAAGGTTTTTGTTTTTTGTTGTAATGTAGGCTTAAGGTAAGGTGGGAAAATTTTGGTTAAAAGTAACTAATCTTTGGACTAATCGAGTTTTTCCTACTCGACCACCCCTCAGTATAATCACTCAATCCCCACTCTCCAAATATCAGCAAACCATCCCTCAAGAAAGTTTATTCACCCCTTAAAAGAACTTACAACATAAGTGCTTTTCACGTTTCACTTGGGTACCAAAATTTGGGACTACTGAATTTCTCTAATCAACTCAAGCAATATAGCACTTTTAGACTCCTAACCTCTCCTTAAATAAAAATAATAAAACACTTATGTACAACGAACTCTTTTTTTTTTCTTTTCTTTTGCGTCGTTGTCGAGGATGCACCGATCAAGTCAGTGAGAGAGGTACCTGACTCGTTCATTAATGACAAGATTGAAGTATTAAAGAATCTGGTTAAGAAGGTTGCTTCAAGGGGCAAAGCAGTTATCAAACCATGCCATATTTTTGAGACGATGAAGCACTCAACAGACGAGTGTCAAGTTCCCGGAGATATGATGGAAGCCCATGCCAACGCAGTTGGCACGGTTAATTGGCGGCAAACAAAGTATGACCCCTACTCCCAATCTTACAATTCGGGATGGAGGAATCATCCCAACTTGAGGTATGAAAATCAGCAACAGCAGTCAGGAGACCAAAACCGCTTTCCAAGGGGCATGTACCAACAGAAGCAACCGACAGAGCAAGCTCCCGGATCATCTTTAGAGTACATCGTCAAGACCTTGGCAACTAACATTGTTCAGTTCCAGAAAGATATGCAGTCAAGCATCAGGAACCTTGAGACTCAAATGAGTCAATTAGCTACTGTCATGAGTTATTTGGAGAGTGCAAACAGTGGTAAATTACCAACTCAAACTGAGATTAACCCGAGAAACGTGAGTGCTATCACACTGAGGAGTGAAACTAAGCTTGGAGAGCCTAAACAACCCGACAAAGTTCGAAAGAGGAAGTTGAAGGAAAAATCGAGAAAAATGAAGGGGAGGTCGAGCAATCTATCTCAGGTGTCTCGGCCGAGACAAAAGCCCACTGTCAATCCGTCTCCGTCAAGAACCTCCTATCTCAGCTGAGACACACTGCTCGAAAAAACAGTCCCTTTCGCCACCTGTCCCGACTCAACCACTCTCGCTTCCTAGTCGACTTACAAAGACAGTGAAATATAAAAACGAAAAGGAGCTCTTGGAGGTGTTTTAAAAAGTTGAGATAAACATCACATTAATCGACGTGATCAGACAAATCCCAAGGTATGCCAAGTTCCTTAAAGATTTGTGTACTAACAAATGCAGGTTGAATGGGGACGAGAAAGTAATTATGGGGGAGGATGTGTCATCTATCTTCCAAAAGAAGATCCCTCCAAAGTGCAAGGACCTAGGTATATTCGTAATACCATGTGCAATAGGAAATCGAACCATAGAGCAAGCTATGCTAGATCTAGGTGCATCCATAAATGTTATGTCTCGTTCTATTTTTCATGCACCAAATCTTGGGCCACTAAAAGAAACTTGTATAGTTATTCAATTAGCTGATCGTAGTACTTCATACCCTGATGGGGTCATAGAAGAAGTGCTAGTAGAGGTAGGCGACTTAGTGTTTCCTGCGGATTTCTATGTGTTAGATATGAATGGTCATACATCAATTTCTACGCCTATTTTATTAGGGAGGCCGTTCTTGAGCACCTCTCAAACAAAGATAGACGTTCATGAGGGAACCCTCACAATGGAGTTCGATGGACGTATTGCTAAGTTTAATATTTATAATGCTATGAAATTTTTCGAGGATGTTCACTCTATTTTCTCTGTTAGTGTCGTTGACCCTCTTGTCGAATAAGTTTTTCAGTTGTGCAGGTACCCATTAGAGATATTCCTCACGACATGATTAGAGAATGGACCAAACGAGATTTGGAAGACCCACGGTACACGTGGTCGTGCACGCACTTTTAGGTCAATTTAAGTGTCTTTTTACGGCTTTTGTGTGCATATTCATATGTGTTTTGGGTGTTTTTTCTTATTGGGCAGTTTGATGTGTTTAGTTTGTTTCTGTGTCAAAACAGGTGAATTAAGGCCAAAATAGGTTTGAAAGATCTCAAATTGACAACTCGAACTCAAGTGGAAAAAAAAAAGAAAGAAACGGGACATCGGCCGAGGCAGACTAGCCCACGACCGTGGTAAATCATCCAGAAGATGGCCAAATTTCAGCCTTCAATGCCCCGGCCGAGGCAGACTAGCCCACGGCTGTGGTAAATCGTCCAGAAGATGGCCAAAATTCAGCCTTCAATGCCTCGGCCGAGGCAAATTCAGGCCACGTTGTGGCCCCATTCTGGGCCCAAAACCCTTGTTTTTACCACGCCCACAGCCAATTGCGTGCCATGGCCACGGCGGGGCCCCCTGTTTTAAAAACCTAAACACGTTTTGCTCAACTTTGAACTAGCACTTTCCCCTCTATATATATAACCTCCAATTCGAAATTGACCTATCTTAGAACACATTTCCAACCATTTTTTAGCCACCATCATCCTCAAGGACAAGTTTGGGAAGAAGATTGAAGACCTTTCACTCCTCAACCCAAGTTCTTGGTTCAATCTTTAAGTTTATTATGTTTTCTTGTATTTCATCAATATTTTAATTGTATTGGTTGTAATGGGTGGCTAGCACCCTTAGAATTCACTCTTGATCAATGTGGAACCTTGAGTCGAAGATATTTATGTGATTATTGCGGTTAATATTACCGATTGGATTGTGTATTTAAGTGTTTTATGTTATTTGCTATTATTGAGCCACATTTATGAATTGACTTTTGGATTGATCACTCTTTAGGAGATTTATGAATGTGTTGCTAGTAGTCGGGATAGCTATCTATAATTGTAGTGCTTTCGACTCAATTATAGCAACCAAGGAATGTTCATTGGTGATAACATAAAGTTTGACCGCTAAAACTGAGCTTGCAAGTTTTATGCCGTATTTATCTCATTGTCTTGGTGTCTAATGCATTTGATTATCAAATCTAAGAGAGCTTGTTCGAGGATTTGGTTAAATTGAATAGGGTTAGTCGAAGAGCTTGTTTTGATTAACTAGGATTAAGAGACAACAAGGCTATTAGAGCTTGTTAATAGTCTTGAGATAAAAGAGCTTGAATCACAATTAATCGGGTATTAACAATAGTTGCATAAATCGTCTAAGACCAAGGGGAAGCATGATCAAGGGTGGATCGTTTTATTACTTGAAAACTAAAAATCGAAAAAGCATTCTATCATCTTTGTTTATTCGAAATTCCATTTAATTGCTTTCTATTGTTATTAGTAGGTTGTTAGTTTTTTACTAAAACTCCCCCTCCCCCCAACTTGTATTGTTTTCTAAGTTGTTTAAATTTCTATATATTTAACTCTAATTGCTTGATATTATAATCAAAACTAATCGACCGTTCTCTGTGGGATCGACCCTTACTTGCCACTCTACTAGTTAGAGCCGTAGGATAAGGTTAAGTATATTTTTATATACATTAATTTGGTGGTAGGAAACGGTCGCTACCAAATTTTGGCGCCGTTGCCGGGGAACGGTGTTGATTAGTGTTGTTTTTAGTATTCAAGCACTATTTTTAGTTTTATAGATAGTTGTTTATTTGTTAGAACAGTTTTGTTTTTAGTGTTAAGCACAATATTTCGTTGGAAAATATGATAAAAATCTTGGCTTCTAACACTCTGCGATTTCAGGAAGATACATGGTCGAGAATCATGAGTCTTGAGACTCAAATCAGTCATTTGGTTACCGTGGTAAGCAGGTTAGAAGGACAAGAACACCTGGGTAGGGATGATGAATCTTTCCCAAAGATGAACTCCGAAAATGTACAAAGCACTTACCAAAGAAGACCCAAACCTTCAAGAGGTAGAACTCGAATCTAAATTTTTTTTTGAAGTGGTTGATGAATTTGAGAGTGAGGTTAACGACGGCAAAAGTGGTCTTAGTGAAGGTTTTGACATAGCTTACGATGTGGATTATGTTTGCTTTGATGATTTCTTGGTGAATGACTTTTCTTGCAAACATCTTCCAAATGAATGTTTTTCCCTTGATGTATTCATTGGTTTAGGTGAACCCTTCACTTGTACTTTAGAAAAGGATGACGTCTTATTTTGGGAGAATTTTCAAACTAAGAGCATTCTTGATGAATTGAGCATTGATTTGAGTGAATCCTTCGGGTTTACGTTAGAAATTGATGATGTCATCTTTTGGGAAAATTTTCAAATCTTGAGTTTTCCTCATTTCCAAAAAGTCTTGGATAAAACACCCTCCACCGTTGTTGATTTTCAAGTTTTTGGGGAACCACCCCCGTTTGAGAGTGATAATTGTTTTTCAAGAAAATGTGGAACCCCTAGAGTTGACAACTTGTCTTCGAGGCATTTGAATTGTATCACCGCTTCTTCATATTTACCACAAGATGTCATGAAAGAATTTTTAGAAATTGTCAAGCATGATTTTGTTGGGACAAAAATTTTCTCCTCACCAACTGACTTGACTTTCTTAAAAAATGGCATTGTTTTAAAAATTCTTTCAAATTGGAAAGAAAATCTTGTGGTAAAATATGAAACACCCTCCATTGCGAAAGGGTATCATGAGAGCTTAAGCATATTGGCTAGAATGATCATATTTCTATTGTCTATGCTTAGACACTTTGTTCTTGTTGAGAAACCTTTTTGTAAGGAGGGAAGGAAACCAAAGGAAAGACGGAAGATGGAGAACATATGGGAAATAGTGGAATGGAAATCCAAAGGATCAAGAAAAGGGACTCGTTAGAAATTCTCTCAAGGGAAAGGCTATGAAGGCTCAGACGAGAACTTTTACTTCGAGCCCCCTTGACAAGCAAGAGGATGATAGGGTCAAGCTAATGACCTTAAAAAAGCGCTTGTCGGGAGGCAACCCGACGGTTATCGTTATTCTGTTTTCAAATTTTCCTAGTTTATGGTCATTTCATGTTTGTAGATTTTGTCTTATTATTCTCTTCTAGTATGCAGGGGCTATGATGACAAGAAATCGATCAATCCATGAAATGCAAAGAAATAGCACCAAGTGGGGGTGACAACGCCCAAAAAGTCACTGTGAGTTGGAGCACCAAGGCGTACCACTTTCTTTCCCACAAACCTTGGTTTTCAACCAAGTTGGGGAAAGGGGTGGTAGTGGGACGTCTTGGCTGCTCATGAGCTTATTTTCGTATGCTACTCTATTACCTTTGGGATTGATTGGACTTGGATTGGATTTGGTATCTTTGCACAAATTAGTCTTTTGCACTGTTAATTTGAGTCAATAAGACCTAATCGATAGTGTTGATTGATTGATTGCCTTTTGTAGAGCACCAAGTTGTACCACTTTCTTTCCCACAAACTTTTGTTTTTCAACCAAGTTTGGGGAAGGGGGTGGTAGGTGTACGTATTGGCCACTCTCGATCTTGCCTTGATTGTAGATAATGATGGGGATTGATAATTGGCGAATAGTTAATGATGAAGCAAATTTTTGCAAAAAAATTGACAAATGGCAAATGGTAAAGCATGATACGCAAATGAGATGAAATTGAGCTTGTACTCAAAACTTATATTGCCTTATGAGTTTTTAAGCTTCAATTGTACTCCCATTTTTTGAGTTACTTATACTTTCTTTCGGTGTGTATTCCATTGATTGCATGTGATTGTCTCTAGAACTTGCCTTGATTCTCTATTTTGAATAAGTCGATACATTGTGTGACTTACAAAATGATCTTAGGCAATTCTTGACTTTGAGCCTATTTGTAAACTTGAAAATGTCACACTTTTTTCACCAAAAATTGGAAAATAGTCCTTAGTTAGCCCCTTGAGCTTTTAGCTTTTCGTTTGATAGTCCAACTATACAAGCCAAGTACCTTTCAATTTATCCTTTGACCCTAATTAGACTATTTGAGTATGAGGGGGGCGGTTGGAAGGTAGTCGGGTAAATTTAGGATTAAAAGGGGAAAACTATTGGGAATATTCAAGGGTGAAGAGAATTAAAATAATAGGCAAAGAATTTGGGAAATTAATCTCCCCTAGTTTGTAAATAGTAATAAAAAGAAATCGAAAATTAGGAAAGGGAAGAAAAAGTCGGACGTATATATGTAGTTCACTACTTTTGATTGGGAGAGACTAGTAACATAAATGCTTTTTGACCAATGTTCTCAAAGTCGAAAAAATTCAAAAGAAAACACATCCAAGGGAGAATTTAAAAAGAAGCATTTAGGTTGTGAGTTTGTAGTAGGGTGAAGAAATTAATTTGGGATTGGTTTACTAGGGAAGTGAGAGAGTGAGGAAGAGTGAATGTTGTTTGAGGGGTGATTGAGAGTAGCAACCTCAATTAGTCCAATAATTAATCATTTGTGCCCATATCTGTCCCACCTTATCTCAATCCAACATTACAATAAAAAATAAGACCTTTTTTATTCTTTGTCACACGTGTCGAGTACAAATTCGAATTTAGAAGATTGACAAGCATATGGTAGTTATTGCATGCATTTCAATGTGAGCGAAAAACACTACCCACTTGATACACTTGAGAGTCGAGAGATACACTCACCCAGTGAGGATCTTTAGTTGAGGGTTTTCAAGTCTCAAATGTAGTTGAAGTTGTTATATCATATATGCTCATCTTATCATGATTGTCTTGCTTTAAAAAAGAAAAAAAAAACTCATCTAAAACAGAATTCGCCACTTAAATCGGCCCTAATATGTGTCCTTCTTCTTTTTCTTTATTTGTTCGGGACGAACAAAGGTCTAAGTTTGGGGGAATTTGGTACACGTGGTCGTGCACACACTTTTAGGTCAATTTAAGTGTCTTTTTACGGCTTTTATGTGCATATTCACATGTGTTTTGTGCGTTTATTTCTTATTGGGCAGTTTTATGTGTTTAGTTTTTTTCTGTGTCAAAACAGGTGAATTAAGGCCCAAAAACAGGTTTCAAAGATCTCAAATTGACAACTCGAACTCAAGTGGAAAAGAAAACAAGGAAGAAACGGGACCTCTTCCTTGTGACAAACTCGGACAAATGACTAAGGATTATAAGCAACCTAAGGACAATCGAAGCCATGCTCATTTAACCAAGGATATGTTGACACCTCCGGATCTGTCTGATTTACATGGAAGTGTCGTTGTGTTTGAAGCCAATTTGGTGGATAACGCAATGGAATGGTTCTTGGACAGTGACGCTACGCGCCACATATGTTCGGACAAGGAAATGTTCTCAAGTTACATATCGATCACCGGTAGAAAGCTATATATGGGGAATTCTGCAACTTCTAACATAATCAGTTTGGGAAGAGTTGTGCTGAAGATGACCTCGGGAAAGAGTTGATGGTTGTGGATGTGCTGCATTTCTCGGACATTCGCAAGAACTTTGTATCTAGCTCCCTGTTGAACAAAGCCGGGTTCAGGCCAGTATTTGAGGGTGACAAGTTTCTACTAACCAATAATGGTCAATTTGTAGGAAAGGGCTACCTAGAGAAGAGGCTCTTTAAGATGAATGTAATGACTGTACAACGCGAGATTAAGCACGATAATAATAAAGTTATTAATTCTTCTTAGTTGGTTGAGTGTTATAATTTATGGCATGATAGAATAGGACATGTGAATTTGAACAAACTAAAAAGGGTAGTTAGTTTGAATTTACTTCCAATTATGGAATTTGATTCACACCAAAAGTGTGAAGTGTGTATTAAGGCGAAGATGGCCAAAATACCGTTTCTCTTAGTGGAGAGAAGTACTTCGCCTCTAGAGTTGATCCATACTAACATATGTGGTCTAAAACATGTGCAAACTAGAGGTGGTAAAGAGCATTTTATTACTTTTAGTGATGATTGCACAATTTGTTGTTATATATATATATATATATATATATATATATATATATATATATATATATATCTTTTGAGTGGCAAAGACAAACTCTTAAGGCCTTTAAAATCTATAAGAGCGAAGTTGAAATCAACTTGGCTTAATAATCAAGATGATTCGAAGTGACAGAGGGGGAGAATATGTGGCTCCATATGAAGAATTTTGCACAAAACATGGTATTGTTCATTGAACGACTGCCCCTTACTCACCTCAGTCAAACAACACTGTTGAACGCAAGAATAGAATTCTTAAGGAGATGATTAATGCTATGATGATCAGTTTGGGGCTACCTGGGGGAAGCCATTCTTTCAGCTAATCACATTCTCAACTTGTTGCCACACAAGAAAAGAGATCTAACTTCATATGAATTATGGAAAGGAAGGAAGCTTTCCTACGGTTACCTTAAAGTATGGTGGTGACTATCAAAGGTTGATGTACCTAAACCTAAACAGGTGAGGATAGGACCCAAGATTGTTGATTGTATTTTCATTGGGTATGCGAACAACAGTGGTGCATATATATTCCTAGTGCACAAGTAAGAAATCCCAAATATAAACGAAGGGATGATTATAGAGTCAATGAATCTAGTATTCTTTGAAATGTCTTTCTAAAAAAGAATGGAAAGAGACAAGTCCTGAAAAGAGGACTTATGAGGCTGTGAAGATATCTCTTCAAGAAGAAGAAGAGGAACATAAGCACAATAAAATGACGAAAATAGCGAAGATTTTCGGTCCTAATTTTCTAACTTATATGTTAGACAATGAACCCAGGACAAGTCAAGAGGCATTGCCCATTCCAGATGCTCCTCTCTAGAAAGAAGCTATCAACAGGGAAATTGAGTCTATCATGCAAAATCATACTTGTGAGATAGTTGATCTTCCACCGAGGTGCAAGATTTTGGGATGCAAGTGGATCCTTAAAATGAAATATATAGCCGAGGGATCAATTGAGAAGTATAAGGCTCGCTTGGTAGTTTAGGGGTTCAAACAAAAGAAAGGATATAATTACTTCGACACATATTTGCTCATTATAAGGATTACGTCCATAAGGGTTCTCATTGCTATTGTTGCATTGCATAACCTTGAGATACATCAAATGGACGTGAAAATTGTCTTCCTAAATGGGGAATTGGAAGAGGAGATATACATGAACAACCTGGAGGGTTTGTTGCCCCTCGGCAAGAGCATAACGTATGCAAACTCGTCAAGTCACTACACGGGCTTAAGCAAGCGCCGAGACAGTGGCATGAGAAATTCGATAGAATATGCTATCGAATGGCTTCAAGATCAACGAATGTGACAAATGTGTTTACATTAAGCGCACACCAAATGAGTACGTGATTGTCTCTCTTTATGTAGACGACATGCTGATCATGGGAAGCAATCACGAAGTGATCGTGAAGACTAAGTACATGTTGAAAAGTCATTTTGACATGAGGGATATGGGTTTGGCCAATGTGATACTAGGGATAAAGATCTCTGGGACACCATAGGGAATTGTCATAACATAATCTCACTATTTTGAGAAAGTGCTCAAGAAATTTTAGGCCCTCGATCTTCCTCTGATAAAGACACCTATGGATGTAAGTCTACCTTTGGTCAAGAATCGAGGAGACCCCGTATATCAGCTAGGGTATGCTCGAATGATAGGTATTCTAATGTACCTAGAAAACTTCACTCATCCTGAAATAGCATACTCAGTTAGCAAACTTAGTAGATTCACAAGTAATCCAGGAAATGATCATTAGATAGCGTTGAAACGAGTATTAAGGTATTTGAAGTATACCTTAAGTTATGGCATAATTTACTCAAGATATCCAACTGTGTTAGAAGGATACAACGATGCGTAGTGGATATCTAACAAGTCCACCGGTGGTTACTTATTCACTATAGGTAGAGGAGATGTGTCATGGAAATCCTCTAGATAGACGTGCATAGCTCGATCCACGACGGAGTTGGAGTTCATTGCACTAGATAAGGTCCATGAAGAATCTGAATAGCTTAGACACTTTCTAGAGGATGTTCCTTGTTGGAACAAACCAGTGCCTCCAATAATGATGCACTACGATAATATGATAGCTATTAGGAAGGCACAAAGTTGTATTTATAGGGATAAGTCTCAACACATTCATCGAAGACATGACACGGTCAGACAACTGATCTCTAATGGAATAATGGCTATTAACTATGTAAGGACAAAGAAAAATGTTACGGAACTGCTAACGAGAGGCATCACTAGAGAGTTGTTGTACAACACAGTAAAGGGAATGGGGTTAAAACCCATACACCAAAACCGGGCATAGCGGTAACTCAACCATGATGAGTGGAGATACCACCAACTTGGTTCAATGAGACAACTAAGTTATGAATGGTTCGTTCATGCACTTGGAACAATTCTAAGTAATCCATTCTCGCAGCTACACAAGTGCTTTCCTGATGACGTGTGGTAAGGTTAAGCAATTATGCTTTTAATAACTCATGTACCAAATCTGGTGGCGTATTTCAGGCTACTCCTGGATTAAGTTCTAAAAGCAGGTCACCTATATAAGTGTGAAGTGAGGTCGCTTCAAGTTTAACGCTTATAAATCTGTTATATGGTCCACGGCCCTTAAGAACACAACGTGAGAATCAAAAGATATTATCATTGTCATTGTGTGAATGTTATAGTCTTGGTGTACACAATAAGCTTTCAGTTCAAGATATCGCATTCACTGAGCCGCAAATGCATCCGATAGCATCTCACTACGGAAGGTTCAAAGGCGAAAGCTACCTATCCCGATGGAATGGCGGTTTGTCAGAACTTTCTTGTGTGTTATCCTTAGGGTGCATGCATTAATTATCATTCATGTGGGGGATTGTTGGAAATTTTCTTTGGAAGGTTGGTGTTGACCAATCTTTAAGCAATTTCAACTTTGGATTCCATTTGTTGGAAATAGATTTAAGTTTTAAAATCATAATCTAAGTTTCAAGTAGATAAATTTACTACATTTATGTTCTCAAAACTAATTTCGGGTGGATGGAAAATTAATACCTCGAGGTTGTAAATTAAACATGGAAAGTTGAAAGAGTTAAAGGGAAATGTAGGAATTTGTTCCACAAAGGAAAGATGAAGTAATTTGGCACTCCTTATTAAGAGAAGCACTTGATATGGAGTTATCAAGTGTGTTCTCTTATAGTGGACACTAAATGGACCTGAGGACGGTGTGAAGCACCATCCAGGCCCCGAGCCCGAACCCGGGAGCGCATGCACTCATCACACATGTCGTATTGAGTCGCTACATTGCATGTACGCGTCTTCACGAGGAGTTGGAGGAGACTTAAAGTTTTGGCAAGTTGATCCGGATAGGTGACTTGATGGGCTTGCAACGGATCGGGTCGGGTGCGGTGACATGGTACACCAGCGAGGCGGAACGAGATGCACCAGGTCGGGTTAGACCGACCCGCCAGTAACTGAAACGGATCGAGTCGCACACGAGCTCGGATCCGCGAACCGGTGCAGCTGGTCACCAGCGGGGGCAAACTGGTGCGGATGTTCACCAACAGTTGCGTCCCAGTCCAAACCGGTTCGGACTTAGCATAACCAGTGCCACTAGGGGTCAAAAGGTGTCTTTCTGAAAAGGCACTCTTCGCAAACTATAAATGACCTCCCCCATATTCTAAATTTCAACTAACTCCAAGCATTCTCTGCATTTCAATTCTGGTCTTTCAAGCCCTCCCAAATTCTAGTTTAAGGAAGTCCCAAGTATTGGGTAGTTCACCAAAAGCTTTGATTTTATTGTGCTTCGATTCCAAGGTTAAAAGTCGTTGTATCTTAGGATGATTGACCGAGAGCACTAGAAATCGAGGCAATATCGTCTAACGAATAACGAGTCAGACTCGTGCCCTGACTTTACCAACTGTGTGATTAAGTCGTGCTTTCAATACACCTCACCATAACATATAATATGTGATGTGAATGTCAAATTTAAGGTCGTAATTAATAATATGATATATTGTGCATAAAAAAAGGGATCATAAATGAAAAAAGCTATTTATTTTTTATAAATACTAGTAATATACCCGTGTGATGCATGGTCTGTAAATATAGTAATGAGCATATAACAAGAATTATAAATTAGAGTTAGATATTTTTTTCGTTAAAAGTATTATAATAATAATAATAATATTAATAATAATAATAATAATAATAATAATAATGAAAATGAAAATAATAATAATAATAATAATAATAATAATAATAATAATAATAATAATAATAATAATAATAATAATAATAATAATAATAATAATAATAATAATAATAATAATAATAATAATAATAATAATAATGAAGTTTGTAAATTAGTTAAATAAACAAAATATTGTAAGAAAATAAGCCTAAGAATTAAAAACAAACAATATCAACATTAAATACTAATAATAAGATTTAATCATATAAAAATATATTATAAGAAAAAAATAATATATTTAAATATTTTGGAAATGTTTTTTATTATAGATATACTTTTAAAAATAAAAAATAATATTAATGTAAAATGAAGTCTTTGTTAAATAAAAGCAAATTACCAACAAAACAACAATTATATCCTAAATAATATCAGTACTAATTATTTTTTCCAAACATTAAGAAATAATATATTATTATTTACTATTTTAAAAAACATAGTATATCATGTAATATTTCAAAATAAACACAATATTAGAGAGCCATACGAAATAAAGAATTTAACATTTTTAAACTCAAGAAAATAATTGATGCAATAAACTTAAACGATATTTAATATATACATATATTATGAGCGTAGAATTATTTTGTGTTGTTAAAATTACAATGACAAAATTTCCCATTTTTTTAATTTCTCATTTATTTATCCGCATATCTAATATGATTAAAATCCTACATATACGAATATTTTCCAAATAGTATCCGCATAATTCCTGCAAAATGCAGAATTTTGTTTGTTCTTTTAATTTATTTTTAATATATATTTGTAATTTTTAATTTCATAGTAATGTATTGTATAAATTCATGAAAGTAAGGATAATTATTAAAATAATGTATTTGTCTAGTAAAATAAATTTTAATTATATTTTAAAGTATATGTTCGAAATAATCGACAACAATACATACAGATAAATAGATAATTATATGGTGTCTAGGCTGAAAATATTGTTTCTTAAAGGAATTTAAAGAATATAATTTGTAAGCAATATAAAATGTTTATTTAATAAGAATCTAGTCTAACACATTCTAATAAATAACAACACTTATTAAGAATCATAATTATGAAATTGTTTCATTAAATTAATCGAATAAATATTATCAAATCATAGTATTCAAATACCATTTAAATTAAGGGTTAAAAAAAATTCCAGCCTAAACTATGGCCCAATTATCAAATTGGTTCCTAAACTTTATTTACTAACACTACAGTTCCTAAACACGAAATTGTCATTTGCGATCCATCGATGATTTTTCTGGCCAAAAGTATATCACGTGCCCAACATGTGATACAAAATATATTTTTCAATGATACTTCAGTGCCTAAACTACACGAAACTATCACTTTGCAATCCACCATAGGTTTACAAATATTTTTTAGAACTGCGGGATCTTATGAAATCCTTTTGAATAAGTGAGGGACCTTAACAAATATTTTTGGATAATTGAAGGATTAAAAGATGAATTTTGCCTCGAAATAGTTATTGAGTGGAAAACTTAAAAAAAAAAAACGAAAAAGACAAAGGAAAAAAGAAAAAAGAAAAAAGAACAAATTGATTAACAAATCACTTGACTAATTTTACTATCATTTTCAATCGATATTAATCTAAACTAGATTCGTGATATTTTGCTAATTTATTTTTAATATAATATTTCAAAAAATCCAAAAATATTTAGATACCAGAAAATAAAGTGATCTAATAACCTTATTTTCTCCAGAATATATATTTTTTCTTAAATAATATTACTTTTTATAACAATACCTTAAACATAAAAATATGTAACGGTTAAGTTAATAAAAGTTGTTCATGTCAAAATTAAGCACCACTTGATATATATTTGATTATCAAGGTCTTGCTAATTTTATTTACCAAAACAATACAAATTAGCAGTCACAATATGTAGCGTTTGAAAAAATTGATTCATTTGTTAATTGATAGTCAAAACGTATTGACAAAAATATATGTATCATAGGATTTAATTTCCCAGAACCTAGAAAAAAATTCAAATGATTTAGCCTGATTTATTGGAGAATTGAAAAAAGAAATGTTTATATCAATATGTAATCTTCTTCTTAATCTTCCAACTATATATAGACTATGTTTATATATTATTCTTTTATTAAGTATGATTAACTATTAAACAAAGTATTCTACTAATTCAGATGACTTATAAGCAGGTACTTAAATAATAAATATCTTAAACAAAAAGAAGTTCTTTGTAAATATTGTGAACTATTATACATAACTATATAGACAAAAAAGTGTTTGGCAGCAACACTTGCAATAATTTTTATTTAAGTCAGGTGTAATATTTAAAAATTTAAAATACATATATTACTCTTGTGGAAACAAAACTTAAATTGAAATAACACAAATTATTTCATTTTTATTACTAAGACTCAATAGCCTTTATTTAAAATTAGAAGATAGGACAGTTGTTTAAAGGGATGTTTTTCTTTGAATTAACTTTTGATTAAATGATTTAACATAGAAATTGTAGTAAAATGGATTTTAATTAAAAGTAGGTGGTATTTGAAAATAAAAGTGTTTTTGGCAAACCTAGGTGTTTGGTATTTAAGCAGATTTTAACTTAAAAGTTACAATAAATATTATATAATCATTACAAAAAAGCTAAAAGTTAAAAAAAACATGTAAAACTTATTTTCTGCATTTAGTAGAAAACAACACTTTTTAAGCAAAAGTTGTACAATACGACTATTAGACGAAAGAACAAGTCGAAGAAAAGGAAAACCGGCTAAATCGGTCTGGAACCGGTCCGAAGATGAACCGGCGTGACCGCGTCACATAAAGCAACGTGGCCACGATGAAAAATGCGTGGAAATGAGATCACCACTGATCGTGCAACGCGGCCGCGTCAAACAAGCAAAGCGGTCGTGCCAAAAAGCTTCGTTTTGCTGAAATTTTAAGCACAAACCAATGCGACTGCGAGACGTGGTCTGCGCGGCCGAGTTGAAAAGCCGTGTTTTGAAGATTTTCCTGTTCCAAGTAGGAATTGAATTCTAGAGACCCCAGGATTCGTCCCGAAGTCTATAAAAGGCAAGAGAAGCTTGTTTCTCAGGGGAAAACAATTAGAGAGCATCATTCTTAACTTAATCTCACACTTTGACATTAGAGTAGAGGCAGCGAGAGCGAGAAGACGAAATCGACGAGCCGAACAATCGGATTTACTTACTTCTTGTTTAGTTTTCTTTTCTTTATGATGTATTCATTGAATAGTTATAAGGAATTGATACTAGGCATGAGTAGCTAAACTACTCGTGTCCTAGGGTTAGAGAGTAGTGTTTTATGACTATTTTGATTTAGCTTTTGATTTATAGACTCCTATTTTGGTTATCTATCTATATGTTTTTTTTATTTCATAATTGAGCATAAATTGATCACTTAGGCTTAGTTTACCCGTTTAGCAATTCCGCTTCGAGAGAAGGGAGTTGTTAATAGACGTACAACATATAGCGTAGTTGTCTATGACTGCATAGGCAAGGGTTAAGGGTCGTTTGGGAGTTGTTAGGATTAATTAACTCGAGAGAGTAGTTGTTCTAATCAATCCACGACTCAGTCGCTTCGGGAGAAGGACTAAGTTATTTGAGTGTCGTCTAATAGATACTAAAATTTGTTTAAAAGTTAATAAGTTAAACTAAATCATTATTAGAGTAATTCATGAAATCGATGCCCTAGGATACATTCTTGTTGATTGGAATTTACCCGTTTGTTAAGTCAATTTATTCCCATTAGCAATTTAGTTTATTAAAATCATTTACACAATTCTAGTGTCTAATTAGGATAATCCTAGACAATTAGGGTATGAAACTGTGTTAACCTGTTCTTTGAAGATCGACCTTGACTTCTGCTAATTACACCTACACCCGTATACTTGCAGTATTTTAGTGTTAGAAAAGAGGCATGTCATTCTCCTTATACGTGATAGTCGTTTCGATCTTCTGGCCATGTAGCTGTCGCGCATTGACCGAGGACAACGATTACTCACATAGCCCCGGATATCATTATGATTCTCACTTACATATTTGTGAATAAAATTCCGATGCAGTTAAATTAGGACAGAAATTTGGATTGTTTTTTATACTTGCTAGAACAATGCAAAGATGTTATGGAAGATTGAGTTGATTGAGAAATTAACGCAAAATATAAATTCCAAGTCTTGACTAAATTAATTATCAGTTCCCAAATTTAAGGGACCATAACAGGGTATAATGACGACATGAATTTTTAGATCCACAATTTAGGGGATTGTAGAGCAGTAACCCAAATTATATACGAAACAAAATCCATGATTACTGGCAACTGATGGGTTCAAGCCATAAATTTGCTTATTATGGGCACTGAATCAATGAGCTAATGTAGTGGGTGAATTTAGGGCCGGATAATATATTTTCCTAATTACGTCCATGATTTTTGGGATTTATTAACTATTCATTGGCTTATTGTAATAGTTGATGTATTATGGATTACTTTTTATGCGCTGACCTCCATAAAGTTAGCGATTTAGTAATAGCAGATTAATTAACGAAACAATCTTACAATATATATATATATATATATATATATATATATATATATATATATTAAAGACGTTTTTCCGGGAGTGGAAACTTGAAATGGGCGGGAAAATTTGCGTAATAGTATTTATAGACGGATGTACTTTTATATCTATATTATATAATATTATAAAATTCACCTAGTTTAGAAATCAACACAGTATCCCGCCCAAGAGGAAATCCCAACTTTAAGATTAATATGATGCTTTTGTATTAAATTAGCTTAATTTGGGCGGTTTATGTATGGAAATATTGTGTGCTTTAATTGGTCAATTAGTTATGTATGGTAAAATATTTAAAAAAATAGAAAAATTTGGGCGGTTTATGTATGGAAATATAGTGTGCTTTAATTGGTCAATCAATTATGTATGGTAAAATATTAAACTTAGTCATCCGTCCTTTATTTACGTAATTTAGACCATAAATACATGATTAAGCAACACATATGGCCAAAATCGTGCACAAATCATTAATTAATCTGTCATAGTGATATCTAATCGGATCGCGTTAAAAAGCGGATGAATATCATGCAATTCCCACTACTTATTAAGGCACACACATACTGCTTAAGCGAGTCGTTTCACCATCAAATATATATATATATATATATATATATATATATATATATATATATATATATATATATCCTTGATCTACTACTCTAACTAGTAGACTGGTAAATAAGGGTCGATCCCACGAGGAATGGTCGAACAATTTTGCTTTATGTATTAAACTATTATGATTAAGCAATATAATATAAATAAGCTAGAAAACAATAAAGATGGTGGTGGTGGTGGGGGGGGGGGGAGTTTTGATGTAATCACAACTAACACCTAATTGCAATTAAGCAAACCAAATAGCAATTACTCTAAAAGCACTTGACAAGTTAACAATTTAAGTAAACAAAGACAATAGAATGATTTTTAGTTTTATGAATGATAAAAGGATTCAACCCTTGATCGAGTATCCCCTTGGTCCGGATAATCTATATAACTGATGTTACTTCCCGATTGATTTAGCCTTAGAATCCCTACTCCAAGATTGTTAACAAGCTTTATTAATCTTGTTGTCTCTTAAGTGTAATTAATCAAAACAAGCTCTTCAATTAATCCAACTCAACTTATCAATTCCTAGAACAAGCTCTTTAAGAATCAATAGCCAAATGCATTAATAATCAAGACAACGGAGTAGATACGACATAAAACTCACAAGCTCGATTTTAGTGGTCAAACTCTATGTTATCCCCAATAGAATTAATCCATTGTTCGCTACAGGGGAATCAGATTCTTAACAATTACAGATTACAAACCCAATTCTAGCAACACACAAACAAATATCAAAATGTGTGATCAAATCACAATTCAATTCATAAGTGTGAATCAACAATCCCAAATAACAAGGAACATTTCAAAACATAATCCAATGAGTTAATAACCGTAAAAATTACATAAACATCCTAAATCTACGGTTCAACTAATGATCAAGGGCTGAAATTAGAGTGCTAGCCACTCATATCAACTATTACAAAGATTAAATAAGTGAAAATCAAAGAAGACATTAAAATAAGATAGAATGAACCAAAAAATTGAGTTGATGATCTTGATTTTCAATCCTCTTCCAATTCCTTGCTTCTAATGGTGAATAGTGGCTGAAGGTATGTGTAAAATGGGTGATTAGTTAGGTCATTCGAATTGGACCTTATATATATAGAGGAGAAAGTGTTGGGCCGATTCTCCCGAGAGTTCACAATTGCCGCAAATTTGGCATATTTCTCCCGAGTTTGACAAGTTCGCGACCGCGAGCCATAACTTGGATTTTTGGCTCTGGGTTTCACTGTATTGGTCGCGGTCGTGACCATAAGTCGCGGGCGCGACTTCTCGATCGAAACTCCTCCCTCCTTGTTTCATCCTTAGCTCGTTCTTCGTTCCGGACTTCTTTGAGACTTCTTCTTGGTCCTATATTGCATGTATTGTCCTGAAACAAGCTCAAACACATTAAATGGTCCAATAATACAAATATGAACAATACACTGTCAAATATGCATGCAAATGTCATTAAATCGACACTTAATTCGACCTAAAATGTATGCAAGAACATATGTACCAAATCTCCCCAGACTTAAACCTCTGTTCGTCCCGAACAGATTGAAGCAAAGAAAAAGAAGAAAAGGACATATGTTAGGGAAGATTTAAGTGGTGATTCTAGTTTCAGATGGATTTTACGAAAGCAAGCAAATCACGACAATATGAGCATACTTGACATAGAAACTTCAACTACTTTTGAGACTTGAGACTCTCAACAAATGATCATCACCGGGTGAGTGTATCTCTCATCTCTCAAGTGTATCAAGTAGGTTGAATTTTTCGCTCACATTGAAGTACATGCAATGACTACCATATGCTATCTAATCATCTAAATCCGAATTCATACTCAACATATATGATAAAGAATAAAAAATGTCTTATTTTTTGTTTTAGTGTAGACTTGAGGTAAGGTGGGGTAGATATGAGCAAAAATGACTAATTCTTGGACTAATTGAGTTAACTACTCTCTCAACCACCCCTCAAACAACATTCACTCTTTTTCTCACTCTCTTACTTTTATAGTAAACAATCTCAAAGTATGATTTCTTCACCCTACAATAAGCTTACAACCTTAGTGCTTTTCAAACTCTCAATTGAGTATGTTATTTACTCGACTTTTAAGATAATTAATCACGACACACTTTAGGAAATCATTAGCCTCTCACCAACAAAAGCAATTGACTAATTTTGTACATCCGACTTTTTCTTTTCTTTTCTGTTTTCCTATTTATTTATTTATTTTTAAATACAAATCAATACTAGGAGCGGTTATCCTTTTCCTGACTTTATGACTAACATAATTCCGTTCTCTTTACCCCTTTTTCCATATCACCTACTTTCCTCAATCATCACCCCATATTCACCAAAACTACCTTCCGACCTCCTCTCTCTCACTCAATTAGTCCAAATTGGGAACAAAGGCTAAAAAATAGAAGGATATCGGCTAGTAATTCAGGGCTACAAAAATAAGGCTTTTAAAAATTGGGAATAAAGTAGGTGCACTTATGGATAGATTGAAGGGTAAAGGGATTGAAGTGTTAGATGAAAAATCAAGCGAGTATAACCTCTCCTAGTGATATGTTTAGTTGTAATTTTTTTTAATTTCCATTTTATAAAAAAATCGGAAAAGCAAAAGAAAGAGTCAGCTGTAAATAGGTGTTTTAGTGTTGTTAAGGAGAGGTTAGAAGAAAAAGTGCATAGTTGATTTGGAAAAATTGGGTAGCCCCACAATGTGGTACCCGAATACTGAGTATGACAAGCACTTGATTGAAAAGCACTTTTGGGAAGGTGAAGAAGTCACCTTGAGGGGTGATTTGCTGAGATTGGGAAAATGAGGTTGAGTGATTGTATTCAGGGGTAGTCGGATTAGGAATAATTTGATTAGTCCAATAGATAGTCACTTTTGTCCAAATTTCCCACCTTACCTTAAGCCAACATTACAACCAAATGAAAGACCTACTTGATTCGTTGTCACTTATGCCGAGTACGGATTCTAGCTTAGACGATTGGCAAGCCTATGGTAAATTGTTCATGTAGTCTAATTTGAGTGGAATGATATTTTTAGCCTAAACACTTGAGAGACGAGTGAAGCACTTACCTGGTGAGGATCAAATATTTCGAAAGTTTAAGTCTCGAAAGTAGTTAATTTTTGCTCTAACGCACATGCTCACTTACACTATGATGTCTAGCTTTTTGAAAAATCTGTATGAGACTAATTCATCATCCAATTGCCCTAAATACATGTCTCTTTGTTCTATTTTGTCCCGAACAACAATTTAAGTTTGAGGGAGTTTGATACACGTTGTGTATACATGCATTTACGTTGATTTTAGGTGTGTATTTATAGCAGTTATATATGGTGGAGAAGTGCTTATATTGTATACATTGGACCATTTGACATTTTTTGTGGAGTTTTGTGGATTTTAGGCCAAAATATCGAGTATATGGCGAACTAGAGACGAAATGTACCAAGAAGAGGTGAAATGGGCTCGGAATAGGATTTCAGGTCTGACTTCAAACCAATTTTTGAGGGTCTTCTCATCTGTTTTGGGATTTTTGCCTTTTAGGAAAAGTTGTAGATCGTCAAATTTTCTTTGCAACGCCACCAATTTCACCTCAATCAGAGTTGTATAACTCAAGTTATGGCCTAAACACTGGAGGTGTGTCAAGCTGATAGAAAATCACCATTTCTAGGCACTTTTTGATGCGGCCGCGTCCAGACCATTCAAGGCCACGTCAAATTCCTCCTCCGTCATGCTATTTCATTCTGTTAGAGTTCAAGGCCGCATCCATATGGTTCGAGGCCGCGTCAAAAGCCATCCGGAACTCAAAATCGGGTTTAAGTTGGGCTTTTTGTCCTAATCTCTCAAGGTTTTCAACCCATAACTATAAATAAGTCCTCAAACTCGTGATTTAAGGGTTAGACACTCCATATTCTCAAAGATACTTAGAAGAAGAGTTAGAAGACTTGGAAGACGAAAATCAACCAGACGATACATTCGGGTTTAGTAATTCTTTTTTAGTTTTGTTCTTTATGATGTTTTACATGGAATATTGTATTGGATTGAGACTAGACATGAGTAGCTAAGCTATTCGTGTCCTAGGGTTTAGAAAGTAAGGATTTTTACGACAATGTTTAAATTATGTTTTGATTTATAGACTCCGATTTTATGAGTTTATCTCTATGTTTATTTTTCCAACTGAATTTAGATTGACCATCTAGGTTTAGTAATCTTGTTTAACAATTCCGCTTCTAGAGGAGGGAATTATTATTAGACGTACGACATAGAGCGCAGTTGTCTATGACTGTGTAGGCATTGGTTTGCGAGCTTTTAGGAGTTATTAGGATTAATTGACTCGAGAGGGTAATTGTCTTAATTAATCTACTATCTAGTCACTTCGAGAGAAGGGTTAGGTTATTAGAGCGCCACTTAATAAACACTAGAATCTGGTTTAAAGGCCTATAAGTTGAGCAATTTCATCATTGAAGTAAGTCCTGAAATTGAATCCCTAGGATACTTTCTTATTAATTGAAATTCTTTTTACCTGATAAGTTATAGTTAAGTAATTAATCAGTTTAAGTTCGTTACTTTAGTTACAAAAAACCATGCAATTTTAGTATCTAGTTAGGATAATCCTAGATAATCGGGGTATCGAACTACTTAACCTATTCCTTGTGGAATCGACCTTGACTGCCACTAATACACCTACACCCGTATACTTGCGGTAATTAGGGGTTAGAAATTAGGCCTGTCAAGTTTTTGGCGCTGTTGCCGGGGAATAAGCTTAGTGTCTTAGTTTTTATCTTGAGTTATGCACTAGACTAGATTTTACTTTTCGTAATTTTTTTTTTAATTTTCATTTTTTTTATTTTTATTTTTATTTTAGTATTACGTGGTATTTCTTGTTGGTGGTGTTTTTAGACTTCGCATGCAAACCAGATCAAAAGGAAAGGACAACCTTGTCCCTTCCGATCCTGAAATTGAAGCAACAGCTCATAGATACCGTACGAGAAGAAACCCCACAATTGAGATGGAGAACGTACCACACCATCTAAATCAGGATGAAGCTCTTAACAGAGTACTAACAGCTCTGGCACGCTTGGATGACCGAGTCACCAATATTCAGCAGTAGTTACCTCCACAGCAGCCACAACTGCCACCACAGCAGGGACAAGTTCAGGAAGAACAAGATGAAATAGATGACGATGACACTCCCATCAGTGATTGTCTGCGACCCAACCTAAATCAGCGGACGGGAGGAGTACAACCCCTACAATAGAATACAAACAGTTTTGAGCTGAAGCCTGCACTCATCAACATAGTGCAGCAAAACCAGTTTGGGGGTAGTGCTTTAGAAGACCCGAATGTGCACCTGATTATATTTCGCAGGCTGACGGACACAATAAAGATCAATCATGTGCCACACGAATAGGTCAAGATGACACTGTTCCCATTCTCCCTGAAAGACAGAGCCTTACAATGGTTCAACTCGTTGGAAATTGCAAATTGGGAGGATTTGAGCACTACATTTCTTTTGAAATATTTTCCGCCGAGCAAGATGCTAGACCTGCAGAATCAGATAAACCAGTTCAGGCAAATGGACTAAGAGCCGTTTGGTGAGGCTTGGGAGCGATTCGGGGATCTTATCCGGAGTTGCCCTCAACATGGTTTTACAAAGAAGCAACAGGTTTGCTAGTTCTACAATGGGCTACTTGCTCCAACAAGGAATCAAGTAGATGTAGCTACATGAGGAAGTCCGATGGAGAAATCAGTGAGGATTGCATTCTCAATTTTGGATGCCATGGCCAGAACAAGTTATCAGTGGCCAAATGAGAGAAATCAGCCGAGAAGAGTGGCGAGTGTCCAAAAAGTCGAGCCAGTCAATAACAAACCAATTGAAAAGCTCACATCACAGTTAACAATATTGACTAGCCAGGTGAATTTGCTAACTAGATTGACGTTAGCACAGCACACAAACACTTCGTCGCAATAGCTAGGGGGTGAAGAGGAAGTTGAAGATGTAAATTTTGTGAATCAGAGGAATTTCAACAACTTCCAGAACAATCAGCCAAGGTATAATCAGTAACCTCAGAATCGGAACCACCAGAACTTCTCTTATGGCAACTCACAGAATACACTCCATCCGCCACCCGGATTTGCTGTCACGAATGGGATAATTCATGATGGCATGAAGCCAACACAAGAGGAGATCATGCAGTCCCAGTTTGCTAAGTATGATGAGAAACTAGTTCAATTGGAGAGAAAGATGGATTTATTGAGCTAAACAAGAATATGACTGGACAGGGGGCTGACATAAAGCGACTCGAGAACACCATGACTCAAACACAAGCAAGCATAGGTGAATTGTCTTCGAATATGAGCCAACTGATAAAGATTGTTGGAGCCCAACACAAGCAGGGGCAATTTCCGAGTGATACAGTGGTTAATCCGAGGGAGCATTGCAATGCTATCAATTTAAAGGAGCACTTGGTGGAAAGAGAGCAACTAGAGGAGGAAAAAGGAACTCAACTGAAAGCAAGGAAGCAAAAAGATGTTGTGAAATCAAGTGAGGGGCAAGAACCCAAAGCAGACATACCAGCATATGTACCTCCTATCCCATTCTCTCAAGCACTTAATAGAAGGAAGGTGGCATCCAATGGCGACAATGATTCTATGATCATGAAGGACCTTGAAGCGAAGAAATCAACCGAGAAAGTCAAAAACATCGAGAAGAAGGAGGAAGTCCATACTATCATAGATAAGAAAATTTCACCACCTATTCTTGATGAGTCTTTTGAACTTTGTTTTAGAAATACATTCTTCACTAACCGTGATCCTTTAGATTGTTCTAGTACTATGTTTGTGAAACAGGAACCACTACAGGAGATCGTCAAAGATAAAGGGGTAATGAAGAAGGAAAAGCCTAGATCTACCCAAGAAGAAACAAAGATGAGGAGTGAAGGAAAAGAGGCAAAGCGGAAGAAAGCGAGCAGTCCCAAAAAAGAGCGCAAACAAAAGCACACAACCAAAAAGAGCACCAAAAGCAACCGATCCAGGGAGTTTTTCTATTTCTTGCTCTATTGGTTTTCAAAATGTGATGTGCGATTTAGGGTCAAGTATCAATTTGATGTCTCTTAAGCTATATAGGCAATTAGGACTAGGGGCGATTAAACAGGCCTTCATTACTATTCAATTGGTTGATGGGTCTTCACTATCGCCATTGGGAGTAGCGGAGGATGTGTTGGTTAGAGTGTCAAATTTTGAATTCCCTAGTGATATCTTAGTTGTCGACATGAAAAGGAATACTGACGTCCCTTTTATCATAAGACGACCTTTCTTGGCCACTAGCCAAGCAGTGATAGATGTACCAAAAGGAGAGTTGACTTTTTGTATTCAAAACGAGACTCTCACCTTCCCAAT
This sequence comes from Ajuga chamaepitys, assembly GCA_958295605.1. Classification (NCBI taxonomy): domain Eukaryota; kingdom Viridiplantae; phylum Streptophyta; class Magnoliopsida; order Lamiales; family Lamiaceae; genus Ajuga; species Ajuga chamaepitys. The sequence goes on along the minus strand of OY282500.1, from coordinate 49,103,333 downwards.
ATATAGGTTGGGCCTAAAGAGTAGACACATCTGTTGCATAGTTTATGATGTTGAAATAAGGCTCAAGCTGCAGTAAAAACTCCAAAATTACCAAATAGCTCTTTAATTGTTCATAAGACACCAACTTCGGTGTGGCTAGAAAATGGTTGATAAGAGAAGGACGTCCGGCTGATGGCGTTAAACGAAGCACTTGTCAGGAGGCAACCCGAACTTTTATTTGCTTTTTAGTAATTTTAATTTTTACTTTATGTTAATTTTGAGTTCTTAATTGTTTTAGTGTTTAATGTGTAGGGAACAACAAATTTATAGAGAAAAGCGCGAGACAGAGAAGAAAGGGGTCAAACAGGATGAAAAAGAAAATTCTGAGCAGATTTTGGCAAGGCCGCGTCGACCCTTGACGCGGTCGCATCAAATTTGGCCTCACAAGGCTCAGTACGTTGTGTTAGCCGACTAATCCGTGTCATCTCAATTCAAGGCCGCGTCAAAAAGTGGCCTAGTAGGTATGTTTCGCAGGCCATTCAAGGTCGCGCCGCAGGCCCGACGAGGTCGCATCAGGCCCAGCCTAGGTTCACTAAGATGTCTCCCAGACCCGACATCAGCACAAGTAAAGTAAAAAGACCACGAACAGGATCCTCTTTTCCCAGCCGTCTCACTCTTTTCCCACAAACTTGGCCTTTGACCAAGTTTGGGGGAGGGGGTGATAGTGGGACGACTGGGCTAGTTTATTTACTTTCATGCATTTTATTTGAATAGGTGGTTTTATATGCTTGTTGCTTTATCTTTTTTGCTTATTTACTGGTCTGGTCCGTAATTTGGAAGTCGTCGGGTCTGTGAGCCCAATTTTGTTGGTCATAGTAGTTTTACTATTCGCATTTGTTTTAGTTTATTTTTGTTTAGTTGGAGTCCAGGAAACACCCGAGTACTAATCATTGAAAAATTTAGGGATTTGATTGATGATGATGTGTTAATGATGAGATGATTTTATGCATAAACTTGGAAAATTGACACATAGTAGAGCATGATAGGTAATGTGAGACGAAATTGAGCTAAAGCCTAGAACTTTGATCAAAATTAATTTCTTTATAGCTTCATTGTTTATATAAGATTCTGAAATATTTATCATATTTTTAGATTGTAATCTGTACGAAATTTATCATCCAATTCAAAATTCGTGTTTTGTGCAAATGTCCATATGGAACAATCAATTGACAAAAAATTGTTCAACGGAGGCAAGGAACGTACTTAAGAAAAATTTGAGCAAAAAAAGAGACAACGTTGTATCAGGTAAAATAAATTATTTCTATTGTCTACAAAAATGTTATTCCAATTTTTCCTATACCGTTGACATTATTTTGACATACATTTGGTATTTCTGTGTCGTAAATTTAGTAAATATGTTGTTTTCTTTACAGGTGAATTGTCTAATTTGAGAAATAAAAGTATGAGAAGTAATCAACATACTTCACTTGCCTCAACATCAATAAGTTATTTGTCATTTACATCAATTCCTATCGACACAAGTATGTTATTAAGTGTTCTTAAACAAGTAATATTTATTGAAAAATAAATATAATTGTTTTGATGAGTTCATAAACAAACGTTTACAATTTTTTTAGTAGGGAAATTTCACTTGTCAAGAGCAAAAAGATCTCAATTCATTCAACCATCAACTCATAATACAAATTTTGTTTTCGGAAAAACATGTATTTTACATTATATTTCACCTTAATTTATTTGCAATATATTTTAGCTTTTATTATACTTATTTTATTACTACACTTGATGATAGATAATTTCATTTTTTATAGCTATATTAAAACGGATTTGTTATGGATATATATATATATATATATATATATATATATATATATATATATATATATATATATATATATATATTATACATAAATGTAAATATATTCTGAGAGACAATCTTCCTTGCATGCATGTTTTTAGTGTAAGAACTAATTAATTTCTTACTTTTTCTTAGTAAACTCAGCAACAGCAAATTTCAATACATCTGTTCATGTTGATTCATCATTACCAACTTCGTCTAATATTAGCTACGGTAAGACAAATTCATTAATTTATTGTTTTCCTTTTCATATATATATGCAGTTAGTATTTAATTAATTGTTAAACTAACATATTCTTTTTTTTTTTTTTAGATGCAACACCACATACAGTGCTTACAGAATATTATTCCAGATATCTAATTTTTTCAATTAAGTAATATCTATAAACTTTGCCATCAATTTAAAATAAGTCTCTTAATACATCTCGAGTTATTGATAGTGTTCCGCATACATCTATGGATAATGACAATAATGATGACAATGGGGATGATGCAAACATGCCTACAATTACAGGTTAGAGTATTATGCTTTCCTCTCTCTATATCTTTGCATATAAAATACCATATATGTTCTAAATATATTACTAATACATCCTCATTTGAAATCTGAATATAGAGTATTGAGTTCTTGGTGATGCAAATTTCCAGTGTCAGTATTGTGCTGCTTTTTTCTGGTATGAAGAGAGATTACGATCAAATTACCAATACAATACACCAAAATATTCAAGTTGTTGCTTGCAAGGAAAAATTAAACTTCATGTGATGAAAAACCCACCACAACTTCTCAAGGAGATTCTCAGTGGGACAAATCCTAAAAGCAATCATTTCATAAAAAAACATCAGATCGTATAATGGCATGTCCGCATTCACGTCCATGGGAGGAAAGATCAATAACTCTATAAACACTAGGAACTCACCACCAATATTCAAGATACACAGTCAAAACTACCACTTGATTAGGAGTTTGATGTCACGCGAGGATACCAAGCTCAAGTTTGCACAATTTTACATTTATGATACCGTATTTGAGGTTGCAAACAGAATAAACTCTATTAGGTATGCTTTATATGTTTCTTTTTTAAAATATAATGATTGTATTATATGTTCCTTATTTTTTATGTTCAGATATATTTATATTTCGTTTTATGCAATTTTTTAACGAATAGAATAAGGAATAGTTCTGACAGCCTTCACACTGATATCGTTGAAGAAATTAAGCAAGTGCTTGATGAAAATAACATATTGATCCAATCATTTCGAATGGCTAGGGATAAAATTAATCAGGGTGTTGATAGTAATGTTAGATTGAAGCTTATGGATAGGAGGGAAAATGATGCTAGAATGTATAATCTTCTATCAGTTTTTGAAGTTGCAACACTCATATGTTGGAGATTTTGATGAGGCTCTTGGAGATAGAGATATTATTGTGGAGACGAGAACTGGCTATCTTAAGCGCATCACTGAGTTGCATGCTTTTTATCTTGGACTACAATATCCCCTAACATTCCCTTATGGAAATGATGGATACATTTAAGATATTTCTTTATCGGATACTGAAAGATGTGTAGGTAGAAAGAGAACACATGTCAGTATAAGAGAATTTTTTTTGTATAGATTTCATGATAGGGAAGGCGAAGTATGTCTTATTCTATGCTCCAGGAGACTAACTCAACAGAAAGTTGTAGATGCATACACTATTGTTGAATCGCGAAGATTGACATAGATAAAGAGGAACCAAAAATCCCTGAGGTGTGAAGTATATAAAGGACTAGCTGATGCTTTCTCACGTGGAGAACTTGATTTATACATTAAAGGTTTTTCCGGTTATACTGCCATCATCCTATACCGGTGGTCCACGTTACATGATCCAGAATTTCCAAGACGCAATGACGATATGTGGATGGGTAGGTTATCCGGATCTTTTTATAACTTTGACGTGTAATGCTAAGTGGCCAGAAATTACTCGTTATTTGGATATAAGGGGTCTAAACACATAAGATCGCCCGGATATTATTTATAGAGTATTCAAGATGAAACTTGATGGTTTAATTAGGGATATAAGAAAAAGCAGAGTCTTCGGTCGCGTAAAAGCAGGTACTCACTTGCATTATACATTCCTTGTAATTATTTTCATTTCTTTTCCTATTCGTTATTCTGCTACACTTAAATATATATTAGTAACTGATCGTATCTCTATTGTTTTTGTAAAAAAGTTGTCTACACGGTTGAGTTTCAGAAACATGGGTTACCGCATGCCCATATTTTATTATTATTAGCACCAGAAGACAGATATCCAACTGCGGCTGATATTGATCGAATTATATCAGTAGAAATCCTCGATGAAATCATTGATCCAGATTACTATGCTGCTATTCAAAATTTCATAATACATGGGTCGTGTGGTGACGCCAACAAGAACTCGCCTTCCATGTCAAATAAAGGTTGCACCAAATACTATCCAAAGGATTTCGTTGAAAACACTACATTTAGTGATGAAGGATATCTAGTGTACAAGAGAACAAATGACGGAAGAAAAATTGTTAAGAATGTCATTCATGTTGTTAACAAATCCATTGTACCACACAATCGTTATTTGTTACTTAGGTATGGAGCACACATGAACATGGAATGGTATAATCAGTCAAGATCCATCAAATATTTGTTCAAGTACATCAACAAAGGATATGATCGTGTTGCTGCTCAATTTCTGAAGAGTAAAATGACGAACAACCTGGAATGGTTATTGATGGCGTTCAGATATACTATGATTGTAGATATGTATCACCGTCTGAAGCAATGTGGAGAATATTTGGATACTAAATTACCTATCGGAATCCGCCTATTGAGAGACTAATCTTTAAAAAAAAAAAAAAATGTTGTTTCTGAAACAGATAACTTGGAATCAGTTGTTGAAAATGAAAACTTCAACACCAGCAAATTTGAAGCATGGTTTAAGGCTAATATTGAGTACCCACAAGGAAATGATCTGACATACTCCGAGTATTCTCACACTTTGTGTGCCCCAGAAGCAAAGGAATTGCTTTAGGAAGGCCATATTATATACCGCCATGAGCAGGTGATTCTTATCATGTAAGGTTGCTAATCAATGTTGTTCTTGTTGCAAAATGACACAATGACGTAAAAGTAGCACACGAAGTTCAATATGATTCATATCGTGATGCGTTCTATGCATTTGGTCTTTTGGAGATGGAATCACAGAAGCAAGTATATGGGCTTCCGCACATTCTTTATGGATAATGTTTGCTACGTTGTTAACATAAAATTGCATGGGTTGCCTGGAATTTGTATGGAAGAAGTGTTGGGACTTTATGTCAGAAGACATATTATATAGATAACATAAGTTTTACCATCATCAAGGTATGAATTTAATTTTACTTAAATTACATATTTATTTGTGTAATTAATATGCACTATATTAATGTACATAGTATGTTACCTATTGCCAATAATATTTCAGATCTGAAGCTAACTGAAGTGCAGATAAAGAATCTTGCTCGCATTGAAATTGAGAATATTCTTCGTAGATGTGGTCGCAGGCTAAAGAACTTTGAACATATGCCATTTCCAAATTACAATGACGCGTCAACGTGCCTAAATAATCTTATTCATGGTGAATTGCAGTATGACAAGGCATTACTTAAAAGAGAGCTTCAACAAATACTTCCAAAAAATGATTGATAAGCAAAGGAATGTTTTTTACAAAGTCAGTCATTCAGGTGAGCAAAATCAAGGTAAAACATTATTTGTTTATGGGTACGGAGCCATTGATAAGACTTTTGTTTGGAATGCATTGTCTTCAACTATTAGATCAAAGGGTCAAATTGTCTTGAATGTGGCATCATATGGGATAGTATCATTATTTTTGCCTAGTGGAAGAACGACACATTTGAGATTTAAGATTTCGTTGAAACTACATCAAGATTAACTCTATTGTATTATAACAAATTTTGCATTTTGAATTAACAAACACAACAAATCGTACAAGTTGAATCCAATTGGATCAAATTGGAAAATTATAGGCTACAATCTTTAAGCTTTAATCATATGATTCTTCTCTTCGAATATTTTCTTTGAATTTGAGAAGTTGGAGTGAAATTTTCTTCTTGATCTCCTCCACGGCTTATGTTACTCTTCAATAACATTTGTCCAAAGACCGAACAACTTGATTTTGGAACGTTACTTCTTTATGTCTTTGATGAAGAATGCCTTCAAATCTTCAAGCGCTTTGAGTCTTCGAGATTCCTTTGAGCTCTTCCAACTTCTGAAACTCTGAACTTGTGTCTTGAATGAATGAAGAGAAGCCTCCTGTTATAGGTGTGGGAGGAGCTCCTTCCATATTTTCTTTGCTACATGGCACTATATAATTATTGATTTGATTGGCTTAATTGATTTGATTGGGCTTGACTTGATTTGGTTGGGCCAAACTGGCTTTTGGGCATTTTTATTTGTAGAGACCGTTTTGACTTGATTGGACATTTTCATTTAATTAGGCCCTGTCGACTGGACTGGGTCTTGCTTGATTTGATTGGGCTGTCTCGCCAAAGCGTTGGACAGATTGTTTATTTTGGCTCAAATTAAATGTGAGGTGGTGTTCAATCTCAACAAGTGAGCTATACTTTGTAGTATGGTGTGTTGGGAATGTAGAACCGGGGTCAGGAAGTGAAGAACCGGAGGTTTGAACCGGGTTTGAGCATCAAGAAGTCAAGCTGTGCAGAATGAGCCGGGTTCGTGGCAGTTGAGAATAACCGTCATTTGTGACGGGTTAGTTTCAGAGTTTGTGACGAAGAAAACCGTCGTTTTTGTCCGGTAGCTGAGCTCAACTTGATTCAGTTAGAACTTTCTGTATGGTTACATTCGAGCTCCAATTCTTATATCATTGTAAAGCTCTCATCAAGGAGAAGATCACTACGTCGAGCAATTTCCTTGTTCTTTAGATTAGAGAGAGTATTTTAGAATTGAGCGTCTCTGCCCTAATTTGTCAACAGAATTGGGCATTTCATTTCTTGAGTGTATTCTCTGTAATTGATTGGATTTCTTAGTGGATTGGGGTGTGTCTTGCCTCCGTGGATGTAGTTCATCTTGAACGAACCACGTAAAAGCTGTGTGTGATTCAATTTTAGTTCCTGTTCTGCGCAAGTCCAGTTCGGTCACAACTCTGGCCGAATTGTGTGTTTGAGTTCAGATTGTTTTTCTTCGTACATTTCCAGATTCTTAGGAGTTGTGTGTTTCTGAGTTGTTCTTCACTAACAAGTGGCGCCGTCTGTGGGAAATCAACTCTCACAGCTTGAAGAAGGGAAGGAATGGCTGGTATGAAGATGGACTTTGAGAAGTTTACAGGAAGAAATGATTTCACACTGTGGAAGATCAAGATGAATGCAGTATTGGTTCACAATGGCCTTGATCTTGCTTTTATACCTCTGGATTCGTGGGAAGAAAGTGAGAAACCCAAGTTTGCATCAGTGGATAAGAAGGCCCTCAGTCTTATCTTTCTGTGTTTGGGTGATAAACCGTTGAGAGAGGTCTCAAGATGCAAGAGTTCCTCAGAAGCATGGAAGAGATTGGAAGATCTGTATCAATCGAAGTCAGTTTCCAACAAGCTGTTCTTGAAGCAGAAGATGTTGGCCTTCAAGATCACTGAAGATAAGGTAATTTCTGATCAACTTGATGAGTTCATTAAGATGGTTGAAGAATTGGAAGACCTGGATGTGAAATTGGAGGAGGATGACAAAGCATTGATGGTGTTAAACATTCTTCCAAAATCCATGGAAAGCTTTAAGGATGCCTTGATGTATGGGAGAGATGAGCAGCTATCTTATGATGGAATAGTGAAGGCTCTGAGGTCTAAATGTTTCCAGACTCAAGGTGATAAAGGCATGGTGCAATCTGGAGAAGGTTTGAATGTTAAATTCAAGAAACCTTGGCAAGGCAAGAAGGGACAGAATGCTAAGGATCCAAAGGCAGGAGACTCTAATCCTAAGAAGGGGAATGAATGGGTTGAGAAGAGGAAATGCTTCAAGTGCAAGCAGCCTGGTCACCTGAAGAAGGACTGTCGTAAGAGAAATAAGAAAGGTGGAAATCAAGGGGCAGAATCTGCTGCCATTGATCATCAAGAAGATCCTCCAGAGGTATTAAATGTTACTGAATCAAGAATGGTAAAGGAATGGGTCTTGGACACAGGCTGCTCATTTCATATGTGTCCAAACCAGTCATGGTTTGATGAACTGAAAAGAGAAGATGGTGGAAATGTTCTCCTGGGAAATGACCAATCATGTAAGGTCAAAGGAGTTGGATCAGTGAGCATAAGGATGTTTGATGGTGTGGTCAGAGTCATCTCAAATGTAAGATATGTTCCTGGCCTTAAAAGAAATCTTCTATCTCTTGGTCCCTTAGTAACTAGTGGGTGTCAGTTTAGCTCAGTAGATGGCTTCTTGCATATCACAAAACATGGAAAAATGGTGATAAAAGGTAGACAGCATAATGGGTTGTTTATCTTGATTGGTTCACCTGTTGTTGGGAGTGTAGATATGGTCTTGAGCAGTTCTGAGCTTGTTAAATGGCACAAGAGACTTGGACACATAGGAGAGAAAGGGTTGAAGGAACTGTCAAGAAGTGGAGTAATTGGAAATATGGGAAATCAAGATCTGGAGTTCTGTGATCAGTGTGCTTTGGGCAAATCCAAGAAGCTGCCCTATGGAAAGGGTGTTCACACAACTCAAGAGCCATTAGATTATGTTCACTCTGACATATGGGGTCCTGCAAGGACAGAGTCTCATGGTGGTGCAAGGTATTTCATGTCCTTAATTGATGATTACAGCAGAAAGGTGTGGATCATGTTGATGAAGAATAAGAGTGATGCTTTTCATAAGTTCAAAACATGGTTGATTCAACTGGAAAATGTCAAAGGGAAGAAGCTGAAGCACCTTAGGACTGATAATGGACTCGAATATCTCTCTACTGAGTTTACAAACTTCTGTGAAGAAAGAGGAATCAAGAGACACAGGACTGTACCAATGAATCCTCAACAGAATGGAGTTGCTGAGAGGTTTAACAGGACTCTCCTTGAAAGAGTTAGGCGTATGCTGTTGGATGCTGGGTTGCCAAAGGTATTTTGGGGAGAAACCATTGCTACAGCATGTTATCTCATTAACAGGTCACCCTCATCAGTGATTGGGTTCAAAACACCTGAAGAGGTGTGGAGTAGACAGAAACCAAGTTATGAAGGGTTAAAGGTGTTTGGGTGTCTTGCCTTTGTCCATGTCAAGCAAGACAAGTTAGATGCAAGAGCTCTAAGATGTGTATTTCTTGGATATCCAGATGGAATAAAGGGCTACAGATTGTGGTGCTTAGAGAAGGGAAATCAGAAGATAATCACAAGTAGAGATGTAAAGTTTAATGAGAATGTGATGGCTTACACTTCTACAGGCTCTAAGGAAGAATTTGATGGTGCTAAAGAGACAGAAGAGATATCAATTCAGGTGGAGCATCCTGCTGAAGATAATCACACACCTCAACCACAAGAAAATCTACAAGATAGTGATTTATCATCTGAAGAAGAAGAACAAACTGGACCTTCACAAAATGTCAGAGAATACAGCATTGGAAGGGACAGGCCTAGAAGAACAATCAACAGACCTAATTTCTATGGTCAAGCAGGGAGTGTTTACTATGCCTTGAGTGTTGCTGAAGACCTGGAATCACAAGAGCCTAGTAGTTTTAAAAAAGCACTAGACTGTGAAGAAGGTGAACACTGGATACAGGCAATGATTGAAGAGATGGAGTCCCTGGAAAAGAATGAGACCTGGATATTGGTGGATAAACCAAGAGGTCAGAAACTTGTAAGCTCTAAATGGATATACAAGAAGAAACTAGAGACAGCAGGATCCAAACAGGTGAGGTTTAAAGCAAGATTGGTGGCTAGGGGCTTTACACAAAGAGATGGAATTGATTTTAATGAAGTTTTCTCTCCAGTGGTAAAGCATTGCTCAATCAGGTTGCTTTTATCAAAAGTTACACAAGAGGACATGGAATTACAACAACTGGATGTAAAGACAGCATTCTTACATGGAGAACTAAATGAGAAGATATATATGAAACAGCCAGAAGGCTTTGTTGTTCCTGAACAAGAAGACAAAGTTTGTTTGCTGAAGAAGTCACTATATGGACTTAAACAAAGTCCAAGACAATGGAATAAGAGGTTCAATGACTTCATGATCAGTGTTGGCTTTGTAAGAAGTCTTTATGATAGTTGTGTTTACTTCAACAAGGGTTCAAAGCAAGATAAAGTCTTCCTTCTATTGTATGTGGATGATATGCTAATTGCCAGCAGGAACAAGAAGAGAGTACAATGGTTGAAGGATAGACTTAACACTGAATTTGACATGAAAGATCTGGGAGAGGCCAAGAAGATTTTGGGCATGAACATTCTAAGAAACAGAGAAGCTGGAGTGCTTTGGTTATCTCAGAGGCAATATCTACAGAAGGTGTTGGAGAGGTTTCATATGCATGAAGCCAAACCTCTCTCCACTCCAGTTAATCTACAGAAGAAACTTTCCAAAGAACAATGCCCAAAGACTGAAGAGGAAATCATACATATGAGCAATATCCCTTATGCAAGTGGAGTTGGAAGTCTTATGTATGGAATGATTTGTAGCAGGCCTGACTTGGCCTATGCTGTGTCTTTAGTAAGCAGGTTCATGTCAAACCCAGGAGTTGAGCATTGGGAAGCTTTGAAACATGTGATGAGGTATTTGAAAGGATCAGTGAACTTGTCACTGAAGTTTGAGAAGAAAGTGGATGGAAGTACTGTTGCATTGGAGGGGTTTGCTGATTCTGATTTTGCAGCAAACATAGACACAAGGAAATCTATTTCTGGATTTGTGTTTACCTTATTTGGAACAACCATCAGCTGGAGAAGTGTACAACAATCAGTTGTAGCACTGTCAACAACAGAAGCAGAATATATTTCCTTAACTGAAGCTATCAAAGAAGCAATCTGGCTGAAAGGAATTTTGAGAGATTTGGATATCAAGCAGAAGTGTGTGGCGATCTACTGTGATAATCAAAGTGCTCTACACCTTGTGAAACACCAAGCATTTCATGAAAGGTCAAAGCACATTGATGTGAGGTTGCATTTTGCTAGAGATATCATTGATTCTGGTTCTGTGGAGGTGAAGAAGGTACACACATTGCATAACCCTGCTGATTTTCTTACCAAGGGTGTACCTGGGAACAAAGTGGAACATTGCTCGAGCCTGCTGCAGCTTGAGCAATGTCATGAAGAGCAGTAACAGAAATGCAGTGATGAGGCAGGAAGAGGCACACTTGATTCATTGAGGTGGAGATTTGTGAGGTGGTGTTCAATCTCAACAAGTGAGCTATACTTTGTAGTATGGTGTGTTGGGAATGTAGAACCGGGGTCAGGAAGTGAAGAACCGGAGGTTTGAACCGGGTTTGAGCATCAAGAAGTCAAGCTGTGCAGAATGAGCCGGGTTCGTGGCAGTTGAGAATAACCGTCATTTGTGACGGGTTAGTTTCAGAGTTTGTGACGAAGAAAACCGTCGTTTTTGTCCGGTAGCTGAGCTCAACTTGATTCAGTTAGAACTTTCTGTATGGTTACATTCGAGCTCCAATTCTTATATCATTGTAAAGCTCTCATCAAGGAGAAGATCACTACGTCGAGCAATTTCCTTGTTCTTTAGATTAGAGAGAGTATTTTAGAATTGAGCGTTTCTGCCCTAATTTGTCAACAGAATTGGGCATTTCATTTCTTGAGTGTATTCTCTGTAATTGATTGGATTTCTTAGTGGATTGGGGTGTGTCTTGCCTCCGTGGATGTAGTTCATCTTGAACGAACCACGTAAAAGCTGTGTGTGATTCAATTTTAGTTCCTGTTCTGCGCAAGTCCAGTTCGGTCACAACTCTGGCCGAATTGTGTGTTTGAGTTCAGATTGTTTTTCTTCGTACATTTTCAGATTCTTAGGAGTTGTGTGTTTCTGAGTTGTTCTTCACTAACATTAAATATAGATTATTCTATATACTTTGAAATTGATTTAATTAAATTCCCAAGACATGAATAACACCTTTTTATTGATATTTAATTAATTTCCACAAGTCGCCATTTAATTGAGACTAAATTTATTTATGTACAGGTATCAAGCTAGGAAGTGAGCTTGATCAACTTATTGTCATGGCTAAGCTTATTATTCGGGATGAAGCTCCAATGATGTACAATTTTTTTTGAAACACTTGACAAAAGTTTGAAAGATGTAATAAAGCGTGTCGGTAAGGAAAATATCAACAGACGTTTTAGCGGTAAAACTATAGTTTTGGAGGAGATTTTCATCAAATTCTGCCCGTTATCCCAATAGTTCGAAGGCAAGACATTGTTAATGCAACGATGAATTCATCTTACGTATGGAGTAAATCTGAAGTGCTTCGATTAACGAAAAAATAGGCGATTGCAAAGTGCAGCTTCTAAATGTGAGGGTTCGTAATTAAAAGAGTTTTCAGAATGGTTGCAAAACACTGAAGATGGGACAATCGGCATTGAAGAAGAAGGTTGTTACATAATAGAATTCTTTATGCTATGCTCCTTCAAAATGGCAAGGATCCGATTGCATCTATTGTTGATAGCACATACCCCAATCTGTCTGGGAGAATACATGATCCAGAATATCTTCAACAATGAGTTGTATTAGCACCAACACTTGATGTTGTCGAATCCATAAATCAATACATGATTTCTAAGAATGCTGGTGAGAGTCGTCCGTACTTCAGTTCAGATAGTGTATCTTAATCTGACTTGGCAGCAGATGCAATGCAATGACAAATGTTCATACACCTGAGTTCTTGAATACCATTAAGTGCTCTGGAGTACCAAATCATGAGTTAAAACTGAAAGTTGGGACTTTAATTATGTTATTAAGAAACATAGATCCAGTTCGTGGGCTATGTAATGGAACAAGGTTGATTCTTACTAGGCTTGCAAATCATGTTTTGGAAGCGAATATAATGATCGGCTCCAGTGCGAGTGAAATAGTATTAATTCCAAGATTGTCAATGACACCATCAGATGCAAAGATACCATTTAAGTTTCAGCGTCGTCAGTTCCCAATTGCAATTTCATATGCAATGACAATCAACAAGAACCAACGTCAATTGCTTACGAACGTTGACTTATTTCTCCGTAAGTCAGTGTTCAGTCACGGACAACTGTATGTTGCCTTCTCGAGAGTCACAAATCGAAAATGTCTAAAAACACAATTTGCGATGAAGAGAAAAAACATGTAACATGACCAACAATGGTATGTACAAAGAAGTATTTAGAAATTTGTAATATGTATTCATGTTAATTTATTGTTTCTTTCTTATTGTAGTTATTTTTTAAGCATTTTGTACACTTTGTTATACATCTATAATATATTATTTACAAATATGTCATCATTTATTCAAATAATTTATTATGACATGTAATTTGCAATTTATATAAATTTCCAATTAATACATAATCCTTAACAAATATTATAAGTATATCAAGTAGTATATTATAAGACACCATTAATACATCACCAGTCATTACGTGTCATCCAATAAAATAATGGGTATTTCTATTTGCACCACAAAAATCTCTTTTTACACCATATAATTATTTTGACAAAAATAGGTATATGCATAATGACAAAAATATCCTATCATAAAACAGGACAAATTTGTCTTCTCCGATACCGGTTTCTGCTTCTTCCTCTATACTACAGAATACTAATCTTTCTTCTCCAATGCTGGTTTTTCATTCTTCCTCTGTACCGTTATAGAATTGTTGTCGCCAGTCACCCTTTTTGTCTCATCTCTTTCTCTCTCACCATCATCCTTGATTACCAATGTCCTAAATCACTAGACAATTTCTTCAATGGCTTTGCATAAATTTGAGTTTGTTATCAACAGATTAGGGCATAAAGATTAAACAACTTAATCTATCTTTTATATTAGGAATTACTATCATTAGGCAGCCACTTCGAAGATTTGCACAAATTTGAGACTACTACCAAGAGATTAGGGCATTATGATCAAACAGTTACTACCACTGTAGCAGGAATCCAACAAAAAAATAACAAAAGAGAGAAAATCAGGGAAGTAGGAGAAGAATATAAATTACAAAGTAGTAGAAATAGAAGAAAACAAAACGAGGAATTTTCATAAATGGCCTAGTCAAAGTATTATTTATCAAATATGACCTTACTTATTCCAAACAATTAAAAATAGCTTTTTTTACACAATTCGCTTGTTTAACATATTAAACAAACGAGTTGTTTAAACAACTAGGTTATTTGATTAAAAACAACTATAGTGTTTTAAACAATTTGGTTGTTTAAAACACAAACAACAATTGTTGTTTTAAACAACTCAATCGTTTTCAATAGAAATCACCATGTTGTTTAAACAACTGAGTCGTTTTTAATAGAAATCAACTATATTGTTTGCACAATTTAAATAATAAAAAGAAAATTATCATATGAGTATATAATCACAACCTTAAATCTTAGAAAACATAATGTTTATAGATTGAGAAACAAAATAAAGTAAGAAAATAAGAATAAACACATACCTGCAAAAATAATACGAAGATGATGATGGACCTATGTAAGAAAAGAAGAAGAGTAATGGAGGATTGAGAGAATTGAGAGGAAAAAAAAGAGAGAAAGTAAGAACATAACTTATGGACAATAAAGAAAAGAGACAACACATATAGGAAGAAGGAGAGGGAAGTCAATTTTCTCTTAAATTTGAAATTTTCAAAATCTGAAATTTTTATTATTTTTTTCTTTTTTCAAATTAAGTCAAATATAGGAAAGAACTTTCTTAATTATAAGCCGGTTATCTGGCTATACTTGATATATACCACAGACAAAAAAATAGGTTCATGTTCCTTAGGCCATCGAACTGAGGTTGAAGACGACGTTGTTTTTCTTTTTCCTACTTTTTTTCTTTTTCTTTAAGGATAATGTGATATACTCCATAAATTTTAGAATTGAATTTAAAAATGTTGGTGTGAATAAGGCTATGTTTGCTTGGGGCTGGGGTAGCTGGGGTTGGGTAAGTAGATGGTGTTAGTGGCTGGGGTTGTGAAGAGAGTGATGTTTGTTTGGGTGGTTGGGGTTGTGGGTTGGTTGTTGGGAATTAATTATTAATTGTAAAAGGTGATGTGATGTGTGTCAGAGTTAGTTATTAATGATTGGGGTATTAATTAAAGTAGTGTTGGGAATTGTGATTGATTGATTTTGTGTGTGATTGTTGATTTGTGATGTTTAGTTGTTTTAGTTTTAATTGTTTTTTTTTTTTTTCCCTTATCTTATATAATTAATTATAATTAATTTATGTACCCAAAAAAAAAAAAAAAATGCCAAACATCATCACATAATTGTTATCTTTACTTTGAGGTGAAAATATTCTTGTAATTAATATTATTTATAAATTTCGTTTTTTTTTTTTTTTTGGGGATAAATAATTGATGACGTTTTTTTTTATTCATTTTTTTAATTTTAACAGTTTTGAATCAATATGTTGTGTATATGGCTAATTAATTCCCTGATTCTTTTGGTATCTTTTCCAGTGAAATGAATTTTTTTTATAATACGGGGCTTCTTCAATGTTTGATCATTTCTTGGACACTCAGTAAAGAAAATATGGAGTTAAAACCTTAAAGAGAATTAGGGTAAACATGTTTTGTGACTAAAAGTTACGGAATTCAAACATAATTAAACATACAAGAAAGTCCATTTAAATGATCTACATCATTCATAACGCCACCCCATTTAGTCATTTGTCAGCACCCAATTTCTCCTCTCCGATGCCGTCATCTCTAAAAACATGTCTGTGTTTACCTCCAGTTGAAGGCGCTGAGTAGCCGAGATTTTCAACAAAATCTCAACACCTTCCATCGCCCGGACTACATTAATGCAATCCATATAGTCCAGATCAATTCATGCGAACAATATCATTAGGCAATATATATAAGAGAGTATAAGGAAAAGGAAACAAGCATCAATTAAACAACCGTTCAGAACATAACTATCATCCAAGAGTTCAACGGAAAAATATAAACCAAAACAATAACAAAGAGGATAAAACAACTGTTCAGCCAATAACTACTCAGGTGGGGTAAACCCTTTGACCCATTCCCTCCTGTCCTCTAGTGACCAAGAGAGGTACAACTGCTGTCTCATCCTATCAACCAATAAATCGCCGGCTGTCCGCTTTGCAACAGGGTGTAGGTCCATGGCGTTAACCTCGTCAAAAATCTCACGCCCTACATCCAGCTGGACATCAGTTAAACCACGATCTCGGCGTTCGACGTATGCGTTCCATCGCGCCATTGAGTTAGCCCTTGCTTCGCGCTCATCATCAGCCGTCAGACGCCTACGCCGTTGGGTCGAGGTACCCTCCCCTGCTCCTTGGCTAGAGGCACCTAAAAAGGCGAAGGAATCATACGATCTACGTCTTCCAGATCCGTTTGACCCGCCACTTGTATCCCCAGTGCCGGCTCCAGAAGATAGGGCCGCGGATCCGGTGGCTTGGCTGTTCACCCACATCTCATTGCATAGATCGTAGTTTGGACATCCGTGCCCGATGATCCGCCGGTAATCTGTTCCTAGCTGTTAACCATAAGATGTGTTAAGGGTGGAAGTTTAATTAAAGCGTTATGAAGAACCAATATGCCATTGTTGTTCAATGACAAATTGGAGGAACAGAGTTTGCTACACCTACGGCGTAAATGCTTTCCATGAAATCGACTGATCCAGTGACAGTCTCTCGTTCGTCATCCCAACCGGCACCAGACTTGCCGCGACAGTCACGAATTATCTTGTAGGCCCGTTTCATGTTCTTTAACTTATCCCTGGCTTGTTTTATATCATATAGCCCTGTTCGTGCATCCCTCCCAGCGTTTAATTTTGTACAGATACGAGTGAGGGTCAAATCACTCCATTGTTGAGTTAAATAACCCCCAATAATGTACTCAGCATGCGTATGAGTGATTAGCTCATGTTCCGTCGTGCGCGTCCACGTGGCGCGTGGATCACCTGAGGCGTTACGCCTGCCACCCGCATTTACGCGAGCACTTGCCATCTAAAAGAATATGGCCTTAATTGTTATATCAAAATTCGCCAATTGGGTATGAATTACTTCACGCATATTTTCTCAAAATTATGCATTGCATCTAAAAATCAAACTATTTCACGAATTTTTGGTGAATCAGTAGCCTAGTTAATTGTCCAAAGTTCAACTTCGAGCGACCCTATCCCAATCACAATTTGTTCAAACATTTAAAACATATCATACGAGAAGAGGTGTTTCGAATTTCACTTTAATGTCTGCACATAGCGCCATAGCTTTATTTACACAGCGCCATATATTTTCCCCTAATTCAAGACAATCCAGTTTTAAATACCGCACAATAATTCAACTCAATCCAATTTTTTACCGTAGACTGTGTACCTAGAACACGACATATTACTCCGAATTATTATATAATGTCACCATTGAATTCAAATTATAACGTTTTCCTTTATTCCTTTTTTTTTTTTTTTTTTTGTTTCATTTATTCGTTATGTGTTCGTTCTTTTTTTTGTTTGGTTTGTCGTAAAGTGTTTCCAATCCTCAATTTCAAATTTTTTTGCTTACAATTTTATACAATAAGACGTATACAGTTGAATTTAAACAATATGTGCAATCGTACAAAAAGGTCTAGTAAAATCCCCGAAATTCAATCATTTTATTCATTAATGTTGCTTGAATATACAATTAATTTATAAACATACAACACCTCCCTTCTGCATTGTTTATTGTTGGATACAGCCGTTACTCGTAATTGCTCCGTCTAAAAGGGATGTGATGTTACGAAATGTGGGACTGCAGTTGTAATTTTTTTAGCAATGAATTTGCTAAAAACTGTATAGACAGCAGTCCATTTGTTGTTAGACCCCACAATTAGCAATCTTTCACTACAACATTTACAAACTACACAATACAATTCAATATGCACAAATTACACACAAGGCTACGTGCAGAAGAATAAACACAGAATAATTAGGCACACAAGACAGATAGGTCCAAATGAATAACGAATTCCCCAAAAAGATTGAAACGATTGTGGGGTCATTTCACGGAATAAGCATGTCGCTCAATTGAACACAGACCTAATGCTCCTAAACTAAAATCGGACCCACTAGACGGACCTCGGGAGAATGTTTCACTCTATGCACTCAATGGGTGATAGAAACCCATCTATGGTGGACTAGTGGATCCGATCACATAACAATGCTTTCTAGGCCATATAATCAAGAATCACCCATACAGCCAAATAATTCGTAACTACATCAGTTTCAAAAGTCAGTCCGTATTCAGAAAAAAAAAAAGATAATTAGCATCTGCATATTTGTGCAAAAAGCCGAAAGACAACAAGTTCGGAATAGTCACAAGGCATAACTTACGGGGAATAACAAGAAGACAGATAAGCAGAATCGGCAAATTTTGGCAAACACCCTAATCACAGCAAGATCGGAATAGTTTATTGTCAAAGCTTACGGTAAAAGACATCAAGAACAGAAAAGTCCTCAACACAAATCCTGAAGAACAGAAAAGTCCTCAACACAGAAGAGTCCTCAACACAGAAAAGTACTCAAGAACAGATAAGGAGCATCAGAACTTTTTTGGAAAAAACCCGAAAGACATCAAGAACAGAAAAAACCTCAACACAGAACCGGCACAATAATTTTCAAAATACCAAAATCTTTAGAAATTTAACAAATCAAGTTAAAACAAGTATTTTCAGTCACCTTTTTCCTGGGAGGGGGAAGAGTCGCAGTACTCGAACCAGACTCTGTCTGAGCACAGCAGTAGGAGGTGCAATCTTTCCTCCGCCTAATTCGAAGGTTGTATGGCCAAACTAATGGACTGGTGCAAAGTGTGTGCAAGGTGTGTTGGTGCTTTGAATTTTTTTTCCTTTTCCGCAGCTGATATCGCTTAGGAACAGACGAAGATTCATCTGAAGACATGGCTTTATAAGCTCTAACAAAAATTCAGTCAACGAACCCTAAATCGAGATATCTAACACAGTAAGTACACAACACAAACACAGTACAACAACTAGGGTAAGAATCGATAAAAAAATCAATTTTCGAATCAAAAACCAGACGAAAGTGATGCATGCAGCAGAGATTCTCTGCAATAGCAGAAAATTTCTGAAAAGCCCTAAATCGCGTAATACAGAGCACTCAATGTAGAAAAAGATCTCTGAAAATGGCCGTTGAGGGCCATTAATATCACCCCATAGGGGGCCCAAGAACAGCGTGAGCCATAACTTTGATACACAGAAGACGATAGGTCTTCTCTTCAAGAACAGGGAATGACAAAAAATGGAAGAGATAGGGGTGGGGTAGAGCAGACGACGGTGGAGAGAGTAAAGGGGAGTCACATCCCTTTCTCTCTCCTCTCTCTTGAATCCAGAATCTGAAAAGTCACATGGGGGACGACTTTTATGTCCCCCAAACCCTGCTTTTCCTCAACTTGGGCCAACACCCTATAAAACAAACATGCAATGGGTTGGCCCAACCGGTGAACGGTTGGGCTAACCCAAAGCAAACATAGCCTAAAATTTTTTGTGGTGTATTTAGAAACACAATCAAATAATTGTTGTAAGAATATACTGGTTAGAGAAAAAAAAGTAGACCGTTGTAGTGACCGGCAAAATTAAAGACACGACAAGCGGCGACGAGAGTATGAAATAGCCTGGTCGGCAAGTCTTGGTTCCTCGTCAAAAGGTCCTCGTATGAAGCAACAAGTAACGTGTGCGCTTCTGATTTCTCCATTAAACAAACCTAACCCAATAAAGCAACTCCACAAACAAACTGCAGTAAATTTCCTCATCACCATTAAAGCAGAAAAGCACTCTCCTACACGCGGACATCAGACAAAAAAATTTCAGTTTTGCTACCCCACATTCTTTTCTTCCTCCTACAGAATTCAAAAGCCCAAAAAGATGATTAAAAAAGGGTTTCCCCACTACTTCCTCAAAGCAACTCTCACTCTGCACCTTTTTCATATATAATGTATACTCTCATTTCCAATGGAGAACAAACGGAAAGGGTTTTTGTGGTGTTGGTGGTGCCCAAATTTTCAAAGGGGAAAGCGGTTGGTGTATGGCCAGTTCGAGTGGGACCAAGGATGAAGAGGTCCCAAGGGGATCGGCCTCCAGGAAGGGAACCAGAGCGCCAACAATGGTGGACCATGGGGATGACAGCGCCGCCGTCGACAGTGAGCTTGTGCCGTCTTCCTTGGCCCCCATTGTACCCATCCTTCGTGTAGCTAATGAAGTAGAGAAGGAGAATCCCAGGGTGGCTTACCTCTGTAAGATGAAAACAAAACACGTCAACACACTTGTCACAGTTTTTCGATCGTTGATCATGCATGCAAATCTGCTTCATGCTTTCAATTTTTGTGATGTGATTGCCTTGATTTAAGTATCAGTTCTTGAGGGTACGTTTAAATTAGGCTTTCCGTGCGTCTGAGAAATGCTAATGAACACTGAATATGTATGTTTTATTTAAGATACGACGATTATATTGTCGTTGTCACATCGATGCTGGAAAATGTGGATGGTTGTAATTTAATATGGTTGATAGATGTGTTGACAATGATTGGATGATTGTGAAATTTTGATGTATTCAGGTAAGCTATAGTGAGACTGAGCCATTATTTTACTTGGCTGAATTGGAAAATGATATGTTCAGCTTTGTCTTGGTTTAAGTATCAGCTCATGAGGAATTATGTGATGAGATTGTTTAAGATCTTAACTCTATACCACGGCTCGGAAACTTGATTACTTGTACTTTAATTGTTGAAAATATTATTAGTTGTGAGTGCTTCCATTCTGTCCCCTAATCAAAGAAGAATGTAGCATAGTAATTGGACTGTTGGCAATCAGGTTTCCTGTTATTCCGAAGATTGTTAATTGTTTAGGTGTATCAGCAACATTATCTTAAAATTAAATTGGAAATTCTTTGCTTCTGGCATCCTTAAGTCTAGGAATAAAACAAAAATATGTACGGTTTTTTTAATAAATGAAACAAGGACACAAGTTGAGCAGTTATAATCCGATGCCATTAGCTTTTTAAGTCATGGGGTTCCACCACGCAGATGATTTGAGCAGATTCCTAAGAGGTCTTTTCAGTTCTTTCAATCTTTGCTTCTGTACTCAAATTTATGCATGATTTGGTTGTATTAAGCTTTTCCTTTTCAACATTTTTGGGCAGTAATTGGTTTGTAAACGGGTATAACTGCACATGATCCCGCCCTATTTGTCACCTACAGTAAACTACTACTGGTTCTTCTTTGTTTGCTTATTTTTCAAACTCTTTAATTAGGCCGTTTCCATGCATTTGAGAAAGCACACCGGATGGATCCAACATCAAGTGGACGGGGTATTCGGCAATTTAAGACATATTTACTACACAGACTCGAAAAGGCAGGGGTCATTATGTTGATTCAGTTTTAAATATGCTTTGGATACTTGTCTGAAAATTGTTACCCGGACTAGTTCATCATTGATTTTTTAATGGCTGCAGGAAGAAGAAGATACGAAACCCATTCTCGAGAAGAATGATCCTAGAGAAATTCAGAAATTTTATCAGCTCTTCTATGAGAAGAATATCCGAGAGGGCCAATACACCAAAAACCCGTAACGCTTATCCTGAATTAATGCTGTTGAGAGTCGGGAATATTGAAACTAGTAGTTAGACCCTAATGTTTATAATTATTTGCATCTACAGGAAAGAGATGGCAAAGATCTATCAGATTGCTACTGTATTGTATGATGTGCTGAGAACTGTAGTAGTGCCTCCATCAAAAATTGATGATAAGGTTTAGTTTCTGTTTTGCAAATATCGATTATTATACAGCTCGAGAATTTCAGTATAACTGTTGTTTTTTCTATTTATGTTTTAATTCTATTGACATGGTAAAGCAGACTCACAGATATGCCAAAGATGTTGAGGAAAAAAAAGATCAGTCTGAGCATTACAACATTCTGCCGTTGTATGCTGTTGGTGTCAAACCCGCAATCATGGAACTTCCTGAGGTTGGATTTATGAAGATCTACCTAAATTTTTGAATCTTGCTAACATGCAACTATTGATATGGGATCGAAATTATACATATTTCTACTTCATCAATACCATATTATCTTTTCCTTTGTTTGTAAGCAGATAAAAGCAGCTCTTCGTGCCATCCGTAATGTAGATAATCTTCCCACGTTTCAAATGCCTGAGGGAAAGGATGGAACAGTAAATGACATTCTCGAATGGCTTGCTCTACAATTTGGTTTTCAGGTACAATTTGGTTCTCGAATTGAATGCATATTAATAACTTTTATCTTATCGATAGCTTTAACTTAACAAACCTAAATAGCTTCAGGCTGTACTAGAGTCCATCTATGATAAGGCTAGAGGCCTAACTTGAATCTACACAGTTACTGTTAGTCAATCTACTCAATCCATGATGTTATCAGCTTGAGTAGTGTCAGAGACGGAGCCAAAAAAATTATTTAAGGGGACAAAATATATTTTTTTTGGGGTAGTTTTACTAAAGTCTTAGGAATTTGCCGGGGGGGGGGGGTGAGTCCACCTGTGTTTCTATAATTACGTTGCATGTGTGTGTGTGTATGTCTAGCAGAAAAAATTGTGGGGGGCGGGCGCCACTGCCAACCCACCTCCTAGCTCTATCTCTGAGCAGTAGAGACTTGCAAAGTGGCCATGGCCAGACACTATGAGTATGGGAGAACATCTAGCCGGCTTGCAACGTCAAATCATGCACTGTCTGTGTGAAAATCTTGTGCCTTGTTTTTTCAGGAGTTGGCAGGTTTAATATATCAAAATGAGCTTAAGCAATTTTATTTAGAAAGATAGGTCTTAATTACATTAAAATTTCCCCTATGCCGCTATGGGATAAATGCCTCTGAGTTAATCTATGAATTTTTTTTTATCACAAATATGTTCCTTTCATCACAAGAGTAGTGGATGCAACATGGCGTCGGAACATTTTAGGTTGTTAGTTTGGTGCATGTTGGCAACACATAGTCAAAGAGGGTTTGCCCGACAGGTATTAGAGGATATTCTGTCTTTTCGGCTTCAATGGCAGGATTAGATGGTGGTTTCAAGGAATAAAATTATCAAAATATGGAGGAAAAACCCAAGTTCTTTAATCTTCTACATTGTGAATAAAAATAAATTTCCATAACTAGTCAGTGGAAGGGTTTTTACCTGACATGCATCTTTGAATCCTCCTGAAAACTAGGATTTGGGAGATCTATTTTCCGGAAATATTACCCTAACCCCAGAAAACAAATATTGTGAATGTTTCTTTGCTCTCCCATATTCAGTTTTACTTCTTTAGGGAACACCTCCATGAGAGAACTCAAATGTTGACTTATTCAATTTACCGAACAGTTTGAAAATTTTACATTTTTATCATTTATGTTTGTTACTTAATTTGGTTCTGAAGATGGCTCGTCTAAACTGTGAGTCCCCATGTGGATATTGTAGAAAGGAAATGTAGCAAACCAGCGGGAACACTTGATATTGCTTCTTGCTAATATGGATGTGAGGAAGAAGAACCTTCAGGCCTATGAGCTAGTAAGTGTTTCATGTTTGCTTGGTAGAGAAAAAATAGATAAACTCATAATTTTTCAGAGAATGTATTTATCACACTGAGGACAAGTGGTTCTGCAGTTGGATAGCAGTACAGTCCAGAAGCTAATGGAGAAGATTTTCAAGAATTACCGATCATGGTGCGAGTACTTGCACACCGAACCGAATCTGGAGTAAGCTAACTGCTCTATGGCTACATTATCACCTAATATACCACTGCATACCATATGATAATGATGTATCCGTTCTTTCTGCTTGCAGGTGTCCATTGGGTGACAGGAGGCAACAGTCACAGCTACTGTACATTGGACTTTATCTCCTCATCTGGGGCGAAGCTTCAAACATTCGATTTATGCCAGAATGCTTATGCTACATTTTTCACCGGGTATGCTGTGCCATGATATAATGTGCCGTATTTCCCTGATCTACCCCATATATGTTGTCTATGGTGTCCCAGATGCTATTGCATGAAATTTAATTCAATGCTCATAGTCTTTTCATTTAGTAACTCTTTGTGTTTTTAAAATCCTAGATGGCACATGAGATGTATGGAACTCTATTTAGCAATGTTCAACATGTGATTGGAGCTACATCTCAAACAGCACCGCAGGGTGAAGAGGCGTTTCTGAGGGATGTTGTGACACCTATTTATGACGTTATGCGGAAGGTAATGTCCTCAATTATGATCATTTGATTGGTTTTGGTTCCTAACTCAGCTCATCTTTATTCTTAAAGGAAGTTAGGAGAAACAAAAATGGGAAAGCAAGCCATTCAGCATGGAGGAACTATGATGATCTTAATGAGTACTTCTGGTAACTGTATTAATTATCAGAAAACCTGTATTTTCTACTTGGCCAGATATATCTTCTGTCTGAGAATCTATTTTCTTTTCTTGACTTCCTATTTGCCTTTGTACCAGGACTCGGAAGTGTTTTAAGTTGGGATGGCCTTTGGATAGGAAAGCTGATTTCTTCGTGCATTTGGACGTGTTAAAGCCAGCAAACAAGGTGTGCCCTGCATCTTATACTATGTTGCTGCCCTGTAAACAATAAACTAAAGAGAAAACACACGGACTTTTCGGTGATGTCTATTTCTTAACATCTTTGTGATAAAAAAGAAACTTCTGATAATGTTTCATTCTTATCTCTTGGCATTTTCTTCTATTATCCTGGCAATCCTATGCTACTGACTAGTCATTTTTCTCCTCAATGACTTGAATATACTGAGCAAAGATAGCTCCCCTTCCTCTCCTGATATACAAATGCTTTGTTACATGGAAATTGTTTGACCTCATACATTCACTCTTTGTGAGAATTGTATGCATGCATCTTATTATGAAATGCCATTATAATACCAAACGGAATCTGGAACATTATTTACTGATGAATGCACCTATAAGGTTCTGTATCCTTGCTTTTCCATAAGACGACTGTTAGCTAAGTTATTTAAGAATACCATATTCATGAATTGAACTCTAATCATTTAAGATATCTGATAAATGCTTTACTTGTTAAATGTAAGTGTCTTTTTCTCTTATTGAACTTCTTCCTTCATGCCTGTTTTTGGTAAATGAGGCGATACTTGTACTGATCCAGATTATGTCAACAGGGAAATGACCAGGTTTTAGGAAATCGGAAACCGAAGACAAATTTTGTGGAACTGCGTACATTTTGGCACCTTTACAGAAGTTTTGACCGATTATGGATTTTCTTCACATTGTCACTCCAAGTACTCGAAATTCTACATATTCCTTCAATACCTGCCCGTAATTGACTTATATGCTTTGAACTTCCAAAAAAATATTTGATTATAAATAATTCAATTTTAACCCAAGAAGCATTTGATAGAAGGGGTGCTATTGCCTTAAATGATGGGATTTTACTGAAGATGCAACCTCCCTTATACTTCTTGTTCCATATCAATAAAATCAAGTAAAATCTCTTGTATCTTATTATAAAAAAGGCCAGATGGCTTATTTGATCTATATCCAACCTTGTGCGGCTGGATTGTTAAGTATCAATTTTTTTTCGAGCCATTAGCAACTATCTCACATATATGCCTTCAACCAGCAAGCACCCAGTTTTGTAGTTGTAACCTCTTAGAATTTGCCACAACAACTTCCGGTAGATTCAGATTACATATGTGAGATCAACGAGCTTAGGCAGAACCCGATTTTCGACCTGGCTTTTTACAACCATTAACTTGCCGTATTATCTTTTCTGATCTCTCTTCCTGAGAGTATTTCTCTCCATGAAGGGAGAATTTTGTGTGTTGCACTATCTCCTTGCAATTAATTATAAAATCGTTCCGGATGGGAATCACTTCAGTTGGGCAAATTACTACACAAGATGCAGTGGAAGAAGCACCTCTTTTTTGGCTTTCGACCTCCGAGTTATGCCATGTAGTCACAAACTGTAATTACTGATTTTCTGATGTACTGAATGAGGGGTCTCTCAAGTCTTATCTTTCACCTTTTTATTGCAATAAAATATATGTTATAAAAAATTAAACAAAAAGAGATTATGATTACGAACTATTGAACATAAATGTTAGCATGGCCGAATATGCTGAGCATGGTCATGAGATGAAAATAATACGTTCAATTGCAATCATTATTAGTAAAAGAAAATCTCAAGGAGAAACTGAAATGAAAAGGTGACACTATTAAAGAGATGAAGATTGGTTTCAATCAGACTGTAGCCATAGTTGTGGATTTCTGTATTGTAAATAAGAAGTTGGGAAGCAGATATTTGGTTAATATAGTATGAGAATCATCTATAATATTCTGTTTACACTTCACAGTGAATTGGTTGTCCTGAATACTCGGCATAAGATGTATGGAGAGATAGTGCTACAGCTTGGGTGTTAAATTTCTCTATATGCATTTTTCTTGATTCTCCTTTTCTATTTCTTCAATTGTCTATGTCTATTTATCAGGCTATGATTATCATTGCATGGCACCAACGTGTATCGTCAAATGTTCTTTTTGGCGAGGATTTAATTCAAAGTATTCTGAGCATCTTTATCACAGCTGCTATTTTAAATTTTTTGCGAGGTACATAGTACTCTCTCTCTCTCTCTTCCTGCCTTGTCTTCTCCCCAGCCTATGTGTATCTGTTTCTCCTCTTCTCCTTGTCTGCCCAGTTTGCTGTTTTCATTAACGCGGCAATCTAATTAATCAAGAGAGCAGCACTGGCTTTCATCTGTAAGCAGATTCATATTAACCCTACCATCTACTTTGCAGCTATCTTGGATATAGTCCTCAGTTTTAACGCCTGGAGGAGCCTGAAATTTACCCAGATACTCCGTTATCTCCTAAAATTTGCAGTTGCTCTATTTTGGCTTGTAGTCATGCCAGTAACATATTCGAGATCTGTTCAAAATCCAAGCGGGATAATTAGGTTCTTCGACAATTTGGGAGCAAATTGGCAGACTCAATCACTCTATAACTACTGCATTGCAATATATTTGATACCCAATATATTAGCAGCCATGCTATTTTTATTTCCTTTTCTGAGGAGATCTATGGAGCGTTCAAACTGGCGTATTATTAATATCCTAATGTGGTGGTCTCAGGCAAGTTATTGTAATTTGTTTTACTAGTGAATATTATCCTGCACTTCATGAATTAACATGTCCTTTTATCCAGCCGAAGCTGTATGTGGGAAGAGGAATGCATGAAGACACGTTCTCCCTTCTAAAGTAAGATGACAAGAACATTATTAGCCTTTAAAAACTCATTTCTGTATCAAATTTGCATGTAGATTTGTTAAGTTGTCTCAATTTTCTTCTGGTTGCCTTCCTTTCTGTCATGTCTATTGTCTATCACATTCCTAGCCTTTGTTTTTTATTGCCAATATATTTTACAAAAAAAACTGGTGCACATTTGAACACTATATATGTATCCAGTTTTACCTACTCTGATAAAGATCTTCCTTCACGCCAGATACTCCCTGTTTTGGATTATCCTGATAATAAGCAAGCTTGCATTCAGCTATTATGTTGAGGTAAGGTTTTTTTCTTTGTACAGAAATCTGCTTGTATCATATTTGTAGGGAAGACCGATGTATATGTTCAATCTATATTTGAAACTTCCAAAACTCCTAATTATCCTTTTTCACAATTTGCCTTACGTCTTCCTTTCTGAAGGTCCTACAAATGATTTCAATACCCAAAACGCAGTAATCTTCAGTTAAGCTTCAGCTTTAGTTTTATGAATGTTTCTCTTCATTACCGTAGTCCTCTTGCATGTCTCTTGTGTATATGTTTAATGTTTTTCCAGACTTCTTTACATTTGCCCAAGTTCTTCTTTATTTTTGGCCTTTTTGATAATTTTTCATCCCCAATTGGTCCATGTCTGGGAGCTTGTAGAAACCTTTTTGAGAAAAATTAATAGAATGATATGCATTTCTCAGAGCTGCAGCATAGTAATCCACGTCATAGTTTAACTAAATAAATAGGTCTTTATGGCATTCTGCATGATCTCAGTGCCGTTTTGGAAACTGTCAAATGTCAAGTTCAAGTAGAGTTTTTCTGTCGGACTAACAATAAGACCACACCAGTAACAACATACCTTTCAATTCGCTTGTTTTGCCCGTCTTTATTATTCCAAAACTTCCCACTTATGTATTGGATTCCCTTAACACTTCTTTTTCCTCTCGACTTAGATATTGCCATTGGTTGAACCGACAGAGACTATCATGAATCTCAGAGTCAGTAGCTATGATTGGCACGAATTCCTTCCAAATGGTAGGATCCTTTTCACGTGGTACTTATATTTTGTGTGATCCTGAGGCTGGCCTTACTAATCTGATCATGAAAATGATGCAGTTACTCATAATATTGCTGTTGTTTTTGCAATATGGATTCCAGTTGTTCTGGTAAGTTATGAGACATACTAATGTGTGATTTTCTGCTTAAAAGTGTTCCGTCAATTCCTATAAAAGGTATTTCTGCATTTAGGTCTACTTTATGGATGTACAAATATGGTATGCTATCTTCGCAACTATTATAGGTGGGATTTATGGAGCATTCAGCCACCTCGGAGAGGTCAATTGTTCTTCTTCTATTTGTCAGATTAATAAATATACACTCATGTTAAGAACAGAAAAATATTAACTTGGGTCTTTTCTGTGCCATATTCTAACTGTAGATAAGAACTCTAGGTATGTTAAGGGCACGATTCGACTCTATTCCATCAGCTTTCAGCAAGCGTCTTGTCCCATATTCCAAAGAAGAAGTCAATCAGCATCCGCGGGTATGTAGATATCCTTGTGCTCATTTGGTGCTCTAAAACACACGCTTCCCATTATGTGAGCAAGAGATCCCGTAAATTTCTTGTCCCTACTTAATATAAAAGGAAAGTGCTACAACTGTGCTAAATTCCACGTGTCAATTTGTCATTTTTTTGAAAAAAATATTATGAAGAGAGAGAGAGGACACGTGCGTGAGTGATGGAGGAGTTCCGCCAGAATAGGTGGCAGTTGGATGTTTTTTAATTCTTTTACTAAATTTGAATATTTTTTGTTTGAAAGACGTTTTAAAACGTGCGATCATCAAATTAATTGTTCGTTTGATACTAATATTGCCTGCGTTATAAAACATATAATATCGTAATATGTGTATTATTGTTTATAGGTTGATTGATTTATTTTTATTTTGATATATATTGGATATGGATAATTACTGTATTAAATTTTTGTAACTTGAGTTGCAATATAAATATATTAAATAATTCTTTTATGAAAATAAAAATATTATATTACTTAAAATACACAGTTCATCGTTTCATCTTAATATATTTTAGCGAGTTGCAATTTTGTATTGCGTTTGAATATTTAAAGTGGTTATAAAATTTATACTGGTTTTAGGCTCTAAATTTTACTTCAATACATCGCGCAATTTAGTTTTTCAGATATGCTTTTCAAATAATTAAATATAATACAACATAGGAAATTATATTTCAAATTGATTTGAGTAAAACCTAAGATTCCAACTTTATAAATCGACCACACATTGGAAATGTTATTGTGCATTTGGTTATGTGAATAAATATAATAAAATAAAATAATATAATGGAAAATTAAAGATACTCCCACACATAACAAAATCTATTAGAAAATGTGGCCTTTTAATTTGTTTCTTATGTGATTGTTTTTATTTTTGTTTAGTAGAAGACCAAAAAAAAAAAAAAAAAAAAAAAAAGAAAACAAAAAGAAAGAAAAAGATACGCACACGTGTTGAACACTATAAACGCATGTTAGCCACAAGCATGATTTATTAGTAAAGTTGGGGGCTTGGTATGTACTGTGTTTGTGCAAATAACCTCTTGCTTTGTTATATTATTACAAGTTTTAATTATGACTATTTTTTCCCATATGATTACTGTTACTTTTTATAATACTTTCCAGTAATAATATATGCTCATGCTCATCACATATTAATAATATAGCAAAATATTCTTATCCGTGCATCGCAGGGGTGGACATCTAGTTTATTAAACTTTGCAACTAGTCTCATGACTGACATTTTAAGTGCTTTTGGCATTTGACATTGATGCTTTCTTTCTTGTCTGATTGAGAAACTACTGTGACAGGATGACACATTGGAGAGAATAAACATCGCAAAGTTCTCTCAAATGTGGAATGAGTTTATTTCATCTATGAGACATGAAGATTTGATAAGCCATAGGTTTGTAACTTTTCTGTATGATGATTATATTGCTTTAATGTTAATTTGATTTCAACTGGATTGAGTAGTTGGAGGGGAAGTTCTTACATTACCTGTATATGATCACATTAACAGGGAGAAAAATCTGTTGCTTGTGCCATATTCATCTAGTGATGTATCTGTTGTCCAGTGGCCTCCTTTCTTACTTGCTAGTAAGGTAAAAGAGGTTTAACTATTATGTCTTGAATTGTTCATGCCTTGTTGTGGACTCATTATCTTATACTGATGATATTAGATTCCAATAGCATTGGACATGGCAAAAGATTTCACGGAGAAGGAAGATGCTGATCTCATCAGGAAAATAAAGAACGACGATTTCATGTATTTTGCAATAATTGAATGCTATGAGACGCTGAGGGACTTGCTTCTCGCTCTTTTGTCAGATGAAGGGGATCAAAAGTAAGGGTTGTGCTTTGTTTCCTTACCTCTCCATGACAGCTTCCGCACTCAGAGAGAAAAAAAGAGAGAAAGAAAGACGGAAAAGAAACATTCCTTCACTTTTCCCTACTATTAAGAGTTGCTTTTGTTGTTGGTCCCCCTTTCTAGAATTATCTTGGAAATATGCCAAGAAGTGGAAAGCAGCATTCATCAGAGAAGATTCTTGTTGAAATTTAATACGAGTGGACTACCAATGTTGAGCGATAAGTTGGATAAATTTCTAGACCTACTTGTAAGTTCCATTAGTTGATTGCTTGATGCTTGTTCAACTTTTCAGTTCATTTGTTAAAACAATCTAGATATAGCACATCTCTTGTGAGGTTTCTATGAACTTCTTTATTTTTAGTTTCTTTTCAATAATTTGCAGATGCGAGATGAGGATGACAGAGAGTTATATCGTTCTCAGATCATCAACAAACTTCAGGACATTGTAGAGATTATCATTCAAGATGTCATGAATAATGGCCATGAGTATGTCTATAAGAAAAACAATACCAGCTAGTTCGTTTTCAGCATTTTGAGACGTTGACATTTTTATTTAATGTAGGGTTCTGGAGAAAGCCCATCCATTTCATCACGACGAAAAAAGAGAGCAGAAGTTTGAAAGGGTGAACATTAATCTCTTACGAAGTAGATCTTGGATGGAAAAGGTATTGGCAATTAAGAATTTTGCCTCTTCTCTTCTCTTCCATCAATGCTCCCTTGTTCATGTGTTTTTCCCTTTTAAGTTTCACATTCCCCTATACAGGTTGTCAGGCTTCATTTGCTCTTGACTGTCAAAGAATCGGCAATTAATGTGCCCATGAATATAGAAGCTCGTCGGCGGATTACTTTCTTTGCAAACTCTTTATTCATGCTCATGCCTAGTGCTCCAAAAGTTCGTAATATGCTCTCTTTTAGGTCAGTCAACATCTTCGAAGTCTCAGATTGAACTTTTCTGCTGTCGCTTCCTCTCTCCACCCTTCTTTTGGGCACATTTCTATTTCTCTTAAGCTGACATAGCTCATGAAAAATTTGGGCTTAATCCGACTCAAGGTTCTATAACTAGGAATGACGAGAACCTGAATTTCATTGTTACATACTGGTGTTTCAGGTGGAGGGAGAAAAGTTGAAAATGAAAATCTGTGAAGTTAATCTAAGTATCATTTCACAACAAGAATAACAAGAAGGAACAGCTAAAATGTCCATAGATGAAGACAATGAAACCAATAGTTTCTAAAATGTGCAATAAAATTATTTGTTTCTTATAAAAAAATAAAAAATACTCCCTCCGTCCCGGCTTATTTTGCACACTTTCCCTTTTCCGCCGTCCCAGCTTATTTCGCACATCCCTAAAATAGAAACTAATTCCCTCAATCTTCACCATCAAAATCTCACCCCTCAATCTCCCCCTTTAAAAAAATCAAAGAAAAAGCAAAATTTGTTTTTTCTTAACATCCGTGCCCGGTCAACTGTGCAAAATAAGCCGGGATGGTGGGTGTAGTATCTAGAGATTGTGAAGGTTTATAGTGCTCTCTGCAATTCCTTGGCTACTGTAAAACTTAATCTTAAAAGGCACTAGGCTTCAGCCTCCATTTTGCTAACTAAAGGCCATCTTTTCATACTAGAAACTGTGCAAAACAAAAAAAACTGGACAGAATTAAATTTTGCCCAAACTTAGTATGTGATTGGATGTTTCTTCATTTCAAGAGGCCAACATATTTCTTACTACTACATACTATATAAACATATGCAATAAACATCATTATATTACTGGACTTAAGGTTGAACCTTGGGTTGTACTTGTAGTTGAAGATTAACATAAGAGGCAAGCATCAATTTGTGCTGGTTGTGGCATTGTCTTGGTCTATGTATACTGTTACCCTAGTCGCCTAAGTTGTCCTTAAATAAAGATGAAATTGTTCAATTACTTCACGTGAAATTTCGAACTCCGAGACTCAAAGCCATTGTAATACCAAAATAAATATATGTATTATTAGTAAGCTAAATATATTTTGGGATAAGCATGGCTGCATAGGAAGAAACATGACTCCATAAGATCCAAAGCTGTCAATGTTTTTCGTCTGGTTCTTTTCTTGATAACAACAGGTTAGTATATCTGTGAGCATAAATTTGAATAACTTTACCTTCTTTATATCTCATGTTTCACTTTATTTAAATTTGTCATCTAAAATGGACGATCTCGGGTAACTGTGCTAAAAGTTCTGGTCAAAATATCATTCTGTTTTGTGGTTCAGTGTTTTGACTCCTTACTATAAAGAACCTGTTCTTTATTCAATGGAAGAGCTTAATAAGGAAAACGAGGATGGCATTACAACCTTATTTTATCTTCAAAAAATATACCCTGGTGAGTTTTAAGTTCATTATTTCTTTATGATAACTGTAATGAGTCACTAAACTATTTCTGTATTGTCTATTTCTAGATGAATGGAAAAATTATGAGGAGCGGATCACTGATCCCAAATTTGATCTTGCCAACGACCGGTCAGAACTAGATCGTCATTGGGTATCTTACAGGGGGCAGACACTTGCTCGGACAGGTTAGATAGTCTGCAGATGGTAGCTACATTATGCAAAAATATATGTTTTTCTTCGCCGTTATCTTTTGTTCTTTATTTATTTATTTATTTATTGTGCTTAACTACCAGTGAGAGGGATGATGTACTACCGGGAGACTTTGGAACTTCAGTGCTTTTTGGATTTTGCTGATGATAATGGTTGGTGGAGACCTCTGTATCTTTTGTCACCAAACAGTTTTACCACCTTCCCTCCCTCAATATCTTTCTGTCTTGCAGTAACTAAATAAATATTTGTTCTTCAGGTATGATGACTGTTACTGATCAACATTTGCATGTTCCTTTGTAGCGATTTTCGGTGGATACAGGGCCATTGATACAAATCACAAGGACTACAGAACTCTTAAGGAACAAGCTCAAGCTTTAGCAGACATGAAATTCACTTATGTTGTATCTTGTCAGGTTTATGGTAATCAGAAAAAGTCTAGTGATCCTCAAGAGAGGAGTTGTTATGTCAATATTCTGAATCTTATGCTGGCGTAAGTGACACATGATGATTGAATTCTTAACTTCTCATATGCATATATATATAAATATATACATATATATATCTTATATTATTGACTATTTTTTAACTTTAATTCAATCTTTAAGGTATCCATCTCTACGAGTTGCTTACATAGATGAGAGAGAGGAGACGATCAATGGGAAAACTGAGAAGGTGTATTATTCTGTGTTGGTCAAGGGAGGGGAGAAGTTGGATGAGGTATAAGATTAGCCTTAATGCAAGTGCAGCATGCAGATTCATAACCACAACATGAAATTCCTCTAGAAATTTTTGCTATGTAATATCTGGCATTTGGTTCAAATTGAGCTTTCTCCGATGATCATTACATTGCTTATGCCAGGAAATATATCGTATCAAGCTTCCAGGTCCTCCAACGGAAATTGGTGAAGGGAAACCTGAGAATCAAAATCATGCTATCATTTTTACTCGTGGGGAAGCTTTGCAAACCATAGACATGAATCAGGTAGATAAATCTTTTTCATTTGTCCTTATATACATATTGCCAGCACCCTAAATTTCAGTTAATGGAATAACAAAAGATTTTCCTTTATTTTAGTCATGTTAAAAGAGGAAGCAAATGCTTGTCCCAGTATAGTTGTTGGAGATACTTTTACTGGACATGGTATTCATTTCTTTTTAATACTAATTATCTACTTTCAAAAAGTTAAACTGTTGCTTGTGTCATTCAAAAGGAATATTCAGTGACTTTTATTACTTTGCTAAATCCTAAGGCCAAATTGAACATCGAAGCCGACAGCAAATCGAATCAAACTGGCTCTAATTGCTGAATTTTCTCTTTGGTCTAAAGAGGATTCTTTTTCATGCTTGTTACTCTAGTATCACTATTTGGTCCGTCTTTTCACAACACGGCCTTATAAATTCTATCTACAGCTACATATCAAGATGACTTCTCTTCTTGCTACTTGTCCATTGGGAAAGCTAGAATCCTTTTTTCAGTTTGATTTCGTCTCGCTTCTTTGGTCACTGTCTCTGTCCAGTCCCCCATTTCAAGAAAGATTAGGGTTGGGTCCACTTCTGTTATTCCATTCTCAGTTTTCCAGAAACTAAACCTAGGAAAGACTTCTTCATCGCACATTATATATGAAGAAAATAAGGATACTGTGACATATATCTAATGTGAGAAGTACTGGGAAAGTATCACTAAGTTTCTGCTCTGTATTAAATTATTCCGTGTGCGCGTGAGAGAGAGCGAGAGATGAGTCTGTTAGATGTACCCACGGATAAAGTAGGCTAGTTACTCAAGTTTTGCTAGAAAAGGAGAGGAGTCTATCATTATCAATAGCCACTTCCATAGGTTGGCCCATTTATGGTCGTGTTCATACAGGATAATTATTTTGAAGAAGCTTTCAAGATGCGGAATGTTTTGGAGGAACTTTTAAAAACTCATCATGGACAGCGAACACCAACAATATTGGGACTAAGAGAGCATATTTTCACAGGAAGGTCTGTATCTGCTGTTCCAGGGTTTAAGTACAGTAGTTTATATAGACATTGTATATGCACACAATATTCTGAATATGCTTTTCAATTTTTTCTTTGATAGTGTTTCTTCACTGGCTTGGTTTATGTCCAATCAAGAAACTAGCTTTGTGACAATTGGGCAAAGAGTTTTGGCAAACCCTCTAAGGTAAATCTTTATCTTTTAAAGCTGACAACTTCACTCATTGTTTAGTTATATTCCAGTTGCAAATATTGTTTGATAATTTTGATCAAGTGTTAATGCTCCTGACATATTGGCTTCTATGTGAAGAATACTAATAGAACAAATAAGATTTGAGTGGCTTAATGCGTCCAATGTCTTATATGTATGGATATACCTTGTATCTATGTTGGATCCAACTTCTCATTTTTATTCGACCACTTTATCCGGTGCTGATCAAATTACTAACAAATAACTTTCAATAGGTTTGCAGTCTTTCTTGGTGAAAGTAATGACGAGCCTTTATTTGTCTTACATTCTGCATGTAACAACGACATACATGCCTACTCAAAAGCAAAATAAATCATATATGATAGAAGCGGTAGCTAGCACAGTTTAGCATGAACAGTTTATATGATTTCTCCTGGAAAGTTCTTGCAAAAAAGCTAATTGAGGTACCTTTTCAAAAATTTCTGACTGATGGTGACCTTAAAAGTTGTAAGTAATCAGCTTATTCTAAGTGTCAATTAATTACAATTATACATATTTTTAATGTTTTATTCAGCATTTACGTAATTGATCCCATATCTGTGCTCGTCATTGTTCAAATGTACTTTATTATAATTGTGTCACATATAATATTTGAAAGTCCAATCAGCTATGCTACTGACACTTAAAACATGGCTCAGCCTCAATCCTTGACAATGACATTGAGTACTACAACTTTCAATTTTCTATTGCTAAATTATTTTATTAACTTTGGTCCTAACATCTTGTAAGCCATGTAAAATGTAACAAGTAATTAAGGGATGTTTGTACACGTCCTTGGTGCTTCAAATTATTCCTTTTGTTTTTTGCAGGGTAAGGTTCCATTATGGACATCCGGACATTTTTGACAGATTATTTCACTTGACAACGGGTGGCATAAGCAAAGCTTCAAAGACGATTAACTTGAGTGAAGACATATTTTCTGGTAAAATCTACTCTAAACTTGCTTCAAGAAGCATGGTATTGTCTTTCTTTATCTGATCTTTTGACCGAGTTACTATATTCAGGCTACAATTCAACACTACGAAGGGGCTATGTAACACATCATGAATATATCCAAGTAGGCAAGGGAAGAGATGTTGGTATGAATCAGATATCTCTTTTTGAGGCAAAGGTTGCAAATGGAAATGGAGAGCAGACGCTCAGCCGAGATGTCTATCGACTTGGACGTCGATTTGATTTCTTCCGGATGTTGTCCTTCTACTTTACCACTATTGGTTTTTATTTCAGTGCCATGGTATGTATAACAAGAAATAACACGTCTCGCTATGCTAAGATTTACGCTTATCTTAATATGAATATTTTCTAGACAATTTCTAGGTAATTTTTGGATTTACTTATTCTGTTTCTTCTTCTTCATTTTATTGAAGGAGATTTGAATTCTTATCTTTCCCATGTTTCAATATTTGAAGAGTTCAATTCATCTTTCTGTATTGCATTTCCGAAGAGGAAGTACACTTGGACAAAAGACTTGCATTCTTCTTGTATAGACCAAAATTTCAGCTAGAAAATCCTGAGAATTTACTTCAAAGAATGGTTTTGAAGACTCTTATCTTCATCTAATCTCCTACATCATCATTACCCACCACCCACCCTGAAAGAAAAAAAAGGAAAAAGGAAAAAGGAAAAAGAAAAAAGGATGCAAGACAAAAAGAAAAGGGTAAACCTGACGCTAACAAAAAGAAAAGGGTAGTAAGACAAAAAGAAAAGGGTAAACCTGATGCTAACAAAAAATTGAAATAAAAGACCATCCACTTGGGCACTGAAAGGACCGGGGTCACTGTGCATTCATGGATGAATGGTTAGAGCTCCCACTCGACACATTAGCTGTTCATTAGGCACTGAAAGGACCAGGGTCACTGTGCATTCTAAAATCATCTTTCTTTTATCACCTTGTTGATTGTTTATATTTTTATATGTAAGACTGTGTATAGGCTTGAACAGGTTACTTTGGTTGACTTCTTCATGCGAAAATCCTCTCTGATATCAAGGCTAACTGAGAATTTCCTTCAGGTTACTGTGCTCACACTCTATGTGTTCTTATACGGACGATGTTACATGGCTTTGAGTGGGTTGGAAAGACGTATTTTGGAGGATCCATCTGTTCATCAGAGTAAAGCTCTTGAAGAGGCTTTAGCTACCCAGTCTTTCTTTCAGCTAGGTCTGTTACTCGTGCTACCGATGGCCATGGAGATCGGGCTTGAAAGAGGATTCCGCAGTGCTGTTGGTGATTTTATCGTCATGCAGCTTCAGTTGGCCTCTGTCTTCTTCACATTTCAGCTCGGAACAAAAGCACATTACTATGGTAGAACGCTTTTACATGGAGGCTCTAAGTACCGAGCTACGGGTCGTGGCTTTGTTGTTTTTCATGCAAAATTTGCCGATAATTACAGATTGTATTCTCGTAGTCACTTCGTGAAAGGGTTAGAGCTCTTTATGTTGTTGCTCGTTTATGAGGTCTACGGGCATTCATCTAGAAGCTCGTCTTTGTACTTCTTTATTACATTTTCGATGTGGTTCCTTGTTGCGTCTTGGTTGTTCGCTCCTTTTGTTTTCAATCCATCTGGATTTGAGTGGCAGAAAACGGTGGATGATTGGAGTGATTGGAAAAGGTGGATGGGGAACAGGGGCGGTATTGGGATTTCACCCGATAAAAGTTGGGAATCGTGGTGGAATGAAGAGCAGGAACACTTGAAATACACGAATCTACGGGGCAGAGTGCTCGAGATTATCCTTGCATTTCGGTTTTTTATCTACCAATATGGGATCGTCTATCATCTTAAGATATCACGTGGTAGCAAAAATTTTTTGGTAAGAACTAATGTAATCTTGATCTGGTTGTGTTATCCATTTTTGGCCTCTCTTTACGTGCTCATCCTTCCCCTTGATCATCTCCATAGGTTTATGGACTGTCTTGGTTTGTTATGGCAACTGCACTTTTGGTTTTAAAGGTATGTCTCTTCTTTTTTGGTTCAATATCTTTTTGGGATAATTCCAAAAATCACCCTTGAGGTTTAGTGTTTTCTTTTTCCTTCAAATAATAGTGCAAAAGGTTTTTTGGAGATCAAAAAAAAAACCCAAATAGGTGTTTATGATACTCTACTGGGGGTATTTGTTAGAAAACTAGGCTAACATCAAGGGAAGCTTTTGTAATTACCCCCAGAATGTTTTATATCAACCAAAATAGAATTCTAATCAATGTCACTTGTTTAGATTATCGTTTATTAGTGTTGCACTACCAGTTCATGCTACTATTTTTGTCTTAAGTAATTAGGTTTTCCATCAAATATTTAATGTCTGCGTTGAAGATCCTTTTGTTTGGATTATCCAAACTAGTGATTGAGCTCATTCACTCTGAAATTGCTTCAATGTGACTCGCTTTTGTAACCAGATGGTGTCAATGGGAAGACGGAAATTTGGTACGGACTTTCAGCTTATGTTCAGGATTCTGAAAGCACTTTTGTTCCTTGGGTTTGTATCGGTGATGACTGTACTATTCGTGGTCTGTGAACTTGTTGTTAGTGACATATTTGCTGCTATGTTGGCCTTCATGCCCACTGGATGGGCCCTTGTTCTGGTGAGTATTTTTTATCATTGCATATCAATTACATCCTGTGTTTCATATGCTCTCGTGCATGGAAATGTGGTGTCAAATTTAGATTCGTGTGTATGTTGCACTTCACATTTAGCTAATTAGCTGCAATTTACCTTTCACTTTTTCTAGTCAAGAAAATCTCATATGGACATCTTTACATTTACCGGTAGCTGAATGAACCATCAAAGTTGCTAATTCTACCCTCTACGTCCCTCATGCTTGGTGGTGTGTGCCATTTGACACGTTACCGAAAATCAGACCATGTATTTCATTTGGCAGACATTCTACGGTGTATGAGTAAAATACTAAAGCGCGAAGGATAGAGAAAACCTATCAAAATGCAGGCAGATCTTTCCTAGGAAAATGAAGATATGGGGGCAAAATATGCATTTTTCCTAGTGTTTTATCTGGTTTATGTTCTTAGTAGCTGATTTATACAAGCTAGAACACTGAGCAAACGTTTTGTGGGTGAAAAATGAACTGGCTGTTGTATTGGAAAATATTAATGCAAGGATAAATAGCATTGAGAAACAATAGCCGTCGCTACTTAACTACTCTTTAGTTCTTTTCCACTGTGTTTATGGTGATATAACAAATGATTGTGATCATAATGACTACGTATTTACTCAAATTATTATTATGCCACCCTTGCAGATAGCTCAAGCATGCAGGGCTTGTTTGAAAGGCATCGGGATTTGGGATTCGGTGAGGGAGTTGGCGAGAGCGTATGAAGCCATAATGG
The DNA here is from genome assembly GCA_958295605.1 of Ajuga chamaepitys. Classification (NCBI taxonomy): domain Eukaryota; kingdom Viridiplantae; phylum Streptophyta; class Magnoliopsida; order Lamiales; family Lamiaceae; genus Ajuga; species Ajuga chamaepitys. The sequence continues at coordinate 49,063,466 of OY282500.1, read as the reverse complement.
GGCTCATTATATTCATGCCTATCGTTGTGTTGTCATGGTTCCCATTCGTCTCTGAATTCCAGACGCGCCTGCTCTTTAATCAAGCATTCAGTAGGGGCCTCCAGATTTCCATGATTTTGGCAGGGAAGAAGGACAAGACATCCTCCACTTGATTCTTCTGGTTATTCTTTCTGGAAATCACGTAGCTTTTAGCTGTTTAGGGTCTCTGGTTTTAGGTGAGTATAATTAATGGTTTACAATATCAGCAGCATTTGTAGAGAGAGAGAGAGGTAGTGGGTGTTTCTGTACATTCTTAAACTACACGATATATAGATACAAGGAAACATCAAACATGCAGCATGTAGGAGAGAGAGATTGTAATTTTTATGATCAAAATCTACATCTCTCTATTTATCGTTTGTGCTTTTGCATTGATACTCTTCATTTTTATCATTGTAGAAATTGGTTTTGATATCATTGGAGATGTCTTCGGATCAAATTACAATGATCCATTTATTAAACATGGAAATAAGTTGTAAAATTAAATTTTACGTTTTGAGTTGGTGATTTAGTATATCTACTTTTTTCGAAATCAACGTGTAGGATAGGATAGGGTAGAATTAACCCGAGTGGGAATATGGAAATAGGATTGAAGTTATCACCTTATTGGTAGGTAAATTGGCCAATGGTTCGGATAATGGCTGACCCAGTTTTGAAACAGAAAACTATGTATATGCGGTTCTTTAACCGTCAATTTTATTATGTATGGTTCAGATCATTCGTAAGCTTCAGACGGCGGATCAAAGTTTGATAAGTGCTCAAAATCTAAATTGCAGATTTCAGCTCCTTACAGTTGGACCAAGTTCTTCAAGGTTTCGACTCCACCACTAAAGTCTTAGAGATAAACCACCATTACAGTCTTAAATATACTACTATTTGATACACGCTACTTTATTTATAAAGAAATTTTAATTAACTAACTATTATATGATGTAACCATACTAATAAAAAAAAATAAAAAAATTCAATTTCTCCCACAAATAGTACCCGCATAATTCCCACAAGAGTAACACTTACACCATATTAATTTTTACCTTACTAGGTTAATTTAGGCCCACTAGGTTAATTTAAAAATAGTAAATTATCTCACCTCTCTCCCCGTCTCTCGCCTCTCTCACCTTTCTCTCCGTTTGTCAACTCTCTCTCCGTCTCTCACCTCAGAAACGCGTTCGCAGCTGCATTCTTCTCCAGTTCTCCGTCTTCTTCATCGACTTGAACGTCGCAGTTGCATTCTTCTCCAGTTTCGCATCTTCCGCATCTACATCGTCGAGCTGCGGGCTTTCTTCTGCAGTTGAATTCTGCGAAAATCAAAGAAGTCAGCATTGAAATCAAGAATCAATGTGTTAGTGTATGTTTATTCTATATAACAGTACAAGAAAATGACACAAGAAAATCACAGAGGTATATAAATTGAGATTATAGTATGATATGTGATCTCTGATAATATATGTTGAATATCAGCTTATAGTATGAATTATCTTCACTTATAGTATGCATATTTCTAGAGTTCAACTAATGTTTCATTTAGTTTTGACAGAACAATATTTGAAGTGTATTATGAGAAAGCAGTTGAAGAAAATAAAAAAGGTATATGGACAGTATACTAGTTGTCTTCTTACAGTATATTTATTCTGTTCTTGCAGTATATTAATTATGTGTTTGGAGTAGACTTATTGTATTCTTGCAGTGTAGTTTTTTGTGTTTAGAGTACATTTATTATGTTCTTGCAGTATATGTTTTTTTGTGTTTAGAGTAGACTTATTGTGTTACAGTAGACTTATTATGTTTGCCGTATAACTATTTTGTCTTTAGAGTATAATTATTGTGTTCTTTCAGTATAATTATTGTGTTTTCAGTATACAAAATTCATTAAGCATGATTCATTGAAAATGTTTTCAGTTTCAGATCTAATCCTAATTGAAAATGATCATGAAAATGAAAGATCAAATTCAGAAGATGATTCATTGAATAACAACAATGAAAGTAAAAAAAGATACGATACATTTTATAGTCAATATCAGTAAATTCTGAGTTGCCTAACTGTACACCTTGTCTGCTGTCCCTTTTTTTTTTTTTTTTTTTGATAGATCTTCTCAATGAAACAATTGATGTATCTTTTTCGCTGCTTGGGTTTAAAAGAAGCACACTTTGTGAGATGTGTAGTTTGTATTGCAAGCATGCTCGTTCCATATGTTTCAGTGTTAGAAAGTCAACAAATAGATTCTCAGAATTCAGAAACAATTGATCCAACCAAGACATTTAACACCATACAAGATCCAATTCAATCAACTACCAAGGGAAGGAAGGCATGAAGGGTGAAAAATCCACTTGAAAAACGAAGAAAAAAGAAAGCAAGAGAACTGGTTCAAATCAATAACAATGAATTTGGTTCAAAAACACCAAATGTTCGTATTATATAGTTACATGCAGTCAATCTTTAACAATGCTATTCAGTTTTGAAAAACATTCTTCAGTATTGTATATTTTTTATACAACTTACAGTACATTTAATTGCCACATGTAGTATGTGTTTTGTTGACTGATAGTATACATTTCTCATAATTCTTTTTTCTTCCGCACTTCTTCAATTCAGTTTAAAAAAACATTCATATATAGTATGTTTTTCTTACAACTTACAGTATATTCAATTTCCGCACATAATATGTGTTATGTTGGGTGATAGTATGTGTTACTGATGTCGTGCACGGACCGTGCCACCTTGCACGGTCATGACCGTGTACGACCCTGAATTTGGTCAACTTACTGATGTCGTGCACGGACCGTGCAACCTTGCACGGTCATGACCGTGCACGACCCCGAATTTGGCCTACTTGCTGATGTCGTGCACTGAAATAAGTCTACTTTATAGTATATGTAATGTTGACTTATAGTATATTTCATGTTCACTTATAGTATGTCCTATATGCCTCATAGTATACGAACTCATTCCTTTCCTTGGGTTATAGTCTAAATAATCCTTGCCTATAGTGTGCGTTATATAACCTGACAGTATATATTTTGAATACCATAACAAAAAGAAAAAAAAAATATGTAACATAATTATATATATTTCAGTTTTGTACCCTAATCATTAAAATAACATAACATATTCAATATTTCCAACACTGATAAAAAACACAAAAAAACGAACAATGTTTTTTACATTAACCCAAAATTCTTTCACTTTGAAGTCCTCTTCGGTTGAATTCGACGATTATATTTCTTCACAACAACTCTACCCTTTCCAACAACATCTTTCTTCTTCTTTTCAGCAATCCTTGCTTTTGATGTTGGCTGTTAAACATCATTACAGCTTCAAAAACTTCTTGCCTTGCTTCATTAAGTCTTGAACGAATAATTTGAACACAAATTTCAGCGCGTAAAGTACGCCGAACATCAGCCTAAAATAATGAAATAAAAAATTGTTACAAATATATGAGACCAAATAAAAAACACAAAACATGTAATAAATTACAAACAGAGGGAAATACCTTGAGTAATTAGGTTCTGAATAGACGATACCATCAAAATACATCACATGGTTCAATGTAAATAGCGCAGTCTTGATCGTGCTTTCTAGTTTGCCAATTAAATGGCACATTATCGAAACCATACCTCAAGACTTCCTTGCCTTTACGGTGTCCCATCCGACCAAGAAAAACAGACAAAAGATTTTGCTTTACCAAAAAAAAAAAAAAAAAAAAACATAAGAATATGTTACCAAAAAGTGTGTACTATTATACAATAAAAAATGAAGATACTATAAACAGTACTATAAGAAATAAAAAATTGTCTCTTACCAAAAATACACCAGTTTCAATAAAATCAGTTTCGTCAGCCTCATACTTGCGATTATCCAAATAATGCAACTTCAAATCAATGAAATTCACAACAATGCAAGCAAAATGAGACGACAGAAGAAAAGACATGAAAATCTACAAGGAGAAAAAAGAAGACAAATGTTAATAAAGAGACCTAAAATATCAATAAAAAATACTTAAAACAAACAAAAATAAAAAAACTAACCATATCAACAGATTTTACGGAATCTATGTTTCTACAGAATTGGAACTCCCCAGCACCTATAATTTCATTCTTATTTTCTTCTTCATCTCCAATGCCCATTACTAACCTCCTTAAAGACTCCTACAACAACAAAAAAGAATAAATAAAAATTACACAAAAAAATAAAAGTTTTAAAAAAAAAATTGCAAACTTGCAACATGGTTGGTGTTAAAAACATAACGGGAGCGTCTCGAATAAAACATGTACTATGTAAGAAAATCAATATACTATTACCAACACATTAAGTATATTGTAATAACAAACATTAATAATAAACCAAAAACGTACATACAATGAACATTTGACAAAACATGTACTATAAATCAATAGAAATACTATAAAGCAAAATCAATATATTAAAAGCATAAACATACATACACTACACAGTTTATAAATATGTATTGTAAAGCAAATTCAATATACTATCAGCAAATAGAAAACATATTACAAAACTGTAAATAAAATTACCTCTCTTTTTTCTCTTCCTCCTCATCATCATCAATTTTCACAAATTTCTCTTCATCTTTCTTTTTCTTTCCAACATCGCCTTCAGCAAATTTGCCTCTTCCTTGTTTTTTCTTCTTAATCTGTTCATCAAGAACTCCCCTAGTTCCAACATCACTTTCAACATTTTTCTCTTTCCCTCTACTTTTCTTCTTCGTTTGCTCATCAACCAATCCCCTATCAGTCCTTTCTTTTCTCTTTTTCTTCCCAACTTCTTTCTCTTTTTTCAACAAAATCATCACTACTAACCTTCTTCTTCCCAATTTCTTTCTCGTTCACTACTTCCCTCATAGATTCACTACTACCCTTTTCCCCATCAGTCCTTTCGTTTCTCTTTTTCTTCCCAACTTCTTTCTCTTTTTCAACAAAATCATCACTACTAACCTTTTTCTTCCCAACTTCTTTCTCGTTTACTACATTCTTTGCAATCCTTTCAAGCCTTTTCTGAACAGTAGAACTAAGAACTTTTTTCTCAATTCTATGAGGCTTCTTACTCATTTGTTTGAAATACCCCTGTTTCTTTCCCAATTGATTAGATTTGTCTTTCATTTGAACCTGCATAAAACACAAAGCATTGTAAAAGACAAACACAATTACAAAAAGACTGTACAATTTAACCAAAATTCATTCACCACTTCACTCACATTTAACCAAATTTCATTCACTGTACAGTTTACAAACATATACTATAAAGCAAAATAAAAATACTATCAGCAAACATTAACAATGTTGTAATAACAAAAATTATTCCAAAGCATAAACATACATACTGTACAGTATACAAGCATGTACTATAAAGAAAATAAAAAATACTATCAGTAAACATTAAGTATACTCTAATAACAAAAAATATACTAAACCATAAACATAGATTATTGAAGAAATACTCGTTTTGACCTAGACATCCTAGTGAGTGAATCTGTAACAATATCTAGATCATCATTTAGTAAAAAACCTGGTACATTACCCGACGCAAAATATAAATTTATGACTTCTGGACTGAGTTCATCACAAATTCAGTCTCTACAGAAAACGTTTTGAAGAAGAGGAGATAAAATTGAAGAAGCTACATCAAAAAATCCCCACACAGAAGCTAAACTGAACAATATTTCGAGATTATTGCAAAGTAGCAATATGGCGAACAACTTCAATGTGTTGCTTATGATTCGCGATACAGATAAGCAACATTGTTGATTACAGAAACACCAAAACAGAAAAACTAAACAATAACCCGCGATTAGAAACCCTAACAAGCAGCAATCGCGACTAGAAACACCGAAAAACATGCAGAATGATTAACTATAGTAAATCGCTAAAATTAACACCAAAACATAAAAACTAAACAAGGAATCGAGATTACCTTCTTCGCAATAAACCCCAACGAGTAGCAATTTCAAATACAAACGCCGCACCACCAAATCGCAACAAAACCCTAACAAAAACGCAAACAAAACCACCAAATCGTGAAGATACGAATAAAAATTGAAGAGTGAGAGAGGGCAAGAAGAGGGAGAAACCACCGCGAAGAGAGAGAGAGTAATTTTTTTTTTTTTTTTAAAAAAAAGGTAAAAAGTAATTATTTTGACAGGGTTAAAACTGACCGGTTCGAACCGGCCAAATCGGGTCCGAACCTAACCGAACTGCGCGAAAATTGGGTTGGGCCGGTTGGGGGTAAAATAAGAGTATGGTACATCATATGTATCCAAGTTTTTGCCTTCCCACAAAATATGCTACGGTTTTAAGTACTTTCACTTTAATTATTTTATAAAATTTCTCTGATTTCCAATTTACAAGTAATCCTTACTAAATGTTAAAAGAATAATCCCTCCTACTAAGGAAAAAAAACATGTGTCTACACATAAAAGTTCTAGGTATTTTACCTTTAGTTTTAGTCATATTTAACAAAATCAGATACGATTTTTATTCGACTGTACCTATTATTCGTAATTCGAGATTTATATGAGAATAAGATAGATAAAATCAGAAAAATAATGCCAAATCCACCAAATTCGGCAAATTTCTCGTGAATAAATCGGGTTTAATACGTTTAACTAAAACTTTCATAATCATAATATTTTTTGTTATTTTTATTCATTATCTCATGTTTAATTATTATTTTTGTTAATTCTTTTAAATTATCAAGCACCATTAAATTTTAATATTAGTAGTAATACTACGTCGTTGCAAGTGATTCCTAGGTTTTATTGGAATATTATATTATTATGTAGTTTTGTTTATCGTTATATTAAAATATTTAAAGTTATTTTAAAACCTTTAATTCTCATATAGTTTGTAAGCTCTAAATACTTTTGCGCATTTATACTCATATTTGTCATATTTTGATAATTTCTTTCCTAACATATTCCTATATCCTAATTAGAAAGTAAAACTATCATAAAACAAACAAATAAACTAAATTAAACTAAACTAAACTAAACTAAATTGAACTAAACTAAACATAAAAAATATATATATATATTCCAATATGCTTGATATTATATTTGACATTATAAATTCTAATATTTTTATGGATGAAATAGATAAAAAAATATACAATCATCCATATTCTCCCCAACATTCTTATATACTTTGTTACTATTTATGTTATTACTAAAATTATAATTTTCTCATCGTTGCGATGTACGATTTGAAATATATTTATTTTACTAGAAAAATAAAAACTATTTAATTTAGGGTTAATTTCCAAAAACAACCTGTACTTTGCGGGTTTTTACACTTTGCAACCTAAAGAATTTATTTTTTCCGATTGGAACCTGTATTATGCTTATTTCTTCACTTTGCAACCTCCGACTATATTTTCCGGCACGTATAGGCCATGTGACCAGCACATGCCAAAGAGACCAACAAGGTGCTGACATGTGGCCGCCAATTAAAATTAAAAATAAAAAAGAAAATAACATATATACATATTTTTTTTCTTTCTAAAAATTGGAAAAAAAAAATTCAAAAAATAGCATGACATATATTTTTAAAAATTCATAAAATTTATTTTAAATTAAAAAAGTTATTTCAGAAAAATAATTTTAAAATTCTAAAAATGTATTTAAAATATTAAAAATTATGTTAAAAATTCTAAATATTCAGAAAATTTAAAGAGTAAAATTCTGAAAATTATTGTAAAAATTCTAATATAAATATATATTTCTAAAAATTTGAAAAATTAAAAATCCAAGAAATAGCATGACATATATTTTTTAAAATTCAGAAAAATTATTTGAAATTAAAAAATTTATTTCAGAAATAAAAAATTTAATTTTTTTTTCTGAAATAAATTTTTTTATTTCAAATAATTTTTCTGAAATTTTTAAAATATATGTCATGCTATTTCTTGAATTTTTTATTTTTTGAATTTTTAGAAATATATATTTATATTAGAATTAATAATTTTCAGAATTTTACTCTTTAAATTTTCTGAACATTTAGAATTTTTAACATAATTTTTGAAATTTCAAATACATTTTTAGAATTTTAAAATTATTTTTCTGAAATAATTTTTTTAATTTAAAATAAATTTTATGAATTTTAAAAAATATATGTCATGCTATTTTTTGGATTTTTTATTTTTCGAATTTTTAGAAATATATATATATATATATATATATATATATGTTATTATTATTTTTTTTTATTGGTGGCCACATGTCAGCATCTTGTTGGTGTCTATGGCATGTGCTGGGCACATGGCCTATACATGCCGGAAAATATAGTCGGAAGTTGCAAAGTGAAGAAAAACGCATAATACAGGTTCCAATCGGAAAAAATAAATTCTTTAGATTGCAAAGTGTAAAAACCCGCAAAGTACAGGTTGCTTTTGGAAATTAACCCTTTAATTTATTATTATTTACAACTTAAAGTTAATAAAAACGGTTCAATCCACAATGAATACCCAATTACAAACCAAAATGAACCAATACTTATTTTAAATTTTATTTTAAAATATTCAATATTAGTAACAAACTAGATATTGAGAAATAATAATTGATTGTATTTATTGTAAGTAAAAAATAAATTAACAATAAAAAAATGTATTCACGCCTTTAGAATGTTAGAGATATACTTTAAAAATGAAATTGAAAAATAGTTATTTTTAGAATTTCTAAAATATTATATTAGTAAAAATAAAATTATATGGAATTGTTTAAATTGATTATTTTCTAAATAAATATATAATAAACATCAATATTTATTTTATTTAAATGTTTAATCAAACTGATACTACATACAAAAATCTAACCTAAACAATCGGCAAACAGTTGTATTTCTTTAATGTAACTTATTTCAAAATATGTGATATAGATGTTGAATTAAAGATCGTAAACAAATATTATTTTGATCTATTACTCATAAAAATTAAAATGTACCAAAAAATTAGTAATAAATAGTGAAATCCCGTCAACTTTCAATTTCTAAATATAGAAATATTTTTGAGATTTCTATTATATTAGAAACAAAGTTGGTAATCCCCCAAAAGAGATGTTTCCATTTTAAATCATTAAAAAAAATCATTTTTTTTCAAACACAAATAGTTCTTACATTCTTTATCCGTCTTTATATTTATATTGCATATATATTGAAATAAAGTATTACATTCGAAATACTGACTTAGTTTTTTCTTTGATTGAGTTATTTTTTTGAATGGTTATTGTCATTATTAGTAAATAAATTTATTTTTATGTTTTTGGCAATGAAATTTGTATTAGATTGTAGTTACTGTAAATAAATATTGTTTTATTTTATTTTTAAGGGGGAGAACTCAAATGATGTGCACATGATTTTTTTTTTAAAATTTGAAATTACTGTGACCTATTTTTATCATCATATATGTTAAATTCAACAATAAAATTAATATTTTTAGTTGAAGTCTTAATTTTATTAAATATAATGGTAATATTTTTATGGTAAATTTAGAAAAAAATTAATAAAATAATTTTTTTATAACAGTTAAAAACTAAATATTAAAGTATCATCAAAATCATGTAGCTAACCAATTTGTAGTTATTGCACGCATAAGGTCTTAATATATTGATATTGCACCACATAATATTTTATATGCAAAACTTAAAGAGTAGTAATATACTCTATATTTGGTTGTTTTACATATAAGAAAGTCGAATAGTTGTTAACATAGTATATATAATTAATCAATTCCAATTTCATATTATAAACATTTGTATCTTCTACTTTATAATCTAAATCTCCTGAAAACTATAAAAAAAAACGGGCACATAATTTTTCATGCATCTTTTGTTATTTATTAATTGTTAATTCACTATTTAATTATGTTATACTATATCATAATATCAATTTCTATTATATATTTATGCTACATTGATAAACTGTGTATTGCACGGGAGCTTTACTAGTTATATTAGTAATTGATTAAACTTCTATTTTTAGTAGATAAATGAACGGGAAAATGCAATAGTTAGTATCATGCAATTAGTTTTTTATTTACTTATAGTAGCCGTTTGTGGGTACCTCTCCCACACATCTAACTTGTCATTCACTTCTTTTCCAAAAAAAAAAAAAAAAAAAAAAAAAAAAGAGGAGCAATATTTTATACTTTTTTGAAACTAATTATTATACTACTTTGAAAAGCATTAACCCCAAATTATTTAAGAGGGAGAGCTATAAAAGAAGAAGAAGTAGGTTTCTAAATTCCATGGAAGAGAGTCGGGGAACTATTTATAGATTTGCCTCCTTTTCTCTCTCTCTCTCTCTCTCTAAAATTCAAATCGTGCATTGCACAACGTGGAATTCGAGTCTATATGAGAATACAAATTTTAAAAGATAAATTCTTTGCAGGCCACTAAATTTCTTAACTCTGTGCATTCCCATTCAATACACCCTTATATTTAAAAAATGAATTCAATCTTCTCAATACAACCCATCCATACCAAAGTTACCCTAATTATTAAATTAAATAAAGTTAATCTAAAAAAATGACAACCAAGAAAAAAGAAGAAGAATATTGCATGCATCTTATGTCAGCGTAACATATTCAGTAAGGGGATATGATGTGTTTGTATTGCGAAATGCTTGGTTTTGCATTCTTCTTACACTACTTGCAGAACAAATTTCTCAAAGGAATTAATCTCGTTGTCATGAAAATCAACCCTCTTTTCAGTCTCTCTTTTCCTCACCTTGAAATTTGTTCACTATCAAAGTGTTCGAATTTAATTAATCGCCGGAATCTATTTAAATTTCCAGACTATTTAATGTTTTTTATGAAAATCTACTTTCTATTTTCTTTCCCTTCTTCTCCCTTTTACCCCATTTTTTCTCTTTCATCTTTCTGTATTTGTGTTATAATTTTTGGGTTAGTATAAATCTTGTTTTGAAGAATGCACTTCTTTAGTCTTTTGATTTTCCGATCCGTTAATCATTTTTGATTTATTAAACGTAATTATTATTCAAGTCTTTTTAACTTAGCTCTAACTTTGATTTTCCTGTTTTCTCTTTTACAATAATGCACTTCTTTAGTCTTTTGATTTTCCGCTCCGTTAATAATTTTATGATTTATTAAACGTAATTATTATTCAAGTCTTTTTAACTTAGCTCTAACTTTGATTTTCCTGTTTTCTCTTTTACAATTTTTATATTTTTATATTATTTATGTTTTGCCCTTGATACTGGTATTCTAGTCTTTTTATGATAATTTTTCAATAATTTTAATTAGTAGTGTACGTAGAAAAATTTAGTATAGACTAATTAATTTGAAGGAATAAAATAGGCAAAACATAATTGACTAAAATTTAAAACACTTTATATTTTAGTATTATGTATATTATATATATATATATATATATATATATATATACATACATACATATTAGTGCAAGATAGTGTTTGGATTACTTTAGAAGGATCTCACGTTAAATCTCTCGCAATAATTCTCGATCGCAATAATTATTAAAATATTTAATGCTAATTAGTGCCTTTAATTTTAGTCAAGTATATATATACTCCCTCCATTCCATATTAATTGTTGGTTTAGAAAAAAAAAATGAAAGAATTAAGAATGAAATATTTTGACAGGTATACCCTCCGCTAATATTAGGGAATAAAGGTTTGACCAAATAAAAAATCTGTGATAGGTTTAAAAGTAGAGATATTCCAGGATTGAGCCAGGGAGAGAACTGGTAACATTCGTGAAAAACATCTAAAACGTCAATTAATTGGAAAAAAAGGAAGAAATAGCTAGAACGACAATTAATATAGAACGAATGTCGTATTATATATATATACATACTATATATATGTATATATATTAGTGCAAAGATAGTGTTAAGATTATGTTAGAAGGGTCTCACGTTCGATCTCTGTCAATAATCGATCCTGATTCTCGATTGAAATTTTTTATTGATCGGTAATAATTATTTATTAGAATATTTTGTTCTAATTTTATTAAACAAATATCTAAACACGGATTATTCGATATTTATCCTATATTTTAATTTTAAGTGGATATCAAAATCGTAGATGCAATCGACATATCTACGAATATAACTGGAATAAAATTAGGATACGAACGACAAGAAATTACAATATTATTCTTTGAATTTTCAATTTAAAGGAGGTAAAATCAAGGTTGTAAAAGTCGCTAGGCATTAGTTAGATGGTGGACTTGGACCTAGCGACTAGTCGGAGCCTAGGCGGGGTTAATCGGGGCATAAGCGTTATTAGACGGGGAGGAATTAGAAAATAAACGCAGGCGGTCAATGAAAGTCTAGCGCCTAGGAGATGATTAATTGGAGGTAGTCGGAGACTTTTGCATAAGAGGGTAAAATAGTCCAAAGATAAATTGATTGAAACTTAAGGCACTATTGTATTAAGGAATTGACCTCGTTGCTATGAAAATCAACCTCTCTTCTCACTTTCTCTTTTCCTCGCCCCTTTCAAGATGTTCGAATTTAATTAATCACCGGAATTATTTTATCTAACCAGACTGCATCCATTTAAATTTCCAAATGGTTAGACGTGAAAAAAATATATGAAAATCTGCTTTCTATTATTTTCACCTTTTCTTCCATTTTCTCCCCTTCTTCTCTCTCAATTTTCTTTCGTTTCTAATCCTTTTTATTTATTATGATTGTCGGGTTAGTACAAAATCTTGTTTTCAAGAATGCACTTTGTTAGTCTTTCATTTTTCCAATGGAAAAAACTCCATTAATCGTTTTATGATTATTAAACGTAATTATTATGATTATTCAAGTCTTATAACTTAGCTTTAACTTTTATTTTCCTGTTCCCTTTCTTGCGAATTTTTATCCTTTTATATTATTTATGTTTTGCCCTTATTAATGGCAGTCTAATCTTTTTATAATAATATTTTAATAATTTAATTAGTGGTGTACGTAGAAAAGTTTAGTATGCTACAAATAGTTAACGTCATTTTAAAAGCCTAATCGCCATAAATAAAGAATATACAAGACCTAATAAAAATAGGCAAAATAATGAAGGAACCTTAAACTAACTAATTTAAAGATAATATAGGCAAAACAATAATTGATACTTCTCCTACATTTTAATGTTCAAGTGGATATCAAAACTATATATGCAATCAAACGTATCTATGAATAGAATTGGAACATAATTAGGATATGTACGACAAGAAATCACAATATTATCGTTAGAATATTTCAATTTAAAAGGAGTAAAATAGACCGAAGATAAATTGGTTGACACTTAAGACATTTTTATATTAGTGTATATATGTTTTTATATTATTAATATGAAGTTCATCTAATGAAAAATGTTCAACCACGATTAGTATTTAAAATACTAGGTATCTCTTTCTTTTAAAAAATATTTTGGCTCAAGTAACTGTGTAATCTTTTTTTAATCAATTTACATGTATTGCTATTAACTATAATAAATATGCTTTAAGATTTATCTTTATTATCAAATATAAAATTCTATTTTGCTATTCTATTTTATGAGTCTTTAAAATGTAGTATTTTAAAACTAAAAATTAAAAAAACATAATGTAAAGACTAAAAGAAAAGCAGTTAAGACAATGTCATGGGAATTGTACGGATATTATTTGCGATATATTCGTATATACTACTATATTTGAAAAATCTTAAGTTTTATTCATGTTTTAACCTCTTATCTAAAAATTCGGGATAAATACAGGAGAAATCGAAAAATTCGGAGAATTTTGGCACTATGATTTTAATTGTCCTTGCTTAATACTCCCTCAGCCCCGAATAAACTTGCACACTTTTCGTTTTCGTTTGTCCCAAACAAACTTGCATACTTCTTTATAAGGAAAGAATTCTCACACTTTCTACCCTCATATTACACTCTGTTTACTGAAATGTCATTACTAAATCATAATTTCCCACTAATTAATACCGCATAATTTTATACCACACTAATTAACCTATCACCTAATTAACCCAACCCAAACCACAAAACCAGCCCAACCCATTTCAGCTACCTGATTTACACTCCCTTTTTGGATCATATTGGATCCACTACTCTAACTCCTACAAACCCTATTTCCCTCTCATCTTCTTCAACCTTCTCAGCTTCAAACCTTAGCCGATCCACTACTCTAACCCCCACAAACCCTACTTCCCTCTCATCTTCTTCAACCTTCTCACAGATCCTGTAATTTACTCTTGAAATCTTAGCGTTTCAACACCCTTTGGTCTCAATTTTGATGGAAGATTCAGCTTCTACAGGGGTGTATTATTCGGGTTCTGAGGATTCTTTCGTCCTCGAGACACCAAATCCGCTGGATCTTCCCAAAATTTCAAGAGGAGAAGGAACCAGATTTTGATTTGGATCTGTGGTCCGTCTCTCAACCTACCAAAGGTCTTGGGCCTCACAAGGTTGATCTAGCAGCTTCGATTCCTTTTATAAGTTAGTGGCTGGATACGAAAGAGAAACGAGATCATTTCATGCGGCACTTGACCACCCTTTGGTTTCCGATCTTCATGAAGGTTATTCTGCTTCTACTAGATCTCGGATCTATTCTTGTTTTTTTGGGGGGTTTCTTGATCTTTTGCTATATATGTTGTTAGATATGAGATTTGTGCCCAGTATTTAGGGCTTTGTGGATCCATTGCTCTTATATGCTGTTAGATCTAAGATCTCTGGGTGATTTATGGGGGATCTCTTGATCTGTGCTCACTATGCTGGTTAAATCTCGATCTCTGCATTTATTTCCACCAATGCGTACTTATTGCTTGATTTTTACTATTTGAATACATTTTGGAGGCTCTATGCATGTTAGTTGATTTTGTGGGTTTGAGTTCACTTGATTACGGTGCTAGTTCACATATGTGTACCTACGCTGTTTAAACAATGTGATGTCGATTATGTTGATAGTTTAAACAAGTTTGGCCCTATATATTCTGGGTTAAGATGCTGCTATGAATTAAAATGATTAATCAGATTCTGTAATCAAGTGTGAAAGAGTTTAAACTAAGTGATGCTGGTAATGCTGATAGTTTAAACATCTTGTATCTATACGTGTTAGTTTAAGCTGCTTAACTGAAATGCTTGATGCATCATAAGTTATTTTTAGGTTGAGTTGAAGTGTATAAATTTTGTGGCCTTGCTTTTGTTGCTAGTTTAAACATTTGCTCCCTTAATTGTCTAGTGACAGTAATTATAGAACCTATGATTTTTTGCTGAGGGTTGGGGGTAGAAAAAGAACACAAACACTAATGCATTACTTTCACTTCCTGATATATACC
Source organism: Ajuga chamaepitys (assembly GCA_958295605.1). NCBI lineage: Eukaryota > Viridiplantae > Streptophyta > Magnoliopsida > Lamiales > Lamiaceae > Ajuga > Ajuga chamaepitys. Next base: position 49,048,125 of record OY282500.1, on the reverse strand, counting down.
ATAGAAATGACAGTGTTTACTGCCTAAGTAAAATGTACACTGTATTGTGTTTATGCTGTAAACATTCTTAAAATGAAAATGTATTTATTACTTTTACCCTAAATATACCCTAGTCTTGTCATCAACCCACCTATATCATATGTGCCAGCTGCCTGTTCATTTGCAATTAAATGCTCTACCCCTTCTCTTGCTACCTCCTCATCCACTTCTTATGTGGTTGGCAGATTCCCATCCTTTTGTAATGCAGCCTTTCCAATGTATGGTAACTTGTAGCTATTGTATCCCTTTAGCTTCATCACTTCAATCATGCATGCCTGCAAACTTAGAAACGCATTGTTAAGTTTGCTTACCTCTAAGTCTTCAAAAGACTTCAACACATTGTTCACCAGTTGTTCCACTGTGTTAGATGGTGTATCCACTTGTAATGATTGTATGACCCTGAAATAGCCCAAATCAAGCACATTTGTGTCTGGTGAATTAGGTGGCTGACATATTAGTTGTATCTGAAACCCATCTGATGATGCATCAACTCTAAATTCTTGATCAAAATTGCTGATATGTGGCTTGGCATTGTCTTGCTGAATTATGATGTTTTTGCTTGCATTTGCTGGTATAATATGTTAAATGAAAAAAAATATGTGATAGTAATGTCACCAATGAATTCTATAAGCTTGATAACCTGTTAGAATCCATTATGGAGGCTTACTAGATCAATAAGCTAAATGATGAGAATAAAATTTGATAGCTAAATCCAATACTTGTTGCAAAATACATTTCTTGATGACTTATTTGGTTATTGACTCTATGGGTTTAATCATCAAAGTTCCTCTAACTCTGTTTTTGCTATTTCTTTGAGCCGGTACTTGTGTTGTGAAGGAAAAAGTACCAATTTTCCCATCAACTCAAGTACACCTTGGCTTGAATATCTTGGTCTTGCAACAACATACATAAACATAACCTTTTGTATATATTGCATTTACATGACCTATATGGTTCTTCTTCATCTTGCAATTTGTATGTCCTCTGGGTACACCCTTGCATATAAAACCACTTTTCATCTTTGTGAATGACATTGTGCATAGATTCTTACCTGATCTTACTTGTTTGGCTGTCAAAATGCAATGAACTGCGGTTGTACTTGAGCCTTTGCAGCTTGTTAGCTTCAGTTAGGCAGGTTTTATGGCATTGGTGTGTGGTTTTATCTTTCCAGATTTAACCCACCTGCCTACCTTACTTTTGTTGACTTTTAATTCCTTGAGAAACTTCCTTATGGTGCCTCTATTCGAGAATGGTATGCTTTTCATCATATCTATGTTTAATTCAGTGCTTACTACTCCAACACCAAGCTTCTTTGCTTTGAAACTAACTGGAACATTTGCTATCATTTGCTCTCTTGCAGCCTCTCTTATGTATTGAATGGTTCAACGGCTCCAAATGATGTAGCCGCTTCTTTGATCTTTCCGTGATGTACAACCCGGTCCATGATGTTCTGAATTAGAAACTGAGCGATCAATAAGCGGTCTGATGGAGTCCAGTTCTTCCAACCCTTCTTGTTACAAGCCATGTTGTATATACTGATTTCTATTGTATTAGTGTAAGGAGCATTGAATGTGGTTTAGATCATGTTCAATGCTCCTTATATAAGGAGTTTAGATGTTTTTAAATTTTAGGTGGGAAATCGAAGTTTGTAAATTTTGGAGTTTGGAGATGTAAAACTGCAGTAATTGTGTAATGAAAAGGAGGAAAAAATTATCCATGTTTGAAGTTCCTGAAAATTTCGAATTTTTAGGCTTTATTCAATTTCTGATTTTTTTAAAGTGGTTTTGATGTTTGAAAATATGGCCCGGTTTTGTGTTATTCATTTAGGCTGGAAATTGAGGAAAAGATTAGCACACTAATCTCTCCCTCAATTTTCAACTAATAAAGCAAAAAGTAGGTTTGAAAAGTCAACAAAATCCAAAAAAATAAATTTTCTTAATATGTGTGTCCACTTGCCTGTGCAAGTTCATTTGGGATGGAGGGAGTAATAAATAAGGAGTGCAGCAATTTATGTGCTTACAAGTGTCACACTAAAGGGGGAGACATGAGTCTGCAATCGACCCAGGAAGTCAGCCGGCCATGCTGCCGTCCGACGGCAGTTCCGGCGGCGGTCCGGCAGTTGGTGCGCGTGCCTAGTCTTTTAGCGTGCTATTTTCATATTTTGGTCATAACTTCCTCGTCTGAGCTTCAATTTGAGTGATTCAAGTTGCCACGCATAGCTGAGATGAAAATCTACAACTTTGTAGTTAAAGTCAAAGGTTGATTCCAGAAAAAAATTTCTCAGAGATCACGAGAATGATGAGTCGAGCACGCACAAGGGGTTCGACGCAACAATTTAAAGGACCAAGCACTCCCTTTTGTATCTTTACACTTTTGCCCTTACTAGGGCTTACTTTTTCAGCAGATTTTGAGGGTTGAGGGGACCTATATATATCCCTTCCCCTCTCATTTGTAAGAAGACAACAACTCTTGCCACCCTTTTAAATCTTTTCCAACACTTTTCTCCCTTTCTCTTTACATTTTCAGATTTTAACTTAGAAAAGTTAGGGTTTCTTCCTTCTCTTCAAGGAGGAAGCCATCTTTGGAGGAGAACTCAGGATTACTCGCGAACATGTGACACCGGACTATTTCATCAAAGATTTACGAGGATTCTTCAATCGATTAAGCATTTTTTTATCCATTCTCTTTATTTTTAGTTTTTATTGCTTAATTGTTGACGATGCTTGTTATTTCTTTGATGAGTTGTGAGTAATTTCCTTGTTTCCAGAAGCCCATGAGTAGCCCAAGCTTTGGGATTGATGATTAGTTGATCGATTAGAGGATTTGTTGTGGGTTGGGGTGACCTAGGGTTTATATTTGGTTGATTTGTTATGATTATCATATGAAACTAGGGCTTCGATTATAGACTTGACTCGGTGGCTTGAGTTTTCGATAACTTAGCCTTATTTTGTATGATTGTGCATTTGAGAAGGGATAATCAAAACCTAGGTTAGGGATTGCCACCCTTTCGAGGAGATTCGCTTTGATCTTAAATGAGCTTAGGATTAAATTTCTACGTCTTAGATCAGTTGGGAAGAAAATTCAATCAGGAAACCTAATCAATCAAGACCCAATTGGTAGGAGAGAGACCTATGGAGGAGAACCCCTACCAAACGGGGAAGTAGAGCCTAGGGGATCTTGGCTAGGATGGACGAAATTAGGTTTAGTCGTGTGTGTAGTAACTACACCCCTACGCCGGTCTTTAGCGTAGGAGAAGTCGGGCTAACCTCTTCTAGTCTTCCGTAGTTGGTCACCTAGGGCCTGGGGTTGAGTTTGTACATCTCATTCGTGTAGGTAGTCTACATCGAACTCCGATTACTTATCTATTTTTTCAACCGTATTTCAGAATTATCAACCAATTAGGATATCGATTGGGTCGAGAATTCAACCACATAGGACTCACACTTGTTTCCTTTAATTGTCCTCGAATTGTTAATTCCATCTTGCTTGTGTGAAACCGAGCCTCGGGAATATCTCCCCATCGATCGGTTCCTTCCTTGCTTTATTTATTGCTTATTGTTAATTAGATTAGTCCAATCTTTCAGTTTGCATTTGACCTAACTTGCTCGAACTTGCTTAAGTTGATTCTCACGGAAAATCCCCCATGTGGATTCAATATCTTTTATACTACCTTTGTCACAAATCGTACGCTTGCGGTTTGAGAAGATCGTTCTAATCACATCGATTTAGAGTGACTTTCGCGACAAGTTCAGAGGCCAGAATGCGTCAACAAGATCTAATCTCCCACATTCATAACAAAAGTTCGATAATTTTTCATATCAGCATAGTACTACGTCTCTGACACCACAAAAAATAATATTTATGCCTTGACATAATGATTTCGTAATATCAATGGACACTCCAACCCGCAAATATTTTCCCAATACACAGCCTCTACTTGGTGCATCAACCTCAATTAATCGACCAAACTTTTGTCAGAGTACATCCAACTTCATCTGACATGTGACAAGATTGTAGACCATGTAATTGGACCAAAAAAACGACACTGACTTAATTTGGAGTGAGTCCAGGTTCTCAACATTATTTAACCGATCCAATCCGAACAGTGCACCATTAAAATTTCATGGCTGACTACGAAAGACTCTCTGACACTGACTGCATCATTGGATTGAAAAAAAAATGCTCCTTCCCCATGGAATTCACACCCAACTATCCATCGAGCCTCCAAATACGTCGCAAAGCAACCACTAAGTATTTTTGTCCAATAGATCGCTTCATAATGAGTATTTGGTTAAATCCATTTATTTGTATGAAGATTTAGGAGAATATATATTTATGTCGTGACCGTGAACAAAATAATTTGTTGTCAGGAACATGGTCAAACACGTTCACAAACGCATTTGTGAACAAATAATCAAACACTCTCAAATATGGTTTGGGTCGCTCGGCTTGAGCTCAATTTAAAAAGGACCAAACACCAACATTTATAAACTTGGCTCCGCTTGGATCATTTGCAGCCCAATATATATGTGTGTGTATTTATCTCTCATTTTGCTTCTTACCAGTTACCATGTATCCGTTTTTATTAATTTTCATGTACATAAGGTACATAGATCTTAGATCCATTGTTTACACTGAAAGAGGTATCACTTGTTCTAAAAAAAATATTACTTTTCAGTGTACTAGTTTTCTCCAAACAAGTGATGATTTTCATCGTACTAGCTTTCTTCCGAACAAGTAGTGCTTTTCATTATAAATAGTAATACATTTTCAACATATTTAAATGACTTATATTAAAACAGTTACTCCCTCTGTCCCGAATGAACTTGCACACTTTCATTTTTCGTTCATCCCAATCAAATTTGCACACTCCTTAAAAAGGAAAGTTATAAGATAATCTCCACCTTCAATTCAATCTCTCACAAAAACAAAAAATAAAAAACAAATTTTCTTAATATGTGTGCACGGGGGTGCAGTTGATTCGGATGAAGGGAGTATTACCTTTGAGAATAAACACTAATATATTTTCATGAAATACTGTCAATGACTTGAAAAAACTGACAATTGCATAGATCCGTACGACATAAAAGAATAATTAACCGGTTTTACCCGGTGAAGAGCGGTTTTCTGATTCTCTCAGATTCCGGTTATTAAACATCAATCGAAGCGGTTCTCTGATGAAACACCGACAGGAGCCAGCCAAGTGAAATGCTCTTTTAGAAGAAAACACGACATCCCCTTCACAGTTCTTCAGACCCCGTCTCTATCAACCTCTCTGCGCAAATATATTTTCTCAAAATCTTGAGGTATTGAAATCAGTCATATAATCATTTCAGCTTTTCATTATGGCGTTGAGATCGGTTCACCGCGGTTTGAGGAAGAATAATTTTCCCTTGTCGATGCGTAACACGAGCCTGTATTTGCACTCTCATGCAACCAGTTTCGGTTAGTTTTCGTTTTCCCTTAATTTGTTGTTTGTGTGTTATATGGGGCATATTTTCTGCGGTTTAATCAAGTTTATATATTCTTCAATTTACTATATTATGATAATTTGGGGTAGTGTTCTTGTGTATGTGTGTGTGTCCGGTTTTAGGATTCAAGGAAGTTAGGGAGGAGGACAAGAGTCGAATGGTTGGCAATGTGTTCTCAAACGTTGCATCGAATTATGATCTCATGAATGATTTGATGAGTGGCGGTCTACATAGATTATGGAAAGAAAGGTAGGTTTGTTTGATGGTTTTCTTTTTTCCTTTTCTTTTGGTTTTTTTCCTTTTCTTTTGGTTAAATCGATCATGGAAAGAAAGGTAGGTTTCTTTTCAGTGTTAATTCATTTGGTTAAATCTGTTGGTGAACATTATAGGCTTGTTTCCAAGTTGAATCCATTTCCTGGAATGAAGCATCTCGATGTGGCTGGTGGAACAGGTGACCTATACCTATCATGATTATGTCTTTGATGAAATGTATGATTTTAGGTACATTGTTTCAACCATGAAGGTGAAATTACAGTGTACAGTATTAGGGGGAATGCTTGGTTTATTTAGCAAAAGTCATTTCCATTACTTCCCAAAACATCCTAGATGAACATTCACTTTCTCGTCAACTATTCTCCCATCTCTAATATCTTCCACATTACATTAACTTTAATAGTTCTACATATCTTAAATAATATGGTGTTAGAATTAGCATATGATTTTGTTATTGTCATAATTTGAGTATATTTCTATCCACGACTAAATGTAATAACAAGCCAAAATACAGTAAATGCTAGATGTAATACCACTAATCATACTTGACTCAAAATTAAAAAGACATATATTGCACAATATTTGTGATGTCAATAGATTATTTGGGCACATTTCCATTTCCTACACATTCCTCAATTCGACTACCTTAATACATTTCTCTGAGGATATTACTCTCAAAAGGCACAAAGACTGATAACCTAAAATAGTCAGAGATGTTGCTGCTAAATTTTGTGCATTTGGACTTTTTATGTGTCTCCTGGTCTATTGCACTTTTATTAGGCACTGGAGGAGGGACTGAAATTTATGGGCCTACATCTTGAAAGTCCTCCCAAGACATTTGATTTTCCTTACATGAAACTTCATATGGAGAAATTGTGTAGGAGTCTAGAATTGCCTGCTATCTGTGTAAATAAATCTTCCAAAAATCTCCATAAATGAACTTATTAGTGCAACCTGCTTAGTCATTTTTGTTCTAGATGTATGAGATACAGAGCAAGGTTTATTATCTTCATGTTCAAAATCAAATTCCCTCTTGAGTTATAAAAATATTCACTCTTTGTAATATAGGTGAATTATCATGCTGTGAGTTGGGGAAGCAAAAACTAGTTCATTGCTGTTAGAATCTTTTTGTTGTTCTTTGGTTGTCATATTATTGTTGGGTAAGGAGTATCTCTAATTTTACAGGGGATGTTGCTTTCAGAATCTTGGATAATATTAATAGTGTTGGACGTAGAGCCTTGAGAGACATTCACGATGATAATCTACTAGATGAAACGCGAATTTTTGTTTGTGATATCAACCCTAATATGTTGAATGTTGGCAAAAAGAGGGCCCAAGAGAGAGGTAAGTCAAAACTCCATTCCTTGTACTCCACTTATAAGTAATAGAATCTCATTCTCTTGACAAATTGTTTCTTAATATAAAGTTTATTCATTTCATGATGAAGAAGTTTGGCTTTATGTTTTCCGAACATTTAGGGTTTGGAGAGGATAAATCTCTTATTTGGATTGAGGGAGATGCGGAAGCTTTAAAATTCGAAGATGATTCAATGGATGGTTATACAATTGCATTTGGAATAAGGAATGTAACACATATAGAAAAAGCTCTTGCAGAAGCTTACAGGTTAGCTTTTGATTGTATGTTCACATTTTCCAGTCTAGACTTCATGATTGGCTCGGTGCATCTAATGACTTCTGATTAATTGATCAGTCCATTCTTAGTTTTCAATGAACTGCATTTCTTCTGTAATTGTGTTAGCCTGTTAGGCATCGTTGACGTTATAGGATTAGTTAGTTAAGGACTATCTTTCCAGAGTAGTCCACTGTTTACTGGCTTGATGGGCACATGCAAGATGTCATGAGAACCCGTGATAACGGTCAAATCTTAGACAAATTGCCTGATTAGCTATCCCTCCTCCACCCTTCAGACTTAATCAATACGGCTGCATAGAACTTCTTGAGGAAGTTATTGTCCTTGCTGTTGCAATCGGTAGTTACATCTAATTACCCTTTGTGAGGCTGAAGAATATACAACATCCATTTTGTTTCCCTCATTTTCTGCCCTAGACCGATTTAAAAAGAAACAAGAGGAGATCGCACGACAGAGTAAATTGCAGCAGGTTCGAATTGAATTGAGACACTCCTGGCCCTTTTTTTGGTTTCTTAACCATGATTCAATGTCAATGGGAATCGTTGTGTAAATAAAAACGAGGCACCTGAAATTGAGGAGATATTGAGTATTAGGACATGCATGTGTTCCCTGAAACTGTAAATCCTCTTTCATGGAAAATTTTCAGTAGTTGAGTGGCATGGCCTGCAAATGTTGAATCTGGAGAGATTATTCCAGTGGCCAGAACTAGAGATGTTGATTGTATCCTTGTGCATATTTCCTAGTTGAACAATTTGCGTTAACTGACATCCAGTTGAGAAGGAGTAAGCTTAATAAGCTTCACCATCAGATGCAACTGACTTCTTCAACCCTTCTTCTGGTCCAGTTGCCATCAGTTTAATGCTGCACCCCTCATAAATTCAGTTGTGAACAAGGTGGGTGATGTCATGGGGATTTCCTAACGGTAGCATTCTGCATATCCAAGGATTTTTGTAATATTATTTACTTATATTATTCTATGTTTATAATGAGGGCTATAAAGTAATTGACTCCTTATCCTGTACTTTATATTTGAAAGTAAATGCGGATTCATACTACCCAAACCCATCTCAAATTCCAGAAAGAAGCTGGATTGAATATCAACATTTATCCATGTCTTCCACTTATCCTACTTCCTATCAGTACTAGTAATATCCCGTGCGATGCACGGTTTGTAAATGTAAAATGAATAAATAATAAGAAGTTTATATGTTTATATAATTTTTGTGTAATAAAATATTACAATTTTTTCTTTAAATATTAAATCAATATATAACAAGAGAGGAAAAGTTACATGTTAATGAAAGAAGAGCCAATGAAAAGTCTTGAAAACTACAAATATAAAAATTTGAGTAAGTTATAGAATATTCATATTTATTTTTCTGGATTTATGAATATCTCTAGCATCCTTGCATGGAGGCATGTTGATCATCTTGTTGGATGAGTGTATATGTGTATTTATAATTTTATGATAAACATTTATATTTATCCAAAGTATCTAAAATTTTTACATGTTCAAGAAATTTTCAAAAGCTTATAGCACTACATTCTAATTTTATTAATTTTTATTAGCACAAACACACTAATAATAACCCACATAATCAACCAATAAAACAATTATTTGTCTTTAATCTAACATTGTATTTTAATATATATACAATATGGTGTCAAATTATAGATCGACAGTAGATGACTAATTTAATTTACTAAAAACAGAAAAATTACATTAGAAATGAAAAAAAAAGTTATTTCGATTTCAAAAATTAGATTATTTAAAAAACATGTTGAAATTATAAACTGAAATTATAAAATATTTACTAAATTTTTATTTTTCATATGATTAAAAAAATTATAAGAAAAATAATTAATAAAAGAATGAAATAAAATTCAAATTAATATTAATATTAGAAAAGGCCATTAGGGGTTTATTTGATAAAACAATACTAAATCTATTTTTTGGTTTTGAATTTTTTCCTTTTCTAGGTATTAATATACTTGGCCATAAATTTTTTTATACACATAATTGATACTACACAAATTAAAGGACACATTAAGTGAAAATAAAATTAAATAGAAGAAGAATGGATACAGTAAACATAATACATAGGATCTTAGAACAAAAAAAAATAGTAATTCTGCTTTGGCGACAAACTTCCTCCTACCCCACTCCCTTATCCACATTTTCGCCTCCTCCTCCCATTTTAGATTCTAGAGAATTATGCTGATCTATCTCACACAATTTCGGTCTCACACTCTCACAATGTCGGTCTCTCTCTGTCACTCTGGTAGGTGGTGATGTCGCCTCCCTTCTTCCGCAGTTACTTTAGATCTCTTAATCTTCATAATAAATAAAATTATTTAAAGAGGAATAAAATTTGGAAGTAGACACAAAATTTCGCTGAATCAACGACTTGATTAATGTCGATTTCAATTAAAAAATAAATTGTTTGCGTGGAACAGATTCTGTGAGATATGAATCCGGATATTTTGTGGAAGGTTACGTGTGTGTCTCCTTTTATAGATTTAGACAAATTAAGATGATTGTGGGGGATTTACTATTAGTTAGAGATAATGGTGCCTAAATATATCTTAGGCAAATATATGTTGATTTATCTCCAAATAAAATAATTTATACAAAAAATAATATTTTCTAGAACTAGAAGAAATTTGGGCGGGAAATTCCTTGGTTACTATTTTGGGTGGATTTTTTGTTATTATATAGATATAGATATAGATAAGCTAATCCATAGAATCAAAATAAATGATGCCTTACTGTTTATTTAAACCTCATTAGTTTGGAGTTCAAGAAGAGCTCACATTTGCTTGTTTTTTCTGTTGATCATATTAGTTTATTTGAGAGAGTATGCTGCTCGTTCTGTAATTACTCAGATGAAGTGAAATATTGTAATAAATTTTAGCCAATGTCTTAAAAGCAGTAGAAAGTACATTTTCCACATTCTTACAAATGGTGTTCTTTTTCAATTTGTCACCTATTATCCCCCCCTCCCCCCCTCCCTTTTCTTTGTAGTTGATATTATCTAAAATTTCTAACTTATCTTTGTTATATTTTTTTGAAGGGTGCTTAAACGGGGAGGAAGGTTTCTTTGCCTCGAACTGAGCCATGTGGAACTTCCCGTTTTCAAGGAGTTGTAAGTATTACCAGTAAACTACCTTATCATACATCTGTTTTGCTCTTATTTGCATATGTGTTAACTATTTTTTTATCCATCAATTGGCATCTCCGTGCTCGTAAACATGCTTGTTGTGGATCATAAGGCTTATCGGTTATAGGAAGATATTTGCACATTGTCCTGGTTGCATTCATTTGGTTGGTTTCATCATGCACATTTACTTTTACATATTTATACAAGGGTTTAGATGGCTCTGGATATGAGTATTCTTATGATCAGGTGTATGCGGTGTTATATCTTATTTTTATTCATATTCTGGTGAGTGTTTTAATGAGAGATTGGATTCGATGATTTTTCATATGTTATCGTTACTTCTGTATTACTGGTGTTATAGATTGCAAGCTATTTCGTACTCCCTCATCACAAAAAAAGAACAATCAAACAAACGAACAAAAAAGTAATTTTAGCTTTTACTAAAATTATAACTAACTTCGTTATACAAACAACTTCTTTTAAATGGAGGGAGTTTAACACCATAATAAGGGCTATACCTGTTCTGTTGGTTTTGTGAGATTCTGTGTTCCCAAGTTTATTTATCCTTTGATATTTATTGCACAATTTTCATTTCTCAGGTATGATTATTACTCATTTTCGTTCATTCCGGCACTAGGTGAACTAGTTGCCGGTGATCGCGAATCTTATCAATATCTGGTTGAGAGCATTCGCCGTTTTCCCCCACAGGTACAATGCATGCTTTTGCAAATTTATGAAACCGTGTTGATTATCCACTGACGTCCAGTGATGCTTTCATTCTGTCTGGAGAAAATTAAATACATTGCCTATGCCTTGCCTCTTGAATTTGTTTGTGCATGCACTTTGATTAGTGTAAATCCATGGATATGTTTTGGTTTTGTGTTATGCAAATATAACTGTTAAATTGATTAGCAGAAGTGATCTAATTTATCTCGTGTCATATATGAAAGCCTCTTCGTATGCACTCAGTTTTTGGCCAGTTAAATTTGTAGTCCAAAGGAGTAGTTTGTCCGGCACTTGGTATGCAGAGGATACTTTTGTTCAGTAGAAAATAAAAATGCAAATGGATATGGATTCTTCTGGAAGTTGCAATTGACACGTCCCTTTTTGTTATGATAGTTAATGGATAATGAAAATCTTTTGGTTGTGTTTCTTGATGTTCTATTCCTGGAAAAATAGGCTAAGCGGATTTTAAAATGAAGTGTTTAGTGATTTTAACCTTCGTACTCCCTAATGCAGGAGAGATTTGCCAGAATGATTTCAGAGGCTGGTTTCCAGAAGGTTGAGTATGAAAACCTTGTTGGAGGAGTTGTTGCCATACATTCTGGGCTCAAGTTTTAGAATTGCTGCTATTTTATTTTTTAGGTCATGAGTTGAATAATGGCTTTGAAAAAGTTTATGTAGAAATTTTGATGGAAAAACTACGAGCTCACCCCTACTTTAGTTTCTTCAGTTTCAGATATAAGTCTGTCAAGACATTACTGGTAGTTCTTGAATTGTATAAACAATAGTTCACTCTTTTTTTCCCCATTGCATAATATGTCCAAGGATTATAAGGTTATGTTGGAGCATGATGTGGGAGGAGGGTACATTTGGATAAGAATAAGTAAAAGGTTTGTTGATAAAGTACGGTGAAGTAAGTAAACAGTGGTGGATCCAGGATCTGATATTGAGGTGGTGTCACGGGACATAGTCCTTCCGTTATTCGGGCCGTCGTATTCTCACGCAGTGGAACATTTCCCGTGCGGCCACAAAGACTCCTTAGCCTTTGTCCGGTCTTCTACCTTCATCGAGTCTCATGATGACCCATTGCTCGGTTGTCGCACACCATGCACACTAGCATAAGCATTGGAACGCATTGCGCCTTGCGCAAGCACTCACCTATCCTCAATGATCACCTTCGCCGAGGACTGCCGGGTAGCACGCCTTGTGTGTCTCGGCCTTTGTCCATAACCAGCCAGCACACTAGCTACGCATCGCCGACCATTGCAGGTCCTTTCGGCCCACTCGTGATGGCATCGAAGCACTCGTACTTCTCCTCGACGCTGAGGTTCGCTCGCACGCCCACAGCGCAACTCCTCGTGCTCTTCACTCACTTGGAGTATCCTAGGTGCTGTACCTAAGGCTTCTCGTACATGTCTCGCCTGAGACGGGCAACATCTCGAACCTTGGCTTAGATAATGTGCTATCAACACATATGCGCCCGACAATGTTCTCTCAACACTCGATCGTTACTTTCTGACACTCGCCCACAAGACTACCCGCAATGCGGTGTTGCCACGCAACCGCATGTCTCAAGCCAATGGTCGCTCGCCGTATGCCTAGAACCCATAGGCAATGCTTACAAGCCAGTTCACGAGGCCTCAGAATGTATGCCTCGATCACTCATTCGGCCTAGAGGCGATCCCTGACACCCGATAGGAACCTAACTGTCCAACAGTAACCTCATAGCCTTTGGGATGTCCAAGGTGATCGTCCCACGCCGCTCGACCGATTCTCAACTCGATCGAGAACTAAGAACATCCTTAGAATGCCCTTAGCTGCCCCTAGAGGTCCCCTCTCGCTTCTAGGGAGTTTGCACACTTTGTACCTGACGGCACGGGGAGGACCGGCTGCTTGCCCTTCGTCGCTCAACTGAGCATGTCCCCCTTATAATACCCTTAAAGAAATAATCCCTCCTTCCACCACTAGACATTGGATTTCCGAAGAGGTCTGCATTTTGGTTCTCCCTCCTCCGGGCTCCAACTCTAACTCATGGAAGTTCTCCTTTGCATAATTCAATGGAATTAATTCATTAAGACCTTCTGCTCCAAGGCTTCCTCCAGCCCGCTCATATACTCGCTCGGCAGCTTGCCTCCCGCAACGCATCTCGGCGCTCTGCGTGGATGCGCGTGCCTCTCGCGTCACGGATAACTTATCCAACCTAATCCCGAGGCTTATGTGTTATCCCGTGATAGGTGGGATGTTACTTGGATCCGATTTTGGGGTGGGTTGAAAATTAACGAATGTTCCATACAAAAAAAATGTACATAACTTAGTATTTATTGAAGTTGTACCCCGCCAGATTTTACAGCGTAAAATTCTTCTATAATAGAAATTATATCTATTTTGTCAACAAGATCTCGTTCAATATAAACTAAAAGCATCTATTTTATTATGAAATCCAGTCTTTCACATTTTTCATTCCAGAATATAAGTTGGTGATCCGTTTTTGGAAAGAAATACTACCTTCCTCCCGGCTTATTTTGCTCACTTTCCCTTTTCGGTCACCTTATTTTGCACACTTCTGAAAAAGAAACTTCTCCCACAATCTCCACCCTCAAAATTTCAACCCTCAATCTTCACCAGAAAGTCAAAGAAAAAATAAAATTTGATTTTTCTTAACATCCGTGCTCGATCACATGTGCAAAATAAGCCGAGACGAAGGGATTATGATCTTTCCTTTCTTAGATGCCGATTGATGCTCCATTTAAAAATCTAAACAATATACAAATATTAAATGTTCATAAAATAAATTAATACTATAATAAATTTAAAATTAATGTCACTTAATGTCGTTTAACAATATAAATATAAGATGCAAATTTAAATAATTTAATGTTATCATATTATTTAACACTAAAGAAAAGAGAAAAGGACAAAATAAATAATTAAATAATCAAACAATGAATGGTAATGTAGATTGACCGACTTACCCACCAGCCCACCACCACAAATCCCTTCCCCTTAACCCTATCCCTTTCGGCTTTCAAAACTTTATGGCCTCTCTGCAACTGCCTTTGCAAACTGCAATCAACCAAATTTAAACTCCATTTCTATAATTCATTCAGCAAAAAAGGGCAAAGACTATACATTATACATTTGGTAATATCTATAAGCAGGAGGAAATAGTGTATACGCAAGAAAAGAAAGGTAACTACTTCTCCGTCTCTGATCCTACGGTTGTCTTCAATTCGTCAAGGAAGATAAATTTTTTTATTTCAAATTTTAGGTTATATTTCGGGGAAGATCTGAATTTAGTGGAAGATATCATATTGGAGGAAATGATGTTTTATTGGGTTTGACAGTTTCGGTGAGATGAGAGCTTCCATCTTTCTGTCATGTATGTATTCTTTTTTTTCTGGGAGTTTTTTTGAGTTTATTCTTTTATGGAGTTAAATTATATTTTTTGTTTTCTTTCTTTTATTTTAGTTAAATGATAGTACTTTTTAGGGTAAACTGATAGTTTGAATCACTGCATCTTTATTTTTTTCTGAAACTAATAAAGGGAAATGGGCTTGCTTCAAAACCAAAGAAGGTAGGTTTGGCCACAACATGGGATGGGCTGAAAATTAAAATCAATAATATCATAGTTCTAATTTGAGGATTCTAGATGGGAAACCTTGGGCTGAAGCCCACCACTGGCCAATGCTACCTCCGCCCCTGTAAGTAAATATGAAAGCGGTAGGTTATTAGATGATACTATGCTCACTCGTGCGATGTACGTAGTGAGTACTTTTTTAATAATAATAATAATTATTATAATAAAATAAGCAGTCTATATATTATTTGAGAATATACAATAGAGAGTTGATATTTTTTTTGTCCAAATATCTTTCTTCCTCCTTACATGTTTTTTTTTTTTTTTTTTTTTTCATTTAGAGGGCGTTTGGCTAATCTTATTCAAACATCGTATAAGATGTTTTTTGAGCTTATGAGATGTTAAATCTTATTCACGAAATAAGTTGTTGAAGTGTTTGGTTATAATAAGATGTCAATAATGATATTTTTTAATTAAAATTAAAGTAGTAAATCAAAATAAGATTTTATTTAAGAAATAAGTTGGACCCTCCCCACTTTTCTAAAAACAGCTTATAAGTTGTTAATAACTTATTTGAAATAAAATAAGATCTTATTTTCTTATAAGACCAAACACCTTCTTAATATCTTCCATAATCACAAATTGAAACTACTAGTTAGATTTCCATAAATTATGATTATTCAATTTTTTATAATTTTTACTTTTAATACCTTCATGATCACAAATAGAAACTAGCAATTATATTTTCATAAAATTTGTTAACTCAATTTATTCGAATGCATGATCTCATGGTGCTGAATATTTTAAGTAAAATTTTAAATACAAACTTGAAATTTGATTCATTTCTCTCCTTATTATATTAGTGCGCATTACACAGGTTGCAATAATAACATATGCATATAAGGATAAAACAATGTCAAATATTTTGAAATAATTGACGTTTGAAAGCCACATATATTAAATAATAAATATTAGTATAAGAAGATACAAACATATTAATGTGGTAAACTATATTATCATGACATATTCAAATAGAAAATAATCGATTTATATTTTTTGTAGATAACATAATTTTTCTTTTCACAAGCAAACTAATTCAATCAACAAATCACTTAGGCAAATATATCTAAGCTTTTTTTCTATTGTAAAGTGTAAACCTAACAAATTTGTATTTTTTATGATTTTTTTTTAAAACCAAATAATTTAAACTATCCAAAAATTATTAAGATAAAAGAGGTAAAATTAAAGTAAATAATTTTAATCTTCTAAAAAATTCAAGCCGTTTAAAAAAAATAAAATTGGAATTATATCAAATTTAATTTTTATACAAATGTTTAAAAAATAAAATATATCATTTTTTGAGACAATCAAAATATATCATTGACATGCCAAAGATGTATTTTACACTTAAAAATTAATATTTTAATTGTAATATATGCATCATGGATGTTAAATCGAAGATCATCAAAAGATGAATAATTTGATATATTTCTTATGAAAAATCAAGTTGAAACCAAAAAAATTATAAGAACTTGAAATTTCGAAGACAAAAGATAAAAGAAAAAGAAAATAAGGATTGGAGGAGAACCCACAAAAAAGGTGAATGAGACACATGTCTCCTCCTTGTTCTTTTTAGGGGCTCTCCATGTATGTAAGAGTAGGTTTAAAAAGTTCAAAGAAAACAAAAATTCGACGAAAAATGGTGGAGACGATACGTGTTTTCCCCTATTTTTATGCAACATTCTTTTAATATTAAAGGTTGATATGCATTATTATATTTTGAAAAAGCCATTGGTAATGCTTACTAAATAGTTGGGAATGATTACAAAATAGTTGGAAATTGTGGGTTTATATTACTATATTATAAAAAGTTAGGGGTACATTCTATATTAATCACGCATCATTTTGGAAGAACATATATCAATCCAAATATATACTAGTCCAAATATACACTACAACTTGTTTTATTGAAGGGTAAACAATTAAAATCCATCTCAAGTTTAGGTCATTTAATAATTTACTTTCATGTTTAAAACTTCGTCAGTTACCATCCCAAGTTCACGGAGTAAGCAACTCAGAAATTGCCGAAAATTTTATAAAACTTGCCGAAATGAACATCAAGTGAGTTGCTCGTGAGGCTTTTTAAGAGTAAAGTTGACTTTTTGTTACTCGACGAGTTTTTTTCCCGCAAATTTTCATTTACACTGTTGAATAGGAGAATGAAGAGTCATTTCTCACTTTCTCACTGGTTTAGCCATTAGGGTACCCACAGAAATTCCGTCGAAGGAGAGTTGAAGCCAAGGGCCAAAGACAAAAACCACCGTCGATTTTGAGTGAGAAAACGTTGTCTCATCAAAATGACCTAGAAGATCTGGTGAAGAAGCAACGCCAACAAAAAACGGCCTGGGCATTCGACTCCCTGTAGTAAGTTTGCTAATGCATTTAACCTTTGAATCTTTTTATGTCTTATGAAGGGTTTTTAACCCACAAACAGTAGTCGTGGATTAGGATTTAGGGTTTGTAACCCGAAATCGTTAATGCTTAATTTTGCTCTGATCAGTCAAATGTTGATGTTCGGCAACCTGTTTTGTTGAATATTTAGTCAATAGTTGTTGTTTGTTGAATATTTTGAGTTGTTTACTGATTGGATTTTCTTATTGTTACATATTCTTACCTGATATCTTTGGCAGGTCGCATATCTCCGCTCGGGGTTGTGATTCGTTCATGACTTGAGTTGTTCACATCTCGTACTACAGCTGCAGAACTCGTCCATGTTGGACAGAGAAAAGTGGGGATTTTCTTTTATAAGCAGTTGAAGGAGATTTTTTGGGGATTTTGGAACTCTAGCAAGAGAATTAAGACATTTAAAATAGGGAAGAAGGGGTCCTCAATATTATCATTGGGAGCGCGGTTTTCATAACTAATGCAAAATTTACCCTTAAAAAGTCTCACGAGCGACTCGCATGATGTGCATTCTGGCGAGTTTTTAAATATTTATGGCAAATTTTACTAAGTTGCTCACTCCGTGAACGTGAAAGCTAACCATCAAAGTTTTAAACATGATATAGTAAAATACTAAATGACCTAAACTTAGGGTGAGTTTTAATTTTTAACCCTTTATTGAATGATTCATAGGTTCTGTTATACCCTGTTGTATAAAGATTTTTTTATACCTTGTTACTTGAGCATTCGGATCACCTTGGGATAAAGCATCAAGTTGACTCGATGTAAATTTATCTCATGAAGTAATATTTAGAAAGTGCGTATTGTTGCTTTAACTTTTAAGAAAGTAATTAAAATTAGAGATTGTTGAAAAATTGTTTAAACTCAAAAGTGAGTGTGTTTGAGTAAAATGTGATTGTCGTAAACTCATAAATTGTAGTGTACTAAAATATGCTAAATTCTAGCATAAGAGGAATGATACAAACATTCTTTCTTCTCCCAGATTTTGACTAAAATGTGTTAAATTATAGTAGAAGCAAAAATATGCAAACATTCTTTTTCAGCTCAACTTAAGTTATATTTTTATGTTTGACTAACAGCTAGATGCTATATAACATTTGATACTTTATCCTATATTTCTTTGATTTAATTAACTGCGATGTCTTAATTAGTAAGGACATATAATACACGTTATGCGTGGTAGTTATTAAGTAGCCGGGGATATAACCAAACCATAATAGATGATTTCATTAGATTATTCGTACGCCTAATTGACATGTTAGATTCCTTAAAGAGTTTAAATTTATATGCCACATATGCAAGGATCAGATCCATGCAATGGGTTGGATCACACCTCGAAATTTGGTAACAACCTTGGATCTTAGGCAACTAAACCGAATCCTTGAAAAATGTGCCCGACTCCTCTAGAGCATTGGTGCGCATGTTCGGGGAGTCACTTCTATCGAAAAAATGAAATACACTGTGTTTTCCAATAAAATGTTATATCTATGATCTAAAAAAGTATTACTTTCGTTTTTTCTAAAAAAAGGTATAACAATCACGTTACTAGGTGAGTGATTTCTTTTCTTTTTAAGCAAATCTTTTCAGAGTCCGTTAGGTGAATCCATTTCATAGATTTAGGTCCATGCATATGCGATACACAAGCACTACTCATCCCCCTTTTCTTTCTCATAAGCACATAAACATATCTATCATCTAAGGCTTATCTAGAATGTTATTGAAACCGGCCCAAAACAATCAATATGTGTATTGTTGTCATACATGAGTTCATATCGGTTCAATTGGTATATTATTTTGATGTTATTAAAATCATATTGTTGGTCACAAGTGGTAGAGGTTTGGGGGGAGAGTGAATAGACCTTTAACATTCAGCAATTTTTCTTTCGATAATAGTATGTAGTAACTAATGTCGGCTATAAGAAATTGGTTCATACAATAGAGCTTTCAGCAATAATTTCCTAAAGAGCTGTCTGCTTACAACAAGCTGTTCTTTTTGAGACTTCCAACTAGAAATGCCTCATAAATCTTACGCACAACGGAATAAGTACAACATTTTTCAAATCAATGCAAATATAGATAGTATGTTACAACAACAGTTAAAAAATGAAGATAAGGAAAATAAACACACATGAATTATAGTGGTTCGAGGTGGGGGTAATCCTTCTACATCCACTATTCCCCACACAAGAAAAATTCACTAAGTTGCCTACACAGTACAAACTTAGTTACACGATGCTCAAATCTCAACTTGGAACCTACAACTAATTTTTGCCTATCCTCGAAGTATTTGAGGACACTAGTTCCTATTATAACTTGGTTTTGCATCATCAAAACTATACATAAATTTCCTAAAAATTTCTCTTTTTCTAATGATGTCAAAACTTTAAGCAAAATAAATCTTAAAGTCACATGACAGCAAATTGTTAGTCAAATAGTTAATTATCAAAAGACAATAGAACAACATAGATGCAAGGTTGCAAGTTGTAATCCTTTCGCGGTAAGTTAACAACTGTTTCATTAGATGAGTCTATCTATTAGAGTTACACCACTGTAATACAGACCAAAAAGAAAACATCTTAACATCATTAAGGAAATAGAGGTAGTGTTTGATTTACCCTTGTAGTAGCTTACCTTCTCCACCTCTGCTGAGAATAGTGTTGCTGCTTAGTCTTCCTTTGTTGGTATCTGCCACTTTTTTCGTCTTCTTCCCATCATCCGTTCTCCTCCTGGCATGATCAGGATCTTCATCAGTATACCTCCATCACTGATTATGCACGATTTGTTCAAAGTGTTTGTTCTCGTGTTGAACCTCAGGTGATGTCTCCTCTATCAACCACCACTCTTCAGAGGGAGACATTTACTATTCATCTTCCTTCCTTTGAGCTTGATTTACTTTGGAAGCAATCCTAAGTGTAGATGCCTTATGTAGCCTCCAACTGCATTATTTTTCACCTTGAACATTATCATAATACCTATCAGCTTGCAGTAGATCAAAGTAATTGATGATTTCTGTCAGTCTCCAACTGTCAATCTCCTTCTTTATTGAATTTATGTTAGTAGGAATCTATGCAGCAAGCACAGTTCCTAATTCAGAGTCAGAGATGTTCCTGCAACAGTATGCATAATGCTCAAACATTGAAAGAGTTGGAGCGGCTCCTGCTTGTCTAGGGGGTTGTTGGTTGTACGTAGTTTCATGCTGGCTCCAAGAAGGAATGTCTCCAGGGTTCATTGTGGCAAGGTAGATCTCATGTAGCCTCTCATTATATTGATCCACTTTGCTTTTCCACCTTTGATTAGACTCTAAAAAAGATTGATTGAGCTCCTTTTCAACCTGAGCTCTCAGTTCCTCATGCCTCCTCTTGGATTCCACTTCTTGCCTTTGCTGCATAGCAAGAGATGTGTGTTCCTCATCTCGTTGTTGACGCTCAACAAGCCTTTTCTTTGCTCCTTCTTCCCCCTTTTGACACCATCAATACTCACACATAGTACATTTTCAAGCAGGTTTTGAATGTTGTCTAGCTTAGACTTATCACTTTGATTCTTAGTTCGCAACTGGGAAAGTTCATCTCGCATAGACTGAAGTCCGACAGTATTTCTCCTCATCTTATCTCCCAACGTTTGAATGAGGGTATCTATCTTTCACTGAAGAAAGACTTTCTGCTCCTTCATTACCATTTTGTCCTTCTCCACTGCTTGGATAAAGTTGGCCATGAGTTCATGAATACTGTATGGGAGAATGGTTACTACCTCACTTATCGCTTCCAATGCAGTAAGAACTCTAGAAGTTTTGTTGTTGATGGTTTGACGAGCAGTTGCACTGAGTATCGAGTAATCGATACAATACGCTCGAGTCTTTCCACCACTTCCTTGATTGTTTGTGTAGAGCCTATTACTAAATCAACATGAGCAGTGGCGGATCCAGGATCTAATATTGGGGTGGGCTGAAAAGTAACGAAGGTTTAATACAAGAAAAAATGTACAGAACTTAATATTTATTGAAGTTGTGCCCTGCGAGGTACAATAGAAATTATATCTATTTTGTCAACAAGATCTCGTTTAATATAAACTAAAAGCATCTATTTTATTGTGAAACCCAATCTTCAAATTTTTCATTCCAGAATATAAGTTGGTGATCCGTTTTTGGAAAGAAATATGATCTTTCCTTTCTTAGATGCCGATTGATGCTCCATTTAGAAATCTAAACAATATACAAATATTAAATGCTCTGAAAATAAATTAATACTATGCATATAAATTTAACATTAATGTCACTTAATGTCGTTGAACAATATAAATATAAGATGCAAATTTAAATAATTTAATGTCATCATGTTATTTAACACTATAGAAAAGAGAAAATGACAAAACAAATTAAATAATCAAACAACGAATGGTGATGTAGATTGACCGACTTCCCCACCAGCCCACCACAAATCCCTTCCCCTTAGCCCTATCCCTTTCAGCTTTCAAAACATTATGGCCTCTCTGCAACTGCCTCTGCAAACTGCAATCAACCAAATCTAAACTCTATTTCTTTCTCCATTTCTATAATTCATTCTGCAAAAAAGGGAAAAGACTATATATTATACATTTGGTAAAAAATAGCAAACAATTATACAAGATTTAAGAGACAATTATATCTAAAAGCTGGAGGAAATAGTGTATACGCAAGAGAAGAAAGGTAACTATTTCTCCGTGTCTGATCTTACGATTGTCTTCAATTCGTCAAGGAAGATAATTTTTTTTTTTTTATTTCAAATTTGAGGTTATATTTCGGGGAAGATCTGAATTTAGTGGAAGATATGATTTTGGAGGAAATGATGTTTTATTGGGTTTGGCAGTTTTGGTGAGATGAGAGCTTCCATCTTTCTGTGATGTATGTATGTATGTATTCTTTTTTTTTTTTTTTGGGAGTTTTTTTGAGTTTATTCTTTTATGGAGTTAAATTATATTTTTTGTTTTTTTCTTTTATTTTAGTTAAATGATAGTACTTTTTAGGGTAAACTGATAGTTTCAATCACTGCATCTCTATTTGTTTTCTGAAATAACTAATAAAGGGAAATGGGTTTGGTTCAAAACCAAAGAGGGTAGGCTTGGCCACAACATGGGATGGGCTGAAAATTAAAATCAATAATATCATAGTTCTAATTTTGGGATTCCAGATGGGTAACCTTGGGTTGAAGCCCACCACTGGCCAATGCTACCTCCTCCCCTGAACATGAGTCTATCGAATTTCAAGAACGATGTTTTTTCCGATTATTAATAATTCTTCTTTGGTCTCTCTTGATGTTGGCCTCCGACCTTAGCAACAACATCGAAATGCTTCAGTTGCTTTTTAGTTGGATACATCTCCATATGTGATCTGGGTTTAGTGGCTCCCTTCCTTCTAGTAACCACCTTGCATGCGGTCCACTGAGAGGAGCTCTAGTTGGGGTTCTTGTAGACTAATCTTGTTGTTCATCATCTCTTACAACATCGTGTTCTACATCATAATCATTGTTGTTATTCCCTTCCCCCTCAACTGGTCCAGAGGGTTGATCAGCAAACATATTGCTTGTTGAGAGTCTACTTCAGCGCTTGCAGTGCCCTGAGTCATTGCCGAATTTGCTGCTTCTGCATTACAACATCAGCTACTCCTTGAAAATTCTCACTCTTCTTCTTGCTCTAGTTCTAACGCAAAAACTTTTATCTTTTCAGTGTAATCCAACTCAGTCTTTTGGCTCATGCAAGCAATGGTAGAGTCAAGCCAACTCATTGCATCTTCCACCTCTTCATTATTGCTCTTGGAAGGAGACTCTTTTGGACTTTCTTCATAATCCAGCAGCTATTCATCTTCTTCAGCTTGTTCAACTGAGTGAGGATTGGGGGTATCCTCAGGAATATTACTCTTTTCCTCAGCTAAAACTAGGACAACAACAATGGAGTCAGCTATACTAGGTGTATTGGGTGCTTCCTCTTTTTTGCATCCTAATATAGATTGGTCCTGCTTGCATGCAGTAACCTCTTCTCCTTCTACTACTACAAATTATAAAACATGCCTTCCGTACTCCCTAGGGCGTGTACAACAAATATATGAGAGGTAGTGCTACAACCTCTCGTACCGTAGATTCATTGATGGACCCCAGTTGTTGAGTCTTGAATACCACGTATTGAGGGATGTTGTCTTTCTCAAAACTCTCTAGAAAAGTTATTTGTTTTGTTGTAGGTGCAGCTACCGCTCATCCTACCTCCATGGAATCTGCCGCTTGCCTCCGTATGGCTTTAGTCCTGCTTGCTTTAACTACCTGGCGAGCAAGCTTCTCAACTTCCACTAGCCCTTCTACATAAACATTTTTGAATGGGAGCTTCATGGATGATTTCTCTTGAAGGATCAACATTCAAATCACCCTTATGTGATCACCAGAGTCTCTAGAGATCCGATCAGCAATATCAGTTGACCTTGCCCAGTTGCCTAATTTTCTTCCACACCCCAATCACTTCACTGTAGAATGATGAGTATAACCTTATCCTATTTGAATGTCATCTTTAGTATCTTTGCATAAACTCTTTCAGTATCTCCTTAATATTAAATTCATCCCTGTGTGCAGCTTGAGGAGGTGCATGGGCTTTGCCTGGTGTATGAGTTTCAGGAACTGCAGATCCTTTCGTCTTCTACTCAAGAAGATGTTAAGGTTTCTTCTTCAATATAAGACGGTACACTTACTGGGGGGTGGTGCTTGTGGTACTGCTTACTTTTTTTCTCCTAAGTCTTGAGGTGACAAAGTAGGCAAGGGTGGATTCTGGCCTTCGGAAAGGAGACATTGTCACTAGGTCCAGGAGCAGTAGACGTGCCTTCATGTTCCACTACTTCATGATATGTCTCTATGTCTAGAGATAAAGACCTTCTTCATGAGCATACTGCTTTAGATTCATCAAACAATTGCTTGAGAGTGCTTGCCATAATGTGAGCTTTTACCAACCTCTTCCTCTTCTGCTACATGGGCTTCTTAATAACACTAGTCTCTTCCACTTCATCTTCTTCTACTGGAGAGGAAGAAATGATCTATTGCTTCATAGGTTTTGTCAGTTGTGCCCTCTTCTTATACAAGGATTTAGCTACCACTACCTTTCAGTAGTTCAATATAGTCTACTTCATCTGAGGAATTTCCTTCCTCTTTACATCATCATTAGAAGCCCCTTGATGTGTTTTCTCCACAACTCCCTTAGTGCCACCAATGCTCTTCCATACCCAGTTCTGGCCATCTAGAATCCAAACTCCTAAACTGTATAGGACATAGTTGAGCACAATCCCATATGATCTGAGCCCTTTCAACTTCGGGATCTCCTCCACGTATCGAGTGAAGAGATATAATGGCCATTTCACCATCTCTTCTTTCCAGACGACATCATCAACCAAAATTTGGAAGTAGTACATTATCATAACTTTCTATTCTGCACTCAATACATCTGCTGAAGATATCATGCAGATATTTAAACTTAGAAATGGTAGTGGTCTTTGCATAAGATTCGTGCACATTTCAGTGTGTTGGTTATCTAGGAAAGTTCTCCAGCACTCCAGCCATAGCTCTTCACTATAGATCTTTGCCTCTTCTGGGGAAATCCCTTCTTCCAGCATCTTGTTTTTAAGGGCGGAAAAATAACAGACGAAGCTTTACTTAGATAGGGCTTTGATTGGATTTTTCTCTTTCATAGCCTTAGCTGTATTTGCATTATTGGGTTTCACCCGGTTGAACCCATTGATCAGCCTTTCCATCTTCTTGACCAAAGAAGCAGCTACTTGACTTAAAAGGACTAAACCGCGGAAGGTTGTGATGTCAAATCGCACATCAGTAGCTTGTCTTCTCAGAAAGAGACCTGGTCTTTGAACCGCACTCTAGACCAAACAAGACCTGAATAAATGTGTTTTTGAACAGTAAGAGCTTGTTAGCAAATGGCTTAGGAGTAGGACATCAGCCAAATCAACTCATTCAAGGAGTAGGACACCAGCCTAACCAAATTAGACTAGTGGGATAACAACAGAAGCAAGTCTGTTCGGTTGGTAGGGAGTGGTTCGAGTCGGACTTGACCTTTTTTCGCTTTGACCTTGACCTAGCCCTTGCTTTGCTTGTTTTGACCCCACCTCCCTTCATTCGGAAATCATGGTAGTCTTTTCATTGAGGGGAACGAAAATATAAATTAGATCGTTTTTTAAAACAAAATCAACATTCTGATTTTGGCGAGTTTTGCAGGGGTAATCACCTTCTTCGTATCCTCTACTGTGCACTGGATGTACACATGATCCTCCTTCTCTGACATGATGACCTAGGCGGTGTAATAGTAGTCCGCTACCATTTGCTTTTAGAACATTGACGGTACCTTGGTGTATGCTTTCCAAGAAAGAAGTCTAGATGATTAATCTCTAGATTCCTTAAGACCGTTTCTATTAACAGCACACTTCTTATCTTCTCCGCTATCCTTACCTTTAGATGGTTGAGAGACAAGGTGTCCTTCAATATAATTGGGACCTTTCTTTAATGGAGTGGATTTCTTGGATGCTATTACTGTGAAGTTCAGAAGTTTTTGGGACTTTAGGATTTCATTTACAGAAAAATATAAACGAAAGATTTCCTTTCTAACTTAGTGAAAGATTTAAAAGTAATGTTTTTACTGAGTTTTTTGGAAGATCTTTGATTATCTCAGCAAGAACTTCATGCAATACGTCAAAATGACCATTTCACTCATGCATCTTCATATTTTTTTAGAATATCATTTGATTCGTTTAGGTGCAATAATTTGTAAAAGTATATTTTCAGGTTGATTTTTCCTCATATAATATGATTTGATGCACTTTTGGATATTTTTTAATTGTATTTTGAAGATTATAAATGTCCGGAGAATCAAACTAATCATTTTCATCCATCCCCCCATTCCAGCCTATATTTCGAGACACAAATAAGCTCTACATGGGCTTGAGTCTAGCCCAACTCGAAGATCTCTAAGTCCCAAATAAAAGCCATGAAGATGCGGAAAGGAAAAAATGAGAGAAAATAAGTAAAAATGATGAAAAAGAGAAGTCATAACCCAACATCCCAACGCCGGATGCAGCTATCGAGCATTATGCGCAATCTCTCGAGAGTCGGGCATAATATGTCGAGCGACTGGTACCGCAGCCGGTACCACCGCTGGTACCTGTACTGTTGTTGGGGTTGGTATTGCCACTGGATTTGGTAATGCCACGGGTACCGCACCGGTATTGGGTGTGGTACTCGAATGCGCGCATACCCTGTTTTCTAACTCGACCTATTTCAGTTTTATTTTTTTGTCATATCTCCTCTGTCCTATGTTGAAATCTAGTGATTTAAAATTCTATGGAAAGCTAACACACAAACATATATATATATATATATATATATATATACACACACACAATAATGATATGAACCCACCGGTGGGTTTTCTTATAGAGCCCACCTGTTGATATGTTCTGCCACCTCACACTCACACCACTAATTAAAACACGCTATATATATTTTTTATTCTTGTCTTACATCTTACTCTGAAAATCAATTTTTCACCACTAACAAAAACACACTACATTTATTTTTATTTTTTACGGAATCCTTTATCGTATTCTACTAAAAAAAATCAGTTTTTTCCGCTATACAAGATTTTTTTCTTTCCATAATTTATTTTATTAATTTTTTTCTTCTCTCTAGAAAGTCAAAATTTCACTATATATTATTTTCTTCCCAAAATAATTTATATTTGGGTTTCCACCAGCTCACACTCATCCACTAATAACAAAACCATACATATATTTCTTATTCATTCATGGCTATTACTCCAGAAAATTAGTTTTTTTTCCACTAACAAAAACATGTTGCATATATGTTTTATTTTTTCCACGAATTTCTTCCTCGTATCTTTATTCTAGAAAATTAACTTTTTCTAATATGCCGGATATTTTTCCAAAATTTTTTTACCGGTTTCTTTTGCTTCTCTCATCTCTACCAAAATCTTCATATTAAATTACACCAAAATCTTTATATTAAATTATCATAAATTTTGAATAGATCACATTGATTCATAATAATAAATAAAGTGAAGATACATAATCTATAATCCAATATCATTTAATAGGATTATTCATAAATATTTTCTTTCTAAATGTTTCTGTAGAACTTGATTTAGGATTTGGTGTTTGAATGAGGTAGAAAGAAAGAAAAAGTTCGATTGGTGCTTTCCGACATAATTTAGCCGGAATAGTTGGTATATTTGAATAGTAGGAGGAGAAAATATTACTAGTGGTTTTTAATCCATCTCCACCACCACTCCATGATCTCCCACTCCCTCACTCACATGCTCACGCTAAGGAAAACATAATGGAAAAACTTCCGGATTCCAAAATTCTATCTGTTATTTGTGGGCTCTATATATTTTTGGCTCAAAGCTTGAGCCCATAATTTCTAAATGGGTATAAGTTATTGGACCCAATATGAATGTAGATGTAATGAATGTATGAAAATGGGCCTATAATAATAAAAATGAATGGGTCATACTCAAATGAAATGGGTCGGTCCAAATAAAATAAAATAAATGATGATTAAGAAAATAAAATCACACAAAATATTTAAATAAATAAACGAAAAAATTTCGCGGGCGTTACATCCCACCTCCGTTGGAAAAAACTCCATCCTCGAAAATTAATAACGTATTATGATTATAAAAATTAGGATATCGTGCACACAATTCTCCTCACATTCCTAAGTAGCTTCTTCAACACTGTGA
This sequence comes from Ajuga chamaepitys, assembly GCA_958295605.1. Lineage (NCBI taxonomy): Eukaryota > Viridiplantae > Streptophyta > Magnoliopsida > Lamiales > Lamiaceae > Ajuga > Ajuga chamaepitys. The sequence continues at coordinate 49,020,001 of OY282500.1, read as the reverse complement.
TTTCGCCACTGAACTTTGACAAGAACCGTTTCTCGATTTCTCAACTTCTGAATCTTTCTATCGAGTATCCTTTCAAGGTACTCAACATACGCCAAATTTTTGTTCACTTCCATTGGTGAGTAGTTGATAATATGATTTGGATCGTGCACATATTTTCTTAGCAATGAGACATGAAAAACATTGTGCACACCTGAAAGTGCTGGCGGCAGAGCTAAACAATATGCCAAGTTTCCAACTCGGTCAAGAACCTCAAACGGGCCTATGTATCTTGGCTTCAACTTACCTCTCTAACCAAAACGAGGACACCCTTGGTCGGGCTACCCTGAGAAACACTTTCTCTCCAACACTGAACTCAGATCTTTCCTACGCGTGTCCGCGTAAGACTTTTGGCGATCTTGGGCTATCTTAATCCTTTCCCGGATCTTCTCTACCACTTTTATCGTCTCTTCCAACATTACCGGGCTTCAAATATTCTCTCACCAACTTCGTCCCAATAAATTGGAGGCCTACACTTCCTTTCGTATAACGCTTCATATAGAGTCATTCCAATCATTGCATGAAAATTGTTGTTGTACGCAAACTCCACTAACAGCAAGAGTTGTTCCCAATTATTTTCATTGTCCAAAACACATGCTCTCAACATGTCCTCAAGATTTTATATTGTCCTTTCTGACTGACCATCAGTATGCGAATGATAAGCAACTTAGTTCCCAAAGCTTCTTGCAAACTACCCCAAAAACGTGATGTGAAGCGAGTATCTCTGTCCGAGACGATAGGAATAGGCACTCCATGTAACTTCACGATCTCTTGGATATACAGTTGAGCATTGGTGCATTTTAAAACTCATCTTTACTGGGATAAAGTGAGCTGACTTTGTGAGTCGGTCAACTACAACCAAGATTACATGATTTCCTCTTTCCGATCGTGGTAAACCCACCATAAAGTCCATTGTGATGTGTTCCCACTTCCACTCCGGATCTCAAGAGATTTCAACAATCCTAAAGGACGTTGAGTTCCGCTTTCACTTGATGACAGACAATACACTTCCTGACAAAATCGGCGACATCTCTCTTCATACTGTCCCACCAAAACATTCCTCTCAAGTCTTGGTACATCATTATACTGCCCGGGTGAGCGGTATATGGGGTATTGTGTGCTTCTTCCAAGATTATTCTCTTCAACTCCGTAATATTAGGCACACAAAATCTCCCCTCAAAATACAATGTATCATCCTTAGACAACTCAAACCCTTTGCCTTCTCCGGCAAGAACATGCTCTCTCATCTTGAGTAGAAATGCATCTTGAGTTTGACCTTCCTTAATTCTCACCTTTAGGACTAGTTGTACCACTAAAGCTGTTAAGACTGAATTTACAGACTTTGGTGGTGTAACTATCTCAAGGTCCATCTTTGAGAATTCCTTGACTAGTTGGTCCTTCCTAGTCAAGATACATGTCAATTCTCCTCTAGTTTTGCAGCTAAGTGCGTCTACTACCAAGTTAGCCTTCCGAAGATGGTAGTGAATAGTATGGTCATAGTCTTTAACTAACTCTAACCATCTCCGTTGCCTCATATTTTTCTCTTTCTGTGTGAATAGATACTTTAGAGTTTTGTGATCCGTGTAAATTTCACACTTACCTCCGTAAAGGTAATGTCGCTAAATCTTCAAGGCATGAACTACATAGCTAGTTCTAAGTCATGAGTCGGATAGTTCAACTCATGTGGCTTTAGTTGCCTTGAGGCATAAGCAACTACCTTTCTATTTTGCATCAAAATGCATCCCAAATCTTGCTTCGATGCATCACTGTAGATCACGAACTCCTTCGTCGGATAAGGGATGGTCAAAACTAGTGCAGTAATGAGTTTGTGTTTCAGTTCTTGGAAACTATTCTCACATTTCTCGTTCCAGGCGAATCTTTCTCCTTTCCTTGTCAATCGAGTCATGGGAGCAGATATTTTTTAAAATCCTTCAATAAACCTTCGGTAGTAACTGGTGAGTCCTAGAAAGCTACGCACTTTATTAGCATTGGTTGGTGTCTTCCAATCATTGGCAGCCTCAACCTTGATCGGATCAACCTCAATTCCTCGAGCAGTGATTACATGACCAAGAAATGCAACTCGATTGAGCCAAAATTCACACTTACTGAACTTCGTATACAACTTATCCTTGCGAAGTGTCTCGAGAACAATCCTCAAATGTTGTTCATGCTCAGTTTCATCCTTCGAATACACTAGTATGACATCTATAAACACAATGACAAACTTATTCAAATAGGGATGAAATACTGGGTTCATCAAATCCATGAAAATCGCAGGCGCGTTGCTCAAACCAAAAGGCATTACGACAAACTCGTGATGACCATACCATGTTTGAAATGCCATTTTTGGGATGTCACTATCTTTGATCTTTAACTGGTGATAGCTAGATCTCCGATCAATCTGAGATCATATTCCAGAACCTCTAAGTTGGTCAAACAAGTCTTTTATCCTTGGAAGAGGATACTTGTTCTTTATTGTGAGTCGGTTAAGCTCGTGATAGTCGATACACATCCTCATCGAACAATCCTTCTTCTTCACAAACAATACTGATGCACCCCATGGCGATACGCTCGGTCGGGGAAAACCCAAATCAAGAAACTCTTGAATTTGCACCTTCAACTCTTGCAATTCCTTTGACACAATCCTATAAGGAGCTTTTGATATTGGTGCTGCTCCAGACACCAAATCAATTGTGAACTCCACTTGTCTATCTGGTGGAATTCCTGGTAATGTCTCGGTAAAAACATCGTAATAATCCTTGACAACGGGTACATCAACTATTTCTGAGGTTTCTATTCCCATTATATTCACCCAAAATCCTTGACACTTCTCTTTCCTTAACAACTTCACTGCCTTCATAGCTGATATTTCGGATGGAGTTGCGTTATGCTTTGCTTCGTCGAAGGTGATGTCTTCGTTGTTTAGTGAATGTAATGTTACTCTTCTCTTCGAACAATCTATGTCGGCTTTATGCTTACTTAACCAATCCATACCCAAAATCACATCAAAGTCATTCATAGCTAGCACGTAAGGGTCGGTTAAGAGTATATGTTCATCTATCTTTATATACTATTAACTATTGAGTCATTGGTAACAGCTTTACCCAAAGGTATGCTAATCTCAAGTGGTTCAGAAGCTTTAATAGCCAGTAATAGTATGAAACTTCTTAGAGATAAAACTATGAGAAGCAAGAATACCAACAATTGTTAACATACCTGACATAGTTCCAGTTTCACTCTTCACTCCCATCTCAGGTAGTCCGAACATACGAGCTCTTCCATCCGATCCCTGATTCTGACCCCTTCTATTAGGTACATTCTTCTTTGGGCAGTTCCAAATCATGTGGTCTTCCTTACGACATCCAAAGCATATATTCTGTCCTTGCAGACATACTCCATTGTGCTTCTTTCCACATTTGGGACAAGTGGGGTTTTCACCTTGCCTTCTTGGCCTAGGCGACAGCTCTGCCATACCTTTCTTCCCACTGGTATCACCACTCTGGCCCTGCCACTTCCTGTTGTTCGAATTCTCAATAGGTGACACGCGTGGCCTTTCCATCTCAAAACTAGTAGATATGTCCCCTGCCCTTATCACGACCTCCACATATGTCATATTCCCATGTCCAAAAAGGTGATGTCGAATCTGATGTCTTAAGCCCTGACGGAACCTTCGTGTTTTCTTCTCAGATGTATCTACCAAGGTGGCAGCAAAACAACACATCTTATTAAACTTAGCCCAAGTAAGGGCATTCCTCTCCTCCACCGTCCTTAGTCTCCAGTAGTCGTTCCACCATACTCTTGCATCTTCCTTGAGTTAGAAAACAACATACGAAATCTTCTAAGCATCCGAACAGGCCATGTACTCAAAGACATCCCCTCAAGTCCTGATCCACTCTTCAAGTACCTCAGGGCCCTCGTAGCCATGAAATGTAGGGGCCTTGAACTGATTGAACTGATTTATCACCCTAAAATGCACTTGCTCAGGCGTTGCAGCAGGAGTGAGGGTTTCTCCTTGAAGGAGAGCAGCTATCTCGGTAAGTAGTTGTTCAGGATTGGGGTTCGTAGCTTGAGGGGCAGCTTCTTGATTTGCATTCCGAGCACCATTGTGAATGGGGTTACGTGCATCAGCGTTCCGGTTATCATTTCGATGAGCCATTGTCCTATCAATGGATCACCGATTTAATAAGTTATTGACGCGAGAAAATGGGATAAGAGAGTGATAACGTATAATAATATTAGAGTGAGTCTTGTGTGTGAACGGTCACACGTGTGACGGAATGCACTTTTACAGAAAATATTGATACTTTTATAGGAAAAATTGATACTTTTACAAGAAAATGTGATACTTTTACTACATTGATACTTTTACAGATAAAGGTGATACTTTTACTACAAAAAGTGATATATTTTTTTGTTAAAAAAAAGTGATACTTTTACAGATAAACGTGATACTTTTACCACAAAAAGTGATACTTTTTCCTGTCACTCCGTGTGACGGTCACATACGAGTTTTTGCCATAATATTAATAATACAACAACACATAAAAGTTAAGTAATGAGATGAAATTAAATGAAATGATTAATTCAAACTGCTAATGATCATAACCCATGTGTGAAAATGTCAATGTCTACAACTGAAAAAAAAAATCCGAAAATAACAAAATACAAGTAAAGGAAATGCAATACTATCTAAATCAAGTGAAATAATACCTAGGCCTCATCATCACCGCTCAAGATCTCAATGACAGACACAGGTGGTGGGATATCAACCCACGAAATGATACCATCATCTGAATCAACATTGTAGTTGCCCATTATGGGCTCCTCCTCGATGGACTCTAGCTCAGGCTCGGGCTCAGCCATGGGCTGAGCACAAGCTCGGGCACGGGTAAAGGTGCACGTGGAAGATTCTCCTCCTCGTATGTCTCATCATCATCGTATGGAATCAAGTCCCAAGCAAACATTGTCAAAAGCTCACTAGTTGTATACTGAAACCATCTATCACTATTTTTGCCTCTAGGCTCCTAGTTTCCATCTTGTACCAACAGTCAAGAATGATATCATTCCATTTCTCAGATAAGGCATTTATCAGGTGGTTGACTTGCTCTCTAACAGAGCCGTCTCTTCCAGAAGCATTCCACTTCTCAAGTTGATTAACTATGTAGCGGGATGCGTTCTCGAAAAGCCTGGGATCGTCCCAGCAATCAGCTTGTGCCAAAGGGGAGGGTGGACATGAATAGTAGTGCTCTTTCGTGTTGTCTGACGTGTGCGTGTCATGCTAACTATAATATATATATTGGGTTATGATAATGCAACTATAATGAAACATGTACACAATAGTACAATGATTAGATAATGTATTGATTGATAATGGATTGGGTGATTGTATTGTAATATGGCGTGAATGATTGAATGCATTGAAATGAATAATTGAACGGGTAACTTGGAACTGAGCGATGAAATAGAGACGGTTGAAATCATATGGTACTTGTGATCATGATTTAGTTTTTATTTTAGTTTATTTTAACTTAAAATTTTAAGAGAGATGGATCTGTAGGAAAGTAAACTGTGCTCTGATATCACACTGTAACAGCTCGATTTTCTAAACTATTTCTAGGAATAATAAAGTGCCAATAATAATTAATTCGTTTATTTAAAAACTACTCCCTCAATCCCAGCTAACTTGTCACAGTTGACCGGGCACGGATGTTAAGAAAAAAATAGATTTTGTTTTTTCTTTGACTTTTTTAAAGGTGGAGATTGAGTGTGGAGAAGGGAAATAGTGAGAGAAATTTCATTTTTAAGGGTTTAAAAAGTTAAGTGGGACGGACCAAAATAAAAAGTGTGACAAGTTAGCTGGGACGGAGGGAGTATTTTTTTAGCCTAATCAAGCCTACTAAAGGTCTATTTTAATAAAACTTACAATTTTAACAAGTTTGAATTATTTTACCAAATAAGGTATACCAAAAATAAATTTGAAAATATACATCCTTTTGAGAACTTAAAAAATAATTTATAATAATATCAAGTAATTGCAGCGGAAAATAAATAAAATATTCGAACTAACACAACCTAGATATGTAATTCTATTTACTTAGGTATCTAGCATAAATCTCTAATATTTTAAATAATTTTAAACAAGTAATTATTTGATTAAGTTTATTTTCTAGCTATGCACCTAGCATGTGGAATTTTAATAAAAATCCTACTAGATAATCAAATCAATTAGACATCTTAATAACATCAAACATGCTAACAGTTCATGAAATATATCAATCAAACACCTATCTTAAGTCTAAACATGCCAAAATAAAATAAGCATGCATCAAAGCAAAATTGTTCAGAATCTCAAGTATCAACCCAAATAAAGATCAATTGCAATTTATACACCATATTGGTACACGTGCTTTGTGCACGCACTTTAGGGCACTTTTAGTGTCATTTTAGTGTAAAAAATGTGCATAATTATGTGTATTTAGTGCTTTTATATTCTAATGGGCAAAATAATGCGTTTGTGTTGTTTTTGTGCTAAGATAGGTGAAAAAGGATCCAAAAAGAACATCAAACGACCGCGGAGTCGAGGGATCGATCGAGGCAACAAAAGGAAGGGCCAACTGAAGATCTCGGCCGAGACAGAATGCAAATCTCGGCCGAGATGAGTCTCCAGGGGATTTCATGGAGAATTGCAAGATTGAAGATCTCGGCCGAGATGCAATACAATATCGGCCGAGATGAGTCTCCAGGGGATTTCTTGAAGAATCTAAAAAATGAAGATCTCGGCCGAGATGCAATCCAATCTCGGCCGAGATGAGTCAAATACTAAAAAGCCCTAAATTCCTCTTTTCACGTCTCGGCTGAGATGCAACCCAATCTCGGCCGAGATCAGCCTTCGACCCAAAATTCTTGAAAACCCTTTTTCACGTCTCGGCCGAGACGGAAGAGATTCACTACCCTATTTTGAAATCCTGAATACGTTTTCGCCTATTTTTTACTAGCACTTTCTCTCCTTATATATATATCATCCCATTCGAATTTAACCTAACTTTTGGATAACTTTTGATACCTTTTTTATACTTGGAGAGCACTATTCAGCCACCAAGGAAGGAGATTGGACTAGAGATTGAAGAATCATCTTCTCCAATTGACATCTTTGGATTCATCCATATCAGTATCATGTTTCTTTATTTTTCCATTTATTTTCTGATTGTATTAGTTAATATGGGTGGCTAGCACCCTTAGTTCATCCTTGATCATTGTGGAACCTTGAGTCGAGACATTGATGTGATTATTGCGGTTAATGTTACCGAGATTATTGTGTATTTAAGTGTTTTGTGTTATTTGCTCTTATTGACTCATATTTATGAATTGATTATTGGATTGATCCCCCTTTAAGGGATTTGTGAATGTGTTGCTAGAATAGGAGATTACTATTCGTAATTGTAGGATTTCCGATTCCCGTGTAGCAAACAATAGTTATTTATTGGGGATAACACAAAGTTCAACCACTAAAACCGAGCTTTCGAGTTTTATGTTGAACTTATCTCGTTGTCCTAGTGTTTAATGCATTTGGTGATTGAATCTAAGAGAGCTTGTTCGAGGATTCGGTTAACCTGAATAGGGTTAGTCGAAGAGCTTATTTTGATTAACTAAGATTAAGGGACAACAAGGCTATTAGAGCTTGTTAATAGTCTTGAGATAAGGGCTTGAATCACAATTTAATCGGGCATTAACAATAGTTGCATCAATTGTCTAAGACCAAGGGGAAGCATGATCAAGGGTGACTTGTTTTACTATTTGAAAACTAAAACCGAAAAAGATCTCTTCTATTGTTTTTGAGTACTTGTTTCTTTTAATTCCGTTTAGTTGCTTCTACTTGCTACTAAAATATTGTCAGTCCTTAATCAACCCCCCTCTTTATCGCTTTCTTAAATATTTATTTCTTGAATACTTAGTCATAAACTGCTTGACATCGTAATCAAAACTGTTCGGCCGTTCCCTGTGGGATCGACCCTTATTTACCATTCTACTCAGTAGGATAGTTATACTACAACAAAAAATGTTTAACACTACGGTAAAAAACCGTAGTTAAAGGCGTACAGCGACCGTAGTAGTACATACCGTAGTTGTAGACCCTCTATATATAACTACGGTTCAGAACCGTAGCGATTAATACTAAAGACCACGGTTGGAAACCGTAGTCTTTCTAGTAGCTTTAATAACTACAGTATATATGACTACGGTTGGTAACTTCCTTTGGCTACGGTTTCAACCGTAGTAATTTATACTAACGACAATGGTTCACAACCGTTATATTTCATCACTTTGACAACGGTTCACAACCGTTGTATTTCATCACTTTGACAACGGTTCGGAATCGTAGTCGTAGAAGGGGGTCTATGACAACATCACCGACGACTACGGTTGTTGACCTACTAGGACAACGGTATTGAACCGTTATCTTTGGTTTGTGTTTTTTTTTTTTTTTTTTTTTTTTTTTTTTTTTGGTATTGGCATATATATATATATATATATTATATTTGCATGTCAAATTAAGAAAAATAAAAATAAAGATGGATGCCAAATAAGAAAAAATACTCTAAATTTATTAGAGTATTTCACCCAAGTACTCGTACAAAGTCGACGAAAAAGAGTTAAATTCTTAATTTTGATAAAAAAATATTACATGCGGTTAAAGTTCTAAACTAGCTTCTCTATCTATAATCCACTTAGTTTCTTCCTGCATTGATCCCTTGAATGGATACACAAGAATTAACGAAAGCTCCCCTTGAAAAGCCGGTACTCATATATCCTGAAAACATAAACATATAAAATAGAAAAAAAAAGGACCAGATCAATTGTATTACTATATTATGTGAATCATACATAATTTAAAACAATATAATGTAATGAAACCCTTCTAGATAGAAAATAAAACACAACTAAATTTAATTTAGATACTACATATAATAGCCAAACTGACTTGACTTGACTCTACAATGTTTATTCAAACTGAAGCAAGAATTATCTAGGATTTCAATGCCTAGTCAAGCTAGGATTTCTTCAATCTAGAGATGCATCTAACTATACAACAATCAAATCGATTTTCTTTTACAATCATACATTTAATTGAGTAAAAACAGAAAATATAGTAACCGATTGTGGATTTCTCTTCTTTTTTTCACATGACAACATTGACATAAAGAATAATGTTTAATTTTACATGTCAAAATGAAACAAATAAAGCTATTGCAGCATAAAAGTCTGAAGACAGACACTATATGCGCAGCTTAATTGAACTACACTAATACAAATAAAACAGGATTGCCATGGATAATAAGTAATACAAACCTTATAGACAGAGATCCCAAGATTTCCCCACTGTCGTTCAGAGCTTCTATAGCATTCTCAGCTTAACAAACTGATGCTTGGAATCTTGATTAAATTAGTAAATAAAAAAATACAAATCAGATTCATCAACCACCTTATATTATAACCTCAAAGTTCTTGACAAAAGAAACTGATGGAGTCCAGACTCTTAAAAGAAAAAAGAAAAAGAAATCATATATAGTTTTATTTAAGTGTTGGAAGGAAATAAGTTCACTATGTAATAGGAGAATAATGTGATGATGTGCCAACTGAAATGCATAATATTCTCAACAATATATAACTTAGGTAGATACACAAATTATGGTGCCTCTTAGCTAAACAAATCTCACTTATCATACACAAAACAAATAGCTCATACTCAATTAAGAAATTACCAGCTACATGGATAGTGTTTAGTTGCTGAAGTATAATTTCATGAGAGATCCCAGTATCTAATCCCACAAAGTATCACAACATAATTTGAAATAAAACCTGTGGCATACAACCAAGAAGAAAGAAATAACAGACAGATCTTAAAAGTTAATTCAGTCTGATGTCGAACCTGTGACGATTTCAAGTTTTCTCCAATGGCTTGGGAGTGAGGGGCACACATATACGGGTGGGGATGTTTCAGTACAGAAAGAATTGGAACAGCCTTTCTCAGAAGTTTCTAGCAAATTGGTGAAGAAATACCTTATTTGTCGGTAGCAACTTAGGGAAGAAACGTCTATTTGGATATCGAACCTTGTGGACGTATGGAGGCTGTAGAGGTATGTAAAAATCCTACATGAATCCTGGAGAGGGTGAAGTCATCTTTTATATATAGATTTCCAATCGGGAGAAAAGACCACATACAACAGCAATCTCACTACATAAGATCTATCAAATACAAAATGGATAAACAAGAGAACATAAAATCATTTTGGAAACAAACCTATCTCCATTTTCATTGATTTGTTTCTTGATTACAGCACCTTTTCCTTGGTATCTTGCCCTGCAAAATTAACCATTACCATTAGAGACCAAACTAACTAACAAAGCGAAAGATTTGATTCAATAGGTAATTTTTCAAAATTTCCTGCAAAATAAGAACCTCTTAGCACACACAAACACATATAGAGCCACATGTATAATCACCAGACTAAATACTAAGTTTCGATTATGCTATTTCTCCAATCATTTAAGTTTTCTTTTTAACTCCTTCAACTATGTAAGTCCTTGAAAAGGAATTTGCACTATATGAAAAGGAAAAGTGAAAAAAAAAAAAAAAAGACTTGCACGATGGACGAAAGGAGGAAAACATTATGAAACAAGGGAGGGGAAGCAAAAATGATGGAGTTTCTATTTTATTTGCAATTAATCCGTATAAATATTTCAGGCATTTAGATGAATTCAGTATATACCCATCAATTTTCACATTTATCAAATTGCCTGCTATAATCACTTAAATGCATTCTATATATTTAATTATTAACCTGCTTATGACAGCACTTGACAAACAAATAAATATTGGGATAAGATAAAATAGAAAGAAAAAGAAAAACAAGAGATATGTCAAGTGACATTGACCATTCATGAGGGAATAACAAAAATGGATATCATAGTTGGAATACCAAATCTTTATTACTTATTGATTAAAAGTTAGGAAGGAGGGACAAGTATAGTGCAGTAACTCATTTGTGGTTGAGAATTAGTCACAAACTCCACTAAATTAAACATATCACAACTTCTTTCAAACATATGCAGTCACCTACTGTTGGTTCAAGCTTTGCCAGCACACTACACTAATGATTTCGATATTTTATGTTTTAATATTTTCAGCTTTTATTTCTTCTGTTAAATCATTCATAATTATTATGTTGTGTCGAATCTATGATGTCTCTATCCTATCATACCAGACACAATTTAATGTAAATATTATGGAATTACCTAGTTTATACAAGACCGTGAGAAAGCCTAAAGAAAAGAAGCAAAAAAGGAAAAGAGAGAAGATACTATGCGGTCTGTAATTTTTTTTTATTTCTGACTTTTGGCCATTGCCTGAAACACTGTTCAACCAAAAGAAATTTAGTATCTTCGTCTCCAATAGAACAAACGATAGACGGCAAGCATATTCTGCAAAAAATAGATTATGGTCACATAAATTGCAACAGACAAGAAAGTTAAGATGTAAAAAACTGAATCTAAAAGATTACCCATTATCATTGTAGATGAATTCCCACAAAGAATTTGAATAGATTGCGGACTTCAACTAGCATGTCACTACAAGAGATAAGATTAATTAAACCTAGGGTCAATTAACACAAATAGTAAATGGAAGAAACAAATTTGAAGCTGTCCCATACCTATTAACTGCACAATCAACGGTGGTTGGAGGGGAGGATATCGATGAATTCGACCGGTACTGGTGGAATTTCAAGGAGACGGAGTAAGATTAAACCTAAGATTAACAACCAAATTAGGCAACATATTGCTAGATCAATAAAAACCCTAAGATTAACAACCAAATTAGAACAATCTACAAACAAAATCACATCGAAAACCCTAGCCCCCAAACCCATAGAGAGTGCGTCCCTACCTTTTGACTTTCCTATGCCGCTTAGTTCCACCCTTTCCCAAACCCTTGCCTCCCTTTCCTCTTCTAGACATATATAGTAAATAGGAGAAACAAATTCGAAGTTGCCCCTTACCTATTAACCGCACAATCAACCGCGATGAGGGAGAGCATCAGTGGAATCAACCATTACCAATAGAGCTGTGGCAATGGAATCGACCGTGGTGAGAGCTGTGGCGGTGGAATTTCGGCAGAAACGAAGACCGGTGAAGAAAGAGAGGTGAAATGAGAACTATTCACGGAGAGATTGTATTTCTTATCTTGATATTTCCTCCAATAAAATTAATAATTAATATTAGCCTTTGGGTTTTCAAGAAAAATAGAAAATATTTGGTTGCATTTTGGTTTTCTCATTTTTAGTTATTAATTTGTTTCTCACTCTCACTATTTTTTTTCACTAAAAGTCACTTTTTTGTAGTGACCGTCGTTGAATACTATTGTATGTCGCGCGCGTTGTATTGTTTGGTCCGGTTAGTGCGTGACTCAATGGAATCAGTGATTTCGCTGGTAGATTTCAGGTTTGATTTGATCCCGATCGTTAATAGCCGGCGGATGTTAACGGCTGACGATGTTGTATTATTGATTCTGGTTCCGACTGTTCACCGCCCGTTGTATTGTTGAGCCCTAAGATCAATTAGGTTCTACAAGAGTGAGAGTTAAGAGTGAGGGAGCGAGAGTCGATGTGAACTTTTCTGACTGAATTTCGTAATAATGGGTGAAATAATTTTTCTAGGTAAAATTAAATATATGCGTAGCATTTATATATCTTAAATTTATTATTTCCACTGAAATATATTATATGTTACTTTTTCATTTTCATTTTGACAAAATACGATTCCACGATAATTACTATTCTCAAAATAGTATTATTAAGTGTATAATTTTTTATGTTTAAGAGGTTTATATTAGCATCGTCATAATTTTAAAACTATCAAATAAATATATGTTACTCAAATATTATATTGCTACCTAGTAATTTTTCCCCTTCAAATAGGAAACTTTATTTGGGGGACATATTGTAATATAGGATACCCACAAAAAAGTCCTATAAACCAATATGATATGGGGACACATCTTAATGGGACTCTTTGTAAACAAGCATCCTATTATATTTTAAATGGAACTTTTAACATGAAAGTGTCCTAATAGAGGAGTCCTGATAGGCCAAATTTCTACTAGTGGATCACTTTGGAGAGCGAGAGCGAGAGTAAGAGCAGGGAGTGAAGTGTTTAATCGATCTCAAATATTGTTTTCAAATATATTATATATAATGCATGTATATATATATACATTAGAGTACTTATAAATATTTGCTAATTTGCCTAAAAAGGACAGTACTTATAAATATCTTAATTAATTAGCTTTATAAATATCTTAATTAGATTTATTATTTTACCTTATGTAAATTAAGTACGTTTGTTTCTTAATTTCTTAAATAATTTTCATTTTGATTCATTTTAATTCTTCTTAAAATAATAGTATAATATATCATTTTATTTTTAGAGAGATTAATATTTACTTTATATAATTTTAAAAGTATTTTAAATATTACTCCCTCTGTCCCAAGCTAATTGTCCTACCTTGACCTGGCACGTAGACTAAGAAAAAACAGATTTTGTAGAATCTTTGAGTTTTTCAAAGATGGAGATTGAATGTGGAGATTTTGATGCTGGAGATTGTGGGAGAATTTGTCGTTTATGGGTAGGACAATTAGCTTGGGACAAACAAATAGATAATTAGGCCGGGACGGAGGGAGTATTATTTATTGACTAATTTATTTTCTTTCTAATATAGGACTCTTTATATGAAACATATATTATAATCAGTATTCGACTACGGTTAAACGACAACGGTTTACGAAATCGTAGTCTTTTAGCGGAAAATAGGAATTCGACTACGGCTAAACCACAACGGTTTTTGCGAACCGTAGTCTTTCAGCAAAAAATAGGTATTCGACTACGGTTAAACCACAACGGTTTTGTGAACCGTAGTCTTTTAGCGAAAAATAGGTATTTGACTACGGTTAAACCACAACGGTTTTGCGAAACCGTAGTCTTTTAGCGAAAAAAATGTAAAAAAAAATATAAAACACTACGGTTTGTACAATAACCACGGTTGAGCGCTAAAAGACTACGGTTATTGCGTAAAACCGTTGTCTTTTGGCCGTAGTGATTAACAGTTTTTGTTGTATAGTAAGGTTTAGTGTATTCTTCATACACATTTAATTTGGTAGTAAGAAACGACGCTACCACATATGCATTCCGGCCCAGTCTCCACTTCAATCACACTTTCCATTTCTACCTGAGGATTAATAATGGGCTGGAGTGAGTTTCTTTTAGCTCGTGGAGGCACAATTTACCATAATTAAAAGCATATAAAGAGACATAGAATGTAAAACAATTATAATGAATAAGACATGTAGTCAAGTAGCATGTCAATTGTATTGTAATGGGATATGTAGCAAAGTAGCATATCAATTGTATTGTATTGTAACATGTAGCCAAGTAGCATGTTGATAACAGATCACATCTATACAGTCCTAAATAATACAATTAATTAAAATAAATTGTAACTAACCTCCACCTGGAAATGAGACGATTGAGCGAAATACAAATGCTCAAATTAGTCCAAAGTCCTAGGCCCGTATTCACACTTCTCGATTCATACATTTAATAGAGGATAAATGTTTTAATATAAGTGATATTAATAGCGTATATGTACGTATGTATCTAATAAAGTGTTGGGAAATAAAAAATAAAGACACCAAGAATTAACGTGGTTCGCTAACAACTTATTAGCTACGTCCATGACCAAACGGGAGGATCCCAAATTCAATATCAACAAGAGTTCAAACAAAATAGGACTAAGTATCCTATCAAACAAAGACAAAATAGAGTATCAATTTGATACTCGACCCAAGCTATCTCTCAACGCTCGAACAATCAAGCCAAAATCAATACCAAAATAATTCTAAACTCTCTATCTCAAAGGACTCTAATAGGACTTATTTATAGGCCCTCAAACCTAATCCTATACAGAAAAGGAATCAAACTAGGCGTAAACAGCTTATGCCCATCTTCTACTCCGCCTCCACTGATGCGACCGCATCCAACAAACGACGCGACCGCATTCAACAAATGACGCGACCGCGTCAACAAGCGACGTGAGCGCGTCGCCTCATCCTGTCGTGTCACTTTATAGCTTTAATTGACACGACTGCGTCGCCTTCCGACGCGGCCGCGTTGCGTCCAGCGGATCTCATGTCCAGGCTTCCAATTTTGACACAAACTACGAATCGAATCAAACCCGATTTAAGGCACAATTCCTAACATAAAGAAGAGTAAAATAATTGAAAATGAATCAAATGGAAGAAAGAAAATGGTTAAAAGATCAAAGGTTGAGATGTATGGAGCAAATGGTTCATGGCCCATCTGAAAGACCAAACGGGCTAATCTGGATCAATTAATTTGAAACCTTGAAGTGGAAATTTTCCACATGCTGGAAAGAAAAAGAGAAAAAAAGAGACAAAATAGGATGCTTTTTGGAATTAATAGAAAAATATGATTCCTCTTCTTTCCCCCTTCTAAGACGACCGCCCCTCTCCATAATTTTCCATGGCCGCCTTCGCTCAATTGCCTAGGTCCGGATTTCATTCCCTTTCTCAGATTTCCTCTGCCTAAAAATAGGAGACCACGAACATTCTTAGTCCATCCGAGCACTTTGAAAACTGAACCACCACCGTGGTGCAGTTGTAGCGTCAGGAACGGCCTCTGATAAAGCGCAATCCGGTTAACCAACGAACCCCGAACGAAAACCAATTAGCAATGTAAATCAATGCAAGAAACTTAAAGAACACAGGATGTACGTGGTTCGATCCGGAGATCTACGTCCACGGGCTTAAAATATCACCTGCCGAGGTGTTTCTTCACTATTCTTTTCCAGCTTACACGTAATAGTTTCAGAATACAAAATGCCAACCCTAATTCTGAGTACAATTCCCCTATTTATACTACTCAATTCAAACCCTAACTAACTCCATACAATTACGCCTACCATCTCTGCATGGGAGTTGGAAGAAGATCGTGGGGATCTTACTTTCCCTATATGCCGCGATTGGGCTGCTCCAGGCTCATGCGCGCTTCTGGACCGATTGCTGGGCTTATCTTCCTGGGCTCAGTTGCTCCAGGTCGGGTTAATCGGGCCCGGGGTGTCGACCCGACCCAAAGTTGCTGGACCATACCTATCAGATGCCCCCCACCAGCCGGAGCGAGGAAGGAGCTACGGTTATAAGCAGGGTGAGGTGTAACAGGTGCCGAGTTTGAGCAGGGCAGCGAAGCAGCGAGTAAGATGGACTTTTGTCAATGGCGAGCCAAAGTGCCCCTAAGGTCCGAGGATTAGCTGGAGTCGAGATAATCCATCCTCGGAGTGATGGGATCCGCGGGGACCAAACGGACCGTACTGAAAGATCCCGAGGTGACGGAGCCGACCTGATACGTAGCGAAGCACCCCGGGGGGAGAAAATCAACCGGAGCCGAACTAGAGTACCCCGAGGACAATAAAGCGTAGCAGAAGCGAACTGTAATGTGGCCGAGGTGAAGGAGACACCAGAGTGCTTCCCAAAACTTCCTGGCCAAGAATGAGGTTGATGTGATTGGCGGCGCCATCATGAGAGAGAGGGATGTGAAGTGATGCGTTTTGAGATTTCCAAGGAACCTGTTCCACACGCGCCTTGGGAACTGTAAATCGCGTGAGCGGCACGTTCGAATCTGAGAAGCAAAATTTGAAAAGGCCAGATCTAAGCCGTTGATTCAAAATATATATATATATATATATATATATATATATATATATATGTGTGTGTGTGAATATGTGCACATTATACTTCATCTTCCTCATTTGCGATTGCAAGTTTCAGAAAGCGGGAAAAAAGGAGACTCATTCGTGCACTTGTGATCCATTTCAAACCAAGATCAAGTAAGTATGTCTTCTTCATCGTCTTCTTCTTCAATTAGGGAAGTAGGAACCGAGAAAGTCCCGCTAGATGTACCACCGATACGCTTTATTATTCCAGAAAGACTAGTGAATAGGATGGTGTATAGGGCCGATTTTATGGAGGCCGGTACCCGGCAGTGGGATTTGGGGAATGTCTGGAGGAGGAATACGAAGTGTCGGCGGTAGCACTGCGGATGACACGGGTGCAAATAGAAGCCCCGATCCCCTCATTTTATTTTCCGTTTAACTTAGAGTACATAGTGCCGGAGCCCGGCGACAGGGCCTGTTGCCCATTGAAGGGCTTCATTAGCGTATATATAGATCCTCTGAAGATAGGGTTAAGATTCCCCCTCTGGGACATTGTTATACAGTTGTTGAGATATTATAATATCGCCCTGAGCCAATTAGCGCCCAATGCCGTGAGGCAAGTAGTCGGGTTTATGGTGGTATGCAAGAATGCCGGGGTAGAACCAAATGTAGAATTGTTCCGGTAGAACCAACTAAAGGCCTTCGGGAAGTCAAAAGGCTGGTACTCCTTCAGCCCACGGGCCCGAGGCGGTTTCAAAGTACAAAACCCGAGCAAGGTGGAGGGGTGGAAGGAGAAATTTATCTACGTGAAGACAGACGTAGCCCTCCCGAGGTGGAGGAGGGAGGAGGTGTTAGAGAATGCCCCGGTGGTGGAACCGGAGCCGAGGTGGTGGGCCCATTCCATGCGCTCGGGACGTTCAAGACCCTTTGCACCGAGGCGGAGCTGGAGGAGGTAGGATTCAGCCCATATTAGTCGGGCGATGCAGAGGGGGTGTCCGCCCAGGGGCAGGAGTCGGGAGCCGGGGTTGCCGAGGAGGGTAGGAACTCTTATATCTGTGTAATATTGGTGTCTTGTGCAGGACTAACTCCAATTTCTGTATGCAGCGGGACGCTTCGGAAAGGAACCGGCTGGAAGCCCAGCGGTACCGGCGGCAGCAAATATGAAGGGGAAAGCGACCGAAGTATCCCCCAGAGGGGGGTGTCGCCCAGTCCGAGGCCATCAATGGGGTCGGAGGAGCGGGTGGTGGCAACGGGGTCAACCCCCGGTACCAAAAGGAGGTCGGAACCGTCCGTGACACCGCCGGGGACGGCTAAAAGACTCCGCACGGAGCAGAGCGCTGAGGTAAGGTTACATAAGCCTTCGCTGGGGTGTAAAACCCTTCGGATTGTTTTTCTATAGAACTGATGTCGGCCCCGGTGTGTTATTTTAAAGGGGCAAGGGCCCATAAGCGTGTTGGGTTTAGATGGGGCGGATGCCGAGGAGTTGCTGCACTTAGCGCAGGGGATCGTGGACCTCGGCCGAAAGAGCGAGAGGGAGGCCAAAGAGGAATTGGCCGAGGTAGCAAGGGAGCTGCGCGCGCGCAACGACAGATTAACGCACGATCTGTCCGAAGCACGCAAGAGGGCCGCCCTGATGGAGAAGGAGATCGCGCGGCTGCGCAAGGTGGAAGCGGAGGCCGGGGTTCTCCGGGGGGAAACGGTTGAACTGCGGGCAGAGATAAAGGCCCGAGAAGCGTCGGTGGTGGACGGTCAAGAGGCAATGTTGAAAGCATTTGCCAAGAAGTTGTTCCAGACGAGCACCTTTCTCGACTACCAGACCAACTTTGTCGCTGTCGGGGATACGGCCACCCGATCGGTGCTGCTGGAAAAAATCAAGGAAGTCTATCCGAACGTGGACGTCTATCGTCCAGAGTTCGGGTATGACTTCAACGCCGTGGGAGGGGTAGAGGAGTCATACTACCAAGCCCTGGCGCGTGTCCCGGAGTGGCCCCTCGTTAAGGCACTGGCGGAGAAGAAGAAGATCTTAAGTGCCGAGGAGATCTCAAACTGCGAGGTGGGCCAAGAGTTCTTGGCATTTCGCCGGGGTGAGTTCATCCCAGAGCCCCGAAACAAAGAACCACCTCCGCGCGTGGAAATCGCCCCGGAGGCCGCGGGAAATGAGGCAGGGATAGTCGGAGAACGGCAGGAGGTGGAACACGAGGTGGAGGAGGAGGACGGGGGGTGCCTGAGGCCATTGAAGGAACCGAAGAGGGGGAGATCAGTCGTTCCCCGCAATTTTGATGCCCTGTCATTATATAGTAGATGATAGGAACATTTGTAATGTTGTTGTAAAGACCTTTGACGATGTATGCTTGCTTTGCGAATATAAGTTGAGTTGTTCATATGATTGAATATTTGCCCGGCGAGGCGTTGATATTTATATGTTGCACTGATTGTGTTATCCGATCAGGAGGATACCGCGGAGCTACGTAATACAATAAAGAAACTCATGCAGTCCTTAGACTGGTTCCGCGGGGAGAAGGATAACTTGCAAAAGCAAGTGGTACCTCGGTTGGAGAGACGGGTGGCCGTAGCGGAGAGGAGGGCCAAAGAGGCCGAGGAGGCAAGAGCTAGGTCCCCGGAGAAGGCTAGAGATCAGGAACTGAAGTACTTGTCGAAGGTGGCCGAACTGGACCGCGTCATTATCCATCAAAGGGAGTACGACCGGATACTTACAGAATACGGCCTGCTGACTTTTGAGGAAGTTGAGGAGCGGATCACCGAGATTCAAGGTGAAATTTCATCGCTGATGACGACTGGTCAGGCGGAGTCCTCGGAGCTGATAAGAAAGCGGGAGGTGCTGGAGTTACTCCTGAATATGTACGAAGGACTGAAAGGACGCGGCAGGTGGCGGCGCACTGCCGAAGAGTACATCGCGAGCTCCAGCCGGGGCCAAGGGACTGCGAAAGTGCCTCGGAGGGGTAAAAAGAAACTGGCGGGAAAAAGCAAAGGGATAGTAATCCAAGAGCCGGCCCCGGTAACCGTAGTTAAGGAAGCCCCCATAGTCGTTGCGGAAGAGGAGGTCGAGAAGCTGACCGAGGAGATCGAGGTGATGGACCCCGCGGAGTGGGATCCCGCGGAATGGGCCAAGACTTCAAGACCAGCGCTTCAGCCGAGTCCTCGGGGCAGGGCGAGGAGCGAAACTTCAAGACAAGTGCTAAGGGTGAGTCCTCGGCGCAAAGGGAGCCGCAGTAGGGAGAGAGCCGGAGCTCAAAACCGAGAAGTGCCGGGATCCCGGAGGATACGGAGAAGTTCCCGAGACGGGTCTCAACGCCGGAGTGCCGAGTACTGGCTCGGAGGCCGAAAATAGATGTTACTTTTGTAGCGTTGTATGCAGTATGTAAAGAAATTTTTGTGGTTGACAAAAATGTTAGAAACATGTTGGCATGTAATGAGGTGTATTTTAAAAGAAAAGTAACAATCTTTAACCAGAATGCATGTGTAATTACTCTAACAGGTACTCGGGAGCACCATTACATAATGCCTGCTAGAAAAACAAGGCAAAGAATCTCCCTAGACGGATCGGTCGGGAGTTAAGGGCCTCTCCGGTTAAACGGGCGAGAGGGAATATTAGTCTGGGGACCAAATGTTAATCTCCCCGGACGGATCGGGCGAGAGATCAAACTGTCCGGAGACGGATAATAATAGGAAGTCTAAGCTAGGGCGTCCCCGTAGCGTAGAAGAAAGTACAGTAAGATTCGTAAAGTAAAAACTTTATTCAAAGTAATCCTCGGAACAATTAAAAAACACAAAGAGAACTCACAACGAAAAATTAATGTATAAGGAATGTAAAGGTAGAAACGATACTTGTCTCGTGGTGTTATAGATAGAAACGCCTTAGGTTGGTAACATGCCAGGTTCGGGGGATCGGAGTTCCATCAAGATGCGCTAACTGGTAGCACCCAGAGTCATGCGCGGCAATGACGCGATAAGGTCCTTCCCAGGCGGCATGCAATTTACCCTCGGGGGCAGCCTTGGCTGAGTTGAGCCGGAGTACCAAGTCTCCGACATTAAACTGAGTACCCCGAACCCGGATGTGGTGATACTGAGCTCTGCGTTGCTTACACTTGGCTTGCTGGATGAAAGATTGATCACGACGATATTCGAGCTCATCTAAGTTAGCACGGATGGCTTCATTATTAGCCTCGGGATCCAAAGTCATGAGGCGGGGACTAGGCACGCCGATTTTCGCGGGAATGACGGCCTCGGAACCGTAAGTGAGGCTGTAGGGGGTTTCTCCGGTTGAGGTGTTCGGTGTGGTGCGGTAGGCCCAAAGAACCTGCAAAAGATTCTCAGCCCAAAGACCCTTAGCTTGATTTAAGCATTTCTTTAGACCCGTAATGAGTGTGCGGTTGGTGACTTCAACTTGACCATTGGCTTGAGGATGAGCGACCGAGGTGAAAAGTTGCTTTATGTGGAGCTCCTCGCACCATGACCGGAAGGGGTCATTGGCGAACTGTTTGCCGTTGTCTGAGATAATGGTGCTCGGAATGCCGAAGCGGCATATGATATTACGCCAGACGAACTTCAAGATGTTCTGACCAGTGATGGCGGTGAGAGGTTCGGCTTCAACCCATTTGGTGAAGTAATCAACAGTGACCACAAGAAATTTAAGTCCCCCCGGAGCGACTGGAAACGGGCCCACAATATCAATTCCCCATTGGATAAATGGCCAGGCACTTTGTATGCCAGTGAGCTCGGTTTGTGGTAGATGCTTTACGCGAGAGTGTCGCTGACACTTGTCGCACTTAGCCACCAAATCATGGGCATCGTTAAACAATGTTGGCCAGTAGTACCCCCACCGAAGAATTTTCTTGGTCAACGTCCGTGAACCAATATGGCTGGCACAGGCCCTCTCGTGAAATTCCCGAAGAACCTGATCAGCCTGGGCGGGAGCAAGGCACCGAAGACTCGGTTGTAAGTACGACCGGCGGTACAAAATCCCATCATGGAGTGTGTACTTAGGTGCCTTAAGGTCGGCAACGTACCATCCCGGAGATAATGGATGATCGGGGTCATCCAATTGGGATTGTTTTCAGTTAATACGGAGACTGTGGCCTCATGAATTGCCGGATGAAGAGCATCTTCGACTACGATGTCCGGAGACACGTTGGTAAGGACCGCGGAGGCCATTTTGCTGAGAGCATCAGCTTGAACATTCTGCTCACGGGGTACCTGCTGGATAGCAACCGAAGCAAAAGTTGACAAAAGTTTGAGCGTCAAAGCGCGGTACCTTCTCAACGTTTCATCCTTGGCCGTGTAGGTGCCTTTGATCTGATTAGAGACAACCTCAGAGTCCGTGAAGAGCTCGAGATGGGAGGCTGCAAAGGATTGAGCGAGCCGGAGCCTGGCAAGGACTGCCTCATATTCCGCTATTAGTTACCTTAAATTTAAATCGTAGGACGTATTCGATTTCAACGCCCTCGGGGCCAATGAGAAGGACCCCAACACCACTTCCTCGAACCGCGGAAGCGCCATCCACATACAGTAGCCACTTACGGGGTGGAGCTTCAAGGTTAGCGGGGTTAGGACTGGCGTTATTTGCCGGAGGTTCGGGGTTATCCACTGTTACCTCGGCCAAAAAATCTGCTAGGGCTTGACCCTTGATGGCTCGGCGTGGGAGAAATTGAATATCATACTCTCCGAGCTCAATAGCCCACTTAGCGAGGCGCCCTGACACATCGGGCTTGACAAGAATTTGACGAATGGGGTGATTAGTAAGAACCCTGATTTCACGTCCTTCGAAATAAGGCCGCAGACGCCGGGCCGCCATGACGAGAGCTAGCACTGTTTTCTCCATTACAGAGTACCGGGTTTCCGCCCCTTGGAGTGCTCGGCTCGCAAAATATATAGGGTGTTGTGTGCCATTAGCCTCGCGGACAAGAGCCGCGCTGATGGCTTCTTCGGTAGAGGCTAAATATACATAAAGAGGCTCTCCGGGGAGAGGAACGGACAGAGTGGGCAACTGCTTAGTATGGTGCTTTAGAGCCTCAAAAGCATCGGTGCACTGCGGGGTCCACTCAAATAGCTTTGCCTGCCGCAGAATTTTGAAGAATGGAAGCTGACGCTCCGCAGCCTTAGACAGGAAACGATTTAAAGCCGCCAGACCACCAGTAAGGCGCTTGTGAGGTGGTGTTCAATCTCATCAAGTGAGCTATACTTTGTAGTATGGTGTGTTGGGAATGTGGAACCGGGGTCAGGAAGTGAAGAACCGGAGGTTTGAACCGGGTTTGAGCATCAAGAAGTCAAGCTGTTCAGAATGAGCCGGGTTCGTGGCAGTTGAGAATAACCGTCATTTGTGACGGGTTAGTTTCAGAGTTTGTGACGAAGAAAACCGTCGTTTTTGTCCGGTAGCTGAGCTCAACTTGATTCAGTTAGAACTTTCTGTATGGTTACATTCAAGCTCCAATTCTTATATCATTGTAAAGCTCTCATCAAGGAGGAGATCACTACGTCGAGCAATTTCCTTGTTCTTTAGATTAGAGAGAGTATTTTAGAATTGAGCGTTTCTGCCCTAATTTGTCAACAGAATTGGGCATTTCATTTCTTGAGTGTATTCTCTGTAATTGATTGGATTTCTTAGTGGATTGGGGTGTGTCTTGCCTCCGTGGATGTAGTTCATCTTGAACGAACCACGTAAAAGCTGTGTGTGATTCAATTTAGTTCCTGTTCTGCGCAAGTCCAGTTCGGTCACAACTCCGGCAGAATTGTGTGTTTGAAATTCAGATTGTTTTTCTTCGTACATTTCCAGATTCTTAGGAGTTGTGTGTTTCTGAGTTGTTCTTCACTAACAGCGCTGGACTTCTTTTACCATCTTCGGCGGTTGCAGATCCAATACATCTCGAATCTTGGTCAGATTGGTCTGGAGGCCATGCTGTGAAACCACATAGCCGAGAAATTTACCGGAGCCAACGCCGAAGGTGCATTTTGCCGGATTGAGACGCAAATTATAACGCCGAAAGGTGCTCAATGTTTCAGCAATATCTTGCACACATGAAAATTGAGAAGTACTTTTTATAACTAAATCATCAACATATACCTCAACATTACGACCAATTTGACCTCGGAAGACATGGTCCATAAGGCGCTGAGAAGTGGCTCCCGCATTTTTTAGCCCAAAAGGCATTTTCTTGAAGGCAAAAGCATCCGAGGTCAGTGATAAATGCCGTTTTGAGAGCGTCCCAACGATCCATGTGGATTTGTTGGTATCCCTTGTATAGATCCAAGAAGCAAAGTGCCTTGTGCCCAGTAATGGCTTCGGCTTTTTGGTCGATAGAGGGCAAAGGATAACAATCTTTTGGACAGTGCTTATTAAGATCAGAAAAATCTAGGCACATTCTCCATGCCCCACTGGACTTTGTTACCATCACCGGATTAGATAACCAAGAGGGGTAATGTACTTCAAACAAGATGTCTGTATCTAGAAGCTGTTGTACTTCAATTCGGATGGCTGCGTTCTGCTCCGGAGCGAATTTCCTCCGCTTTTGTTGTATAGGTTTCACATTGGGGTCGATATTTAACTTGTGAGTTATAACATCCGGAGAGACCCCGGGCATGTCCAAGGGAGACCATGCGAAGACTTCAGAGTATTCCCGCAAGGTCTGAATGATGGCATTATGTAACCACGGCACATCCACAGCGCCGACTGTTACAGTTTGCTCAGGCTTGGCTGGATCAAGCGGCACCTGAACAGTGGTGTCCCCTAGCGATGCAGATGAATTAGGTGTGAGAGCCGAGGTTGTTACCTGAAACTGTGGCTTAGGGGGAACCTTTGCTGCCTTTGTGAGCGCGACGTACATGCACTCCTTAGAAACTCACTGATTGCCGCGGATAGCCACCTCACCACGCGATGTAGGGAATTTCAGCGCGAGGTGGTATGTGGAGCATACGGCTCTCGACGGGGTAAGCCAGTCCCGACCCAAAATCATGTTGTATGGGGACTGAGAATTAACCACATAGAAATCCACAAAGATGTTTTTTATCGCCGGATAAGTTCCTAGAGATGCGGGGAGATTAATAACTCCGTCAGGCTGGACTTCACCCTGGGTGAAGGTCTGTTGCGGCCCGGGGGCCGGTCAGAGCTGCCCACGAGGAATACCCATTTTTTGAAAACAATCGGTGAATATGACACTGACTGCGGCGCCGTTATCGATGAAAACCCGCTTTATTGTAACATTAGCTACAGCCATGTCAATGACGATGGTGTCGGTATACGAGGTGAGCTCAGGAACAGGATATTTGTCAGTAAAAATGACGGTTTCAGATTGGTGGAGGCGTTTGTGACGCGGCTCCTCGGGAGGAGGCCGGCGTGCTTCCGCCTTCAAGGCACTCCGGGAAACCTCGGTGGGGATGACTCCGTAAATCACGTTTATGACATGAGTAGGCGGATTGTCTCCGGGACCTCCCTGAGGAGGTGGTGGCGGCAAAAAGTGGGGTTGTTGACTATTTCCTTGGTCCCGTCGCGCATAGTTGTTGTGCCCAGGCCTATTATTCTGCCGTTGCGGCCTGTTTTGACGTGAACCACGGTCATTATAGCCTCCGCGATTTTGATATGAACCTCCATTCTGGCCTGACCTAGACCTATCGTCAGTCCGAGCAACATACTGCCGTAGGAAACCTTTCTTAAGACAATCTTCGATTTCTTTGCCGAGCTCCCTACACTCTTCTGTTTCATGTCCATGATCATGGTGGTACGCGCATCATTTTTCGCGGTTGCGCTTTTCTGCCGGAGCAGTCATCCGCGGACACGGCCGCGGATCATTCTTGTGAATAGAAAGAATTTCGGCCCGTGATTTTGTAAGCGGAGTGAGTTGTGGGATGTCCCCGCGAGATTCTGGGCGCCCTCGATTTAGACGAGAGAAGGCACTAGGTTGAGTACTAGGTCCGGCTTGTGCTCTATCGGACTGTCGTTTGCTAGCATGCTTCTCACGCTTACGGCGAACCTGCTCCTCAGCCTTAGCATATCTGCACACAATGTTAAACAAAGTCCGGGTTGTGACTGGAGGGTTCCGAACCATCTCGGTGTAGAGCGGTCCGGGACGAAGGCCATTCATGAAGGCATTGATGATAACATCATTCCCACTTTAAGACTCTCCATTGTAAAGCGATCAAGAAATTGGGTAACGGTTTCTCCATCCCGCTGTTTCATATTCATGAGATCGGCCAAGGTAGCCATGAGCTTTGCCCGCGTATGAAAACGCGCCCAAACTGTTTGGCCAGATCGTGAAAAGAAGTAACGCTACCCCGCGGTAGAGAATCGAACCAAAGTCTAGCCTCGTCCTGGAGATACTCAGGAAACACCTTGCATAGGTGGTGAGGAGTGCAGTTGCGGTTAAACATAGCGTACTTAAAGGCATTCAAGAAGTTACTTGGATCTCCAGTGCCTTTGTATACGGCCACTGGGGGGAGTTTGAAACCATCAGGGAGTGGAACCGCAAGAATCTCGTCAGAGAATGGGGTGATGATCTCCCCGTCGGCATCAAGGCCCAGAACCTTGTCAAGCTTCGCGGCAAATTGGGCTTGCTCTTGTTCCATGGGATCCAGCATACGGGATTGGTCTAGGCGAGCACGCTTCGGGACGTCAGCAGATCGTCGCCGATGTACGCCTTCGTGGACATCTCGGGGCCTTGACCCGTTAGAACTGCGGTTATCCAACGGAGAAACTGTCCTCCGTCGCCGACGCTCAAGTCTCACTCGATGAGGGGGATCCTCGTCCAAGTCACGCGACAAGTCACGGGGAGGATTTCTCATATGCTCTGCGCCATTGTTGGCACGCTCACCGGAGTGGGCGCGCCGGTCGTTCCATTCTTGGAACAAAGCGACGTGTTCCTGAAGGAAGGCCCGCTGCACCTGCGACAACTCAGGGGCTGGCGGAGGATCACCTTGCGCCGAACCATCGGCAGGGGGATGATTCGGCATGTGAGCATGTTCCACTGGCGGATCCTGGTTCCGCTGACGGGGTGGTGGAATTTGGTCCACAGGAGGATCATGACGGGACCGAGTTGGATGAGCGGACCTACGAGTATTCACCATAGCGATTGCAATGAAAAAACTAGGGTTTTCTTGCCAACGTTCCCACAGACGGCGCCAATTAATAAAGCGCAATCCGGTTAACCAACGAACCCCGAACGAAAACCAATTAGCAGCGTAAATCAATGCAAGAAACTTAAAGAACACAGGATGTACGTGGTTCAATCCGGAGATCTACGTCCACGGGCTTAAAATATCACCTGCCGAGGTGTTTCTTCACTATTCTTTTCCAGCTTACACGTAATAGTTTCAGAATACAAAATGTCAACCCTAATTTTGAGTACAATTTCCCTATTTATACTACTCAATTCAAACCCTAACTAACTCCCTACAATTACGCCTACCATCTCTGCATGGGAGTTGGAAGAAGATCGTGGGGATCTTACTTTCCCTATATGCCGCGATTGGGCTGCTCCAGGCTCATGCGCGCTTCTGGACCGGTTGTTGGGCTTATCTTCCTGGGCTCAGTTGCTCCGGGTCGGGTTGATCGGGCCCGGGGTGTCGACCCGACCCGAAGTTGCTGGGCCATACCTATCAACCTCCGAGTTGATAGTGGCGGCATCAATTTTGGCGGTTAGGGGGCACCAGCTCTTGTTGGGAAGGGAGTATTGAATTTAGTGATTTTGAATCTTTTTCTTTCTTTCTAAATGTTTCTGTAGAACTTGATTTAGGATTTGGTGTTTGAATGAGGTAGAAAAAAAAAATCGATTGGTGCTTTCCGGCAGAATCTCGCCGGAACAGTTGGTATATTTGATGAACAGTAGGTGGAGAAACAATAGAAGGGGAGATGTAGAAATTTACCTTATTGTAGAAAATTATGCGTGTAAAAACTCTTTCACAGTTAAGGATAACGTATTTATAAGAAAATATTACTAGCGGTTTATAATCCATTCCACCACCACTCCATGATCTCCCACTTCCTCAATCACATACTCACGCTAAAAAAAACAAAATGCGAACACTTCCGGGTTCGAAAATTCTATCTGTTATTTGTGGACTCTATATATTTTGAGCTCAAAGCTTGAGCCCGTAATTTCTAAATGGGTATAAGTTACTGGACCCAATATGAATGTAGATGTAATGAATGTATGAAAATGGGCCTATAATAATAAAAATTTACGGGCCTTACTCACATGAAATGTGTCAGCCCAAATTAAATAATATAAATCATGATTAAGAAAATAAAATCACACAAAATATTTAAATAAATAGACGAAAAATTTTCGCGGGCGTTACAAAACTTAATTAATAATTTTTATGTTGTAGGCTATCTTTTATTTGGTATTATTTCATACATGTTATTATTATATTGCATGCTTATTAAATATTATACATTAAATTGATTAATTTATGTAATAACACAACAGACACACACACACACACACACACACACACATATCTAATTATTAATGCGGGGCAGGGCGGGGCAAGGCATGATGGGTGAGGGCATGACCCATACCCAACCTACCACGCCCCGCCACGGATCACAGAGCGGGGGATCCATATGCCTCGGGTCAGGACAGGTCAGGGCGGGTCAGGTCGAAATTGTCATCCCTAATGTAGATCTTGAAGATGAAGCTATTTCAATGAAGTTGTTCATGATACACATGGCCTCACTGGGGAGATTACGATATCAAAGATGTAGATCTTGAAAAAGTAGACCTTGAAGATGAAGCTATTTCGACTTTGCTCGTTGAAATATCAGTCATGCTAATATCGCTGAAATTTTTAGATTGAGGCTAGACCCAATGTCTATAACGTCAATTATTACATCTTGGGAGGCCTGATTGAGTTATTGCAAGCTAGTATGTTCCGACCTCCGTTTCAAGGCCAAGAACCTCAAGAATGCGGATGGTGTGGAGGGTGTAAATTGTATCCTCGTACACTTCGACAACTCAATTAGACTAGCAAAGGGACTCAACCTCCTCAAGGGACAGGGTGGGAGCATATCCATGGTAGGCGGCATCGTAGGTGTATAGGATGGAATCCACCCAAGCAAAAGTGAGGGATTGGAAGTGGTCGGCTTAGCACTCGCTACGGGTGGCGTATGTAGCCGGCTTCTGTTGTTTTTTCATGTACACAATGTAAGTTTTCTTGACGTAAACTAGAAATAGACATGATTGGAGAAAACAGACACAGATCGCAGAGCCCTACCCCATTGTTACAAGCTCCAAGATATACAACACATATATATTTTTATATAAAACAATAACAATAATCTAGAATATTTTACAATAATGCCAGTAACCAATGAATCTATGAAGAGAAAATTTCAAATTAATTTTCTAAATTTTTATATTGACTTTCTGAATTTTTATATTTCTTATTTCTTATACAAAATTATTTAGAGTTTTAAATATTTTTTATATTTTCAATAAATTATTTTAATTATTTTAAATAAAAAAAATCTTGAAATGTATAACATAACATTAAGTGATTAAAATAAAATGAGAAAGGAGAAAAAATGGTCATGTGAGGGGCACATGGCTTGTATAGCTGAAAAATATGCTTGGAGTTGCAAAATAATTTAATTCACATTATACAAGTTCTAATCAGAAAAAATAGAATGATTCGGTGGCAAAGTGAAAAATCCTGCATAGTACAGGTTGTAAACTAAAATTAACTCAATATAAAACAAGGTTGCAGAAGGCGGAACGTTTTCTGGCCGCCTAGCGCCCAGGCGCCGGCAAGGATTTTTTTTAACATATTTTATTAATTATTTAATTCAAAAATAATATAAATAAATAAAATATAGAATATATAGCATTACAATCCTTCATAAGGTACTGTGAGCTTGTGATTTTGAAAAAGAAAACGAAGGGGGGAGTAACAAGTAACAATATTTTGATTTAAATTGTGAATTTCAGATACCGTGAAGCCCTAATTTGGGGGCTGAATCGAAAACGACGTCATTTTCATTTTTTTTTTGTTAAAATAAAATAAATGAAAACTGCTTCGGACCGCCCAGGTCGACTAGGCCGGAAAACGCCTAACAACATCGTTTTGGATAAAATCGGAGCAGCTACGGGCCGCCTAACGCCTAGGCGACCGCCTAAACTGCCTTTTGCATCACTGATATAAAATAACCTCCAACAAAACGTGTTTGGTAACCTTCAAGAAATCAGTTTAGATAATGGATTCTCATTTTCTTCACTTATTATTATGAAATTTTTATTCACAACCACTATTCTCAATACATCGGCTTGACTCAAGCGTTGTAAGATCTTAGCTGGGCCACCTTAGTAAACTTGAAGGTACATTATTATATTTGTAGGTTTGGTCAAACATTGTATGTTAAACACTTTAAAAAATTTATTACAAAGTTAAACACTTCATTTTGTTTTTAAAGTTACTAGTAGAATCCCCATATGATGCACAAGTTTATAAATGTAAATGAACAAATAATAAGAATTTTATATGTTTATATAATTTTAATATAATAAAATATTACAATCAATATATAATAAGAGATGAAAAGTTATAGGATAATGAAAGAAGAGTTAATAAAAGTATTAAAAATTAAAAATAAATAAATTTGAGTAAGTTATAAAATATTCATATTTTTTTTCTTAATGTATGAATATCTTTATCATCCTTGTATGGAGGTCATGTTGGTCAACTTGTACAAATGATGAGTATATATATGTATATTTATAATTTTATGATAAATGTTTATATTTATCCAAAGTATTCAGACTTTTTATTTTTTTCAAATATAACGTTCAAGAAATTTTCAAAAGCTTTTTAGTGAGTACCAATAACACTACATTCTGATTTTATTAATTTTTATTTGTAGCACAAACACACTAATAATTAACTAACATAATCGACCAACAATCAATTATTTGTCTTTACTTTAATTTAATTTAATTTATATATACCATACTGTGTCAAACTATAGATCGATAATAATGACTAATTTAATTTATTATACAGAAAATCACATTAGAAATTAAAAAAAAATAAAACATTTCAAAAAATTAGGTTATTTTTTAAAAAATAAATAAAATGTTGAAATAATAAACTAAAATTATAAAATATTTGCTAAATAATTCATTTTCTATATTTAATATGATTAAAAAATGAAACAAAATTTAAATTAGCATTACATAGAAAAAGACCATTAGGAGTTTATTTGATATCGTACTAAATTTATTTTTTTATTCAATTTTTTTATTTATTTATTTTCCCTTTCTAGATATGAATATACGTGACCATAAATTTTTTATACACATATATATATATAAAATAACAAAATGTATTGTTACCACTTTTGGAGAAAACTGATTTTCCGGCCCATTTGCACATACTAAATTGGGAAAGAATATTTGCGATTTTTTGTTGTGTAAAAGCGTTGAGAAAATCGTGGAGAATCTCGGATTTTAGGAAAACTATTAATATTGTAAATCGTGTTTAGAACAATAATCTATGATCTGTTATGAAAAATCATTAATTATTTTTTATATCTACTGTATTTTTAATGCTTATCAGAATTAATCAAATATCTGATTTATTAATTTTAGCACAAGAATACATAGTTTTGAGCAACAAAATGCGATCTGTTGGGATCAGAGTACATTTGGTTTCCACTAAAATAGGGATTCTGACAGCATAGTTAAACCCTAAAATTTCTATATAAATATTAGAACAACCATGCATCAAACTACTCATTTCAGCGATTCAGTCATTATACTTCTTTACCGTGCTTCCAGCATTGTGAGTTTGCTCCTTTTTTTTTTACAGTTTATCTATCATAATGTTTTGCATAAGCATATCATACAGATTGTTGCTATAAGAATAACATATTTTTTGATGACATATCATTTATTGAATAGTGATTTACTCTATGCTCATCCCTCCTGTTTGATTTATGTATCTTTTCTGCCAACACGATGTGTGACTGGAAATATCAGACTTTCGACCGTTGAAATATTGTGAATTCTTCTAGGATCAGAATGTCGGCAGATTGTTTATGGCGAATATCCTTACAACTGCAAAATTTAAAACAATTAAAAAGTTCAACAAAATGATTAGTACACGTGATATTTTTAAAACATATGAATGAGGATTATTTCATACTGAATTTGAACACAAGTTTATTTACTTAAGCAATTGACCTCCTCAATATGTCTAAATGTTTAAACCCTGAAGATAGTGTATATTTAAAATAAATGTCATAGAAGATAACTACACATTTAGACATATTGAGCAGGTCAATTGCTTAAATAAAAATATTAACAACTTCAAAATTGTATCATGGCAGTAAATACACTATGATCATAAAACAATTAGGTTTATAACAACACTAATATTACCAACTATCAATAGACACTGATTTACTAATATAGCTACGAATAATATAGATACACATATTTACCTGAATTTTATGTAGCTTGACACTCTAAACTTAGGTTGTTTTTCTGCAAAAATCACCAAAAAAAACAGGAACCATTCAATAAGCCTTAATTGAAACAAAAATTATTATATTTAAACACTGGATACTAAACAAACTTACTCTAAAAACCATAAAATAATTCATAAAAGTTTAACATCAAATTATTAATCATATATTAGTATAAGATTATTGGATTTTTATCAACAAATTAAAATTAAAACACTGATGAAGAAGACAAGTATCTATTTTTTCGAAAAATACATGTTTTGTAAATGTAACCCTTATGTAATAGAATACTGTCTTCTGATATGGCCTTTTGATTAACTAAATTCAACATGCAAATCAATCTTTCACTGGCTATTTCAAGTATTTTGTAAAAGTTACAATTAGAACCCCTAAAAAAATATATAACAATATGATAAAAATGCAATTATTTTTAACAATTCAATGAATTAAGTAATACTTGAACAAATAAACACTAATTTATGTTTAAAAGTAATAAAAGTAATTTCATACCTTGAAATAGTACCTGTTCGCACTCCTTTTAGTTCAGCCGACAGAAAAATACTAATTTGACCGAAGTAATGCTGCAGATAATATGAAAAAAAAAAAAGATGGGATTGATATATTTCTAAAATAAAGTTGCTGTGTATATGTAAAAATACTTATTATTAATGACCATCAAGCATATCTGAAATGTGTATGCATTTACTGCTTATGTAAACAAAATCGAGCATATTATGCAACGTTGTGAATCTGGATTAATAAACATTTACTAATCAAGTTCGATGATCAGAAACAAAAAATTGTAAAACCCCACATGCAAATGTTGGAATGTTAAAAAATAATATCAGATCTTAAACGACGTTTTGTTATTTTTACTTAAATAATTAAAAATTGGCATTTTCAGAAATTTTGGGCCTAATCTACCCAACAATGCTAAAAAACCGACATGCAATAGTTTGAAAGTTCAAAAAATTAACAGATTTGAAACAATATATTTCTACTTAAATAATCAAAAGTTGACATTTTTTAAGTAGATTTTAGTCTAATCTATCAACAAATTAAAAAAAATGCAAGTATTCATAACCTGATCATTAGATCTTTTGATTTGCACTTGGTTGCTATAGATCTGACGAAATCGGATCTATCTTTATCGGAAAAACCAAGCTTTAAGCTCTTTATGGCTTTTGAAATTTTAGGAGTAGGAGAAGATGATGTCTAACGTGACGATGAGCGGAAATAGCCGATTTGTTGAGGTTGATGGGGGAAAATTTTTTGAGTTGGTGGCGTTTCTCGAAAGAAGAGGGCGATGACTGTTGGAGTCTCCCCACCGTCTAAATATTCTAGAAGAAGAAATGAGTCTGTTGATGTATTTTATGGGTACAAAATTAGGAAGGTGCTTAGTGTTATTTATATCAGTTTTTAGTTTTTGTTTCTGTTAATGGTTTGTTTTTAGGTCCAACTATTATTTTTCAATTTGGGCCATCTTGAGAACTTTCAGGCCCACTAAAAAAAATCATCATTTGAAATCAGACCCATAAAAATTTGGTTGGTGTCATTATTTAATTATTATTATGGCCCACTCGTGAAAATTCAATTTTAATTCAGTCCCATTTTTATTGTACACAATATAAATAATGTTTAGTTAATAAAATAAATTGAAACATATTTAAATAAATTAAATATTATTTAGTTATTTCAATAATTTAATTTTATACCCACTAATAGATAATAAACTACTTTGTCAATCAATTCTTATGCTACTAGAGGCCTACTAAATTTGGAAACATGGTTGTTGTCGAAAAATTAATTTTTTTTCCAAATTGTTTTTTAAAAATTTTAGTTATCTTATTAATTCGACTTAAACATTTGTTGGGTATTGTTTATATATCTTTTATATTAAATTTTATACTCATTAATTTATAGTAAGCTAATTTAGTAATTAATTCTTATGTTAAATGAGTCCCCATAAATCTGAAAATATAAAATATTTTATTTATAGACTATGTAGCACAATGGAATAGGTTTAGTTTGATTAATATATCTATAGATCCAAAAAATTACATATTGTTTTATAGTTCAATAATGAGAAATATTTTACTTCTTGATTTTGGGCTCAGTTACTGGGGTGCACTACACAAAATTGTAAAATATTATAACTACTAATTAGAAGGTTTGTCAGGGTCCATGTTAATTTGTTAATTTTGAAAATATAGTTTACCTGAAATTAATTAGTGCATTTTAATAATGTAAGAAAAAACACACATTACCAAATTATACATGTTCATACTTCAGTTGTTGAGAAATTGATATATGGTTTGTTGTCTAAACCAAATGTTTTTTTTGTCCATAGTTACATACTATGTAGAAAAAAAAAACTAAAGCTTATTTTGAGTTTAATTAGATGATCTTATGGATATCGTATTTTTATTTTTTAAATATATGAACATTAATTGCTCAATATATATATATATATATGTATATATATATCTGCTGAATGATCTTCACACTTCGAAATTTCTGAATACAATCAAATGATCTGGGGTGCCCAATCATAAGCTAGAGTTAAAAATCGGTATACCAATTATGCTGTTACGAAACATAGATCACTCCCTTGGATTATGTAATGGTACTCCATTGGTTATTACAAAACTTGGTGATCACGTGGTTGAGGCAAATGTTATATTGGGGGATAATGTTGGTGTAAAGGTTCTCATACCTCGGTTGTCCATGACTCCTTCAGATAAGAGAATGCCCTTTAGATTTTAGCGTAGACAATTTTCGTTTATCATTTCTTATGCGATGACGATAAACAAAAGTCAAGGACAATCACTTAACCGTGTTGGTTTGTTCTTGAAGAAGCCTGTTTTTTGTCATGGTCAGCTGTATGTCGCTGTCTCTCGAGTTACGAATCGGAAGGGCTTAAAATTTTTTATATGTGATGACAAAGATCCAGAATGAAGGACTACGACAAATGTTGTGTACAAGGAAGTTTTTCAAAGTTTGTAATCGTTATGCTTTTTTTGACGTTAGATATTTCATGATAATATAGATGGTTAAAATATTGATATTTGTTATTTTCGTGTTGCGATAATAATCATCGTATTACACAAACATAACTTTTATGTGAGGTTATCAGATTATATATATTTTAACAATCGCGTCTTATATTTCCACGATCAAAAAAATTCGTATTAAGAATAGTACATTTATTAGTGTGTGAAAACTCTTTCCGTGTATCACACGGGTACGACACTAGTAATTGAATAGAAGAAGAATGGGTACAATAAATATAATACATATGATTTTAGAAAAAAAAAATAGTAATTTTTCTGTTGACGACAAACTTACTCCCACCTCACTCACTTACCCACATTTTCGCCCCTTCCCCCATTTTAGATTCTAGATAATTCTATTGATTTTTCTCACACAATTTCGGTCACACACTCTCTCACAATGTCGGTCTCTCTCTGTTACTCAATGGATAGTGATGTCGCCTCTCTTCTCCCTCAGTTACTTTGAACCTCTTAATCTTCACAGCAAATCAAATTATTCAAAAAAGAATAAAATTTGGAAGTAGACACAAAATTTTACTGAATCAACGGCTTGATTAATGTCGATTTCAATAAAAAAGTAAATTGATTGTGCGGAACAAATTCTATGATATACGTGTTCGGATTTTTGTTGGAAGGTTGTGTGCGTATCTCCTTTTATAGATTTGGACAAATTAAGCTTATTATGGGAGGCTTAATAATGATTTGAGATAATGATGACTAAATATATTTTAGACAAATATATGTAGATTTATTTCCAAATAATATATTTTATACCAAAAATAATATTTTTCAGAAAAGACAGAGGAATTTGGGCGAAAAAAATTTTAAGTTACTATTTTGAGTGATATTATATATATGATGTGATATCTATACTATATAATATAACAAAATCCGCCAAGAATAGTAATATCAACATTTTCCCGCCCAAAACAGCACTGCTAATTATGGAAAACTTCAATATTAGCTGCATTAATTGGTTAAGTATAATTGGCTGCATTAATTTATATTACCTTATATATGTTAAAACATTCAAACCATTTAATTCCGGAATTGCATTTAAAGTTGGTAATAAGTTACAATTGATTTACACAAATCTCGCAACATAACATTTTCAACTCAAACCCAAGGCAGTATATCATATTATAATTTCCAAAGTTTGTGATTGATAAGTATTCATATTCTGGGCTCGGTAATGAAGCCCAATTGATTTTTCTCCAGGAACCATTATATTTCAATCTAAGTAGTTTTGAGTGTTAGAGTTTAATAATAAACCTCTCGGTAGTAAAAAATGAATCCTCAAAAATATCATAAGTAGCTAAGAACAAAACAATTAAAAAGATATAACTGAATGTTTCTTGCTCTTGAATTCTTGAACTCTTCCTTGAATCCCCTTGCTTGACACTCCAAATTATGATAGAAGATGTATAAAATTTATCTTTAGGTCCCCCTTTATAGTTGGAGAATTAAGATATGAGTTGAAGGTTGAAAACCCTCAAAAAATTAGGAAAAAACGCATGTAAGACTCGACTCATATCGCATGGGCCGTGTAATGGGCTGGGTGACCCAAAGCTGCATTCTTCTCCAACTTCAATATCGTCATATTTGGAGGTCTTATGATTAGAATTTGGAAACAACTATCTATACTTAATATAATAACAAATCCACTGAAATTAGTAACTTTGAAGTTTTTCCGCCCAAAATCTATTACCAATTATGAACATCACAATTTTTGGTATATAAAATTCAACCCAATATAAAACATAATTATTGGCAATAACTTGCCATATATTCACCTAAATAAATATGATAAAGCTATTTGGGCTGATTTTGTCTGGGCCCAAAAAAACATATTTTCTTAAAATTATTTTCTTTTTATAAATTTATTGACTATTATTAATGAAAAATTATTTATGAAGACGGTAACTAATTTTTAACATTACAAATATATCCTCTATCAACAGCATATTGCAATTCCAGCCCCAATCATCAACATGACTTCTACGGAAGGATGCTAGAGATATTCATACATTAAGAAAAATAAATATCCATTCTAATATATATTTTAGTCATGAATACTTTTCATTGCACTCTTTTTCCATTAACATATAATTTTTCATATCTTATTATTTATTGATTATAATATTTTATTATATTAAAATTATATAAAAATATAAAAAATTATTAATTTATTCATTTGCACTTACAAACCGTGCATCGCACGGAGATACTACTAGTAATATGATATAATAAGATAATACAAATATTAGGTTTTAAGGTGTTTTGAATAAATTTTTCCAACACAATCTCAATATTATTATGAATTTAGTGTGCACCTAATCATGCATTTTTAATATATATATGTATCTACGCATCTAATATATCTGGAAGAAGGCACTTCTATGCGAGTAAAATATTACCATTCATGCTAAAAAATAATACCTTTAGGAAATATTTGGATTGAGATGTAATGGAATATGGTTGGTCCATCTATTTTTATTTAAGAGTATAATAATATAGGATGTAAATTGTAAATGTCACATCAATAGATTTTATGTGATGTAAGCAAGGATAAACATATCGATTTTTAGGGAGATATCGGTGAGATCTCGATTAATATCGAAATATCGGTGCAATTTTTATAAAAACGCCGGAAAATGTATTAAAACAGTTAATTTATCACGATATTTGTTAGATTATCATAAACCTAGTTAAATTCTAATATTTAATTCAAAAAAATAGAGTCAAATTCACGCATATACAACTAGTCGGTAAATAAAAAACATTACATACATTGTCCGGCCATCCGGTACAAAATTTCTTACATAAACTTTACATATGCACAATTTCTCGCCGCCAGCTGGAAGTCAGACACAGTCACGCGTCGCTGATATTATGCCGAGATTCTCACGATTATATGCACATATTTATCATAAAATTTTACACAAATTGATATGTTTACAAGTAATTTATAAATATTAAATAATATACACGCCGTCTGGCAATATGATAGACATTATGAATTTTTTTATGCTACTTACTAGTACAAAAAATTATATTAAAAATCTAAGAATTTAACAAAATGTTTTGAAAATATTATAACTAACTTTGATACATACATTCATTTTAAAATTCTAAACAACATAAGATATTTACAAAAAATACACGTTATCTAGTGTTATAATATACATTAAATATTTTTAATACAAAATATGATATTATTTCTTTTGTCAAGTTTTATAAAAGATATAAAAATATTAAAAAAAGTTAAAAGATTAAAATAAATAATTAACATATATATTTAAAACCGTAAGTAATTAATGGGCCCCACCATAAGTAAAGAAATTAAAAGGAAAGAGAGATAAACGGTTCAGCACGCTACAATTAATAAGAGAGAGAAATAAATTGACATTACTAGCAGTGCCCAATATCTCGTCAAATTTAACGAGAAGACCGCGAAATAAACGAGAATTCGGCAAAGTCGGCAAAATCTCGCCGAGTTTCAGACAAAAAGGAATGTATTGTTGTTTTCGTATCGGTAAGGGTGATATAGCGAGATTTCGACCAAATATCATGAAATTTTTATCTCTGGATGTAAGTAATGATTGGTTGAGTGGGTAGAAGTAGGCACATTTTGGTTTTATCGGCCGAACCGAAACTAACAATTTGGTATGTGGCGAACTGCACCGAACAAATTCGGTTTGGTATTCGATTTTTTATTTTTTTAAATTTTGGTATTCTGTTCGGTTCGGTATAGGTCGAACAATAATTCAGTTTTACCGAAAACCGAACAAAGGCAGCTAATATGTATTATATTCTTATTTGGGCTTTGACAATGTGGTGCCCGTTAGATTAAATAACGGCTTAAATTAAATTTTAATTAGTTTGACTCACTTACAGGCATGGTTTGTGGAACCGGGAACCGGTCCGGTAGAGTTAAAAAATCGGATTATATTTTTTTTTCTTTTTTTTTTTAAATAAAGTTGTTTTTGGCCTATTTTAAGTTAAAAAAAGGGATTTTCACCTTTATCTTCATTTGCCCTTATTATTCCCATCTTATTTTAAATTTGGCACTAGGATGTTATTAAAAAAATTAGAGTTAAAAGTATCTTTGGATTAATTGATATTGAAATATGTTGAATTTTTTTTTTACAAGTTAAACTCTAGTATCAAATTAGATTGTATTACACATAAAAACTATTGAAATTAAAAAAATCAACAAGTTGCCTTTGACCGGTTGAACCGGTTGTTGAACCGGCCGAACCTTGAACCGGTGGCTTGTCCGGTTCGATCACCGATCCGGTCTCACAAACACTGCTTACAGGAAGCCTGGGAAGTGAAGAGAAGTAGCAATAGTGTAATAAGAAACTTCGAGTTTTCTAGGTTGACAAATAAAAGGAAAAATGAGCACAATTTGGCTGAAAATTGGAAAAAAAAAAATATAAAAAATATAAAAAGTTCAATTTTTTTACCAAAGATCAAAATGAAAAATCGAAATATTTTGATTTTTACCGAATTAAAATATATTAATTCGATTCGATACTCAATTTTAGAGAAACATCGATTCGGTTTATCGAAATTTTGGTATGTTCGGTTTTACGGAATGCCCACCCCTATGAATGGGTAATGATAAAAAAGGGTATTGAAAATTGTAAATGATGTATTGGAAATTGCAAAAGGTGATATAGAATGTTAGGTAATGATAAAAAAATGAATTGAGAATTGTAAAAGGTGATGTAAATAATGATGTAGATAATATGAGGTGGATGAGGAGAGATGCGCAATCCATAAAGTGAAATAAAAGAGGATCGGGTCATCCCCAATCCGAATTGCTCAATTCCCGTCCAAATATACCCTTAAATGTGAAATGAAATGGCATCTTCCTTATTTATAAAAGGAAGATCGTTGAATTTTCAACTAAGGTGATATGTCTTTTTCTCCTTTTTTTGATTTTTTTAAAATCATCTATCACTACTTACCTTTATTTGTGCGTAGAAAAAGAGAAATATGAGGTGACTTGGTTAAGAGTCAACCAATCACTTTTTTTTTTTGTTTTTCTTTTCCCATTAATATTTTAAAATCGTATAACTTTTTTCGTCTCAACTCCGATTTTCATGAAAAATATACTGAATTAATCTTCTTTTCACGATCTTCGATTTGACATTCATTATACATATATTAAATATTAATTTTAAGTGTAATTTTTTTTTTTATGATATATTTTAATTTCAAATTTTATATATAAAATAAAAATGTCAAATATTATCAAAATAATATTTTATTTGAAAAATTATCTATTCTTTTTTTAGAAGATTAATTTCTTTCACTTTACTTTTGCCTTTTTATAAGTCCAACTTGTGTGCAACGGTTGTAACATACAACCCTATGTTTTCAATGGTCAGATCTAGCCTAAATCAATCTTGGTCCTCCAATTAATATGAACTATTTAAAAAATGTAAAATGACCGAAATATAAAATCACCCGCACCTCTTCCTTATAAGTATTACAAGTCCCCATATCCCTTTTTCGAAAAACCCAGTCCAACACTATTTCTCCTTCTTCGAAAATAAACCTCCATAGCCCAACCTACATAAACCTTATTCCGCCATCGTTATTGCGCATAGATTTGTCTTCTCTGTCTCTCTCGTTGTTACTTGTTGCTATGAACATTGATGCTAGGATGAAATTCTAAAATCAAATAAAAAATATGAACAATAATTGATAAAGGTAAATGAAATTAATTTAAAATCAATAGAGTCCCACTACATAACAGAATTACCCTATTTTTGTGAATCATTTTGTTCTAAAGAAATTTGATTAAAAAAATATTCGATTTGTTAAAGTTTAAATTTACGGTCAAAAGCTTAGATATAGTAACTAAAATGATTTGTTGACTGAATTAGTGTCTCTTTTTTTGTTCTTTTTTTTTTTTGTGTGTGTGAGAAAAAAAAATGATGTTAACTACAAATATAATAAGTTGATTATTTTTTTCTTTGAATATACCACAGTAATATACTTTAGCTCCATTGTTTAATGAACTAATACCATTACGAGATCTCATGCTAATATTACTAAATACAAAATATAATATATGTGACTTGTAACATTGCTTCGCCTTATACTATTATGTAATATAATTATATTAGTATATTATTCAAATATTACAAATATACAATGATCACATACATCATTATTATGCTATATATTTTATAGCAATTATTTACATTATTATGCTATATATTTTATATCAAATTTTTATCTATTATAGTAAAACATTTCATACGAATTCTTTATAATATATTTTATTCATTATCTATTTTAATTTTTATTATTATTATATATTAATCTTTATATTTTAATAATAATCTAATAAAAAAATTTAACCCGAGCATGAAACGAATGGAAAATCATCTGGACGGCATACACATTACACAACAAAGCAGACCCACCCTCCCCCCTCTCTCTCTATAAAACCCTCCCAAAACCCTCATCCGAGCGCCGTCTTCCTCCTCTCAATGGCAGCCTCACAAGCTTCAATTTCCGCTGCATCCAGACTTGTAAATCTTCGACTCCCTGCATTTCAAACCCTCTTACACCGCCACCCCTCCGTCGTCTTCTCCTCAACCTCCAATCACTCAATCAACTTATTTCATCCGGAAAATGATTCACCTCACAATTCGCCTACTGCCATAAACCCTGCGTCGAATCTCCCTCTGACTTTCCAGTTTCCATTTGGTTACCGCGGGATGCAAATCCAGGCGGCGGGGAAGCCAAGCACCCCTAAGGACGTCGATGATGATCTTGAGGATGACTATGAGGATTCTGAGGATTTTGATGTCGAAGACGATGATGTTGACATCGACAACTTCAGTGGGTCGGATTTTGATTCTCTAGATTCTGATGAAGAAGAATAAGCAAGGCTCTTAACGGAAAATACATAATTTATTCATAATCATACTTGGGATTCTCGGATTTTCAGTCGCAGACTCGGATCTGCAAATTGTGTGCCATTTGTATTCAGTGTGCTCCACCAGAAATAATAACTGACTTTAGAATTGTTATTTTGGTGTTCAATCTAATTTTTCGATATCTTTTTTAAAAAGCATATTAGGTGATAACTGCGCATTGAGATTGATTAAAATGATTTGGATTATCTCCAATTTTCACTTCATTTTCTGATGTTTCAGAATTGGTATGTTACATTTGATGTAGTATAAGTATCTCAAGTATCTCACCGCTTGTAATATTTGAAATAGTATGAAAGTAAATTTTTATAATATAATTATGAATATGTATATCGTGAAATATATTTAATATTTTTTTATTGTCCAACATAAATATGTTTATTCTATTTATCCCTTTCCGAATAAGGTAGGTAAATATGTTTATTCTATTTATTCCTTTCTGAATAAGGTAGGTAAATTGTGCTATCGTATTGTGTTCAAATTCTTTTATCTTAATTTAGTGTTATGACATTCTTTTATCTTAATTTAGTGTTATGACAATTATAATTGGTTATAAATTAATGGACGGACGGATTGAATTTTTTTTTTTTTGATAGATGGACATAATATACTTATACTGAGAATAAAAAAGATGATACTTTACAAGTAAAAGTTTTTTCTTTTTTATTTTTCTATAATGATACTTTTATAAATAAAAGTGATACTTTTGCTACATAAAGTGATATCATTTTTGTTCAAAAAAGTAATATTTTTATAGATAAAAATGATACTTTTACAACAAAAAGTAAATTTCTTTTTTCGTCACACAACTATCACACGATGTGACGGTTTTGCACAAGTTTTTTTCTAATAGATAAAGGAAAAACTTGACCATTGTATTCCAATTCTTGTGGGCAACAAAAACCTATAAAAGTTCATGCATTAAATATTTAAATATAACAAAATATGTTCAAAATGCTTAACAACATGTTCTAGGGTTTGCATCCAATTTTTTGTGTATCTCAATGCAGAATATAAAAAAAATTCATTAAAATCACACATTGCAACTTTTACACCATTGTAATTTAGGCAAGAAAGTGGCGTTATTGTAATTTATTCCGACTATCTTGTTTTTATATATTTATAGACTTCTTCATATTTATATATATTTCTTCAACAAAATCTAATTTTAGAGACTGATGTATCTTAATTTTTATTCCGCGTCATTATATATAAAACAATCAAAAGAAAGTGATCACTCTTTTAAAACTTGAATAACAATCACAATTGAATTAATGAAGTCAATAACACTATGGGAGCAACATTGTCTAGCTTGAGTTGCTCCCATAGAATTTTTACAATCAGCCAAATTTATCTTATATAATAAAAGAGAACCCTTTATATAAAGAATCAAACACATTTTCCCGTCCATTTTACCTTTAAAAATTGTTATGTTTAAATCATTATTAATATATAAGAGATTGGATAAATGTGGTAAAAATTTGTATATGTATGGTAATTCTTTGATAAAATTAGTTCCAAATATGATTTTTTGTTGGAAAGTTGCTATATACAAATATTTATGTGTGACAACTTTTGTTGATTTAGGCCCTAAAATTTTAATGAGTCCAAATTGAAAAAAATATGTTTTTTGTAAAGATAAAAAAAAGATGTTTTTATTTTATAAAGGAAATTATTAAAAGGTGTTAACTACTACTCCCTCCGTCCCGACCTAATTGACTGACTGTTGATTTATACAAAATATGATTACTCTTCTTTTTTCTTCTATTTTTGTAAAATATCCAAAGGTTTAAAAAATATAGTTTCTTGTTATCATTTTGTTGACTGACTGTTGATTTCTACATTTAAAAAAAAATGTAATGTAATTTTTTATAGTAGAATATGGATCTGAAATGGATAAGTGTGTTTTATCAAACATTTTATTACCGAAATAATACTGAAAAAATTATGTCGACAAAAAATATATAAACACCACCAAAGACTACTAACACCCTACACATAAACATTTATGCTTAGTAATTTTTTCAAATAAGCATGGAACTACAAATAAAAATAAGTGTCAGAAAAGATGAGAAGATACATTTTGTCATGAATTCGAAAGACACTCCAGACTGCCGATTCTCTGGTTGTTTCCATACGCAGGTACACTGTATATGGAGATGCATGGCCATATGGTGGTTAAAGGGTTGATGCCTCGAA
This sequence comes from Ajuga chamaepitys, assembly GCA_958295605.1. Taxonomy (NCBI): domain Eukaryota; kingdom Viridiplantae; phylum Streptophyta; class Magnoliopsida; order Lamiales; family Lamiaceae; genus Ajuga; species Ajuga chamaepitys. The sequence continues at coordinate 48,975,502 of OY282500.1, read as the reverse complement.
TTAAACTGGAAAAAAGGGCCATTGGAAGACGGTTAAAGCAGTGCGAATAAGGTGATGCAATTAGAATTTATAGACGTATATGCAAATTTGTATCTCAAGCAGTTGAACTCAGTCTGAGGAAGTAAAAAACCCTCTAAAGAAATCGCCATACATAATGGGCACATTTGAGGAACCAACTATTATATTTGAAATTTGAAATTGATGGTGTGACAATGAGCAGACATCATAGATAAGAAGCAGATGTATTTTAAGATATCATTTGTATTTATATATATATATATATATATATATACACATACATTTATTATAATTTTTTAGACATTTATCGGACATATTTGGAAGGTTTGGTTAAGATGCAATTTTTAAAAAAGTGATATGAAAATTTTAAATTACGAAATTAGGATGTTTATTTGACAAATATCTTTTCAAATTGGGATGTGAATTTGGAAATATGTTGAAACAAAATCTAAAAATATTGAGAACAATTATGTACTTATAAATAAAAATAAATGAATTGTTTTTCTTATATATATAAAAAAATGCTTCATTCTACTATAATGTGAAGTGTGAAAGCGAAGAGAAAATGAAAACTGATAGCACACTGCACACGTGCTTATTTTTAAAAGATAGGTAATAACACTAAGAAACAGACGTTTTTAGAAAAAGAAAAAAGAAAATAGAAAAAGAAAAACTGGTGAGCGCTGAGAAACAAACACATGTTTTTCTTAGAAAATGAATGTCAGAGTGACATGTTAGCAGCGGGAATATCGCAGCGGATTTTTTTAACTAGTATAGTATCCGTGAAAAGTTTTTCACGGATTTGTTAAATTATTTTTTTAATAAAAAAGTGAATTAAGTTTTTTAGATTAGAAAAAGTTAACAAGTTACTAAATATTAATTCATTATTATGTAGGAACCATAACGTCAGTTTTAAGTATATGAGAAAATAATATAGGAAAGTTGCAAGAAATATTTTCTAATGATAAAGTTGCAATTACCTGTATTTGTAGAGCCAAACTCATAATAAAAATCAATAATGTAATAATATATCAGAAGTTAATATATATATATATATATATATATATATATATTTTATTTTTATTGTAAATATGATTCAATAAATGAAATATAAAGAAGCATCCCCGTATAATAAGACTATCATTATGAAAAGAACATAAATTTAATGATTGTGGAAGAGATTTACCTGGTTCTAAAATTAATGTCTATTTATCAAACAATGGTGGTTCTAATATTCATATTTATTAGTCAAATAAGACGTTGACATGAAGAAGAAAACATAAAAACCCCAAAAAAAAATTGTTAAAAGATAATAATAATAATAATAATAATAATAATAATAATAATAATAATAATAATAATAATAATAATTGTTAGAAAATTATGTATAATTTGACGTATAACATAACCATGGTGTAAGTTAGGAACTTGTGGCTCCAATATATTGCCCAAAAGCTAAAGCACACCATTGTGTATGACCAAACATCATAACACAATATAAATATACATTTTTTTTTATTAACATATATATTTTTTATATTTTATATTATTTTACAAAACGCTTTACTAACTGAGGTATCATCGATTCTCAAACAAAATATAAGTATTAATAATTTTCCCCATATATATATATATGAAAGTGCTTTTTCCTTATCATTTTAAACAACTTATATTTATATTTATATTAATATTAATATTATACTCCCTCCGTCCCTGTCTAATTGGCCAACATTGGTCGGACACGGAGACTAAGGAAAAACGGATTTTGTGGAATCTTTGATTTTTTCAAAGGTAAAGATTAAGAGTGGAGATTTTGAGGGTGAAGATTGTGAGGGAATTTGTCATTTATGGGCTAGGACAGTTAGGTTAGGACAAATAAATATGACAAGTTGACCAATTAAGTCGGGACGGAAGGAGTATTGAATAAATAAGAAAGAAGCAGGAGTTGATGGAATGACGAGAATACCCTGGGAGGTTTTCCTTAACTAGTACATTCCGTGTCTCCATCGTAGGAATCCAGCCCACTAAGCATGCGGCACACACACACATCATTGGCTTCCAAATAATTCACAACGAAAATATGACCGTTGTAGATATTCTTCCCTTCAAAATCAGGCGTTATTCAACAATTATGAACTAGATTTCCATCATTGAATCTACAGAACCCCAATTTTGCAACAGCCTCCCACTTTCCTCCTCCTCCTTCTTCTTCATTTTAATTTGAATTTTAAAAGTAAATAAAATTGTTATTTAAAGAGGAACAACTATTGAGAAAGCAAATGGGGAAGAGGAGCGCAGAAGAGATGAAAAATGAGGTTGTGGAGGTGGTGGAATTTGAGCAAACTAAGAGTGATTTGGATTTGGAGCATCCGTATGCCTTCCATGTTTCTGGACCCCGCAATGTTCCTTCTATAAACTGGAGGGACCAGCTCATCAATTCTACTTGGTCAGTCTTCTTCCCTTTTCTCTTCACTTATCAATTTGCCTAACAGATTCGCTACTGGACTGTCTCTCTCTCCTGTGCTGGGTAAAATCAGATTCGGATAATCGGATCTTTTGTGTTGGTGATTTGTTTTCATTATCATGATTGTTGTTTAGATTGGAATTAGTGATCTCTGATCGGCCACATTATAAAATAAATGATTCAAAAGGAAGGTCCGTAGGTTGAAATTCTAGCTTTTCATTTTTCTTTTGATGCAGATTCAAAATCAATTGCAATAGTTAGCTTACACTTTATTTGGTTTAATTACTTACCGAGAATACAGAGATCTACAGGGAAGGAGGAAATTAATGAACAAATATTTTAGTGGGTCTTACCAATATTATATTTTTGGTCTTTAGATGCAACATATGAAGTGCACTTGCAGTTGGATTTCCCTTTACAGTTTACTTACTTTGTAAATCAAATAAAGCAGGAAGGATGGCAATTACAAAAGGACAGTAATCTCCTGCTTCATACAAGCAGTTTACTTACTTGAACTCGACCGACAAGAAAACCGAAGCCAAGACACCGCCCTCGCCCCTAAATGGTGGACACCCTTCAAGTACAAGCTCGTCGAAACCTTGATTGACGAAAGAGACGGATCCATATTCGGGGCAATACTCGAGTGGGACCGCGCTGCTGCTTTGGCCGATTTTGTCCTCTTAAGGCCAAGTGGCGCCCCACGGGCTGTTTTAGCTCTCCGCGGGACTCTCCTCAAAACTCCAACGATCAGACGTGATATTGAGGATGATCTCCGATTCTTAGCCTGGGAAAGCCTTAAGGGATCAGTGAGATTCGGCTGTGCTTTCAAGGCATTGAAATCGATCTCTGATAAATACGGGAGCAGCAATGTGTGTGTTGCGGGCCATTCTTTAGGGGCTGGGTTTGCACTCCAAGTCGGGAAAATGTTAGCCAAAGAAGGGATCTTCGTGGAGGCTCATTTGTTCAATCCTCCTTCGGTTTCACTAGCTTCCAGTCTAAAAAACGTGGGAGAGAAAGCTGGAATAATGTGGAAGAGGGTGAAGTCGATGCTTAGTGAAACCGCAGTTAATGGTAATGACGAATCTAAGAGTGTGAAACTTGGGTCAAAGCAATGGGTGCCTCATTTATATGTGAACAATAGTGACTATATTTGCTGCTATTATACTGATCCGGTGGGAGCAGAAACGAGTAATGGTGGTGCTGACAAGGAGAATGTAGGTCCCCCACCAGAGAATACGGCGTGTGCAGCGAAGCTCTTCGTGTTCTCCAAGGGGAAGCAAAAGTTTCTAGAAGCACATGGGTTGGAACAATGGTGGTCTGATGATTTGGAGTTGCAGATGGCTGTTAACAATAGTAAGTTGATCAGTAGGCAGCTTAAGTCATTGTACAGCTTACCATCGCCGAGCAAGAGTTGATGGAATCGTGTTTACATTCATTCAGTATAGTTTTGAAGAATTGAGTATACAAGTTGTTCCTCAAAGGGAACACAAATGAAAGAAAATAATTACAGGATGCATGTGTTTCTTAATGTTTCGGACACTCTTATGTGGGCGTGTTTTTCTTGTTTCGTTTGTGTTATCAGTATGCTACTTAAAAATTGATTCTTTGATTTTAATTATTTTAGTTGTACTTTTCTACATTTTCAGTTCACAAATGATTGAAGAGTACTATTATTTACAAAAGAGGAAATGGTTCTGTTACCCATGTCAGAATGTGATACCTTCTTTTTTACTCATTTAACTTTAATATTGATAACATACTCATATTTTAAATAAACTATCCATTTTGCTCTTATGTACTCCCTCCGTTCCAAAATAGATGATGTTTTAGAAAAAAACAGAATAATTAAGAAACAAATATATTACCAAATATAACCCCCTAAAATTTGTGCAGATAAGATTTAATGATATCAAATGTGAGTGGGAGGTTGAAAAGTCAAAGATATTTTTGGATTTACATAGGGGTAAAATAGAGAAAAATGGTAAAAAAAACCTAGAACATCAATTATTTTGGAATTTGTTTAAGAAGCTAAAACATCATCTATTTTGGAACGGAGGGAGTATTATATATATATATATAAAACACTAGTTTTCTTATTTCAACTCAGATTTTATAATTTAAAATTTTAGTTGAGTCCTACAAATTTTGAATATCAAATTTTAGTCCTAATTATAAATTAACACTCATGCAAGATTCGATTCCACGTACTAAAATAATATCAGAGCCCTAGGTTTATTTAAAAAATCATGAATTATAGTTATCATGGATAGAATAAATTTGGAGGATTTGCACGACCTTGCACAATCTTTGCAGAATTGGGTCTTATAGATCTAAAATGCAAGAAAATGTATCTACAGGACAACAACAGACTCCCCGAAATACATCACAAAATCCAACAAATAGAAAGCGAGGGAGCTCATGACCCTCCAACAGGCGGAAATATACAACCAATGGGAGATTTCTCTACTGATGCTTATATTTTTCCCGCAGAAACAAGGAAGAGGACCCAAAGGCCAAACTTTATGCAATCGCCTTATGGGAGATCTTAGCTAGAGTCAATACATCCATATGGATTAGTGCTCAACCTAGATACATTGGACTTCAAGAACCGTGAACTACTCATAGATGAGCGGACAGGAGCAATGAAGATTGCAGTTGGAACGCTAGATCCAGACAAAGAAAACTTTATCTCACTTCTGAAGATAAGTTTGGAAGGATCAGTGAAAATTGCTTGGGAAGTCACTAATCCTGAGATAGTAGAAAATGTCTGGACTGGCGCATAATGGACGGTGGATGAGCCTGATTTGTCCCAGGTGCCCAGAACAGGAAAATGCACTATTTAGGCAATCATTCCTTGTCATAAATGATAAAGGGAAGAGAAACGAGAAAGAACCATCGAGAAAGCAAAAGATGTCAAGGGGACCACCCAGAAAAAATTAATAAAGGGATCTCCGACAAACAGCGATGGGGTGAGTCACGAGAATTGTATCCACCAAAAAAGACGGAAGGTGGAGAATAAAGAGGTATTCACAACTGAATGATTGAAGTATGCATGTGATGCAAGGGTCCACACCATGTGAACCATGTGAATGATGGACCACACGAATGTGATCCGGATAAGAGAGACATCCAGAAAATCTGTAAGACCAATCAAATGTTTACAACTGGACACAATAATTCAAGGATAGAGTGTCTCAAACCTCTATAATTACAGGGTAGAAGGAAGCAGAAGACATCGATCATTCGCCTCTGTTTTCTTACAAAATAAACATTGTAATAGTTATTTTGCAGTTTTCCCATTCCAGTTTTTTTTCCGAGTGTATGTGTGCTAAGAGCGTAGCTACCATGGGTAGCTAAACAAGTCATCTCCTCCCAAAAGGAGATGTACTGATGTAATAAATAAATTCTTGATTTCTTAATAAAAGTTGAGCTTTTGTTCATCATCTTCCAAATTTTTTTATTTCTGTTCATCATCCAAGTTGAATACTGTACGCCTCGAGGTAGGAAACGAAACAAGGCTGTGCTGGTTTCTGTTGAAGGAGTCTACGTTTGGAACCATCGGTTGCGATCGAGTGGTTGGACTGTGAGGAACAGTTTATAAAATTCGGTGGATACGACCCGACTGCAGTTCGGTCAAAGGTATGAAACTTGGTTTATGTTTCAAGAATTTATATTTGACGGAAGCATGATGAGCCTGATATGGTCGTAATGGACTATTTCCATATTAATACTAAAGATTAATTTTGCATGGAAAAATTAATTTTGGAGCCAATTTATAATTAAGAAAATACGGGACGAAATTTTATTTGGATAAAACCAAAAGGATAAGATTATAAGGACTGAATTGAAAGAAAAGTATGCTCGCTCATTTTAGAAAGTTCAGGATAATGAAGAGCGATTTTAAATAAAGGTACATTAAGGGCAATTCGATCATTTTAGGGCATATTAGCAGGGAAAAAGTCAATTGAGTAAAAAAGATGGTAGACACCCTCTGACAGGGGTATTGTACCTTTTCTCCCTTTACAAAATGGAAAAACCTATCATTTTTATTTATATAATATTATAGTACTAATTTCGGTTAGCTGGAGAAGAAAAAAAGAGTGAAGCCTTATGCAAATTTTGTACTTTATAGCATTTCAGAAATTATTTTTTCTAAAAGGACAGAGAAATGGTTGCGTGAAGATAGGGGGTACCGTGTATTTTACTATTTTAATCCTAAGAGCATCTTCTGTACCCACCCAAGAGGTACAATACCATTATGGAATTTGGAACAAATAAATTAGAGAAAAATTAAGTACAATTAATTATGTACCCAATCCTGTAGGCTGAGCAAGAGTGGGCAAGGGTGGACGGTGGCTCCTAGATGCCGCGGAATGCAAATGATATGAGACGCTTGGCAGTCACGCGCGCGGGTTCGCTATGGCGTGGGGCCCATGCCTATTCAATGATTCTACAACAGTTTTAAAGTGACGCAGGACCGTTGTCATTGTTTGGAAATACGACAGTTTAAAACTGTTGTCTTTTACCCGGGTAAAAGACAACACTGGATTCAACAACATTTCTTTTCTGGTATAGACAACGGACACTGAAGTTCTTACTCCTGTTGTGAAATTAACCACTATTTGATTGTTTTTGCATACGGTTGTTGCAAAGAACTTAATGTTAGATCAGATGGATATAACAACAACATTTCTTTAGAATGGCTTAGAGTATGAAATAACATGATGCATCCAGAAGTATATTTCTAAGAAGATAGAAGTGAGCTTATATGTAAACTGAAGAATAGCTTGTGGCTTTAAGCAAGCTCCTAAATAGTGGTACAAAAAGTTTGATGGGTTCATGCATAAGATTGCCTGCTTGAGATGTAAGGCTGACCATTGTTGCCACTTCAAGAGATTTGACAATATTCACATCATTTTTCTGTTATATGTTGATGACATGTTGATAGCAAGTTCTAGTGCCCAAGAAGTGAGCAAGTTGAAGAAGAAATTGTCTAAATAGTTTTCTATGAAGGATCTAGGAGATGCTAAGCAAATCTTGAGTATGCTAATTGATGGGGATAAGGAGGCTGGAAAGCTATACATTGAGAAGATTCTGAAGAGGTTCAATATGCAGGAAGTTAAGCTAGTAAACGTTTCATATGCTTCAACAATAAGTAGCTTAATGTATGCAATGATGTGTACTAGAAAAGATATTGCAGATGCCGTGGGAATTGTTAGTTATTTCATGAGTAATCCACTTAAGCAACATTGAGAAGATGTGAAATGGATCCTTAGGTACTTGAGGGATACCACAGAAAGGGCCTTGTGTTTTGAAGGCGGAAGAATTGAATTAACAGGGTATGTCGATGCAGTTTTGAGATCAAGCGATCCAAATAAAATGAGTATAACTGGGTATATATTTACCTTGGGTGGTATAGCGATTTCTTGGGCTTCTAAGTTGCAGAAGATCGTGCATTGTCTACTGTAGAAGCAGAGTATGTAGCAGTTACTAGGGCCAGTAAAGAGAAGGTGTTTCGAAGAATTTTTTCTGTGAATTGGGGAAAGAGCAAAATAATAGTATTCTATACAGCGACAATCGTAGTGCTAATTACTTAGCAAAGAATCCAGTCTTCCATTTGAGAACAAAACACATTGATTTGAGATATCACTGCATACTCTATCTCCTGGAGAGAAGATCTTATACATTCGAGGAAGTGAGAATCCTGCTGATATGTTGACTAAGGTGGTGACTTTGGAGAAGTTGAAGCTATGCATGACTTCAATTGGCCTAAGAACTTGATGGTCAAGACCTAATGCTACTCTAGTTATGGACTATTGATGAAAAAATGAAGAGATAGCTAGTTGCAAGTGGATTCAGTATCCAAGTAGGAGATTGTTGGGCTTTAGGGTCTGACTATACATAAGCCCATCATAGTTAGAGATAGGTTTTTACACATCTATAGTCAGATAATGTACTTGTAACTTACACTTTCTCTATAATATATTGAAAATCCCTTGCTTGGTAGCGTCGCTAGCCGCAGTCCATTCTTTGAAGAACTGGGTAAATAATTTCATGTGTTTTTGGTTCTTGCTTTTCATTTTCTTCTTTCTAACTGTCACAGTATTATATCCCAACATTGTGGCCTATCAATATTCTATATATATATATATATAGCTGGAAAAGAAATAATCATGTTATATTGAAGTTATCATACTAAGCTAATTCCAGCTGTAAACAGATTGAAAAATTAATGTTATACGAAGACTTTATGTTAAATAAATGAATTAAACATTAATCACAGCACTTGTCCAGAAGAAATATAGAGCCTGCCTAGAGTTCACAAATATAAGTGAATAATTACATCAGCGAAAATTAGGAGGCCTAATGCAAATACAAAATTTGAATAAAGGAAACAATTTAGATCATAAATCTTGATGAATAGTAGCATAATATTACAAGAGTATTAAATCAAGAAAAATGTACATAATTAAGCTTCTCTGTATCTCACAAAGTTTACACTAATTATTTCCTATATCTATGGAGATAAGTTTGTATTGTGTAGAAAGTGTAATAAAATGATATCGACATCAAACCATTCACAAGACAAAAAGTATTGTTACACTTGATCAAAACAACACCATATACATATATATACAGACATGTACATATATATGCATCATATGAAGGTGGGTATATCATAATCATATAGGCAGACCTCTTGCTGATGAGCCATCCCATAGCTGCATGATCCATAATTGTTGGGAACCGAATCCATTCCCATTAGCAGTGACTCTAAATCCATATACTGTGATAAAAAATCAATCTTCTCATCCACGACGTAGTTGAAAGGATCAGGTGAGCCAGTGTTGAAGCACGACGAGTCGAACGACCAGTCTAAGCTGTCATCTTGAATATACATAGGGGCGGTAGGCGGAGACGCGGTGGGGATGGAAGGAGGCGGAGACGATCCGTTTCCGGTGAGTTGTTGAACAAGATTCTTGAAGTTTGATGAGTCTGTGATGTAAACTTTGGGCCTTAAAATCTTGAGAAGGCTATGGATTTGTGGCTTCTTTTCGTGTTTGGGTGGTAACTGCAATCTGGGTTTTTTTCCCATGTTTTTTTGTAGAAAAATAAAAGTGACAGAATTGGAAAGGTGTCTTTGGAAATGGAACTGTTTGGCCTTGAAAATCACAAACACATCTTTGCTTGTAACGGAGGATACAAGGAGGTAGGTAGGTTAATATATGGAGGGGAGGGGGATTTAGGGTTTCTATATTAGCAATTAAGACTTTTAATCTTGATAATTAACAACTCATTAAGACAGAAAGATGCCGAAAATGATGTTTATTCTATCATTATTTGTTGCTCCCATTTTAGTTTTCATGTCAAAAACCCTCACCTTCACCTTCACCTTCACCCAGACCAACCTATTATTTATTCATTCATCATCTATAACTCGATTAAAATTCAAATTTTAACCAACCTATTCAATTAGTTGGGTGTTAAGGTGTTAGACATAATTATAATACAACTATTTGTTTTTAATTATAGCTTTCATAATTTAAAAATTTACCCATGAGTTAATTAAGTTGAATCCAATCACTATAAAAAAAAAGATTTTTTTATAATATTTTTACACCACAATTGTGCTCACTAATAATAAGTTATTTGTGTTTACAAATTATTTGAAACCATTTCAAAACTACTTTTAGAGACAACTACTTTTTGCAAAAAAATATTTGAGATGCATTCGATATCATTTTTTTCGTCACAAATATATTATTTGTGTCCGAGTTATTGAGACGACTAATTAGTGACGACGAGTTGTCTCTAATAATAAAATTGTGACAAATAATCATTATTTGAGACCGCTTTTTGTTGTTTCAAAATACCATTTTTTGTAGTGAATTATGAGCCGAATAAACTCAAGAAACTTAAAGGTTCCATTTAGATGGAGATATTTGATTTGTCAAGGGATTTAAAATGAATAGATTTAAAAAATCCTTATAATTGAAATCCCTTGTCTGGGTTTATGGTGGATTTGTGAAATGATTTTTAAATCCAAAATTTTCAAATCCATTGTTTGGCTAAAAACTGATACAACATTTGTAAATTTCAGTTTTTTCTTTAAAGTTTAAACTCACAATTTTATATTTTCTATTAAATAAGATAATATTTACTACACATAAATTAACCGAAACTTTTTTTCAATTATACATATTTACACACACACACATATATATATATATATATTGTATATTTCATATCTCAGAAAATTATTGGGAGCATTTCATTGGAGATAAAAGAAAAAAGAATAAAAAAATTACTTGGAGCATTTTATTAAAGAACGAGAGAGGGGGATAGCGAAGGGGAGAGGAGAAGAAGAAAGAGAAAGAGTCGATGGGAAAAGAGAGCAGGGGAGGAGAGAGGGAGAGAGAGGTGAGTGGTGAGAGAGTTAGGAATGACTACATTTGTCAAATGATATAAAATTCACCAAAATATAGTGTAAAATGGTCAACCTTAAATCTTAGATTTCTAATTGGGTTATTTTAAAATTTTGAATTTACAAATTTACTCATTTAGTATTTTATCCAAATACATGAAGTGAATTTGATAATAGATTAATAAATCGATAGCACAAATTCCTCTATTCAAATGGAGCCTAAACGAAGTGTTTAATTTAGAGCGTATTAAGTAGGTATGGTATTTTTGTGTTGGTACAAAAATTGAGACCCTAATTAATTATGAAGAAGCAGATCCATGGAAGAAGATATGCCAAGATTTGTAGTTTTATGCATGTCGATATATAGGGTAATTTTATATTGGGAGTGTAAGATGGTGACATTATAATAAGGTAGGATTAGGAATTGTTTATTATAAGAGGGTTGGGTGAGGTAAACCAACATTTCAGGCACGCTGATCAAACTATTCACTTCTTTGTCTTGTGTTTATCATCTTCACATTCACACACACGTGTGAGTGGAAAACAGATACATACCGAGGTCGGATCTAGTTATGTCTAGACCTAAGTCAAAGTTTTAAAATGGACCCCTCATGTATTAATCAAGTTCATATATATCAAGTTACTTAATATTATTAAATCTCAATTATTTTTAAAAATAGCAATTTAAATAAAAATAGTACTACTATTTGTTCAATAGTACTAGTTTTAGGTATATAAAAATAATTCAGGACCCCTAAAATTTTATAAATTTTTTGGACCCGAGTCGACCAACTCTACAACCTAACATAAGGTCCGACACACACTGATTTATCTCAGAGTTTTAACTCACAGTTGGTTCTCATATCGGATTTTTTGTTATACAATATGTTGTACATCATCTACTATAATTTTATAAGTACATGATGGGGGTATATATTAATGATCTCACCTTTATATGGATGTGTAAGGTAATAGGAGATATGACATAATTTCAAGTAACAATGGTCCCCAGATTGCATATGTGCCACATAAAATTGGTTCTTTGTGACAGAGCATCTACTACCTAGGGTTTTGGTCCTGGGTTCGAATCATCGTGAGAGAAGAGGAGGATTTTTTCTTTGTTCTTAGATTAGGAGAATTTAAAAAAAAAAAAAATCATAAGCCAAATAAAGAAGTTTACATGGATAGCAAGAAACACATATGAAACTTCCAAGTCACCAATATTCTTATATATATATATATATATATATATATATATATGTTGACTTTTATGATGAGAAACTTTCTCTCTCTATTTGTGTGTTCTAGAATTTACAGAATGAAAAGTTAATCTATTCAAGGGTATTGTCTCCCTTTTATACAAGAGAGTAACTAACAGCAATTAATACTCTTTTTCATAACTAATGTGTATTTTAATTAATATTATCCCTTTTATATCCCCCCTCAAAATGGGAGTGGATATTTAGGAGTCCCATTTTGGATTTGAGCTCTTGAAAGAAGGCAGGTGTGAGGGGTTTGGTGAGGATATCTGCCAGGTTCTGTTCAGTAGGTATTTGTATAATCTTGAGTAGTCCTTCTTGTATTTTCTCTCTCGTGTAGTGATAGTCTATGTGGATGTGCTTTGTCTTCTCATGAAGAACTGGATTATGAGCAATGCTGAATGCGGCTTTGCTATCGGTATATACTATGGCAGGCTTGGTGAAGTTTAGCTTGAGGTCTTGGAGTATGTATACTACCCATTGTAATTCTGATGCAGTTGCTCCCATGGCTCTATACTCAGCTTCGGCTGATGATTTACTGACCGTGGGCTGCTTCTTAGACTTCCAAGAAATTAATGAATCACCCAAATATACAGCATACCCTGTGATGCTTCTTCTTGTTTCTATACATCTGGCCCAGTCTGAATCTGTAAAAGCTTGCAACTTATAGTTAGTTTTAGATGGGTAAAATATACCTTGTCCAATAGTAGTCTTAAGATATCTTAAGACTCTATGGACAACAGCTAAATGAACTTGAGTGGGCTTGCTCATGAATTGTGATAGAGTTTGAATGGCATAAGATATATCTGGTCGTGTAACTGTTAAATACAACAGCTTGCCCACAAGTTTTCTATAATTTGATACATCTGCAAGTGGTGATGTGTCATTGTGTGTGAATCCTTGTTTAGAATCCATAGGAGTATTAGAAGGTTTGCTATTTAAGTATCCAACTTCATTTAAGAGATCTAAAGTGTATTTTCTTTGGCAAAGTTGAAGTCGAGCTTTTGATCTAGCTACTTCAATGCCAAGTATATACTTTAGAACTCCTAAATCTTTAATAGTGAATTTCTGGTGCAAGAATGACTTTACCTTGCATATTTCATTTAGGCTGTTGCCGGATAGAATTATATCGTCCACATAACACAATAAAACAGTAAATGAACTACCTGTTGTTTTTGTGAAAAGAGAAGTGTTTGCTTTGGATTGGATATAGCCAAAGCTAATTAGAGTTTCTGTTAGCTTATTAAACCATTATTTTGATGCCTGTTTGAGGCCATACAATGATTTATTGAGCTTACAAACTCTTGTATCACCTATTTTGCAATAGCCAGGGGGTGGTGTCATGTATACCTCTTCAATTAAGTCACCATGCAAAAATGCATTATTCACATCACATTGATGTATATGCCAATTTTGTGAGACAGCAACAGAAAGTAATATTCGAACAGTAGTTATCTTGGCAACTGGAGAAAAGGTGTCAAAGTAGTCTAGACCTTCTTGTTGTGTGTAGCCTTTGGCTACTAGTCTAGCTTTGTACCTTTCAATGGTACCATCTGGTTTGTATTTGATTTTATACACCCATTTACAACCTATGGTATGTTTGTTTTGGGGTAATGGAACTAGATTCCATGTGTTGGTTTTCTCAAGGGCACTTAATTCCAATTGCATAGCATTTTGCCATTTGGTGTCTTTACTAGCTTGCTTGTAAGTTTTAGGTTCAACATTATGAGAAATGGAAGCAATGAATGCCTTATGTTTATCAGATAGCTTATCAGTTGATATATAATCAATGATAGGATATCTAATAATCATGTTGGTAGAACTACTTGGTTTATGTTGTAAGGAAGACGGAAATTTGGTGTGATACAAGCTAAGGTAGGCAGGGGCTGCTTTTTGCCTAGTTGATCTTCTTATGGTTTCAACATGCAAAGGCTGATCAATAGCATCATTTTCAAGTAATGTAATTTGTGAATCAAGAGAAGGTGCAGAAGCATTTTGGTTACCATTAACAGTTTCATTTGGGACAGCTAATTGATCACCAGAAGCTTCATTAGCACTTTCAAAGGTTGATTCACTTAACTCTTCATCAAGGTCAGGATGTGCAACATCGTCAGAAGAATTAATAGCATGAGTGGCATTAATAGGAGGAATATCAATAGAATTATCAATGTTATCACAAAATTCATCATTGTCATAAGAATTTCCAGCAGAATTCAAAACAAACTGATTAACCACCTCATTTGTAGCAAGTCTGTTAGAAAATGGAAATATATGTTCATAAAATTTGACATTTCTGGAAATGATGATTTTACCTGTGTCTAAGTTTAATAACCTGTATCCTTTGGTGCCCAAAGGATAGCCAATAAAAACACACTTTGTAGCTCGTGGATCAAATTTCTGCCTATGAGCAATAAGAGTACTACCAAAGCACAAACAACCAAACACTCTTAGATGGCTATATGTGGGTTGTCTGTGATATAATTTTTCAAAAGGAGTTTTATTACCAAGCACAGTAGAAGGAGTTCTATTAATAATATGAGCAGCAGTCATGACACAGAAATTCCAAAATTTTAATGGTAAAGAAGATTGAAAAAGAAGTGATCTAGCTACTTGCAATAGGTGTTGATGTTTTCTTTCAACAACACCATTTTGTTGGGGTGTTTCAACACATGATGTTTGATGTATTATGCCATGCTTGTGATAAAATTCTTTTAAAAGAAATTCTGTACCATTATCACTCCTGATGACTTTAATTCTTTTATTAAATTGAGTTTGAACCATGTTGTGAAAATTTTCCAAGGAGACCTTAACATCAGACTTGGCTTTTAGCATGTAGACCCAAGTACATCTACTATAGTCATCAACAATAGTTAAGAAATATCTTGCACCATCAATAGACGTAATACTAAAAGGTCCCCACACATCCACATGAATCAAGTCAAACACAACATTTGATTTAGAACTAGAAATTGGGAAAGCACTCTTCTTTTGCTTAGCTAAAGGACATATAAGGCAATTAGTTTTATTCATGTGAATATTCTTTACACCTATATTATGTATTAAAGACATTTTTTTTTCCAGAAATATGTCCAAGTCTGCTATGCCATATGTCATAAGTGGGTACAGAAGTAACAGAGTATATAGAACTAATAGAATTCGTATGAGAAAAATTTACAGAATGATGTGCTTTCAAGTAATACAGGCCTCCTTCTTGTTCAGCAAAACCAATCGTCCACGTTCAGACATTGTCCTGCAAGACACAGTGTGAAGACAAAAAACTAACAGTACAATTGGAGTGTTTAGTAAGGTGTGAGATAGAAAGAAGATTATAAGTGAAATCAGGGACATACAAGACATCATGCAATACTAAATTCCCATTTAAAGTAACATCACCAATTGATGTTGCTGTTGTTACAGCATTGTTTGGCAGTCTGACAGAGATATTTACTGGTCTTAAAACAGTGGAAAATAAGGAGGGGTCATATATCATATGATCTGTGGCTCCCGTGTCAAGTATCCAAACTGAAAAACAACCAGAAACAGAATTAAAACAGCAAGCATTACCTTCAACTGTACCTGAGGCAGCAGGAGCAGTAGTATAATTTTGGCCAAAAGCTCCAGCAGCTAGGTGGGGCTATTCTGGCAGCTTCTGATTTTTAGCAAATGCCAAAAACTGTTCAAATAAATCTTGGGGAAACAGGGGGTTAGTGGCAACAGGAGTGTCAACTTTGACATTTTCAGAAGCAGTATTGGAGTTAACATTGTTGGAGCTCGTATGATTCTTTCCTTTCTTTCCTCTAGGACCTCGCCAACCTGGAGGATAACCAATAATTTGGAAACACCTATCTATGGTGTGACCGGGTTGCTCACAATGAGAACAAATCATAGGCTTCTTCTTATCCTTATAAAATCTAGCATTCTTGGCTAGCATAGCAATAGAATCATTATCCCTAGAGGGCAGAAAACTAGTCAATTCACGTTGGGATTCCTCTTGCAAAAGAATAGAATATATTTTGTTCAAGGAAGGGAGAGGATCTTGCATAAGCAACTGGCTCCTAATGGTGGAATAAGAGTCATCTAAACTAGTTAAAAACTTCATTACACAATCTTTTTCTTGAAGTTGATTGGCAATTTTAGGCAAATCGCAGACACAATTTCTACAAGTGCAGCTAAGTATTGGTCTGTGACTAAGATACTCATCCCAAAGCGTTTTGAAGGAGTTATAATACGAGATTAAGGGCTTCGAACCTTTAGCAATAGAACTAAGAGACTTATCAAGATGAAAAACACGAGTTCCGTCAGACCGAGTATACCTGAGATTCAGCTCATCCCACAAATCTTTGGCCACTGTGAAGAACTCCAACGATTTCTTGATGTCAGCATGGATCGAGTTGAGAATCCACATCAAGACTAAATCGTTTGCACGTGTCCAAGTAGAAACAACTACAGGATCATCTGAGGTGAATGGCGATGGCAAGCTGCCATCAATCAAGGCCAATTTGTTTTTGACGCTTAAGGCCCTTTTAACCGCATGACTCCAGGACAGGAAATTAGAACCGACAAACGGGTCGAGAACAATGGCAACAACTGGATTGTCATTAGGATTTAGGGCAAGAGGAGAAAGAGGATTGATGGAAGGATTGAGTTCGACACCCATCGGAATGACGAATTGCAGAAATTGGATTAACAAGAGCTGTTAATCTCAAAGCGAAGGGATGAATTTGACGAAATTGGAAAAAAAATCTCAAAAAACCCAACAAAATCAATAGATTTGGGGAAAAAACGTCCCAAAGAAACACCAGAATTGAAATCTGGTACGGCGGCGGAAGCGATTAAACGCACGCAGAAAATTATCTGATTTCGGTAACTAATACCATGTTGACTTTTATGATGAGAAACTTTCTCTCTCTATTTGTGTGTTCCAGAATTTACAGAATGAAAAGTTAATCTATTCAAGGGTATTGTCACCCTTTTATACAAGAGAGTAACTAACAGCAATTAATACTCTTTTTCATAACTAATGTGTATTTTAATTAATATTATCCCTTTTATAATATATATATATATGTATATATATATAAAGTGGGACTTTGGTACATAAGATGTACAACAGGACTTATTGTACACTCCCTTTTTTAAAAGGGACTTGAAAAAATCATTGAATTAGGATAGATAAAATCTTCGCATTTGCCCAGGAAAATGGATCCGTGCAACCCGCGCGTGACTTGGCGAGTCGCCGAATTTGTTTTTTTAATGCAATGTATTTAAATAAATAAGGACCCGTTTGATTGAAATAAATGAGTTGTGTTTAGATGGTAAGGGGCGCGACGCAGAGGCGAAAGGGCATGGGTTTGAAACCCAACCCTATGTTGCGCGCATCTATTTCTTTAATATTGTGCTTTATTATTATTATTATTATTATTATTATTATTATTATTATTATTATTATTATTATTATTATTATTATTATTATTATTATTATTATTATTATTATTATTATTATTATTATTATTATATATAGAAAAGGATATCTACATTTTGCATAAATAGGGTGTGTCGTAGTGGTAAGGGGCATGGGTTTGAAACCTAGCATTTTGTAGTGCTTACATATTTTGTTGGTAATTTTACACAATGTTATTATATACAATTAGGAAGTCTTTTTTCACATTAATGTGTTGTGTCTAGGTGGTGAAACACATGAAGCAAATAGATGTGAGGTCACGGGTTGAAACTCGTCTGTTTCAAAATAAGTGATGTTTTAGCTTCTTAATGAATTTTTAAATAATTGATGTTTTAGCTATATTTTACCATTTCTTTCAATTTTCCCATACATCAATCCTAAAATATCTTTTATTTTTCAACCTCTCACTCATATTTGATTTCATCAAATCTTATCGCCATAAAATCTATGGGTATATTTGGCAAAATATTTAATTATTCTGCTCCTTTCTAAAATATCATTTATTTTAAAATAGATGGTGTATTATTTAATTAAATAATAAAAAATGTACAATTTTATTTAATTTAATTTTGGATCCTTCACAACAAGAAGAAAAAGAAAATTATAATATATCGATCTGTCACAATAAATTGTATGAACCTATAATTTTAAGCAAGATAATAGATACTATAAGCTGTAAAAATCAATATACAGTTGTATACAAAAAATAAAATTATATTGTAACTTATAAACTTATACCATTAGGCAACATGTTATATACTATAAGCAAACACTAAATATACTATGACCTAAAAAATTAATTATAGAGTAATATACAAAGAATAAATAGTTATACTGTAAGATATAGATAGTATATTACTCAATGAACTTATATTTTTAAGCAAGATAATCTATACTATAAGGGAACAATAATTATACTGTAAGCTGGAAAAATAGATATATTGTAATACAAAAAAAAAAAGAAAAAAAAATATACCTATAACTAATAAACATATACTCTTAGTCAATATAATATATACTGTGAAACGACATAATATATTATTCAAAAAAAAATTACCTGTAACTAATAAACTTATATTTTTAGGCAACATAATATATACTATTACGCAACATAATATATTATTAAAAAAAAATTGTGCTTGTAACTAATAAACTTATATTATTAGGCAACATAATACTCCCTCCGTCCCAAGCTAATTGTCAACCTTGGTCTGGCACGAAGACTAAGAAAAAATAGATTTTGTGGAATCTTTGACTTTTTCAAAGGTGGAGATTGAATGTGGAGATTTTGATGGTGGAGATTGTGGGAGAGAATTTGTCATTTATGGGGTACGTATGACAATTAGCTTGGGACAAACAAATAAGGCAAGTAGGACAATTAGGCCGGGACGGAGGGAGTATATACTAGGCAACATAATATATTATTTAATCAATGATTAATTATATAAATTAAATTAAGTAATAAATAAAATAAAATCACAATGCAAAAATGCAATGGTGAAAAGAAACAACAGCTGTGAAAATAATTATATTGTACATATATAGCAAATTTATACTATAGGCTACATAATATATATAATAAGCAAGCAGTAGAAGAGAAAAAGAAAACCATAATACTGTAGCAAGTGGGATTCAAACCCACACTCACCACGCCCACGCACCTATATTACCAGGCAACTTACCACTGTGATACATTATGCTTTGTTGGTCAAACTCGCCCTCGCAAATATAAATGCATTGTTGTATTAAAAAAAAAAAGGAAAAAAATGTATAATGTTGTAAGTAGGATTCAAACTCCATGCTTGCCACGCCTACATTACTAGGTAGCTTACCAGTACGACACCCTATTCATTGATGATCAAACATGCCCTTTAAAATATAAATACTTCGCTGCATTAAAAAAATATATATCAACTCGGCAGGTAGCGCATGGGTCAAATAATTTAAGTGCACATTAAAACTTATTGTACATCTTATGTACACAAATTTTGCCATATATGAATATCTTATTCGGATTTCGGTTGAAATGTGACTAAAAAGGTAAGATTTGAATCCAAACTATTTATCCGTTTATGAATTGAGGTGAAGTTTGTCATCCTGTTAGAATCCAAATTAATGATCCAAATAAGTAAATAGTTAGATTGGATTTGGAGTTATTTGAATAAATCCAAATAATAAACCTGTAAAATTTCACAAGATTATTGTGTGAAATATATAAGTTGTGTGCAGGGTAGTTCATTAATCGGACATCTAACACTGAAGATTATAATAAAAAAAGAATAAAATAGGAGGATACAAATTGTTCTTCTACGTAGCTAATAAAGACAAAAAAAAAAAAAAAATGAGATAGGGAAACATTTTTATATCAATTAGGTATTTAGATAGATGTCACAATCCGTATCTTCAGTTTTGGAGGTGGCTGTCTTTCACTGTCCAATCATTCCACATTTTCGGCATTATTTTTTAAACCAATTCAATTCCATTCCAAAACTTCCGTTCACATTCATTTACAAATGATTGTAGACTTAGGGTATGTTTGCTTTGAACGGTTGGGCCAACCCATTGCATGTTTGTTTTAAAGGGCGTTGGCCCAAGTTGATTACAAGCAGGGTTTGGGGGACATAAAAGTCGTCCCCCATGTGCCTTTTCAGTTTCTTACTTCAAGAAAGAGGAGAGAGAAAGGGATGTGACTCCCCTTTACTCTCTCCACCGTCGTCTGCACAATCTACCCCTATCTCTTCCATTTTTTGTCCTTCCCTGTTCTTGAAGAGAAGACCTTTCGTCTTCTGTGTATCAAAGTTATGGCTCACGCTGTTCTTGGGCCCCCTATGGGGTGATATTAATGGCCCTCAACGGCCATTTTCAGAGATCTTTTTCTACATTGAGTGCTCTGTATTACGCGATTTAGGGCTTTTCAGAAATTTTCTGCTATTGCAGAGAATCTCTGCTGCATGCATCACTTTCGTCTGGTTTTTGATTCGAAAATTGATTTTTTTACCGATTCTTACCCTAGTTGTTGTACTGTGTTTGTGTTGTGTACTTACTGTGTTAGTCTTCTCGATTTAGGTTTCGTTGACTGAATTTTTGTTATAGCTTATAAAGCCATGTCTTCAGATGAATCTTCGTCTGTTCCTAAGCGATATCAGCTGCGGAAAAGGAAAAAAAATTCAAAGCACCAACACGCCTTGCACACACTTTGCACCAGTCCATTAGTTTGGCCATACAATCTTCGAATTAGGAGGAGGAAAGATTGCACCTCCTACTGCTGTGCTCAGACGGAGTCTGATTCGAGTACTGCGACTCTTCCCCCTCCCAGGAAAAAGGTGACTGAAAATACTTGTTTTAACTTGATTTGTTAAATTTTTAAAGACAAAATTATTCTGAATAATTTTCTGATGGATTTTGGTATTTTGAAAATTATTGTGACGGATCTGTGTTGAGGGTTTCGTTGGGTGTCTTTCGGGTTTTTGGTATTTTTTTGGTATTTTTTTGGTATTGTGACGGATCTGTGTTGAGGGTTGAAAATTATTTTGGTATTTTTTTTCTGTTCTTGATGTCTTTCGGGTTTTTGCCAAAAATTTTCTGATGCTCCTTATCTGTATCTTATTTTAACGTAAGCTTTGACAATAAACTATTCCGATCTTGCTGTGCTTAGGGGGTTTGCCAAAATTTGCAGATTCTGCTTATCTGTCTTCTTGTTTTTCCCCGTAAGTTATGCCATGTGACTATTCCGATCTTGTTGTCTTTCGGCTTTTTGCACAAATTTGCCGATGCTACTTATCTGTCTTTTTTTCTGACTAAGGATTGACTTTTGAAACTGATGTAGTTACGTATTATTTGGCTGTATGGGTGAATCTTGATTATATGGCCTAGAAAGCATTGTTAGGTGATCGGATCCACTAGTCCACCATAGATGGGTTTCTATCACCCATTGAGTGCATAGAGTGAAACTTTCTCCCGAGGTCCGATTTTAGTTTAGGAGCGTTAGGTCTATGTTCAATTGAGCGACATGCTTATTCCGTGAAATGACCCCACAATCGTTTCAATCTTTTTGGGGAATTCGTTATTCATTTGGACCTATCTGTCTTGTGTGCCTAATTATTCTGTGTTTATTCTTCTGCACGTAGACTTGTGTGTAATTTGTGCATATTGTATTGTATTGTGTAGTTTGTAAATGTTGTAGTGAAAGATTGTTAATTGTGGGGTCTAACAACAAATGGACTGCTGTCTATACTCTTTTTAGCAAATTCATTGCTAAAAAAAATACAAATGCAGTCCCACATTTCGTAACATCACATCCCTTTGATACGGAGCAATTACGAGTAACGGGTGTATCCAACAATAAACAAGGCAGAAGGGAGGTGTTGTATGTTTATAAATAAATTGTATATTCAAGCAACATTAATGAATAAAATGATTGAATTTCGGGGATTTTACTTGACCTTTTTGTACGATTGCACATATTGTTCATATTCAACTGTATACGTCTTATTGTATAAAATTGTAAGCAAAAAAAATTGAAATTGAAAGTTGGAAACACTTTAGTGCACTACAAAACAAACAAAAAAAAGAACGAACACATACCGAATTAATGAATCAAAAAAAAAAAAAAAAAAAAAACCTAGGAGGAAGACGTTATAATTTGAATTCAATGGTGACATTATATAATAATTCAACCTAATATGTCGTGTTTTGGGTGTACAGTCTACGATAAAAATTGGATTGTGTTGAATTATTGTGCGGTATTTAAAACTGGATTGTCTTGAATTAGGGAAAAATATATGGTGCTGCATAATTAAAGCTATGGTGCTATGTGCTGACATTAAAGTGAAATATGAAACAACTTTTTTCGTACGATATTTTTTTGAAACGTTTGAACAAATTGTGATTGGGATAGGGTCGCTCGACGTTGAACTTTGGACAATTAACTAGGCTACTGATTCACCATAAATTCGTGAAATAGTCTGGTTTTTAGATGCAGTGCATAATTTTGAGAAAATATTTTCATTTAAATTAACCTCAAGTTAGTTGGACAATTTAATGCGTGAAGTTATGCATACCCAATTGGCGAATTGTGATATAACAATTAAGGCAATACTCTTTTAGATGGCAAGTGCTCGCGGAAGTACTGGTGGTAGGCGTAACGCCTCAGGTGATCCACGCGCCACGTGGACGCTCACGACGGAACATGAGCTAATCACTCATACGCATGCTGAGTACATTATTGGGGGTTATTTAACTCAACAATGGAGTGATTTGACCCTCACTCGTATCTGTACAAAACTAAACGCTGGGAGGGATGCACGAACAGGGCTATATGATATAAAACAAGCCAGGGATAAGTTAAAGAACATGAAATGTGCCTACAAGATAATCCGTGACTGTCGCGGCAAGTCTGGTGCCGGTTGGGATGACGAACGAGAGACTGTCACTGGATCATTCGATTTCATGGAAAGCATTTACGCCGTAGGTTTAGCAAACTCTATTCCTCCAATTTGTCATTGAACAACAATGGCATATTGGTTCTTCATAACGTTTTAATTTAACTTCCACCCTTAACACATCTTATGGTTAACAGCTAGGAACAGATTACCGGCGGATCATCGGGCACGGATGTCCAAACTACGATCTATGCAATGAAATGTGGGTGAACAGTCAAGCCACCGGATCCGCGGCCCTTTCTTCTGGAGCCGGCACTGGGGATACAAGTGGCGGGTCAAACGGATCTGGAAGACGTAGATCGTATGATTCCTTCGCCTTTTTAGGTGCCTCTAGCCAAGGAGCAGGGGAGTGTACCTCGACACAACGGCGTAGGCGTCTGACGGCTGATGATGAGCGCGAAGCAAGGGCTAACTCAATGGCGCGATGGAACGCATACGTCGAACGCCGAGATCGTGGTTTAACTGATGTCCAGCTGGATGTAGGGCGTGAGATTTTTGACGAGGTTAACGCCATGGACCTGCACCCTGTTGCAAAGCGGACAGCCGGCGATTTACTGGTTGATAGGATGAGACAGCAGTTGTACCTCTCTTGGTCACTAGAGGACAGGAGGGAATGGGTCAAGGGATTTACCCCACCTGAGTAGTTATTGGCTGAATGGTTGTTTAATCCTCTTTGTTATTGTTTTGGTCGTTATTTTTTCGATGAACTCTTGGATGCTAGTTATGTTCTGAACGGTTGTTTAATAGATACTTGTTTCCTTTTCCTTATACTCTCTTTTATATATTGCCAACTGATATTGTTCGCCTGTTCGAATTTCAATTTCCAATCCTTTTATTTCATTCATTCGCCATGTTCGAAGTTTCAATTTCAGATCCTATTTATTTTTCCAGTGGGAGTGATATTAGTGGGCGGCCAAGAATGGATGATTCATCTGACAATGAAGATGTTTACGCGAATAACGTAGTAGAGGATGACGCCATGGACCACATTGAGGGTTCCGAAGACTTTTATTACGACGAGGTTAACGATGAGGAAAACGACGAGGATAACGATGGAGATAATAATGAGGATAACGCTGAAGATGAACTAAACTATGGCCACGATGATAACACGGAGGAGGACATGATGGCGGAGTATTTCTACAACGTTTTGTTATCAGAATCACGCACCTCGGGGAGTCGGACAAAAAATACATCACGTCTACAAGGTACCGATTGGATGGCCGAGATACTAACTACTAGGAACCATGCCCGTTTTTACTATAATGTTCGGATGTCTCGAGATTGTTTTTACTCCCTCGTGAACATGCTCAAAGAGCGGGGATTCATCCATGAAGACCACAGAACTAGGGTTAGTTGTGCAGAGTCTGTCTTGATCTTCTTGCGGACGGTTTCCATGCATCTTCGCTTTCGTGATACAGAGGAACGGTTCCAACACTCAACTCAAACAATCAGTAAACACTTCCACATTGTCTTAGATGCTCTTATCGCCCTTTCCCCCGAGCTTATAACCGGCCCCGACTTTACGCGAATACCAGAGAGAATCCTCAATGACACGAATGTCTTTCCCTTCTTCGAGGTTAGTTCTCCTAATTATGTATTATTATGACAGCTGAGTCCATACAAATGGAAAGATTTTTATTCCTTCTTATATTTTATGTACTGCGTAATGACAATTCGTCTCCTCTTTAACCCGCAGCACTGTGTTGGAGCTCTAGACGGTACACTGATTCCGGCGCATGTACCCTTTTCTGACCAAACAGCCTACCGTTCTAGGAAAGGTTCAACAGTACAAAACGTGCTGGCCGTAGTAGATTTCGATATGAAGTTCACTTACGTTTGCACGGGGTGGGAGGGCAGTGCTCACGATGCTCGTGTGTTGATGCACGTAGTCATGAACGATCAGCATTTTCCATACCCGCCAGATGGTATTTCTAAACACATGGTTATTTGCCATAAACACCCAACGGAAAACATTACGTGAAACTAATGCGATGTAGTTTGATTTGTAGGTCGATATTATCTGGTTGATGCGGGATACACTAATTACGGTGCTTTTCTGGCTCCTTATAGAGGAACTAGGTATAATCTTCCTGAGTTTAACAATGGTGGGATACTGCCTACTGATGAAAAGGAATTATTCAATCATCGCCATTCACAATTACGGAACTGTGTAGAGCGGGCATTCGGAGTACTGAAGAGCCGTTTCCCTCTCCTTCGGTACGGTATGCCTAGTTTCAAATTAGCTGATCAAAGGAAGATTGTCATGGCGTGCTGCGTTCTACATAACTGGATCAAACAGTCGGGGATCCCAGACGATTTATTCCTTGGACTACCTCAGCACTTTGAAGCGGACAACATGATCTTCTCCGAGCGACGTCTCCCTACCACAGCTACTCGAGAAGAGCAGGGCGAAATGCGTGATGCAATAGCGATGGCTCTTTGGAATGCACAAGGATAAAAAATGAAACGAAGGACGGGCATCACTTTTTTACATATCATATATTGTTTATCTAACATGTATTTGAATATTTTCGATGACGCGCTAATTTAACACTGTTTGTTCTTGGAACGTATATAACATTTAAACGTTGTTGTTGTCTTGGTTTATTTGTTTTTTGCTGTACCCCCCTTTATCTCGTATTTTAATTAGTGTGCATTTTCTATATTCATTGTTTACTGCACTATCCAGGACCTCTCTAAACAATTACTTTGCAGTTAAAATGAACCGGCCCACATGGACAACCGGGAATGAGTCTACGTTCCTTTATCTCCTATACTGTGAGCACCTGGATGCACTACCGGAGAGGCTTCATTTCGATGATGACTTGCTCGGTACTGTCGTACCACTTCTTAATAGCCTAGCTCCCGAACCATTTGTCTACACACTTGGTCAAGTGAGGACGAAACTTAGTCTTATTCGACGGTCATGGAGATTCATCGCGCATGTGAGGAATATGTCCGGTGTTGCGTGGGACCCTATACGCGAGATTGTACTCGCCGATGATGAGTTGCTGGAGGCCATATACCAGGTACATAGCTGCTTACCCATTTTAGATTTAAATGTTATTGGTCTTCAATTAATATGGTTATTTTTTAAAACTTGTTCATGGATTTCAGACGAACCCTATGGCCCGAAACATGCTACAGAAGGGACAACCGTGTTTTGAATTTTGCACGGAAATGTTTAGTGACCAGTTGGAGCCGGTGATTGATTTGGACTATATGAATTGCGTTAATGTAGTCCGGGCGATGGAAGGTGTTGAGATTTTGTTAAAAATCTCGGCAACTAAGCGCCTTCAACTGGAGGTAAACACAGACATGTTTTTAGAGATGACTGCATCGGAGAGGAGAAATTGGGTGCTAACAAATGGGTAAATGGTGTGGCGTTATGAATGATGTAGATCATTTAAATGGACTTTCTTGTATGTTTAATTATGTTTGAATTCCGTGGCTTTTAGTCACAAAACATGTTTATCCTAATTCTCTTTAAGGTTTTAACTCCATTTTTTCTTTACTGAGTGCCCAATTCATGATCAAACATTGAAGAAGCCCCGTATTATAAAATAAATTCATTTCACTGGAAAAGATACCAAAAGAATCAGGGAATTAATTAGCCATATACACAACATATTGATTCAAAACTGTTAAAATTAAAAAAATGAAAAAAAAAAACGTCATCAATTTTTTATCCCCAAAAAAAAAAAAAAAACGAAATTTATAAATAATATTAATTACAACAATATTTTCGCCTCAAAGTAAAGATAACAATTATGTGATGATGTTTGGCATTTTTTTTTTTTTTTTGGGTACATAAATTAATTAGAATTAATTATATAAGATAAGGAAAAAAAAAAAAAAAACAATTAAAACTAAAACAACTAAACATCACAAATCAACAATCACACACAAAATCAATCAATCACAATTCCCAACACTACTTTAATTAATACCCCAATCATTAATAACTAACTCTGACACACATCACATCACCTTTCACAATTAATAATTAATTCCCAACAACCAACCCACAACCCCAACCACCCAAACAAACATCACTCTCCTCACAACCCCAGCCACTAACACCATCTACTTACCCAACCCCAGCTACCCCAGCCCCAAGCAAACATAGCCTTAATTTCTTTGTAAACCAAATATTTACATTATTTGGAATAAGAAAATAAAAAATTTATGAAAAACAATCCAAACCAATATAATACTACTAGACATAACATCTATACTAGCAATGAGCACGTGCGTTGCACGTGTGCTCGTTTTTTTATAATTATTAATATTTCAAAACATTAAAATTAATTTAAACATAGAATCACACTCTCAACATCCCACTCCTTTTCAATTTCTATTTTAGTCCCTTAATTTGTAAGCATTTATAGTCATGAACTTTATATGGGAAACATGCATTTTATTATTTTTAATTCATTGTTTTTATTGTTTGTGCACTACGATAATTGAAGTTCAATCTTAAGTAAAAAAATTCATTTGTTCGTTAAATGTCTTAAGATAATATGTGAAGAAAGTCAATGACTACGTAAGTTTAAGTTTTTTCAAAAAGGACTAAAAAAAGAAAAAAAGATGTAAAACATGATAAAATTAATTGGTGAACACAAATAATAAATACAAAAGAAAATTTGATAGTTGCAGTACTTATTTGTATCATTTTCAAAATTGTTGTTTCATTGGTTTTTAATTTTTTTGGTGAAACTTCTTCCTTTATAGAAAAATATATTATGTAATAAAGTTGTTTGTAGATCGGTTGTTTATAGAATGATATTGTACTGATATTTTTTAAAGTTATTGTTTGTTGTGATAAACCGTGTTTTGTACTGGTAATTTTAGTTTTAAATTGTTGATTTTAATGTAATTTAAAAAATAATAAATTCGAATGAAATGAATATAATTAAGTAATGTTTTCACAGTTTTGTTTCACACAAAACATAATAAAAAAATAAACTTAGATAATTCTAAATTTAAAACTTAAAAGTCACAATAGGAGGGTGTAAAAGTGTAAAACTAAATTAAAATAATAAACTCAAAAGTCAGGATAGAAGGGTATAAAAAATGATGGGTTTTGGTGGAGAACTTTGAACTTCTCTTTCTTAATTTTTTTGGGAACTGACTTAGTATTCGTTTTCGTTTTTATTTTGGTAATGTATTGGGTAATTGTCACATCATCATCACTTTTATCTGAAATACAGTCTTCATAATTCTTGTTTTAAATTTTTTGTTTGCCTCTTCCGTGTTCTCTTGTTGCGTCTTTTTTCAGCAGTAGATTATCTTTTTTCAGCAGTAGATTTATCTGGTTTCTTTTGTGGGGCTTTGTTTGAATTATTTTATTATCTTTCATTAATATTATTTTGTTCTCCTTCTCTCATTATTTCTTTATTCGTTGGTGAATTGCATTAACTTTTCTTTTCTTTCCGTTTGTTTAACCGGATTTTTTGTGGTGTTTTTTTTTGTTGAAGTTTTTTCCTGTGTTTCAATCTTGTTTCTTTGTTCCTCTTCTTGCTTATGTGATATCTCTTCTACTATCTTCTTGTCTCTACTCTTCTTCTTCCTTGGTTCCTTTTTCGTGGTTGTGACGGTTGTCTGTTCTTGATCACGTATCTTCTCGTTCTTCGGTTTCATTATTTCTATTTCCTTGGCAATTGCACACAATCTTCCTTGTTCATCATTTATTTTCTCGTTCAATGGTATGAGAAAACGAATCTCTTTGTGTGCTTGTGATGTTAGTCGTTTGTAATAGTTGGAATTATTATGTTCCTGAAAATCATTTATAATTTTTATTTTTAGTTAGGGCTCTTGGGTTTGTGATCATGCTTCTGGAATTTGTAATTTACTTATAATGTATGTTTTTATTATTAGGCTAAATGTATTAAATAGGCTTATAAGTTAGGTAGTTTAACGATTAAATAGGATTAGGAATTAGATATTTTGGATAAATGAATTTCTGTTGGATATATTGATATTAATTAGGATTAGAAATTAGGTAGTGTATATTGTTGGATTTATATTGGATAAATGATACTTAATGATATTTTCATTATTTAATAATAAGATAAAAATTCATTTTATTTTGGAAAGTTTCTATTTGTTTGATTATTCTGGGTTTATTAGACTTTGAATTAATATCAGGAACCGATCTGCCTACTTTTTGTGCGTGCGTGTGTGTTTTTCTCAAAGATTCAATTTTAGTAAGGTATTACATTCTACTTTGTAATTAGAGGAGTTTTGTTTCACGGAAAACATAAGCAAAAATAAACTAAGATAATTCTAAATTAAAACTTAAAAGTCACGATAGAAGGGTGTAAAAGTGCAAAACTAAATTAAAATAATAAAATCAAAAGTCAGTATAGAAGGGTATAAAAAATAATGGGCTTTGGTTGAGAACTTAGAACATCTCTTTCTTAGTATTTTTGGGAACTGACTTAGTATTCATTTTCGTTTTAGTTTTTGTTTTTGTAATGTATAGGGTAATTGTCACTTCATCATCACTTTTATCTGAAATGCAGTCTCCATAAATCTTCTTTTTAATTTTTCGTTTGCCTCTTCCTT
The DNA here is from genome assembly GCA_958295605.1 of Ajuga chamaepitys. Taxonomy (NCBI): domain Eukaryota; kingdom Viridiplantae; phylum Streptophyta; class Magnoliopsida; order Lamiales; family Lamiaceae; genus Ajuga; species Ajuga chamaepitys. The sequence goes on along the minus strand of OY282500.1, from coordinate 48,945,861 downwards.
GTTCTCTTGTTGCATCTTTTTTTAGCAGTAGATTGTCTTTGACATTTCTTTTCCTACAATTTTGTTTAGCTGATTTCTTTTGTGGGGCTTTGTTGTTTGAAATTTTTTATCGTCTTTCATTCATGTTGTTTTGTTCTCCTTCTCTCATTATTTCTTTATTCGTTGGTGAATTGCATTAGTTTTTCTTTTCTTTCCTTTTGTTTAACCGGATTTTTTTGCGGTGTTTTGTTGGTTGAAGTTTTTTCCTGTGTTTAATCTTGTTTCTTTGTTCAATCTTGTCTCTTCTGCTATCTTCTTTTCTCCACTCTTCTTCTTCCTTGGTTCCTTTTTCGTAGTTGTGATGGTTTTCTGCTCTTGATTCCGTATTTTCTTGTTCTTCGATTTCATTATTTCTATTTCCTTGGCAATTGCACACAATCTTCCTTGTTCATCATTTATTTTCTCGTTCAATGGTATGAGAAAATGAATCTCTTTGTGTGCTTGTGATGTTAGTCTTTTGTAGTAGTTGGAATTATTATGTTCCTGAAAATCATTTATAATTTTTATTTTTTAGTTCGGGCTCTTGGGTTTGTGATCATGCTTCTTGAATTTGTAATTTACTTATAATGTATTTTTTTTTTTCTTAGTATTGCTAATGATGCGAAGTTTCCGGAAAATAACTTCTGAGCCATGCAAGTTATGTCTCATTCTATTCAACTTCATTCTGAGTTTTCACAAAATACAATTGGGAAGGAGAATGAATATCGTCACCCTTTATTCTTGGAAGATTGTGATATACCATTCCTTGTACACGAAAAGTAAAAATGTCTTTTCTTACAGAGGCTAGCTCTATATCTAATTTGACACCAAATGAAGTATAAGAAAATATAGAATTATATGAACGGACAAATGTTTAATCAAAACTCAATAGCCTCTTCCATTTTAGAGGTTAATAAATCATATAATTCTTCTGGTAATTCAACATGAGCAAGTTTCACTTTTCACTACCACAACAAAAGTCGGAGGTTAGTACTTAAATCTTCGAGTACCATAATGAATGCATCCAAATATTGTATTCAGTTCTTATAGCTTGTCGATTATCAGTTCGTGGAATATTGATCCTATATAAAATATGACAAAATTACAATAGGATTTTATAACTAACTAAGCTATTTTAATTTATAAAATTTAAATTATGCACAATTCGACTCAAATGGATTTAATAATGCTCTTGTATTACTTGGAAGTTGTCTCTTTCTTTTGTTCTTTAAAACATTATTTTTGTATTGTTTTTTCCTCTGCGGAATTCAAATTTGCATATTTTTTCTTCTGGACATCAAGATTCCTTCGTCTTTTTTATTCTTCATTTATGAGCAATTTGATTATGTAATAATTGTAGTATCTAAATATGGCATTATAAAATTTGCTTTAAGTTGAAATTACTCGAAGTCCATTGCACAATTGTCGATTGATATACCATCTGGAATGAAATAAATTAATATAATTAGTAACAAAAAGAAAAAAAAAAATATATATATATATATATATATATATATATATATATAAAATATATATCTAAGAGGACATCAACATAATTTATTAGTTAGTGTGGGTGACTCAACCCACCCACTTTCTTTGAAAAATAACACAATATATAAGTTTAGTTTTTAGGATTTAATCGTAAAAAGTGAACTTGTATCGAATTGAGCGGAAAAAAGAAACATTACCACATTTTTTATATTCTCTGCTAATTTCTTTATTCGATTCTCCACTAATTTCTTCGCCTTTGGATTATGCTTCTCTACATTCTCTACTAATTTATCTAACTTCGGATCTCCGTTAATTTTCCAACTTCGATTTATGCGAACTTGGATCAACGATTATTAGGCTAAATGTATTAAATAGGCTTATAAATTAGGTAGTTTAATGATTAAATAGGATTAGGAATTAGATATTTTGGATAAGTGGATTTCTGTTGGATATATTGATATTAATTAGGATTAGAAATTAGGTAGTTTATATTGTTGGATTTATATTGGATAAATGATACTTAATGATATTTTCATTATTTAATAATAAGATAAAAATTCATTTTATTTTGGTAAGTTTCTATTTGTTTGATTATTCTGGGTTTATTCGATTTTGAATTAATATCAGGAACCTAGCTGCCTACTTTTTGTGCGTGCATGTGTGTTTTCCTCAAAGATTCAATTTTAGTAAGGTATTACGTTCTACTTTGTAGTTAGAGGTGTAAATGAGATATTTATATTTTTTCGTAAAGCAAATGTTAGTTTTAAAAATGACGTTAAATTTGTCGTACGACAAGCTACACAGGGGTGTGTGTGTATGTATCTTTGTACTTACACAAGATTCAATTCTTCCTATGTTAACGTTTGTATAAGATAAGATTTTTCACAATGAAGTTGCTTACTATTTCTTTTTTTCATTCAAATATTATAAGCTTTTCATTCTTCTAATATGAACTAACTAAAATAAATAGTATTAAGAAAAATCAATATTTTTATTTTATCTATCTATATACCTTCTTTTCTCTTCTTATTGTATTAAAATAATTTTAGTATATACTATATAGTAACATTATACGCAAGAATAAGAGCTTAAATTATGTACTTATTAATGGTCAATTAAATAAATTTGATATGTAAGACTAAAAATTGTAGTACAATCTCACTGCGAATAATAAAAACGTATGTATTATAAAAGTTTTAAGATTATGCCATAAAATTTATCTTTATTTTTCAAAAATAATTGATAATGTGAATATTATAATATGGTAGTTATAGATAAGATTGAAAAATATAATAAGTTTGATTTTTTTATAATACCATGTAATATTATCTAATACACTTGCTTAAAATAAATTTGAAGAACATATCACTGGAAAACTCTATAAATCTGTTTTAATATGAAATTAATATCATTTCAAAATTCAATGTATTGAAAATATAGAAGAAGACTAATTTAATTATGTAGTTTTTTTTTTTTTTGGAGGATTTTGAAATATAAGATGACACCTTTTTATAATCACATAAGGAAACATATATTATTTTAAATTACTTAACTACCCTTAAATTTAATACCTAGTAAGAATATTATAGGCATCACAAGAAAAGACGAAATATAAAATAAGACAAAAGATCCATGTTTTTATATGAAACTAATTTTTTATTCCAAAATTGAAATTACTGGAAGTTTGAAGAAGAATGATTTAAGCATTTAATTTTTTAGGAGGAGTTTGAATTAAATAAGAACTCTACTTTATGTATTCAAGTAATTAAATAATAATATATTTTAAGTTACTTAATACTACTAATAATTTGTATGAAATATATTTATTTATAGTGTATGACCAAAGTATATATTTTTTGAATTCAACTATGATTAGGAAACATAATTTATTTTTGGTATACTACATATCTATTCTATTATGGTTAAGAATCCTTAGATTCTATTGTTTTTAAAAAATCCTTAATATGATTTATGAAAAAAGATATTCAATGTGACAAGGAAATATATTTGAGAACGGCACTATGACAAATTTTAGCAATGCATGTGAATTAAATTATTGAAATCTCGATTCGGAGGTTCAACTAATTCATTAAACTAAATTATAAAGTTTAATTTTCATGTTTGTACATAGTGTCTGAAAAAAAGGATGGTTCTAAATTAATTAATTAGACTTATTTTTTTAAAAAAAAAAAAATCATCCAATAACAGTTATATACGCTTCTTAAAATACATTTTAGATCTATTTTCATATGAAACAAATTTTATTTTAAAATTCAAAAGTATAAAAGATGTAGAAGAATAATAATTAAGTATGTAGTTTTAAGGAGGATTTTGAAATATAAAGGAACTCTTGTTTTTTATAGTTAAGTATGAGAAAACATAATTTATTTTATATTACTTTAACTATCCATAAACTTAATACTTAGTAAGGATATTATAGGCATCACGAAAAAAGATGAAACAAAATAACAGGATGAAACCATCCATACTTTTATATTAGTACTAATTAGTCTTAATAGATAGATAGATAGATAGATAGATAGATAGATAGATAAATATAGATATATAAGAAATTTAAATTTTAAATTACTTAGTTAACCTTAAATTATAATACTATTAAGGGTATATTAGGGATAACATAAATTGGACGAAACAAAACATTCATATAAACTTAAATTATAATACTATTAAGGGTATATTAGGGATAACATAAATTGGACGAAACAAAACATTCATACTTTTATAATAAGGTATCGATATATATAAAAGTAAAATGAATGTTATTTTTGTAATTTTAACTTTCCCTCCTAATTTTCACTCCACAATTTGGTAAGATGTTGTACCTTTAGTAAGTTTTAAATTTTATTTCAATTTTTTTAAATACTAATAACTTTTTCATTTTTAATCCGATTATTATGTAAGATATATCATTTAAATGATCTTTTCACGAGCTTTAATTTGACATCCATATCACATATATTATAATGAGTTGAAAAGTAATATTTTTTTTTCTAATTATATGTGTTAAATATCGTTTATTGGCCTGCAAAACTAGATTAGTTAAACAGGTTTTTTTGTATTTCGTCTTAAATATTGGACCATAATTGGTACTACCTTCGTTTTTATTAGATGTAGTTTTAGGTTTTGTCAATTGTTTTCAAATAGATGTAATTTGTCCTTCTTTTTTTTTTTTTTTTAACTATAGTTTTAGGTTTTGTCAATTATTTTTAAATAGATGTTTGTTTAGCGTTTTTTTCTAATTTTCCAATATTATCCGTATCATTATCTCTAAAAAATTTAATTTTCTAATTTACCATATCTAGTATCATATATAAATGGGAAGAAAGATAATATAAGAAAATATGATGATAAATTGGAAAATTTCACTAGAAGGTTTCAGAAAATCAATTCGAGGCCTGAATTTTAGGAGTTTTCAATTCGGGGTTTGAATTTTGAGTTTTTTTATTTTATTTTTTATTGGAGGTCTAGATTTTGAATTTTATTCTCGCTCTTACGTCTTGAAAAATATGACACATTATCTGATATATATATATATATGGAATGTTCATTATATATATATATATATATATATATATATATATATATATATATGAAATTTCAATATACTCTTTACTGGAACTTTCAATCTACTCTGTACTGAATCTTTCGCACATCGAATAATATATCCTACTTTTAAATACGTAATCTTGAATTGAGAATCTAGCCCGCTAATTGAGAAAAATTCAAAATTCAGGCTTGAATTGAGAACCTCTAATATTCAGGCCCCTAATTTGGGCACTTTTCCAAAATTCAAGCCTTCAACTGAATAAATTTAAGGGATTTGTGGGGAGATAGAAAATTTGGTTGAGGATATACCATTTCCCCTGTATTATGACTCTCTAACCCAAAATTAAAATTGCATATAAAAAACAAGGGATGTAGTATGTCATTGCCACATTTAGTAAAAATTAAACTTTATTTTAATCTTTTAAACCACAAATAATTTTTTTTTCATTTTGAACCTATTTTTAATTATGTATAATATATCAAAGTAAAGCTCTTTTGAAGATCTTTAATTTGATATTCATATTTTTTTTAGGAAAATTTGATATTCATATCACATATATTATAATTAAATATTTCATTTGGAAATATTATATTGTTTGTTCGTTGATTATTTGAATAAAATTTGAGCGTTTAAGGTGGTTTGTACTATAACCTGAGACCAGAATACAACTAAAATTAGGTAAATAGTTCTCTAATAAGAAAATAATTATCTTGATTATTTTATTAAAAGCTAAACTAATTAATTTATTTAATTTGACTGAAAGTTTTCTTTATTTACATGTCGAGATAAAATTCATTATTTAAATAATTAAGTATACAATTTCTTAAATTTAAAATAAAATTTAAAGTATAATTTAATAATCAACTTATTAAATAATTATAATTGCAAATATTAATTTGTAGTTTGTTATAATAATAATTTTGTTTGGTTAATCGCAGGATTACGACTTTCACACATATTTGTATATTTATCTATGAAAATTTACACTATGATATTTAAATATTTGTGTTTGTTTGAATATTCTTTATCACTTAAAGCTATTTGTGGGTGTCTACACATATCAATATGAATAGAAACACACTAAATATATGTTTGAGTTCAATATTAAGATAATATTAGTATTTGTTTGAATATTAGTATTTGTTCTTCGATGTGCTTGCTCCACGCAACTTTTGTTGGAATATTTGTGTTACGGCTCCTTCATTTATGCGCTTGCCAAGACTTTCACGGATAATACAGACCCGGAGTTGACGGAATCGATCTGGCCCAATCTCTTAACCTTCGTGATTTTTTCATCTGGGTGACTCGAGTACTGTTGTTTTCTCTTCTCTTGGAGAAGTTGATTGTGATGCCTGTTTGATTGCTTGTTCTCCTAGACATCCAAACTACTTTTTTTCATTATTATCGTCTAGACATATCTTTTGGATTAGACGGGCTGAAAATTATATTGTTCATGTCCTTGCTAGTTTTGCAAAAATGTCGGATGTGGGTTGTATTTCATGGGACTCGCCCCCGTCTTTTGCTTGTCACACTCAGTGCTGGCTGATTCCAGCTGATTTAATGAAATTGTTTTTTCCCCTAAAAAATTACATTTTTAAAGATATTTGCGTTGTTTTTCATAGGCTGATTTTTTTATTTTCATTTATTAATAAAACCAACCAAACAGAACAAACCAACCAATTCAAACTGAATCCAAATGTATTCAGTTTGAATATTTTTAGTTTTGCCGGGTTTTGGTTAAAATTAAGTCGGTTTTGTTGGTTTGACTATAAAATTTTAGTCTAAACTAACCAAATTATACCATGAAATGCCCCCAGTATTACAGAAATTAATATAATATACGTGTGTAGTCTGCGTTGTATACAACCAGGTTGAAGTCGCCATCCAAGAACAATGTTTGGCTGGATTGCAAGTGAGTATCTCCCAAACCCCCTTTGTTATCCACACATGCCACTTACTAGGAGTGGCAATAGGTAGAGTTAGAACTGATACTGTGCATTCCATCTTCATTTACATTTCTTATCTTGAATATTTTCCCCGTTTAATTCACCATTTGAAAAATATAGGCTAGATATGGGGATTCCCTATTCGGGGAATCATAGATTAAGGTTCCCCATTTGTATTTTTCTATAACAGATGTACAACGTTACAACATTAATGATTTAACAACAACAACAATATCAATCACAAATATAAAAGTGTCAAGTTGGAATTTTGAAGAAACAAAATACTAGTTACATAAAAAAAATACTCCCTCCGTCCCACCTTATCTTGCACACTTTTCTTAAACGATCGTCCCACCTTATCTTGCACAGCCTAAAAAAGGAAAGTTATAACATAATCTCCACCCTCAATCTCCACATTTGAAAAGTCAACAAACAACCAAAAAATAATTTTTTTGTAATACTCATGCCGACCCCCCTGTGCAAGATAAGTCTGGACGGAGGGAGTAACATTATTCAAGTATTAAGTGTGCATTCACGCAAAAAAAAAAAAAAAAAAAAATGAAGAACGGAGTTCCCATTTAGCCTAACCGGGGAGGGGTGAGTGGAGGCAGAGCAATTAGCATAAATCAGATGACCCGTATCTTCTCCACCCCTAATTTTGTCGAGAATTCATAGCACAATATTATCGCATCCCAATGGGATTTTTGTCATCCTACAACCGACAACATAAATGGTTATCCGATCTTATTTGACCATTAGATGACAATTTAAATAGAGGAAAAGTCAAATCAATATTTGAAGAATTATTAGAAGCATGTGAGTTGCACATGCATGACAACGTGTTTTACATAGAGACGTAGGAGCTGAGAGGAAGAGTTGTTAAGCTGGATTTGTTAGTTGCAAAGTATTTCCAAGTGTCAACATTCTATTAGTGCGAACCTCTCATCTATGAGGTGTAGATATCAGTTCAATGTCATCAAGTGATCATAGATTGTAGTAGAGGGTTTGAGGAGTCCGGAACCGGGTTCAATATGTGGAGAATCGGGCTAGAAAACTGGGTTTTAGCCGGATCAGATATAAGTTTTAAAAGGAAACCGGAGTCAAGGCGGTTATAACTGTCATATGCAATGGATTAAAACCGTTGCATGTAAAACCGTTGTTGAAAGCCCGCTGAACAGTTTTGTGCAGTTGAGAACATAATTGGTTACAACTGCTTCTGCTTCCTGATTCGAGCTCCGTCCTTTATATACATTGAAACCACTTGAAGATGCGAGTTGATACACGTTACTTTCCCTCTGAATACACTACTCGATCAATAGAATTAGATAGCTAGGGTTCTTGAGCTCAATTCGATCTGTGAATCGGGGGTTTCTAGTTTTCTGGATTGATTATTGTAATTGATTGATAAGTGAAGTGAATTGAGGTGTATGGAACCTCCGTGGATGTAGATCACATTGATCGAACCACGTAAAATCCTTGTGTTCTTCATTCTCTATTCATGTTCTGTGTTCGGTTTCATTTGGCCGAATTCTTTGCTTTTTTTCATCTTCTTCCTGGTTAGAGTGTTGTTTGTGTGTGTGGTAAGAGTTAATTCCTAACAAGTGGCACCGTCTGTGGGAAACTTGGGCACACACTAGAAGAAGCAAGCAGAATGGCTGGAGTTAAGATGGATGTGGAGAAGTTTTCAGGTAAGAATGATTTCCTTTGGAAAATCAAGATGAATGCTGTATTGGTTCAAAATGGTTTAGACTCTGCACTTCTTCTTGTTGATCAATGGTCTGATGCTGAGAAACCAAAGTTTTCAGAAGTGGATAAGAAGGCTTTGAGCCTGATATTTCTGTATTTGGGTGATAAACCCCTGAGGGAGATATCAAGTGCAAGAATGCAGTAGAGGCATGGGGAAAATTGGAAGAACTTTATCAATCAAAGTCAATATCAAACAAATTGTTTCTGAAGCAGAAATTGATGTCTTTCAAGATTACTTATGATAAGGTCATTTCTGATCAACTTGATGAATTTGTCAAGATGATTGAAGAACTAGAAGACCTGAGTGTGAACTTGGAAGATGATGACAAGACTTTGATGGTGTTGAATGTTCTTCCAAAGTCCATGGAAAGCTTTAAAGATGCATTGATGTTTGGGAGGGATGGAAAAGTCAGTTATGAGTCTATCCTCTCAGCTTTGAAGACAAAGTATTTTAAAAAACAGGTAGATAAGGGCTCTACTCAGGCTGGAGAAGGCTTGAACATAAAGTTCAAAAAGAATTATCAAAAGAAGAAGTACCAGGGATCCAAGGATAATAAGTCTGGAATTCAGAATTCAAAGAAGAATGGAGACTGGGTTGAAAATAGAAAATGTTTTAAGTGTAAGCAAACTGGACATTTGAAGAAGGATTGCCCACAAAAGAAGAAGAAGCAGGAAAATCAAAGAGCAGAAGTAGCTGTGACTGAACATCAAGATGATGCCCCTGAAGTGTTAAACATCACAGATACAAAGATGGAAAATGAATGGGTTCTTGATACAGGTTGCTCATTCCACATGTGCCCAAATGAATCCTGGTTCAAAGAATTAAAGAAAGAAGATGGTGGGTGTGTCCTACTGGGAAATGACCACTCCTGCAGAGTTAAAGGCACAGGATCAATTCAGATCAAGATGCATGATGGAGTCATCAGAACCATTTCAAAGGTGAGGTATGTTCCTGGTCTTAAGAGAAACCTTCTATCTCTTGGTTCTCTTGTGGCAAATGGCTGTCAGTTCAACTCCACAGATGGGTATCTCCAGATCACTAAACACAACAAGCTGGTAATCAAGGGAAGGCAACATAATGGCCTATTTATCCTGATTGATTCCCCTGTGATAGGTTGTGTTGAATCTGTGATAAGTAGAGGGGATTTTATGAAGTGGCATAAAAGACTGGGTCATATTGGAGAGAGAGGATTGAAGGAGCTATCCAAGAGGGGTATAATTGGTGAAATAGGAAATCAAACACTTGAGTTTTGTGATAAATGTGCTTTAGGAAAGGCCAAGAAGCTGCCTTATGCTAAAGGGGTTCATTCTACTCAAGAGCCACTTGATTATGTACATTCTGACATATGGGGGCCTTCAAGGATAGAGACACATGGAGGAGGAAGGTATTTCATGTCCATCATTGATGATTACAGTAGGAAAACATGGGTATATATCTTAAGGAACAAGAGTGATGCATACCTTAAGTTTAAAACATGGTTGAGCAAGGTGGAGAACCTAAGAGGGAAGAAATTGAAACATCTTAGGACTGATAATGGTTTGGAATATCTATCCACTGAGTTCACAGGGTTCTGTGAAGAGAAGGGCATCACAAGGCACATAACTGTCCCAATGAACCCTCAACAAAATGGTGTTGCTGAAAGGTTTAACAGGACTGTGCTTGAGAGAGTTAGATGTATGTTGATTGATGCTGGATTACCCAAATCTTTCTGGGGAGAAACACTGAACACAACATGTTATTTGATAAATAGATCACCATCATCAACTCTAGGATTTAAGACTCCAGAAGAAGTTTGGAGTAGAAAGGTACCACACTATGATGACTTGAGAGTGTTTGGTGGTCTGGCATATGCTCACATCAGGCAAGACAAACTTGATGCAAGGGCACAGAGGTGTGTATTCTTAGGATACCATGAAGGCATCAAAGACTACAGGTTGTGGTGTTTGGAACAGGGAAACCAGAAACTCTTGATAAGTAGAGATGTAAGGTTCAATGAGGCTGTGATGGGATACAACTCTACTGGAAGTCAAGAAGAGGCTGATGGTGCTATAGAATCAGAAAGAATTTCCATTCAGGTGGAGCCTACTGATGAAGAGAAGACACCAGAGAAAAATGCTCAAGCTCAACCAGGAAATGACAGTTCATCAGAAGAGGATGAAGACCAACCTGAGATTTCAAATCTCAGAACTTATAGTATTGGTAGAGATAGACCAAGAAGGCAAATCCACATGCCTGATTTCTATGGACAAGCTGGGAGTGTTTACTATGCATTGAATGTAGCAGAGGACCTGGAGTTTCAAGAGTCAAGCAGTTTCAAGGAAACAATCAACTGCAGTGAAAGTGAACACTGGATAGGGGCCATGATGGAAGAAATTGAATCTCTAGAGAAAAACCAAACCTGGAAACTTGTAGACAAGTCAAAAGGGCAAAAGTTAGTCAGCTCAAAGTGGATATACAAGAAGAAGGTGGAGGCTGGAAAGGCTGATAGGATCAGATACAAGGCAAGGCTTGTGGCAAGAGGCTTTACACAAAGAGAAGGCATTGATTATAATGAGGTATTCTCTCCTGTTGTGAAGCATTGCTCTATAAGGTTACTGTTATCAAAAGTTACACAACAAGACATGGAACTACAGCAGTTAGATGTTAAGACAGCATTCCTGCATGGTGATCTCATTGAAAAAATATACATGAAGCAACCTTAGTCCTTTTTTATTCCAGGAAATGAAGAGAAGGACTGTTTTCTCAGGAAATCACTTTATGGTTTGAAGCAGAGTCCAAGGCAGTGGAACAAGAAGTTCAATGAGTTCATGATCAATGCAGGTTTCATAAGAAGCTTGTATGATAGCTGTGTATACTTCAATAATGGTTCAAGGCTTGAACAAGTGTTTATGTTATTGTATGTGGATGACATGCTCATTGCCAGTAAGAGTATGGACAAAATACAACAGTTAAAGGGAAGGTTGAGCTCAGAATTTGACATGAAGGATCTTGGAGAAGCAAGGAAGATTTTGGGGATGGATATCACTAGAAGAAGGAAGTCTGGAACACTTTGGCTCTCACAGAAGCAGTATTTGCAGAAGGTTGTGGAGAGATTTCACATGCATGAGTCAAGGCCACTAAGTATTCCAGTTAATCAACAAACCAAGCTATCCAAAGAACAATGTCCAAAGACAGAAGCAGAGGAGATTCACATGAAGAATGTTCCATATGCCAGTGGTGTTGGCAGCTTGATGTATGGAATGATATGCAGCAGGCCAGATTTGGCCTATAGTGTTTCTCTGGTAAGCAGGTACATGTCAAATCCTGGAGAGGCTCATTGGGAAGCTTTAAAACAGGTCTTGAGATATTTGAAAGGCTCAGTCAGTGTGGGTCTGAAGTTTAAGAAACAAGAAACTGGTTTTGTACCTCTTGTTGGGTATGCTGATGCAGATTTTGCTGGAAACCTAGATACAAGGAGATCTGTTACAGGCTATGTTTTTACTTTGTATGGAACGGCTATAAGCTGGAGAAGTGTGCAACAATCTATGGTTGCTTTGTCAACAACTGAGGCAGAATACATTGCCTTAACTGAGGCAATCAAGAAAGCTCTGTGGCTCAAGGGAATTCTTAAAGATTTAGGGATCAGACAAGATTGTGTTACCATTCAGTGTGATAACCAGAGTGCACTTCACTTGGTAAAACACCAAGCTTTTCATGAGAGGTCTAAGCATATTCCTGTTAGACTTCACTTTGCAAGAGATGTGATTGAAGCAGGATCTGTTGAGGTGAAGAAGGTTCATACTATGGACAATACAGCTGATTTTCTAACCAAGGCAGTTCCTGGGAGTAAGATGATTCATTGCTCAAGCCTAATAAGGCTTGAACAGTGTGACTAAACCTGGAAGACAAGGCAGAATGAGGTGATGAAGTGCACTTGAGTTCATTGAGGTGGAGATTTGTAGATATCAGTTCAATGTCATCAAGTGATCATAGATTGTAGTAGAGGGTTTGAGGAGTCCGGAACCGGGTTCAATATGTGGAGAACCGGGCTAGAAAACTAGGTTTTAGCCGGATCAATTATAAGGTTTAAAAGGAAACCGGAGTCAAGGCGGTTATAACTGTCATATGCAACGGATTAAAACCGTTGCATGTAAAACCGTTGTTGAAGCCCGCTGAACAGTTTTGTGCAGTTGAGAACAGAATTGGTTACAACTGCTTCTGCTTCCTGATTCGAGCTCCGTCCTTTATATACATTGAAACCACTTGAAGATGCGAGTTGATACACATTACTTTCCCTCTGAATACACTACTCGATCAATAGAATTAGATAGCTAGGGTTCTTGAGCTCAATTCGGTCTGTGAATTGGGGGTTTCTAGTTTTCTGGATTGATTCTTGTAATTGATTGATAAGTGAAGTGAATTGAGGTGTATGGAACCTCCGTGGATGTACATCACATTGATCGAACCACGTAAAATCCTTGTGTTCTTCATTCTCTATTCATGTTCTGTGTTCGGTTTCATTTGGCCGAATTCTTTGCTGTTTTTCATCTTCTTCCTGGTTTGAGTGTTGTTTGTGTGTGTGATAAGAGTTAATTCCTAACATGAGGAGTTATTAATCAGCTACACATTCGATAAATAGCTAAAGAGTCATTGTTGTATTCAAAGTTTTTCTACTAATAATACATGAAGATACTCTTAGCATAATAACGCCTTTTGAGCTGAAGATGATGGAACTTGAATGTTGCTGAGATTTTAACATGGTATATAGACTCTAGATTGTTTCTATGGAAAATGCGCGTCTTCCGTCTCTTAAATCTGAGGTGTGGCCGGTGTTAACTGCTGCAGTAGAATGAACTTCGTCAAAATCGATTGTGATTACAGAAAATGATCTGATTCACCTCCATGGATAGGATCATCAAGGCATGCATCTAGTATCGAACAAATTGACCGGAAATACCTACTTGCCATGGAGTAGATCCATGCTTATATCACTATTAACGAAAACAAGCTTGGATTCGTTACCGATCAAGTATCAGTACCAACTGAAGGAGAAGCTCTTGAGCAATGCAGGAGAGTAAACAACATGGTCATGCCATGGATTGTTAGCTCAATATCGAAATAAATATTATATGCCCTTCTACATGCCAGTTCCGCGAAGAAACTTTGGGTTTGCATAGCTCAAAAGTTCGGAGAGTCCAAAGACCCTCAAATATATCAGATTCAAAGATATATTGCAAGCATTTCACAAAGTAATTCATCATTGGTTGTTATTTTACAAAACTTAATAAACTTTGGGATGAATTCAACTTTCTATTACCAATGCCTACGTGTACATATGTAGCTGGAAAACTTGGCAGGGGATTAGACATGAATAATAAGTAGATGCAATTTCTTATGGGGCTAAATGATTCATATGACAGTATAAGGAGTCCAATCCTAGTTATAGAACATTTGCCTAATGTTGATAGGCATAATCATTGGTGCAAAAAGTAGAAAAGCAGAGAAGTGTACAAACATCGTATCCTGATGTTAGTGATACTATGTCAACGTTCACTAGAGCTAATTCACAAGGGATGGGTAATGGTAGTCGTAGCAACGACACAAGTGAAAATTCTGGAAGAGGAGGTAGGGCAGAGGTTTTATGAGGAAAAGTAAGGAGGAAAGGGCAAAGTTAATTTCTGAACACTATGAACCACCTGGATATGAAATATCATAGTGATATCTGGATTGGTATTTTAAACCAAATGAAGAGAGATCTCATAATACATCCAATATGGTGGATAATTTTCAACAAGCTATTTCTACAGTAGTGATTGATTTAAACAAGCAACATAAGCAAGTATGTGATATAACAAGTATTGTACAACAGGAAGTAGCAAGGATCCTTGCCTTATAAGGAACTCAATCATCATGCCTAGACATGACAAGAAGCAACAATTTAACAGACTCCTTTGCATTCACTTCGTTAGAAGAGCTGCTACAAGGTTCATGGATCGTGGATAGAGCTAGTCGACACATGTGCAATGAAGTCTCAATGATGTAGAATATAACACAAGTAGAGAGTAAAGCTTCAATTACTTACACACAGATATGTCACACACAGATATGTCACACACAAAGGTCATGTAGTACTTATTAACTGAAGTACTATTTGTGCCAAGTTTCAAGTTTAATCTATTGTTTATCTCACAATTAGCTACTAGGTTAAACCTTAGAGCAATTTTTATGCTCGCACGTTGTGAGTTACAAAGACTAGAAACTAAGGAATTGTTAGCCACAAGACTTATGATAGGGATGTTGTATGTTTTCCATAAGGATAAAATGCAGAGTTTTGTTCTAAATCCTAACCTTCCTGTCACACACTTCCATGAGACTTTTGATGTTTGGCATAAAAGGCTAGGATATGCCTCACCTACTACTTTGCACCATCTAAGTTTTTTGAAGCGTGTCTGCACACCTGAAGTTCTAAGTAGTCATAAAGGATGTGATGTGGGTAGATGAGGACCTTATCCTAAGACAAGTATCACAAACACACCAAAGGTTCTTATTATAGTGGATGACTTCAGTAGAGCGACTCTTGATTTGTTTATTGGGGCATAAGAGTCAGGTTGTTAGAGCATTACAAACCTTTCTTAAATAACAAGACAATTAAGGTCATAAGGTCAAACAATGGATGAGAATTTCTAAGTAGGGAGTGTTAGAAATTTTTTGCATCTTCGGGATAATTCATCAGAGGTCCTATGTATATACACCCCAACAGAATGGGGTTGTTGATCACACAGATTCTGCAGTTTATGATTATCTTTGGTCATACTCAATATTCATAGCAGCATTTCTCATAAATAACTTAACTTCTTCAGCATTTGCTTGGAAAACTCCTTAATTGTGTAGAAAAGATCCAAATTATGAGACTTCCAAGCCTTTTGGATGTCTATCATATGCCACTAATGTTCAACCTAACATCCAAATTTACAGCAACGACTCACCAGTAATATCATGATTGGATATCCACCTACGCAAGAGAGGTACAGGTTGTTTAATATTGAGAATCACAGTGTTGGTTTCCATAGATACAGTCTTTGTTGAACATTTATTTCCTCATCAGTCCATTAGTCAGGATAACTCTACTCCTTTGCCATGCTTTTTTGCATGGATATCTCAATGATAACTATATATCAAACCACCCACTGGCTATACCAAAGCCAAACCAAGACATGCAAACTTGCAAAAAAAACCTTTATGGGCTTAAACAGACTCAAGGTTATGCAGTGTAGAATTTTGTGATAAATTACTGATTTGGGTTCAAGCAGTCTTATCATGACCATTGTTTGTTTATTTGGCAGAAAATGCAAGATTCAATTGCTTTGATTGTATTTGTTGATGTAGGTATGTCGACGGGGCAGGTGAGGTTGAGTATTTGACTGCCCCGCCCCGCGCACGTGAGCCCCCCCCCCCCCCCCCCTCCCCAGGTCAAGGATCTTTGCCCCGTACGAGGTGGGCCTGCCCTACCCTGTCCGTCAACTTATTTTTTTTAATAAAAAAAGCACTATGATTTCATACAAATGAATAACGAATCCCCCATATATAATAACATTTCATACAAAGGCAAAATTAATAATTACATTCTTCAAAATTACACAATTTTTCGTCAGAGCGGAAAAAGAGAATGACACTCACTAAATCAACTACCAAACTGGGGAAAAAATCATAAATCATCCCATAATTACAGTGACTTCCACTAAATATCCCGTATCTATCTGCTTTTTCAATTTCGTCGCATATCTTTTTAGATTATCCGATTTTCGTCCTAAAATTCAAAATTTCGCCGGAAAATGCACGTGCCGGCATAAATTTGGGGGTTCTTTGCCACGTGGCGTCGGGAAAAAATCATATGTCCACTAAATATCCCACAACTTTCCGTTTTTCTAATTTCGTCCCATATGTCCTGAGATTATCCAATTTTCGTCCCAAAATTCAAATTTAAGCCGGAAAATGCACGTGCCGGACACGTGCCGGACAAAATTTGGGAGTTTTTTGCCACGTGACATCGGAATTCTGAGTTGAATTTAAATTTATATTTTTCTTTTTCTTTTTCTTGCCACATTTTTCATTTTCTTTTTATAGTAGTTGTTCTTCTCCTGCGGCTCCGTCCACCGCTGCTCTTCCCCGACAAACACCGCCAACAACCCCCACCCTCTGCCGGTGTTCATTCTGTGCCGGCAGAATTGCCCTCCTCCTGCCGCTCCATTTCGACGTAGACGATTCTCTTTTGCAGATTCTGGTGAAGGTGAAATTAGCCTCAACCCGACCTCCACCCGCCAGGGTGGCGGAAATCTCCCTCCCCCCGCCTCTCAAGGCGGCCCAGACCCCTATATCCTTTGTCACTTCATCGTTGTCGAACACTATGGCTTGCCATCCATACACTTCATCTTCATCACCCCATCTTTTCCTCTATTTCGACCCCTACTTTTGAGACGACTCGCACCCTCCTTTCGTCGCCGGTATGCCGACCGCTACTGTTAGAGCCGCCGCGAGCTCCATAGGGTATCTCAACCCTAGTTGTACAAGAAAAATATAAATTGGAAGGGGGTAAAATTTTAGAAAAATGTGGCAAGAAAAAGAAAAAGAAAAATGTAAATTCAAATCCAGCTCAGAATTCCGACGCCATGTGGAAAAAAAAAAAAAGCCCCAAATTTTGACGGCTTAAATTTGAATTTTGGAACGAAAATTGGATAATCTCAGGACATACGAGACAAAATTAGAAAAGCAGAAAGTTGTGGGATATTTAGTGGACATATGATTTTTTTCCAATGCCACGTGGCAAAAAAACCCCAAATTTTGGCCGACACATGTCTGGCACGTGCATTTTTCGGCGAAATTTTGAATTTTAGGACGAAAATTGGATAATCTAAAAAGATATGGGACGAAATTGAAAAAGCAGATAAATACGAAATATTTAGTGGAAGTCACTATAGTTATGAGACGGTGTATGATTTTTTCCCTACCAAACTGTAATAACAGTCACTTACTCATAGCTTTCTCTTTGTTCTGTTTGGTATTTATCATCCAATATGCTCACAGAGAAAGAAACAACAAATATGCAATAATGCCCGACATATCATTCCTGTTTCGTGCTCGTCTCTGATACAGATTTTTACAGAATGTCATTCATTATAGAAGTTAGAATCACATATATATTCACATATTATATATAACATTTTAAAGATAATAATAAATATATTTTTATATGTATATATATATGTAATATTACATAATATATATTTATAAAATTTAATTATTTATATGGAGCAGGGCAGAGCGGGGCGGATTAGCACATAGAACCCGTGTCCGACCTAACCCGTGGATGGGGCAGGGTTGACCTGCCCCGTTTAGAACAGGTTGAGTTTGACTTGCCCCTAACATCTCGGCAGGGCCGGGCCAATGTTTCAAGGGGCCCGGTGCGAAAAAGAAAATGAGGCCCCTTTAAAATATTGGAGGCATCGAACTAGAGACCTCATCTAAATGCAAGAATTTCCCCTACCAAGGACAACCAAATAAGCTACATCACCTATTGATACAATTATTCATCTGTAATTTTTATATAACTTCTTTAAGCAGTTGTATATATATATACTACTAAAAAAAATTCGGGGGCCCGGTGCGGCGGCATCACCCCAGGGCTGCCCCTGCATCTCGGGGCGGGGCGGATCAACGATGTCCTCATCACTGGTACTACCACATCACCAATTGGCAGAACTAAAGTCCTGTTTGGACAAGGTGTTCACCATTAAGAATTTGGGCCATGCTAAGTACTTCCTAGGAGTTGACATTGCTAGGGCAGCATCTGGGACTTACTTAAATCAGAGAAAGTATGCTCTTGATACACTAAAGGACAGGTATATTGCGTAGTAAGCCTGCTACCACTCCTTTTCCACTAAGGCCTGAAACTTTCTCATGACCAAAGTACTCTTCTACCTGATCCAGATAATTACAAGAGATTGGTGGACAGGTTGGTGTATCTAAATCTCACAAGACCAAACTTGACTTAAGCAATTCAACAGTTAAGTCAGTACATGGCTGCACCTTGTTCATCTCATTGGGGAGGCAGCACAGCATCTCTTAAGATACTTAAAGTAACTCTAATCTGGATTTACAAGCTTATAGCAATGCTGCCTGGGGATCTTGTTCGTATCCTTGCAAATCACTTACAGGCTACTGCGTTTTCATGGCAACATGTCTCATTTTTCAGAAGACAAAAAAGCAAGCAACCGTCTCAAGTAGTTCAGGTGAGGCAGAATATAGTGGACTCGCTTCCACACTTTGTGAACTCATTTGGATTGTTTTTGTTGCCTATGATCTTCTAGTGCCTATCGGGCTATCAATCATCCTGTTTTCCTCTTTTGCAACAATCAAGCTGCTTTGCACAAAGTAGAAAATCCTATTTTCCATGAAATGGCCAAGTATCTTGAAAGAGATTGCTATGTCAGAAATAAGTTCAAAGAAAGCTTCCTTAAACTGATTCATGTCTCAACTCACACACTAGCCTCACTAAACAGCTTGGGGCTGCAAGGTCCCGTTTGGATGCTCTGCAAGTTGAGAATGGTAGATTACCACGGGGTTGAAAAATTATTAGAAGCATGTGAGCTGCATATGCATGCTGGCATGTTTTACGTAGAGAAGCAGAAGCTGAGAGGAAGAGTTGCTGAGCTGGATTAGTTAGTTGTAAAGTCTATCCAAGTGTCAACTTTCGATTTGTTCAAAGTCCTCATCTATTGGGGTTGTTAGTTAGCTACATATTCTATAAATAGCTATGGAGTCATTGTATTCAAAGTTTTTCCCATAATAATACAAGATATTCTTAGCATAATAAAGCGTTTTGAGATGAATATGATGAAACGTGAATGTTGCTCAGATTTTAACAATATTCTGCTTCGAACTAGTTTGTTAAATAAATTGAGTAAAACCAAAATTTAGTTCAGTTTTAATACACAAGCAGTTAAGAATATACTTTGTGACTTTGTCATCAAATAATCCCATCGACCGAACAGAACTATTTACGGGACATGATCTGTTAATTCATATCAATAAGCAACAAAGCTGTTGTGTTCCGAAGTGGATTCTCCATATTTCTTCGTGGATCTCCACTTTTCCTAAATTCACCATCGGTTTATGTGTTACTTTCTGTTTTACAATGCATAAATAAATGTAAAACTCCAAATTAGTGGTGTTCAGAGTTGAAATAAATGAAAGCATGAAAGTTTCTACGCAGCAAAAATGAAAGGGATGAAAATTCTGGTAATAGACCTAATAACAAGCATGTGAAACGTTAATAGAGGCATTCAAAAACTAAATCTATTTATCATCTCATTTTCTTTAATCAAATATAGGAAAATTTTGCTACAAAAATGCATTTAGATAAAATAATTAAACAAGTAACTGAAAAAGTATGAGGTATAGGAAAAAGAGAGCAAATCAGAAGATTTACCATCTCCAGCAAGATTGTATTATGATCCGTTTCCTGTTAAAGATGCACCAATTTTCATCATAAGAGGATAAACCGGGCTGAACTCCTTAGCTCCTCGGGCTCTTACAGTTGCAGCGTAATCATCTAAAGTCGCTTTGATGCCTTTCCATATCTGGTCCTCTCCTTGTGAATCCATCCACAACGAATACTGGAGAGGCGTAAGCCTGTTTCTCTGCAGAGGAGACTGCAAATCGTCGGGCCCCCTCGAATAGAGATGGTGAAGTATGACACTCGGGGGAAGGTCTTGAAGAAGAGGAGACGAGCCCAGTTGAGACGTTTCCAGGAAAAGAACGGGCCGGAAAGCCCGAAGGGCCCTGTATGGTGTACCAAGCTGTTCGACTGGGAACAGGTTTTGAGCTACGGCCAATTCAAGTTCGGCCATATCTCTAGCCATTCTCAGCTTTCCCGATTCAGACAAGGGCCGAACGAGAGAAGCGTGTCTGACAAAAAATACCAAGATTCTAGAAGCCATGCTTCTAACTAACCTTGTGCATATAGTTTCTGTTCCAGTTGATATAGCCCCTGAAGAAGGCAAAAGCCTGGACAAGAACTCGGCCCGGAAATGGAGGATGCTTTTCTGCAATTCTTCCATGTAAGGAGATGCATTGTTATCCATGGCTGCATCTATGCCAAGGGTACCGAAATGTTGTTCGTGAATTTGCAAGATACAAGATTCGAGGCGATCAAGCATGGCTTGAAATAATGACGAGACAGAATCGCCTGCAACGCCGTATATTGTACCAAGAGCTGGGGAGAGAACATCGGCAGCAACAGAGGGCATTCCAGATATCATGGACATTAAGCGTGCATGAACTTCTTGGAGATGTTGACACAACATGAAGTTCTTTAGCTGGGCTGGAGTTGCTGGACCAGTTATTTGGCGGGCCTCAGGGCCCGTTGATATCTGTCATCAAAGTGTAGCAGTGAATTACAAAGTAGGATTGGATTACAGTAAGACTTAAGACAACCAAACTAAGTTACAAATTGTTAAATCATTTTTCTATCATTTAAAGCACACGTGCATGTCTAGTAAAATTTGGGGGAAATGCATTTATAAGCCCTCAAGTCTTCATGTTTTATTCTATTGAGCCCTCAGTACTCTTTATTGGGCCCTCGAACTTCTATTCTTTTTCTTTCACACCAAGCTAGCTCTTCATAGGCAGGGAGTTGTATGTTAGTATTGGTCTATTTAGCCCTTGCGCCTTGAGCTTCTATGTATACTCACTTTGTGGCCTCCCAAATTGAACAAAAGGGAAAATTGGTAAAAATGACCTTTAAATTTGCCATAATTAAGAAAATGCTCTTTAAGTATGGCACTTTTTGAAAATGCTAGCTAACTTAGAAAAAATTGATAAAATACCCCGTTACCGGCTATTACCTATAAGCTGTAACTGAACCGGTAACGGCCTTAGGTGGACTGTTATGTATGATGTCGCAGCTCCTTTACACCTTTTTTTCTCAAGAAAATTGTTTTTATTAAATAAAATCACCACGTTGGAATTTGACGTGGACCCCTCGTGCTTCGCCGCAACACCTTATCCGGCGAGTCTGCGTTGTTGGCTATAGTGAAATTCGACTTCGTTAGTACTGATTTCTTAGTAACTGCGGAGTCGGCATTGGTGGTGGCCGGGGGAGGAGGAACTGGCGGCGGTGAGAAAACCTTCTTCTTAACCACATCTTCAGTGGTCTTGGCTTGGGTTTTAGATGAAAAAGATGTTGATGAAGATAGCTTCTTAGGCCCAGATGACTTAAAAGATCTAGTTTTTTCAAGTCAGTTCGATTCTTGCTCCTCCATTAATGAAGAAGGGCCATTGCCATCACCGTTTTCCTTGACCTCCATCCTTCCTAATCTTGACCGCCATGGAATCGGAGAGCGAAGAACCATGTTTTCTTCTACCTTCTTCAATTTCGGCACATCCAAATCTCCAATTCTTGATTTTCTTGAATTCGTTCTAGAACCTGATCTTGAAACATTTTTCCCAGCAGATAGAGATACCCACACCGCCGCCGCATCGGAGCTCCAAATCATAGCGAAGACACTCGCCGTCGACGCTCTCCCGTCGTTTATCTCGTCTATCTCAGCCACCGACTCCTCCAACAAGTCCCCAGCACAGTGGCAATGCATCCGCCTCATCACTGTTCTCTCCGAGCACCATGGGAACTCACTCTCCCCACCGCTCCAAAGTCCTCTCCATTGTCGTCCGCTGCCTCCGCGATCCGGACTCCTCCGTTCGAGTCACTTGGGGGTGGAAATGAGGTGGCGGCAGCGGCATTGAACTGGTTGAGAAGATGTGGGGATTGGGGCGTTTGGCGGCGGGGTTGGTTGGGGATGGGTTTAGTTTTTTTATGTATTTTTTAATAAATTTATTTAAATTAGTTTATTAAGCCAAATTAGCAATGAAATTAAAATGTTTAAAGCCATATCAGAAAAAAAAAATGCCAAATCAGCCTATTACCGGTTATGTAACTTGCAATAGCCGGTGATGGGGCATTTTTATCGATATTTTGAAACTTATAAGGTAATTTTAAAAAGTGTCAAACTTAAAAGATGTTTTCTTAATTATGCCAAACTTAAAGGACATTTTTACCAATTTTTCCTGAACAAAATTAGAAGTTTAAGGGCTCAATATTAACCCTACAGTACACCATAAGATCAACAAATTAATACTCGATAAATTAATAACCTCTTTAATATAATAATTTTCTCTAGTCCCAACTCCAGTTCTATAGGTTAATTAATACATTTAACAATTTTTTTCTGGTCCCAAGTTGCTAATTTATAGAGGGCTGAACAAGATAAAACATGGAAGACCAGGGGATAAAATGCATTTCCCATAAATTTTGGGATTTATTATTGGAAAAAGATAAATTAGAAGATACCTGGTATTCTGCTCTTTCTGCAAGTAAAAGCAAAACTTTGCTGATCTCCCGCAGCAATCGAAGAGTCAAATGGGCGTCCATCTGAACAGCTTCTATTTCCTCCTGAATGCGTGATATAATCCTCAAGATGTGCTCTTTGGAGGGAACACTTCCTCGGCTTGACATCGGAAACACTGAATTTACGAGGTCGGACAGTCTGCTCAAGCAAAGGGCTAAAAATGCCATTTCAAAATTCGCAATGGCAGCTACCATTTGTCCCTTGCCTTCCGAAGTCAGAGCCGGTGGGACCCCTTTGACATCTGTATCACGTGAAATCCTTTCGAGGAGGTTTTCGATCAACGGTAACAGCTTCGGATATCCAACTGTGAATACTTCCTTGACAAAGCTTGACGCAGTGAAAACAGACTTCATTTGGCTTGCAAATGATTTGACCAAAGCATCCCAAACACGATCTGTCAATGTTGGATCACCTTCCTGACAGAGCATAAGATAATATAAGCAGTACAGGGGAACGAACACACAGACACACAGCAGTAAATGTAGATAGTATAGGACAGGGCTTAGGAAAAGAGGTATAATAATCACCATGAAACTGCATTTAAAATACAGTTAGACAACTGATTTTTATCACCTAAGTTCAGTTCAGTTCAGTCCCTAGCTAATAACTTTCAGAGGGGTCAACTGCCTAAACAAATTTCTCATTTTTTTTCATCTTAAATTTCTTATGAAAAACCTACTCATTTGCATCATTAAAGCTTGTCCATTAGTTCATACAAAATACGTTGCATGTTAGTCAGATTCGTTCTTTTCAAAGCTCACATTCCCTTGTAAAACAATCTGCTTCGAATTTTATACAAAGATATGTAGTGGTTCTGTAATCCTAGCGAACAACCAAAGACAAACAACAATACGTTTTCTTTTACTAGGACAATGAAACGGAAACTACAGATCAGTAAACATGCCTCACCTAATAACACAAAAACAAGAAAACAGCAGTGCCCTAAATATTTAACAACCACAATAAAAGAAATGATATCACACGCAAATAATTACAAATCATTAGATCTATATGCAAACATTGAAATACCCAAATTGTAACTAGTAGAGCATTTGAGCTATTAGAATTTATTACTACCTGGGGTTCAAAGTGTGATGATAATGAAGCAAATAGCATGAGGCCAGTATTTTGTATAGGAAATGAAACATAGACTTTAGATACTGCACTAGACCAACACTTTTCACTCAGTTACCTTAATCGTAAAATAGCTACCGATACCATTGATCCTAAAAGGAAAGTTAAATTTTAATGAAACTAGATCAGCATCAATTTAGATATTCCAAGTACATTATCACCATTTAAGCCTCATGTTTCCTATGTTGTGGTGCCATTTTGCACATTACAAAATAGTCCGAGATTCGACCCAAGCTATTACCAATCAGAAATAATACAACTAAATCACCTTTAATCACAACATAAGTCACACTGATATGTGGAAACAAAAGAGAGAGCAGGAGATTGATGAATTGAAGTTTTTTCCTCAACAATAGCATTTAGAACATAAACACAGCAAAGCCAGTAACACCATGTTTCTCTTCATCCCAACTGCACTGTTGAGTTAGTTCACTCATTTCATTTGTGTTTTCTCCTTGGTCATCTATTTGAATGTCCCCCCCCCCCCCACCCACCCAAAAAAAAAAAACTTCTGAAGTCATTTAACTTCAGCCGACACGCAAGCTGACATCGCCTGTCACATTCTTTAAACCACCAAACAAGCTGTGAAAAACTGACTCCATCTTACCAGATTTCCACCAATTAAGATGCTATCTTACTTCTCTGCTATAAGCTGCAATCTTAGTTTGTTAGAACTAAAATCTTTTGAAGCATATATATATATAATAAACCCCCTGAGACCCCCACACTCAAGTTTTTGGATCATGATCGAATCGCCCAGGAGCCAACCTCCACTGACTTACTTCGATCACAAGATTCACAACTACAACTTATAAAGCGATATCACTTTTTTTTTATATTGAGTATTGACATCCCATGTCAGGAGTGATAATGCCACTCTTCGTCCGGAACCCTGCTCTATACAAGAAACATGTCCGAGAACAGTAAGCTGCCCAACACAAATTAGATGTGTATCCATCTTTTAGTGAGATATCCAAGAGGGATGCATCAGCATAACCCAGTATTGTTTTCAAAGGAACTTCCATGTGCATCATTTCTTTCACAACTTTCAGTCAACCCTTGAAAATATTTGTAAATAGGGGATGTTACGCACAATGGTATAACCTCATTTTGACTGGATAACAAAGCCTTAATACCCCCATCTATGAAAACCTATAGTTAAGAATTTAATCAAAGTCTCCACCTTCCTAGGCAAAAACAACGTCAAGTAAATATGCAGTGAGTCTATCAATTAAATAACCGTACAAAATGAATAAAACAATAAGTACATAAAAAGGGATTCACTCTAATTAATCTAGAACCAAAGAAAAAAAGGAAATTCACTTGCTGCAAAAATTTTAGTCAAGTCATTTTGACTGGATAACAAAATTTTAATGCCCCCATCTATGAACTCCTTTGATCAAGAAATTCAATCCAAGTTTCATCATCCAAAGCGAAAAAACCATCATGTAAATATACAGTTAATCTATCAAGTAAATGCACATACAAATGAATAAAACTAAAAGTAAATAGCTCATCTTGATTAATCAAGAACCCAAAAGAGAAGGTCAAGCCCTTACCTGCATAACCTCATCAAGCAATAGAACATGCGTGAATGGATCCCTCTTCTTCGACAGCACCCTCTGCAAGTGCCAAACTGCAAGCATTATCGAATGTAACTGGTCCATACAACCACTCATCCTCTGCCAGAGAGCTTCTCTTGCCTTTGCTCCACCCCCAATCTGTGGGGTCCCGTGCCTCTGCACCCCTCCTGGACCTCCACTGCTACCATAGCTGCCGCCTCCTGAAATCGCCTTCATATCCAGTGCATTACTCACACTCTTCACCCCCATCTGCTTGTACTTGCTTACCAACCCATCCACCGTACCCCTCAATTCGCCCATGTTGTAGAACACCTGTAAACCTAACCCTACTTCCGGCTGATTCAAACTCTCAAGACCCTTCTCCAATACCTTCATCCCCTCTTCTCGAATTTTGGAGCCCATCTCAATCACCCATTTCAACTCAACATCCACTGCATCAATTCCTGATAAATGGGACTCGTTATAGAGAGTGAGAA
Source organism: Ajuga chamaepitys (assembly GCA_958295605.1). Taxonomy (NCBI): domain Eukaryota; kingdom Viridiplantae; phylum Streptophyta; class Magnoliopsida; order Lamiales; family Lamiaceae; genus Ajuga; species Ajuga chamaepitys. The sequence goes on along the minus strand of OY282500.1, from coordinate 48,919,457 downwards.
TCTCACAATGCAATTGAGCAGCCTTAGAGAGATCCCACTTTGATGCATCAGGCTGCGAATCGACGAGATTTCTGAGCTTCTGGATGAGGCGAAGAGTTCGGAGAGTGTACTGAAGCAGTAAGGAAGTAGAATGAAGATTGTTAAGCTGGATAGTCTGAGTGGAGATAAGGCGGTGAGGATCTGAGAGCTCAGAGCGAGCGCGGCGAAGGGAGGATTGAAGGGAGGAGATGGAGGATCGGAGGGAGGAGAGAGAGGATTCGGTTGCTTTAATGGAGGAGAGCTGGTGGAGTAGATCGTGGTGGCGGGAGAGGACTTCGTGGCGGAGCTGGGTATCGAGGAGGCGGAGGCCTTCCTGGAGTTTCTCAATTCTGGAGGCGGCGGAGCCTGAGGAGAGGGCGGAGGAGGAGAATTGGGTGGGGTTGAAGTCAGGAGAGAGAAAGGCGGACAAAATTGGATCAGAGGAGAAGGCGTCTAAGGTGGATGTTGTAGGGGAGAGTGGGGTGGGAGTAGAGGTGTTGTTGGTGGGCGTAGCGATGGCGATGCTGTTTTTCAAGGTGGAGGAGCGTTGCAGTGGCGATCTGGAAATGGCCGGAGAAGCCATGCTGTGATCTGCCGTTAGTCACTTGTGTAATTGTGTTGGTACTTCTTATTCCGAATAGAACAACTGTATGTACTGTTAGCTGTAACTGTTATACCCAGGCGTCGTGTTCCTAAACTGCCCCCCTCAGTCGCAATTTTTTTTTTTTTTTTTTTTTATTTGAGTTAAGTGATGTTTGGTTGGAACGCTGGGGTATTATTGGTTGGGAAAGTGGTTGGAATAGGTGGTTGGAAATTAAAAATATGACGTTTATTTTGATGGGTCAGGAAGTGATTATACTGTAGAATATATTATTTAACTGTAAAAGATGATGTGATGTGTGTAAGAGATTGTTATTAATAATTGGTCTAATAATTGAAGTAGAGTTGATATTTGAGATTGATTGATCATGTGTATAGTTGTTCATAAGTGATGTTTAATTGTTTTTGGTTAAATTTTATATTTATGTGATAAATATTTTTATAACATGGTTAATTTGTAATTAATAACTAGTAGTATTCTCGTGCATCGCACGGTTTGTAAATGTAAATAAATAAATAATAAGAATTTTATATGTTTATATAATTTTAATATAATAAGATATTACAATCAATATATAATAAGAGATGAAAAGGTATATGTTAATGAAAGAATAGTCAATGAAAAGTATTAAAATTAAAAATATATAAATTTGAGTGAGATATAGAATATTCATATTTGTTTTTCTTAATATATGAAAATCTCTAGCTTCCTTGTATGGAGGTGGTAATGTTGATCATCTTGTATAAATGATGAGTGTATATATGTATATATTTATGATTTTATGATGAACGTTTATATTTATCCAAATTATCTATATTTTTTTTATTTTTCCAAATATAATATTCAAGAAATTTTCAAAAGCTTTTAATGAGTATCAATAACGCTACATTCTAATTTTATTAATTTTTAATTTTAGCACAACACACTAATAACTAACCCACATAATCAACCAACAAAAAAATTATGTTCACTTAATGTGTCCTTTAATTTGTGTAGTATCAATTATGCGAATAAAAGTGATTAAAAGTAGATATTGTGGTAAAATTACTTAAAATCAAAAGTAGACAGTGTTTGAGAATATTTGATTTTGCCCAAATAGAAAGGTGGAGTTTTTTTATGCTTAAGTAGCTTTTAGCTTATTAGGGGGTGTTTGCATTTGTTTTTCTAAGTGATTTTCAACTTATAACTTAAGAGAAGCTATTTTGTAGCGTTTGCAAAGCCAACTTCTGCTTTACAAGAAATGCTTCCAATGGAAAAGTTAAAAACAGAAATTTAATACTTTCTCTACTCGTTGGAAATCTGTAAATAATATGATATTTTTTAAAAGACATAAGTGATTTTATTGCAAACACTCCAACTTCTGCTTTTATTGGAAATTACTTTTTTTTTTCAAACACCACCTACTTTTTACATAAGTGATTTTTATAGAATCTCTAATTTTAATTACTTTTTTAAAAAGCAAAAACAATCGTAAACATCCCTTAGTGAGAGAAAAAAACTTATATTTATTTACTAAAATACCAAAAAGTTGAAAAAAATAACTTTCTTTAATTATAATTTTTTGCCTAGAATCACTTTTATTAAAGTTGAAGCAGTTTTCTCAAACATTCCAAAACAATTTTTCCAAATTATAAGCTGAAAAATACTTCGAAAAAACAATTGCAAACATCACCTTACTATTGATTTGAGATTATTGTGCCTAAATATATTTTAGAATATATGTAGATTAATCTCCAAATAAAATATTTTATACCAAAAATAGTACTCCCTCCATCCCACTCAGTTTTGCACACTCCAAAAATGGCAAATAAATTTTTGACTTATTTGCAATATTGTTATTAACTAGTAATGCACCCGTGCGATGCACGATTTGCAAATATAATATAGTATATAATAAGAATTTATGATTAGAATTATAATCAAATTATCCAATGGCCAGTAAGATGTGTAAATGTTTTGCATGAAAAGTCATAATACGAAATGGAAAGTTGTATATGTTGTGATGTGCCCATAGTTATAACTATTATTAAATCTAACTTCATGAGGTCAAATCTAACCTCAATTTGATCGGTCATAATGAGATTCCAACGAAGTTGGACGGAGAAGGAGTATCATTTATAATAGATAATCTCATTTGCTAAATGACTGTGGAGTACAAAACCATGTGTGAGTTTCTTCTTTGATAATTCAACAGGAACTATAGCTTGCTCCATTCTGGGGTTGAAAATTACACATCTTTCATATAATAAATGCACATCACGAAATTACTTTGTGTATTTCATATTAATGATATGTAGTTTTCCAAGTCTAGTCATTATGAGATCACTTCAAATTGTGACACATCACCACAATGGACAAAGATAACCTTTTTGGTATCACGTGAGAATCCATGGCATTTTAAAACGAATTTACAATTTTCTGGCAAAAAGAAAATGACTGGAATTAATAATTTTTTTACTAATGGAATTCAAATTGCAAAAAAAAAAAAAAAAAGAAAAAAAAAAGATTAAATGGAACTGAATTGCAAGTGATTTTAACTAATGGGATTAAAAATATCATTTTCCCTATTGTTTCACTTTGAAACTTACTTCCATGATATCAATTTAAACCGTGTTTTTTTCAATAATCTTGCATTCCATCAAACAAAAGAATTCATATAACAGTTGTAGAGATGATGCAGAGATGATGTTGATACTTTTATCTTCTCACAAGATAAAAACTATAGGGCGTTACTTCATGCTAGCAGGTAGCTACTTGTTCGTTCATAAAATTCAATATATATACCCACAAGATTAAATAATACTCCCTCCGCCCCGGCCCAATTTGCCTATCTTGGTCGGGCACGGAGATTAAGAAAAAGCAGATTTTGTGGAATTTTTTACTTTTTTAAAGGTGGAGATTGAATGTGGAGATTTTGAAGGTGGAGATTGTGAGAGAAATTTTTCATTTATGGGTTGGCAAATTAGATTGGGACAAACCAAAAAGGAAAGTAGGCAAATTAGAGCAGGACGGAGGAAGTAATTTAAAACCAACAAAACAACTAGGTATTTATATTTCTTCAAAACAAAGCTAGGTAATTTTAAATCTGAAAACTTGCAGTCTCAAACTTCCTGTTTGTATGCATTTCTCGTGAAATATCCTCCATTGTTCCACGAAAATCTAAAAGAAAAAGAGACCTAAAAGATCGAGAGCAAATACTTAGAAATAATGTTGTAAAAATCATAATTAATTTGTCTTCATCATGAAATACACCATCAATTAAATACTTTGTTGTAATTAATTCTCGTCATGGGGAAATCATACATTCTAGAATCGAGATTAATACTTTGTCGTATTTTTTTATTAACAGGACATCTATATTAATGCATCAACCTAAGCTTCATACCCATGAGATCTTCGATGAGTGAACTTGATTAACTAATGAGGAGACATACAGATATGGCAATAGAGAAATATGGTTATCCTCTAAAAGAATTTGGAATTTTGTGAGTTTTTGTGAAGGTAAGAAGATACATAATACATGGGATAAAACCCGCGTATTGACTTCTCTTGACTTGGGGTAGACTGACCGTAGCAAATATTTTACTTTGTCTACATGTATAATATTTCATCCTACCTTAACAAAAACTCACAAAATTCCAACTTTCACATTTTTGGGGAGATCAAAAGATTACAACTTTCCCAAGTTTCTCAACCAGTTTCACCTGCACTTCTCTTCTAGGCTTCTTCCACATTTAACTTCAACCAATTTCATCTTCTCTGCAGCCAACTACATAAACAAACCTCTCTCCTCAACTCCTGGCGTATCAGGAATTTAAAACTGGGGGTACAACATATACTTTATAGAAATGTTATTTAAATTTATCATAACAAAACACAAAAATACAAACAACTACCAACATGATACAAACTCCGATTGTTAGAAAGAGGATTCACATGGGCTACCGCTACGCCAACATGACAATAATGCATAAAAATGCTACCTATAAATGAAACAATCTAAATATTTTGGGGTACAACTACGCACTACCACTGCGTTAACATGACAATAATTAGGGATGTTATAATGGCCCAAAATCTGTAGGGCCGGCCCGTTTAACTGAAAAAAGGTCAGGGTTAGGGCTCCCATTTTGCAGCCCGTTTAAACATCCGGGCTTTTTGGCCCGGACCGCTAGGTCCGCGGTTTATCCGGGCTAGCCCGCCGGTTTATCCGAGCCGGCCCGAAACTTATCTATTTTTATATTTTTGCGATTTTTCAATTTTACGTATCATTTCTCCGAGAGTCTTTCTATTTCTTTAAATATATAATATATAAGTCATTCATCTAATGTGGTTCAAGTTGAAGACAATGATACTTAGATAATATTTTGGTGTCTATATTCAGTAGCTTTATACAATGAATTCTTACAGCCTTAACTAATATTTTGACTTATACAATGATGTTATTATGCTTATTACATAAGTTGCTTTTATGTTACGTGTACCCCTTTTGTATGTTTAAATTAGTTTTAACTAACATTTTCTTGTATAATCTGTTTAGGTGATGCAATTCTCTTCGGTGCTTCTATGATTAAAATTTAAATTGTTAATTTTTTTTTTCCTTTCATATCATTAATTGATAAATTTAAATATTATTTAAGTATATTTGTGTGAGTTTTGATTTAAATTTATACTTTTAAAATTACAATTCGTAGCCCGATAGTGGCCCGAAAACCGATAGGGTTAGGGTTAGGTTCACCATATCTCGGCCCGTTAAAAATGGCCCGACTAAACCGTAGCCCGAATTAGCCCGAAAACCACTAGAGCTAGCCCGAAACCGCTAGGGCTAGCCCGTTTAACATCCCTAACAATAATGTCTAAAAATGCTACCTACAAATTAAAAAACTAAATATTTTGGGGGTAGAACTTGTTACAGGCTAGATATGCCACTGCGTCTCCCGCCTATATCTAAATTACCACCTCCACCTCAATTTTCAGTCAACATGAAGTACCCTAGGGAAGTAATATATATATATATATATTAGAGTGTGAACAGTGTGGGAGTGGATTTCATGCTTAGTTATTGATTTACTTATTTATGTTAATAGATTTCTATAATTAAAATAAAAAAAATTGACACAATTTATGGCTGTGACGCTTTCCCTTTATAATTAATGAAGAGAAGAAGCTAAAGAGTGCCAGATATATGACATTTATAATCAATTTAAAGCGTTAATCTAGCAATAATTCTTCAAATTGATGTGTGTCAGTGTTGTGCAGCGTGAATTATGGAAGACGGGATTTCGGCCAAATATAGGGTAAATTATTGAAGATTATTATAAATATAGAATATAATTTGTCAAAATTTACCATATACAAATGATTATTTTATTTAGGCAGATTCAGGTTAAAATAGTATTAAGATGTTAAATTAGTCACCTATTACTAAAAATGTTTCTGATTGTCCACCGTCGAATTAAATGTGAATCAGAGGGATGTTCAGAAATAGTATTTTTTATGTGGGCGGGAAATAAATTTAGTTTCTAAATTGGATGGATTTTGTTATTATATTAGTATAGATGAAATCTAATTTTGAAAATAAAGATTTGCTAATTACTCTTATTAGTTGTGTTAATCCTAATTAAGTGACAACTTAATTAGCCCAACCCAAACCTATTCCCCAGCCTAGATCATACTCCAGCCCGCTTTTAATCTCATTGCACCTAACCGTATTTGCTCCCAATGTGGTTGTTCTCTTCTGCTCTTGAGAATGCAACCGCTGTTCATACCCCCTCCCAAACCCTAAATGAATGGTGCTTCAATCCACAATCCAAGCCCAGATTTGTTGAGATCTTTGATCTGCTTCTCCTAAAATTCATTCCTTTTGATAATTGCGGCGTGTTCATGGATGATTCCCCGGAGATTGATGGGTTCGTCTACGATTAGGAAAAATCATTTGTGGGCGAAACCTAGTTCCCTAAAGCAGATTTGAGTCCTTTTCCCCGCTTGGACGAGAATCAAGCCCAGATCTGGTTTCCAGATCCGTCTTGGAAGCGAATCTCCTGTCGGATCCTGCTGTTCCTCCGACGTGCGAGTGGTTTAAATCCGACGAACTTAAGAGGCACTACATGCACTGCCTCAAACTGTGGTTTCCGGCAGTTTTTCAGGTCTACGTATCTAACCTTAAATCAGTTTAGGGTTTTTTGGAGTCTATGCTTTGATTGTGCTGGTAGTTTAAATAAAATGATGTTTAAAATACTGATTATTTACATACTGCTCACTGTCTTTGCTTAGATTTGTGGTTGTTTGGGATCTGAAAAGTTATTAGTTGCCCCTGTTGTGGGGATCTGTATTGCTGGGATAAATAATTTGATGCATGAACTGATTATTTAAAGTGGATCACGTCTTTGCTTGAATTTGTTAAAATCATGTTTGCTGTTTTGGCCCTTTTATTGATGGTTCAGTGCTGGTAGCTTATTTAAAGTGATGTTTGCAACCCTTATTATGTGAAGCTTATCATGTATTTGCTTGGCTTTGTTCGGATGTTTGTTGTGTTGGCCCTTTTGTTGATGGTCCAGTGCTGGTAGCTTAAATAAAGTGATGTTTGTAAGCCTGATTGTTTAAAGCTGCTCACTGTATTTATTTGGTCTTTGCTGCTGGTTTAATCTATTAAAAATTTTCTTGTGAATGATCCACTTGGTGATCTGAGTAATTAATGTCTTTGCATTGAATGTGAATGTAGCTTAAATAAAATGATGCTTGGCTCTGATTATTTACAGCTGCCCATTTCTTTGCTGGAATTTGTGATGGTAGCTTCAAAAAACTGATATTTTTGGGAGATGATTATATACATGCTACCCCTTTCTTTGCTTGGATTGGTATTGGTAGCTTAAACATATTAGCCCTATGACGAAATTTTTCTAAGGGTATAGGTAAATAAAAGAGAACAATAAAATAATTTTTTTCACAAAGTGATCTTCACTTGCACTAGTCAACATGTTTACAGCCTAAGCAAAACGAACACATATATTTTGTGTTTATGTTGTAAACACAAGACTGAATCAAAATGTTGACCTGATTTCCTTTCCTAATCATAACCTAATTCATTTGATAACCCTCCAATCTCATATGTCCCTCCAACCTGTTCTTTCTCAATCAAATGCTCAATAACTTCTCTCACAGTAGATTCCTCCACTTCTAAAGCTTATGGCAGTGTCCCTTCTCTTGTTAACGTTGCCTTTTCCATATGAGGCAGCTTGTAATTGTTGTTCCCCTTCAATTTCATTACTTCAATCATGCACTGCTGCAGGGTTAGAAAAATATTGTTCAACTTTGTAATTTCTAGATCTTCGTAGGATTTGAGAACATTTTTGACCAAATCTTCCACAGACTTGGAAGGATTCTCAACTTGTAGGGACTGTATGGCTCTAAAATAGCCCAAATCAAGCACATTAGTGTTAGGGGAATTGGGAGGTTGACAGATAAGCTGAATATTAAAACCATTTGATGATGTTGCAGCCCTAAAATATGGATCATGATTGTTGATGTGTGGTTTAGCATTATCTTGTTGACTCATTATTTGCTTACTTGCATTTTCAGGCCATTTGGCTTTTATTGTTGGAATAATCTGAAATTTGGAAATGTACATGCAAGAAAATCAATGTTTATATGGAGAGACATGTTACAGATGTAACCCGGAATTCTTTAACTAGGTAAAGTCACCAATGTAGTTGAGTAGGCTGCATTTAGGAGACTTATGAGCAAAGTAAGCTAGATGATGAATAATCTCTTATAGCAAATTAAAAAACCTTGATTTATCAAGCACTCTTTGATCACTTGCTTTGTTATCAACTCGATTGGTTTAGTAACCAATGTACCCCTTTGTCTATTAATGTTGTTTCTGAGGGCTGTTTCTCTTATAGTGAATGGAAAAATTTCAATCTTTCCATACATTACTTTTGGGATGTACCTCTTGGACCTGCAGGTTCTATACGGGTCTTCCTCTTCTGCTAATTTATAACCCCTCTCTAATGTTCACTGCATGTAGAACCATTTTTTGGTCGATGTGAATTATGTTATGCATAGATTCGTACCTGATATTTGTTATTTGAAGAGTCCATATGCAAGCAATTGAGGTTGTATTTCAGCCTTTGTATCATATTGGGCTCAGTAAGAGCGGGCTTAATGGCATTTGTGTTCGCTTTAATCGATCCTGATTTTACTCATCTTCCCACCTTGTTTTTGCTGACTTTAAGCTCCATTGCTAATTACCTTCTTATTGTGCCTCATTTTGAGAAAGGGATAGACTTCATTAATTCAGTGTCGAGATCGACTTTTGCCTTACCACCGTTTAATTTTCTGTCAACGAAATGAATCGGTGTCCCTTCTAATATTTGCTTCTTTGTAGATTCCCAAGTGTATTGAATAGTCCACCGGGATACTCCAAATAATGCTGCCGCATCCTTCATTTGGCCGAAGTGTACGACTTCGTCGGTGCTATGACCTATGAGAAACTGAGCGATCAAGGTGCAGTCTGATGGAGATAATTTAGGCCCTTTTCTTGTGTTTGTCATTTCTAGAATTCTGTTAAAAAATCTTAGGACTGAAACTGTTGGATGCATTGAATGTGAAATTCAATGTTGTTTTGATGTATTTATTGAATTGGTTTGATGTGATTAAAATTTTGGAAGGACATTTCAAATGTAATTTCAACTTTGTTTGGTGTAATTCTTGTGTAATTTAAGTTTGGATTGGAGGGAATAAATTCCTAGAACTTTTCAGTCTAATTTGAACACTTTTGGGGCAGTGCAGATTTTCAGATTTTTTTATTGTTCATAATGTTCTATTTTTGGCAGAATTTTTCAATTCAGAATTGTAGTTTTGTGTTTTCCAGTATTTTTGGATTTTAATAGGTTAAAAAGGGGAAAAGATTAGTGTACTAATCTTTCCCTAATTTTTTAGCTAAACTCCTTTGAATAGTCAAAGCAAAAGCAAAAAGCATATTTTTCTTAACCTCCGTGCCCGTCCCTACATGAAAACTTGAGCGGGACAGAGGGAGTATTTTCCAGAAATGACAAGGAGAATTCAGGCGGAAAAATTCTTAAGTTACTATTTTGAGTGGATTTTGTTATTATATAGATATAGATTTTTTGTAATATTGAATTTACAAGATAAATATATTAACGAAAATAGATGAACTTCAAGATACTCAAATATAATAGTAGATCAACAAATGAAGATAAAATTTATTGTGCCCCTAAAATCATGGAAAATAAAGGTAAATAACAGAGATACATAAATCATATATGGCTTGAGAATAAATTATAAACAATGATAAATTACTCCAGAAAGTAATTTTACTTTTTCAAATACAAATCCTTGTGCTTTTGTAGAATGAATTCCTTGCCACGTCATTCACCAAACACAACCTTTTCACCTTCAAAATATTTTACTTCTACTAATTATTTCAATTTACCAAACACAACCTTTTCACCTCCAAATAATTTACTTCCATTATTCCTCTTTTGGTGTCTTCTTTCACGCTTTGTTCCTCCACTCTAAAACTTGTAACTCCAATCTTTCAATAAAAGTGAAAATCTACAATTTGCACTCAAACTTCAAGCACCATATTGTGCAGAGTCCTAATACTACCTTCTATTTCTTTTCACCTTTCTGTAGCCGCAACTAAATATGCTCGCCTTCGCGGGAGTAGTGCTTTGACGCCGCCGACTTCATTGCGGTGGTGTGGTTTCTTCGCCCTCTTTGTAAGTTATTGTTAACTTAGGGTTTTTATGTTCCTATTTGAATATATTCTGCATAATATGTGTAACGCCCCAATCCCATTAACTCGGGATTGAAGTGCTACTAAATTTTTCTTTTCTTTTGATTAAGTAATAAATCAGAAAAAGTGCGAAAGCGTGACATGAAATATTTATCGGATAAAAGCAGAAATTTTATTGACAATAATACACTGCCAAAACATATTTACACTAGAGGTTCCAAAGTTTCTCAGAAAATGAAAACCCTGGATTTTGTGACACACAAACTTATTTATATACATAGAAGAGGCAAAAACATCTTTAAGTTGCGGGTAGAAGAAGGAACCCGGTGACCTTTGCCGCAACAGCCCCGCCACCTCGCTCAACTAACCTGAAGATTTGTAATTATGGGCATGAGTATAAACTCAGTGGGAACTTTGTAAGCAGTTATACTAAATGATGATGCACAATAATAAATACATCCTTGACTTAGGAGCCCATCTTACGACTCAAAAGCCATATTGCTAGACTTAGGGGCCAATCTTACGACTCCCAAGCCCTACTCAAAAGCCAATCTTACGACTTAAGAGCCTTTCTCAAAAGCCAATCTTACGACTTAAGAGGTATCATATCAATAAGCCCGAAGGCAAACATATTTATCAAAGTACAAGTTCAGTAGCATAATATACTTACAAATAGCCCAGTCACCCACCTTGTTTTGCTTGCTTTAAAGTACGTAATTCGCGTATGTCCCAAGGCCTGACTCGCACTACACCAAGCACATGTTGTTTAATTAATTAGTATTACTTATTGAGTTTAGTATTTTAAAAATAATTAAGCGTGGTACACTATTCTTGAATTATGTCTATTTTTACAATTTCTAACATATAAGCCAAGTTATTATAAATTATAGTCCTAAATTAAAAGGCCTAATATGTTATTAAATTTAAATTATTAACTACATTGATAAATATTTTAAACTAACTAACATGCATCTTAAACAACAACTATTTAATACAAACTTAAGAAAATAGCTAAATGTATAAATCTACTTAAATCAAGAAAATAATTAAATTCATAAATCTATATAAACTATAAATGACAATGACAATAAGATAAAGAAGACTATTAAAGAAGACATACCTCAAAAGATTTTAATACTATACGACAACTTCCCAAAACACCGGTCCGAGCGTTGTCAAAAATAAACTGATGAGGACCTCCTACTTTGCTTTCAAATAAGAACAAGCTTAACTTCTTTTATATAAAAATTTGAAGGTATATTTTGTTTAATTCATTCGATGTGGGACGAATTGCAACCTAATTCCTGTTAGATTGCACAAACTGTTATTTTTATAAAATATAGTAGGTGTATATTTATAAAATATAGTATTTAATAATAAAAAAAAAATCGTTTCCTACTTCTTAAGCCCGATTATAATTTTAAGCTTCTATATTTTAAACTTTTAAATCTTACATTTAGGTGCTAGGAGTGCAGTCGACCTGATACATCATGATGATAATTATTTTCTAAAATAAAATCATAAATCAAATAACTTTGCAATTTAAACTAAAATAAAATGGGTAAAAATATTTTAAAATGCAAACAATGTATTTTATTGCGTTTCAAAGATTCGGGGTATCACAATATGCTTTCAAGGCTGTTAGAATAACCTCGATCGGCATTTGTGGTGCGGACTTAGTGGGTTGTTACTCAGAAGAAAGTTTTGGTGGGTATTTGTTATGTTTTGTAATTTTTTAAACTTGGTTGTTTTTGTGGTTCAGTTCATCATATGGATATTGTGTGAGTAGGACAATCTTTTAGAGGAGAGAGAATGAAGAAAGATAATGGCGTTGATGATGAAACTGAGGAGAGAGAAAAAGAATTGGTATTGATGAAGGAGAGAGAGGGAGGATTTTGTCGGCTGAAAGTTGGGAAAGTGTGCCCTAACCCTAAATATGAAGGGGTTGGGGCAACCAGCCTAGCCAAACATCACAATGGGTTGGCCCAATCGATTTTGGGTTGGGCCAACCCCAATCAAATAGGCCTATGGGTTTTTATGGCTTATACTCTAGGAATAGCTAACCGGCGGTATATTGGTCTTTTTCGGTGGGCCCATGGGGGACGAGGAGAAGACCTAAATCATATTTTTTCGATCTTGTAGAATGTCTTAAGGCCTCGCTCCTTAAGCCATATTTGCATGGGTGGAGATTTGATATTGCTAATTTAATGCTTTGACATGTTGCTTGATTCTTCGTAATTGGTTCCTTTCAGCGGTCTCTAGTGTTAGGAACTGAGGTGCATCTCATTTTAGTCGATTAGTATATTAATCCCTCTTGTTGGACCACTTGGATTTATAATCTAGACACATGATCTTCCTTCATAGTCCCACTATTAGCTCGTATTTACTTGACTCACTACCTAACTTGCGTGAAATCGAACCTTGAAAATATCTTTCCATCGATTGGTTCCCTCCATGTCTACATTTATTTGCTTTTATATTATTTAGTATAATTATATCTTCTATTTTCGTTTAGCTTAACGTACTCAAAAGTGCTTAAGTCGGTTCTTAGAGAATAGTTGTCCCTGTGGATACGATAATCTTTTATACTACCTCAGTCACATATCGTACACTTGCAATTTGGGAAATCGTTTTACTCATTAGAGCATTTTTCATGACAAATTCGTGGCCTCATTGCGGGAAGGATTTTCTTCTCGTGAAATTAGCCGAAAGCACGAGTAGAGTTACATTATATCGTATCTCTTTGTCTTGTTAAAAGAAAAATTAAAAAAAAATGGAGTCCGATCACTATGGATACTTGATTGAGGAATATGCTCTTACTCCATCCGAAGTTAATCCATTACCTTTAGTGCTTGGTAACTGTTCTCATTTTTCTCCTAATTTTGAAAGTTTTGAAGTAGTGCAATATGAAGTTTGTGGGGAGGAGGGTCATGTATCTACGGATTGTAATTATATTCATCATTTTTCTTCCCATATGCACAACCCTCCCACCAACTCTTCCCAATTCATGGGTTATAATTCTTTTTCAAACAATTATGAATTGGAAAGATGATCAAAACTTTTCCTCCTCAAGTCATCAAATCTTTGATTCATCCAAGTCTTACCAAAAAATTTTGATTGAAGCATTGGAAGATGACATGAAGAAAGACAAGGATGAGCTCAATCAAGTTTGATGAACTTTTGGCACACACTTAAGTTATGGAAGCCATATCTTCAAACATATTTTGAAGACAAATGAAGGCAAAAGTATGCAATTGAGGGAAGAGGAGAAAGAAAGGGAGAGTGAAAACCTCATCTCCTATGAGATACCCTTGGAGAATAGTGACAATTCTTCCAACCAAGACAATGCATCATCTTTGGAAGAGCAGTTTCAAATCTTTCGTGTAGATAGATGAATAAGTCCATTTATTTAGTTCTACATTCCTTGGCAAGTTTCGATTTATCATTTCTTTTAAATTTTGAAAAACTTGCATCAGTTATGGGCACTGAGCACCAGTTCTTGCATAAACTTTATATCGATAATATTATTCGTGATCCATCGTGCCATGCTTATACTGGTAGATCAATTCTCTTTCTTGAGCAAACAAAAGCATGACACGATAGACACTTGTTGTTGGATCCTGATAACACTTGTTAAAGTCGGGTCGTCGACTTTAAACTTAGCGCTTCTTAGGAGTTAACCCAAGCGTTAAAATTTGTTATTGCTTTCATAGGATTTGATTTTTTTTTATTTGTCTTTATTTAGTTTTCTCTTTTAGGATTTAATGATTTCTTGAGTTGTATGAATATGTACTTAACCCTTGGGATATAAACAAGGCGAAATAGCATAAATCTTTAACAAAAGTCCCTAAGCAATGGCGATACCGAATTAAGGTGAGTAATATTTGAGGAATTGTAAAGAGTAGATATGGAGACTGATGATGAATGTGTGAGTTCAAGCACCAGAGATCACAGTTGAGGCCACAACTGCTATTTCCAGACCTTGAACAATGTTCCACTTCATTCACTCGCGATTCCCTGTATCACCCCAAAAAAATGAGTCACCTGTTGTATTTCAACTACAAAAGTAACTGACTACAATCATACCATTACTAAGGAGGAGTCATCTCGAAGCACTAAGGATGCTCGGTTTGCCTCTCTTTATCGTTCTCCATTTATCTTCTCTGCATGTGCATAATTTATACTTATTTGATTCATGCTATCTCTTGAACTTTATGTTGGTTTCCATGGTCGAATTTTTGTAAATGTGAGTATATGTTTATTTATCTTTCCTAGCACTTGAGTTCACGTGCCTACTTAAATGACATGCTTCCATTTAAGTTTGTGGGGAAGGGGGAGACAGTGGTTGCATTAAATAGAGTTTTTCTCCTTATATTCACATAATCAATCATGTAATCGTGTACCTACATAATTCTTCAGAATTTGAATTTTTATTTAAATAAATGGTTGATTGTGAGTTTTTTTTATTAAGGGGGCCTATTGTGACATGGCATTCTTAGCATGCACAGGGCGTTACTTTCTTATTTATGAATCATTTGATTTGATGTGCATGTATCTTATCCCTTCATGGTCTTGTTCTATATTCACTTAGACTTGTGAGTTTAGCCCAGGTTTGTGGTGAGGGGGAAGAATAGTTGTTTCATATGCTTAAGAGGATGTTCTTCACTTATTTAATTGTTCATGTTCATGAGTTATGTCATGTCACCATGTTGCATTTTATATTATGTCTTTTGTTGTTGATAGAATAATTAATGCTTGATCAACATTTGTTGGGTTGATTGTTAAAAAAAAATGGGAAGTGTCCCATGTTTTGAAAAATCAAAATTACAGGTGGTTCACCTTCCACTTGAGCAACACTGTTTATCTTCATGATTACTGGTGGACCTTCATTAATGACTGACCATGTGACGCCCGGGACCGACGAGGGCGGGGAGTGATCGCCGGTGCAATAATAGAAGAAGTCACGGGCAATGAACGACTACTGGCAGGCTTCTAGGTGAAGGGGGACATGAACGAACCTATCATGCACCTGAAAAATAGGGTATCCTGAGATTGCACGGGATGGAACCGTATAGTCAGTTTTGAGGGGCATTCTGAGACTACGTAGGTATGGAACTGCATAAGTTGAAGAGGGCTTAAAGAATTGATTAATGCTACTCATACCAACAAGGTGCATCTTCTTTTCTGGTGCTCATTCTGAGAAAACTCTAAGGTTAAGCGTGCTTAGCCTGGAGTAATTTCAGGATTGGTGACCCTCTAGGAAGTTTCTTAGGGTGTGCGTGAGTGATGACAAAGCACGTTGGAAAAGACTTGTGCTAATTTGTGGGGGCAGTATGTCAAATCTAGAAGCGGGTCGTTACAACATAACATTTCACCATGCAAAGATGACAGATATGCTTGCGTCCTAATCGTCCATTCCTCATAATCCTCAAAAGAAAACATAAGAGCCCTTGTTGAAGAAGTTTCCATTGTTGTAGTTTTTTTACAAAAAAGATTTTACTTTTGCAAAGATGCCTTTTGGATTGGAAACTTATGGATCTGGTTAAGCTACCACATACGATTAATTGGTGTGTGAAACCAACCGATCCGATACCACTTGTTGGTCCCAAGTGGTAGAGGTTTAGAGGGGCCGGGCTAAATAAACCTCTATTTGTATCAATTTTCCTTTTCAAATGCTTAGAGGAATGGGTTGTTGCTTGTTGTAGGAAATTAGTTCTTAAGGAAAAGCTAAAGCAGTAAGTATCCTTAGAGCAGTAAGCTTACGACAGACTATTCTTAGGGTATTTATAGCAAGCAATGCTCAAGTAGAATTTTATGCAGCGGAATATGCAAATACGTTTTTAAAAGCTATGCAGTAAGTAATATGTAGTATGAAACAACAGTAATAAGAAAATAAAAAAATACACAACAAATTATAGTGGTTCGAATGTGGGAGTAATCTTTCTACATCCACTCTTTCCTCACAGGAAAAAATTCACTAAGTTGTTCACACAGTACAATCTCAGTTACGACGGTGTTCAAGTCAAACTTGGCATCTTACAATAGGTTTTTTCCTATCATTGGAAGGCTACTCCTCTACTATAAACGTTCCTCAGAATAATCCTAGTCTACTTTGGATTCCTGATTCAAACGAAGACCCACCATTAAAAAAATGCTCGTAAGAGAAGGTTAAATGAAAGGTTTTCTTCAACGACTGTAAGCTACCTCTAAACTTGAATATCAATTGAGATGTGGACAAACTTTCTTGATGGGAATGATTAGGACCGAGATAAAACTTTCTGAGAGCTAGCTGGATTCGAATTGAGAATGTTGCTACAACTTTAAATCTTCATTTGTGTAGAATGTTGAAGCATGCCACTTTTGCTCTCCATTACTAAACACGCACTTTAGAAATGATCTCAACTGATGGGTGCTTGGAAGCTTTGAATTTGAAAGGAATTTGAAAGCTCGTAGGTGATAGTGTTATGTAGTTAGGAATTTTAGTAAATTCAGTTTCAGTAATCTTTGATCGTCCTCCATCTCCTCCTATTTATAGCATTTGAGATTTCTTCTCATTGAAGAGTAAAAAATTTCCCGTTGGCAATTTATTGCTCTTCGTACAACTTTCTACACGTTGTTGTCCTTTAGCATCAAGTACGCCAGAATTGGTGGAGCTTGATGTCAGTGTTGCAGAGTTGCTTTTTCTTTAGTTAGAACACGTGTCTTCACACGATTGAGTAATCAGTACAAGAATTACTTCTTGTCTCAACTGGCTATATTTTTCAATCTTTGAATCTCTGACTTAAACTTGGCTTATCCCAAGCTGACATGGTTGCTTCAAGATCCTAACTTGGGAATAATTGGATCTTCCTTACAACAGACATTGTTGTATGCTACGAAAGCCTAAGGTCCTTGCTACATGTTCCTTACATCCTCTATTCCTTACTTCTGAAAGCGGACTTCTTGTGGTATGCATCAGTGATGATCTTGTTGTATGTTTTTTTTTATGTGACTTCTACCTATGTAGAACTAGCCTTATCTATTACAAAGATTTATAGATTATATAGGGCACTAGTTTCTACCTTACAACATTATTTTATCACCGTCAAAATTATACATAAATTTCCTAACAATAAAACTAAGGGGACCGAAAGATTTCCATGCCGGAATTGAACAGATTGCATCTACATCTTTCAACAGTAACCATGATAATCTAGTTTTGTTTTTAAAATACCGTTTGCCACATCATATATGTCTTCTTGTCTCTCACTTCTCTACATAGATAGAATCACAAACCCTACTGCATATGAACCAACAATAGCGAACACTCTCAGCATTAAAATTTTCTATTTCCCTTAGATCATGAAATTCCCTCGTACTTATGTGGATCTATGTGCTCAAGGCATTAAAATCTTCTATGGGATAAAACTTTCTTGATAATGTTTGTATCATTTTTGTGTGATGCAATATTAGTTGGTAATGCAAATATTAGTTTCATAGCAATAGAATATGTGCATAAGGTATGGTTTAGTGACAAGATTTGTAGCCTACCTTTGGTTTCCTTCAGTTAAATGTTGACTAATGTTTTATGATTTGCTAAAATTATATTTTGAAGAAGGAATAAAATTATTCCAGTGTACTAGATTACATGTTGTAAATAACCATTGTACCTAATCTTCAACTTCGAATGATTCGTCATGCGAAATTGTGTCCATTTGGGGCTAGAAATTCGATAATTGAGCTAGTGCTTGCTAGGTTCCTTCAACATTGAAAATGGAAAGAAAAAAAGAGTTTTTCGACTGACATATTATTAGGAGGGTATAATTGTACATGCCTTTTCTTATCCGACCTTAACTGGACTTTTGTAAGGATTACCAAACAACTAACAGTAAATAATCTTAACACACTATACACCCTACCAAGTGTATGACATATTATATTATATCACCTAAACATGTTAAACTATCTAATGATAGTTGCTACCCAATTATCTTATACACCATAACAAATGAGCCCTAAATGAGCCATATTATCAGACAAATATAAAATGGAAGTGGGTCAAATTAGGACGAGAGTAATAACTCAAATCCTTGGGAATTGGTGTAAAAAATGTGCCATGCAACATAGTCACATAGCAACCATTAAATTTGTGGTCATTTAACATCAGGCATGTATAATGGTCATGACTCGTGATTACTAAGACCATGTAAAGGCCCACCATGGCATTCCTCAACTTTCTGCTAAATACCCAACAATAGATCAAAGGGTTAATTGCAACAACCCCATCGAACTATTGGTATTCTTGCATATAAACCACCATTGTTTTTGGACTGATATGTACAAATTATACGAGTTTGATATATAAACCACCAAACTCATTTTTTTAGCCATTTTTCATTGAATTTCTACACATAACTTGTGCGTGGTAAAATTTTAAGACTTTTTTTTCACAATCCAGATGCGAAATTTTATAAGTATGTATCGGGAAGAAAAACGACACAATTGTATGGATAAACAAAAACCCTTAAAATCCACGTGCAAGTCATCTGCAGAAATCTGGTGAAAATAGCCGAAATGAGTTTGGTGGTTTAATTTTACCAAACTCATGTAGTTTGCATATATCGGTGCTAAAAAATAAGTATGGCGATTTATATGCAAAAACTGATAGTTTGGTGGGTTGCTAAAATTAACCCAAAATCAAATGTCTCTTGTTGCACACAAACAACAACACCTTTGGTTGCTAACAAATTAATTGCACAATATTATAAAAAAATGAAGGCCCCCAAGTCATCATTTTTTTACGATTGATTTCGTTTTAAAGTATGCTTAGTTCTTATGCAATGTGTGTGCTCAAATGTGCTACATCTATATGCTTAAGTAAATCAACAGTAGTTAATAAAGCAACAAAGACATAGCAAGTTATAAAAGTTCAAAAATGGAGCAATCCTTCAACTTTACTCTTCTGTACGTAAGGTCCATTTAATCTAATAATTATTTTTCTCATGTATAGGTTCTAGCAATAATTTCTTCAAGGATCGCAAGTATAAAGCATCATCACCGCTTTTCTTCAAAGCCTCGGTCTACTCCTGAATTAAAGACATTTCGACTACTTTCTTTTAGTCTTCTTGGTTGTAACCTTTGATCTTCATGCCATTTAATTTAAACCACATTTTTCAAGATTTTCAAGCATAACATGAGCTCAAAACTTTTGCCCTTTTCTTCAAGATTATTAAAGTAGTCCCTAATGTTTTCAACTCTTTCTGGTAAAGTATAAGAATCAATTTCCAGGTGATGAACTGTTCTTAGATCTTGTGATCTTTCTGATCATATAATTTTTTTTTTTTTTTGGGTGAAAGCGTAATCACAATATGAGATTTAAAAGATTTTGCTGGGAATCTTGCTTGTACAAGAGTTTGCTTGTTCTAAGTGTCTAACCTCTTCTAGTCTTTGAAATGGTCTATTTATACTAGGGATTAATAATGTGTCTATTGGAAAGAAACATATTTTACATCTCCAGAAGATATAAGAAAACGACGAGACAAATCGTCCTTGCACTATTAATACACTTTCAATATTATATTCTAGCATAAATGTTAACCGACTTTATTGCAGAGGTTTGTCAATTGAGTTTTGCCATGGCCGTTTCTCATGGGTTGCTCAGTACAGGTGTCCAGCTAATACTTGTTAGAAGAATTCAATTTTCTACAATTTGTTGGACTAACTTTGCTAAGGTTTGTATGATTTGCTCGAAAAACCCATTAACTATCAGCTTCAAAACTCTTAGTCAACTATAATCTTTATGTTGTAAACAAGGATAAGGATGATAATCTCAACCTGACCCGTCCTAACCCGTGGTGTTTGGGTTGTGCCCCTGTGACTAGTTGCGGCGGAGAGGGGCAGGTATGGTGAAGCAACCAATCCCGCCCACCTCCTCACAATATATAATGTTCACAAATTAGTCAACTTTAATATTTATTAATCATGAAGACTAAAAATAATGACATGTATCAGTTAGGAAATTTATATTTAGATTTTGATGATGCAAAACTGCAACGTAGTAAGAATCAATGCTAGCAACTTTCTGTAATCTATTGTAATAAATAGGGACAATTTCTGCTTAGAAAGAAGTCACACCAAGGAGATACAACAAAGTCATCAACATCAAAGCAATGAATATCCGTTGTAAAAAAAAAAAAAAAAAAAAAAAAAAAGAGCTCAGTCCCTGTAAGAAGGCTACGAGGATCAGTTTACGTAAGGAATGCATACATTAATCATCTGAGAACATGATCAAATGCATATAACAACAAGGATTGTAAAACAGACTATGCAGCAAGTAGTCATTAGAAGGGGCAAGCAGTCACTAAGTCATCAATTTCAAAATTCAAAGTAGCCAGCAGAGACAAGAATTGTTCTCGTACTGACTATACAATGGCGTGAAGAGATGTATCCCGACAGAGCAAAAGGCAAGATTGCAAACTAATATTGCTGCAACTACTCTAACCTACTCTCACGGCTAAAGGACAAAACGTCTCTTTGCCGTCCAAGAGCATTAAATATCAATGGGAATGTTTAAAAGGCAGCTTTCACTTGAAGAAATCTTTTATACCCAACTCTAAGACTAAGAGTGGTACACTGGGAGTCTTGTTTGAATTAAGGGTTCAAATGGACTAAGAGTTCTGAGGAAGAACTAGTATAACTAAAGGTGTAGCCTTCTAAGGACAAGTGGAAATTAGTTGAAGGTATCAAGTTGAAACTTGAGCATTGTATACTTATGTTGTACTACAACTTAGTGAATTTACTCTCTGTGTGAGGGTAGAGTACATGTAGATGGATTACCCCCAACTTCAAACCACTATAATTTCTTGTGTCTTTATTTGCTTTATCTTTGTGATTATTTTCTATTTGTTGTTGTAACTTACTATAACTTACTAATTACTTTGAGAACAATTCTATTATTTCCCCTATGCATAAAATTCATAAGGCATTGCTTGTTGTAAGTCTCGAAGAGAACAAGTTTTTGTAAGAATATTTCTCTATAGATTACCGATGTAAGCTCTGCTGGAAGAATCAGTATCTTACAGCCGATAGCATTTACTACCTGTTAAGTTATTTTGTGTTAGCAATATTTTTGTCAAAACTCCTTGAGTTAATCTTGTGTTATTGTATTTTTTATATTAATTAGTTATATTATAATATTTTATTATTTTAATATTTTGTATTTTTATAGGTGGATCATACAAAAGGATAAGGTTTGATTGAATGGCATACCTTTAAAGATATAAATCCGGGAGACTTGATTAACAAGCAATGTGTGAAATCTAGAAGATTGAGAAGAGAGAAAGACGATATGTTGCGGATATGCTTAATCAAAGAAGTCGCGTGATTAGATAATAAAGTGAAAATAAGGCTTGATTAATTTTAAGATAATTCATGGGCTTTAGCCCAGGAAACTTTATTATGAGTACATGTTTGCTTATAAAAGACGCATGTCGGTGGTGGTAATCAATAGCAACAATAGGGAGATTATTAGTTGATAAAAGAAATTCCCAAGTTTGATATTATTTCTTTTTGTGGAGAGTTAATTTTTTTTCTAAGGAACAAGTTGTTCCAGTAGAGGGTGGTGCATATAGCTTTAGTATCGTTTAAGTCGAAGCACCTTCGGGAGAAGGGACTTCAAGGCGGGTTCGGGAGAGCTCGTCCAGCCTTCGGTGGTTTGTCATGTTAGTGTCAAACGTTATTGGTATAGTATAGGTTAGGTGTTAGGGAATCGAGTCTCTTTATTAAACCTATCATTATATGGAGTATCAATAACAAAAGGCCCGAGGGGTCTAAGGGATTCAACCCCTTATTTTTTTTTATGTATGTTTTTTTATTTTTATTTTCGCCAGTTTTTAGTGTTATAACATAATCAGTGCAAACTATAAAATTTCAAGTGGTATCAAGAGTGGGTCCGTATCCTAATACGGTCGATTCTGGAAGTCTTCACTATCATGTACTTTCTTGAAAACATGGTGAAGAAGTTGCGAAAGTCAGAGTCAAAATCATCCTCAGGTAAGAAAATTGTTCCAAGAGTCAATTCTTATCATTATGTACATCTGCTTCTAACCCTGTAGGACCAAGATTCGATAATGCAAGATGTAGGGAGTGTGATGGAAAGGACACTTGCAAATCAAGTGTCCTATCTTCCTTAGAAAGTGGAATAAGTCTTTAAAAGATTCATTGATCGATGCATCGGGTAACGAAGAAGATTCGAGCCTGGAAACATTAAGTGCATCCACCAGAATGTACTCCTGCCTCACGAGTCATGTTGAATCTGATTCAACAAATATTGGCGGGTAAGGTACTTCTATGTTCCAACATGATTTACCTATTTTATATGAATCTGATGCTTCTGATGGAGAAGCAGGTTCCACAATTGAGGAGATGTAGAATATGTACAAGAAACTGTCGGAAGCATGTTTCAAGGCAGCAAGGCTATCAAACAATTGGAAAATCAACTATTGGAAACCAATGTTGCAACAAGCTGCTGCCGAGAAAGATCAGACAATTTTAGCACTCAAGGTGGAACTTGATATACTACAGAAGGTCATGGATGAGAAAGTAGCTGAGAAGATCCGAGAATCTGAAGCCATGTTGCAACATAATTTGGCTGAAAAAGAGAAAGAGGTAGTATCTCTTTAAACTGATCTTAATTCTCTTACTATTGACTTCGACTCTTTGAAAAATAGTATGGAAATCACAGATCAAACAATTGAGAAGTTATCCACCGATTTGGAACAATCCAAACAGGTTCTGAAACGAATGAACTCTGGTAAGACCACTCTAACCGAACTTGTTAATTTAGGCAAAAGTCATGGTGATGGCACTGGTCTTAGTTATCATGGTGAGTCCTCCTCAAATTCGCAAAGGAGTATCCTGAATTCTGGTCATATGTTACAACACACAATGATCATTGTAACTTTAATGAGAAATCTGGTCATAATCAATGCGCACACATTGCACTAGTTCGGAAGCAGATTATTTTTGCACATTCTGGTCGAGGATCACATTATGCACATGTTAATAATACTGTTCGTCCTGCTATGTTACAACATGGAAAGTAAAAAACTGCTGAAAATTCTCGTTTGTGCCTATTTGTCATTACTGTGGTGTTTTGGGTCATATCAGAATGCAGTTTGACCTAAATAATGGTGACATTTATGGTTAGGATGTTAGAGGAATACCACGCCGAGCCCCTAGACATAAAGTACATTTGATAAACCACACTCAAAGAAATTATGGGTTAGAAAATCTACTTATTCAACTTCCCAGAAGTAAGCTCGCCGGCCCGTGTCACCACTGTTTTGGGTATTGGTATATTAATTTGTAAAACATTGACCATATTCCGACAGAGAATCAAATTAAAAACAAGGCTTTTTAATGCTGAAATCTTCGTAACTCTCTGGAAAATCTTTAGGATTTTTTTGTGGTTGTATTGCATATTCGTATTTATAAAAAAAATGTTGCAACACGCATATCATGTAAGATTCTGCATTAGGCATTTTTTTCATGCATTTATCTCAATTTTATTCTTTATAAGCTCCATGCAAAAGGGCAAGTTCAAATATTTATTTGGCTTAAAACTTTACATTCTCTTTCCTTCTAGTTGATCTATCTTGTTTTAATTATCCCCAGCTTATCAAAAAGGGCTACGGTCATGAAATGATGTTGAGAGCAGCTACCGGTCCACAAATCAGAAAGAGCTACTAGCACAGAAAGTGATTGACCTGTGAAAGTCGTCGACCACAAAAATAAGTTGCTTAATATTTTTGTATCTCTATTATCAAAGAGGTTATAAGGATCAACCGGAGCTCATCGCACCAGGTTTTCCTAGTGCGTTTTTGGCTCGTGGAGTTTGTGAGCTACTCCACGAGAGGGTAAAAACGGAGGAATAAGGATACCTTGATTTAATTTTTTGTTTAAGCCTCTAAATTGTCTTGTGCAAAAAGTCAAAATCAAATATAAGGTTGATGTGGAATTTCGTTTAGTTCTTTGCCAAACACTTCTTCTTGCCTAATACCGTGAGTGTGATAAGATAAAAATTGAGTCTATAATTTTTTTTTTTTTTTATAGGCATCTCATGCATGATTTTTTATGAGGTTATAAATAAAAATGTTATAGGCATTGAAATGAAAAGATTCGTTTGATTAGAATTTTGATTTAATTACTGAATGTTGCTCTTCTTAATTTACCATCCATACAGTGAGCTTGGCCATGAGTCAATGGGTTAAAGTGAGGGGAAGTTATAGTAAGGGGGAGTTGAACTATTTGTGTCTATTTTGTTATATTGGTCAGGTTTTATCTTTGGATTTTTCGTCGAAAAGGGGGAGAAATATTACTTTTGCCACTTTTCCGCCACAATCGTTATTGTTGCTTATATTGAGGGGGAGATTTATTTTTATAAGATGTTTACAAGCTGCTATTTATTTTCGGGCTTTTGACAAAAAATTGCCAAAGGGAGAGATTGTTAGGTTATTTTGTGTTGGCAATATTTTTGTCAAAATCCCTTGAGTTAATCTTATGTTATTTTATTGTTGATATTAATTACGTATATTATAATATTTTATTATTTTAATATTTTGTTGTTTTTGTAGGTAGATCATAGAAACGGATAAGGTTTGATGGAATGGAATACCTTTAAAGATATAAATCTACGAGACTTGATTAACAAGCAATGTGTGAAATTTGAAGATTGAGGAGAGAGAAAGACGATACGCTGTGGATAAAGCTTAATCAAATAAGCCCCGTGATTAGATAATAAAGTGAAAATAAGGCTTGATTAATTTGAAGATAATTCATGGGCTTTAGCCCAGGAAAGAGTACATGTTTGCTTATAAAAGATGCATGGCGGCGGTGGTAATCAATGGCAACAATAGGGGATTATTAGTTGATAAAAGAAATTACCAAGTTTGATATTATTTCTTTTTGTTGGGAGTTAGTTTTTTTTTTTGTAAGGAACAAGTTGTCAAGTAGAGGGTGGTGCATATAGCTTTAGTATCGTTTGAGAAGCACCTTCGGGAGAAGAGACTTCAAGGCGGGTTCGGGAGAGCTCGTCCGATCTTCGGTGATTTGTCGTGTTAGTGTCGAACAAGTCCACAGGAGTCACCAGACATTGTTGGTATAGTATAGGTTAGGTGTTAGAGAATTGAGTCTCTTTGTAAAACCTATAGTTATACAGAGTATCAATAACAAAAGGTCCGAGGGGTCTGAGTGATTCAGCCCTGTGTTTATTATGGTGTTCGTTTTTCTGTTTTTATTTTTCACTAGTTTTTTGTGTTGCAACATAGTCAGTGCAGACTATAAAATTTTACTATTTCTAGAGTAAAATCTGTCCCCCTTTAAACCTTTACCACTTGAGACCAACAATATTAATATTACAAATAAGAGATATACTACAATATTAAAAGAATTAATCAATAAATACTCTGATTAATTTTATAAAATAGGACTAATTAATATTATAAAATAGGACTATACATATATTTTAAACATTTAATAATCTCTTTTTATATTTTTTTATTTTATGATGACTATTTAACATAATACTTTCTTTTTTAGCGGGGGATGGGGGAGTAGGGTAATACTTGTGTAACATTGGTTCATTTAACATTTATTTTAAATTCTAGCAACCTAAGTTTTACTTATATTTTTGGAATAAGTGGGTCGCCCCCCGCCCCAACCAATGACCCCTAGCGGGTTGCTCTATCATGTCCCATTCGAAAAATGGGGGACAGACATGGGTCTTTAAGTATCGGCCTCGTCCTGCCTATTGTCATCTCTAAATAGGGAATATTTTAAGTTGCTAATATGCATTTAAACATGAAACTCATTTGAGTAAGTATATGAAGTGTCAAAATAAGCCCGACTCGATGGGCCAACTCACCCAAACCCAAACTATAGATGAGGTTGGGTTTGTTTTTATTGGCCTAAAAAATCTAGGCCTACATGGTCAGACACGAGCAGTTCGACGGGTCAGATAGGCTTGACCTGATGTTGCCTGTAAGTTTAGGATTGGGGCGATTTTGTTATATCTTATTTATCATAGTTTGTCATTCATGGACCATTTAACACTCTACCCTCTATTATTTGTGATAATAAATCAAATATGACTTCCAAAATAAAGAAAAATAGAAGAAAGAAGAAAAGAAATCCTTTTTTCATGCTCTTTTTTGTTTCCAGTTATTTACATTACCCATAAATCAACTCATATATATTGATATTACAATTGTTTTCTTATTTATGTTGCTCTGTGTTTTTATTACAATGTTCAGTATTTGTGGTGTTCTTTATTTTAGTTTTAGGTTTTTTAAATTGATCCTTATTAGTTGAACAAGTGGTTTCTGATTGACTATTTTATATAAAAAAATTGTAATATGATTTCACAATTGTTACTTAAAAACTTGAACTGCTATTTTCTTTGAAATTGTGTACTATTTTTTTATATTTTAAAAGGTTGTTGTTATAATAATAACATATTATTATTTAAAAGGGGGATTGGATTGGGCTTGCATTTTAGTAGCCGGAGAAGTCCAGCCCAACCCGACCCATTCTATCATTTGACCAGAGTGAGTTGGGCTAGGCTTGTCCTTTTCGGGAGATTCAAAAGAATTTTGGGAGATTCTTTTTGGGTCAAAATAATCTCCTAAAATTCTTTTGACACAAACCAAGAGGGAGTTTATGTGTCCAAGACAATCAAACAATTTGTTGTGAGGATTAATAGGGCAGATTGGCATACACCGACTAGTGTCCTAATAGGGATGCAATCCTAGGAATCAAGTTAAGCAATTCCAACCTAGAGAAAGATGAGCATAAAAACATCATATGATGAATACCAACATATGAATGTGATCGTGAAAATAGATCCCGAGCTCGGAGGATTTTTATTGCGTAACACTAGAAAACCTTATACTGATTTCTTCCATATTGTAGACCGATATGGGGGTGTAATTCCTGCACACAAGCATAAAATAATTCCCTCCATCCCAACAAGCGTTAACTTAACCTTACGCCTCTTCCCAATGGAGCTTCTCCCTTAGGTCTACATTACACTGTTAAGAGTTCAATTAATGTAATTTCTAATATTAAAGACTCTGATGAAAGATAACTGTAAGCTTTAATATCTTACCATTTGAGGATCTGAATTAGGCAACATCAATCAACGAGCAATAAAAGAGCTTATGGGCCAAAACATCATTTTCATAATGTACATCTAAGGATTTCGTTATTAGAGCATCGAAAGACAAGAAATGGTCTAGCATATTGGCTAACACAACAAATCTCTATACATCATTACACATTAATTGAATTCAAACTTTAGTTTATCAATCATCCGCAACAAATCGAATAACGATACATCAACCCCGAAGCTTAGGCGACACCCTAACCTTGGGAAAAAAATGATGATACTCACTAATCATCAAAGAATATGCAAGAACCTACAACATTAAGTAAGAATTAGCATAAAGTAAAAACAAGAGAGAGGCGTAGAAAATACTTATTAGTGGTTGAATCCTTGTAAAACTCCAACAATATTGATGAGCTTTACAAATCCTTGAGTATTATCCAACCTTCAACACCGAAAGGATCTTCTCCCTTGAAGAGGAAATAAACCCCTAGCTAAAGAACTTAAAAGTCTAAAAATTACTCTAAGAACTAAAGCAAGCTAAAGTTAAGCCAGAGTCAAGTTATTAAAAATGAAAGGGGAAGGAGTATTCATATATCCCAAATCCTTGCTAGAAAAAAGGTATAAAAACCTACTGAAATGGCCTTTGAGTAAGGATAAAAATGTAAAAGACTAAAGCTGAATACTCGATTGAAGTTTAAATTGAGTTGAGGTACTGAAATGTCTTCTAGTCGGTCTTCTCGTGAACTCTGGGATCAATCCATCAGGAATTAGCTCTCGGCTTCTTCTAAAATTTTATATATATATATATATATACAATAATGATATGGAACCCACCGGTGGGTTTTCTTATAGAGCCCACCTGTTGATATGTTCTGCCACCTCACACTCACACCACTAACTAAAACACGCTATATATATTTTTTATTCTTTCCTTACATCTTACTCTGAAAATCAATTTTTCACCACTAACAAAAACACGCTACATTTATTTTTATTTTTTACGGAATCTTTTATCGTATTCTACTAAAAAAAATCAGTTTTTTCCGCTATACAAGATTTTTGTTCTTTCCATAATTTATTTTATTAATTTTTTTTCTTCTCTCTAGAAAGTCAAAATTTCACTATATATTATTTTCTTCCCAAAATAATTTATATTTGGGTTTCCACCAGCTCACACTCACCCACTAATAACAAAACGATACATATATTTCTTATTCATTCATGGCTATTACTCCAGAAAATCAGTTTTTTTTCCACTAACAAAAACATGTTGCATATATGTTTTATTTTTTCCACGAATTTCTTCCTCGTATCTTTATTCTAGAAAATTAACTTTTTCTAATATGCCGGATTTTTTTCCAAATTTTTTTTACCTGTTTCTTTTGCTTCTCTCATCTCTACCAAAATCTTCATATTAAATTACACCAAAATCTTTATATCAAATTATCATAAATTTTGAATAGATCATATTGATTCATAATAATAAATAAAGTGAAGATACATAATCTATAATCCAATATCATTTAATAGGATTGAGAAACAAAAAATTTGTTGAGGATTATTCTTATATAAAATATTTTATCAATTTACCTACAAAATACCCTCTATTAGAAATAAATTTTAAGAAAGAGATAGAAAATATATTTTTATTTAGGATGAATTGAATATGCATAGTCCATATGATAAGCTCATTGATATAAATAGAGTTGGATTTGGATTTAGAAATTTAATAGATATAGATGAACTCAAAACTTTCAAATTTATATCCAATAATCTTCAATATTTCATATAATGAGCTCATTTATATAAATAAAGTTGAATTTGGATTTATATCTTAATATACATAAAAAGTTGATGAACTAAACTAATAAAATTTTTTATATATGAATAATCCTCCAGAAAATATTTATTTTCTCAATCTTATTTAATTATATTAGAATTCTAGATTATGTATCTTCTCTTTATTTATTGTATCCATCAATATGATATATTTCAAAATTTATTAAAACTTAATATTAAGATTTTCGGAGAGAGATGAGAGAAGATTTTTTTTTGATAAAATTAATTTTGGGAAGAAAAAAAATCTTGTATAGTGGAAAAAACTGATTTTTTAGTAGAATACGATAAAGGATTCCATAAAAAATGAAAAATAAATGTAGCGTATTTTTTTTAGTGGTGAAAAATCGATTTTCAGAGTAAGATGTAAGGAAGGATTAAAATATATATATATATATATATATATATATATATATATATATATATATCGTGTTTTAGCTAGTGGTGTGAGTGTGAGGTGGCAGAACATATCAACATGTGGGCTCTATAAGAAAATCCACCGGTGGGTTCTATATCATTACTATGTACATATATACCTATTAATATCACTTATATTAAAACATTTATCCTCTATTAAATGTAGAAATCGAGGAGTGTAAATACGGACCTAGGACTTTGGACTAATTCGAGCATTTGCATTTCGCTCTATCATCTCATTTTCAGGTGGGGTTAGTTACGGTTTATTTTAACTAATTGCATTATTTAGGACTGTATAGATGTGTTCTGTTATCAACACTACTTGGCTACATGTTACAATACAATTGATATGATACTTTGCTACATATCTCATTATAATACAATTGACATGCTACTTGGCTACATGTATTATTCATTATAACTGTTTCACATTGTATGTCTCTTTATATGCTTTTATTTAGGATAAATTGTGCCTCCATGAAATAAAAGAAACTTACCCCAACTCATTATTGATCCTCAGGCAGAAATAGAAAGTGTGATTGAAGTGAAGACGGAGCCGAAATGCATATGGTGTATAAATTACAATTGATCTTTATTTGAGTTGATACTTGAGATTCTGAACAATGTTGTTTTGATGCATGTTTATTTTATTTTGGTATGTTTAGAGTTAAAATAGGTGTTTGATTGAGATATTTCATGAATTGTTAGCATGTTTGATGCTATTAAGATGTCTAGTTAATTTGATTATGCAATAGGATTTTTATTAAAATTCCACATGCTAGGTGCAAAGCTAGAAAATGAACTTAATTAAATAATTACTTGTTTAAAATTATTTAAAATATTAGATACTTATGCTAGATTCCTAAATAAATAGAATTACATGTCTAGATCGTGTTAGTTCGAATATTTCATTTATTTTTCGCTGCAATTACTTGATATTATTATAAATTATTTTTAAAATTGTCAAAATGACGTATATTTTCAAAGTTATTTTTGGTGTACCTTATTTGGTAAAATAATTTAAACTTGGTAAAATTAGGAATTTTATTAAAATAGACCTTTAGTAATGTCTTGATTAGACTAAAAAATTATTTTTTAAATAAACGGATTAAATATTATTGACACTTTATTATTCCTGAAATAATCTAGAAAATCGGGATGTTACAAGTTTAAACACAAATAAATATTACAAAATAGGCTTATAAATGTATTTTAAACATTTGATATTGTTTTATAGTTTATGTTGACTCTTTAAACTAATATTTGTATAAAATGTATTAAATT
This sequence comes from Ajuga chamaepitys, assembly GCA_958295605.1. Classification (NCBI taxonomy): domain Eukaryota; kingdom Viridiplantae; phylum Streptophyta; class Magnoliopsida; order Lamiales; family Lamiaceae; genus Ajuga; species Ajuga chamaepitys. The sequence goes on along the minus strand of OY282500.1, from coordinate 48,888,398 downwards.
AACATTTATTTTAACTTATAGTAACTCAAATTTTATTATTTTTGAAAAATAATGGGTCGACCTGTCCCAACCTGTGACCCGCAGCGTCACGTTGCCGCCACATCCAAAGGATGGGGCGGACATGGGTATTCAAGTACCTGCTCCGACCTGCTCCATTATCATCCATAATCTACATTTCTGAGATCAACATCTTCAAGATCTACCGCGTGGTTTTCAAGATCTATGTTTTGTACTATATCTTTTACCCCTTTTCTCTTTTCTGTTGATGTAAAACAAATTTAAGCTGGTCACTTTATAAATCAAATCTGAGAGTTTTTTAATCTTATGCAAAATTTGTGTGCATTTCTCATTCAATTTGATGATTCCGTTGCAACTTCATAAATTTCTATTTGTTCTTCTCGTTCTTTGTGATTTCCCGTATTTATTAATTTGTCTAAAATATAACACTTGGATTTTGAGTTACCTTAAAATAATATTAATTTGCGTTTTTTTATTTCTGTAATTTCGACATTTTTTATTTCTAAAATTCTAGAATATTCTAATTTTTGGATTTTAAATGAGTTTTAGAAATTTTGAAATTATATTCAGAAATAATTGTTTTTATTTTCTAGATTTTAAATGAGTTTTAGATTTTTTAAAATAATTTTTAGAAATATTTTTTTTAGTTTTCTAAATTTTAAATGAATTTTCAAATTTCAAATTAATTTTTGATTTTATATTCTTTATGATTTTTTTTATATTTCTGATTTCTTATATAAAATTATTTATGATTTTTAGGTTGCAAAGTGGAAAAATCCGAATAGTTCATGTCGTAAACTAAAATTAACCTTTTCATATTCTACGGATGTGCTACTTATAGATGGTCAATGGAGTTCGACTTGTGGCACTTATTGTAAACATTACACATTGATTAACATTTGAAGATAGTCGGGTATCTAGGTAGGGTCAATCCGAAAGTTAAGTCTCGACCTGGAAATAGTTGATGGATCTGATCCTTGTTTGAAAATGTATTTAACATTTTTGATATTTTATTAGAATACACATCATGTTCGTAGTCCTCTTTAAACTATTTGTGTCATTAGTGTGTCTACATAAAAACACTAAAACTATTGACAATTCTCAACGTAAAATGTTATAGCATCCCGCAAAAATAATTCAATTGAATTTTATTAAATTTATACTCAATAAATTAATTATCTTTTCAGTATAATAATTTTCGGTAGTCCTCGGGCCTATAGGCTAAATTAATATTTCACTAAATCAATAAAATAAAAACCTTTATATATCTATAATGGTCAATGATAATATAAATTAGTAATCTAATAAAAGCACAACGAAAAATTTATGTATAAGGAAATTCTAAAGTTCAGTTCTCAATTGTAACAAAAAACTATGGATTGTTGTAGTTGCTTTAAATATTTGGTTTCACAATTCAAAATCCATGGTGTTGTATGGTTTCTCTTGTAATGATTTCTCTTGTAATGATAAAACATGTTATTATTTACAACACTTAATTAATGACTATGATTGTTAAATTAAATATATTATTAGTACATGTAAATGCATTCGATCACTTTATAAATTATTAATCTACTAATAAATTAATAACTCTATTAATTGAAAAATATGTATGGTTTAACATATATAGAGCGGTTCTATTATAACATACAATAAGTATTTAAGCTATCACTCAAGTTAAATAGTTAAAGGGAGAAAAACATGGGCAGTAGCCCAATTGTATGAGACAAAATGAAGTAATAAAATATTAATAGATAAACACAAGTATGCACCTCAAAAGAAAAAGAAAATTAAAATAAAATAGATGCTACATTACACTTGTGAACAAACCTAAACCTGAGATGATGTAACCATAGCTTTGTTTATGTAGTGCCATTTTTCTTGGAGAAGGTACACAATAATTATGATAAACAGCTCAACCATAAATATGATTTTCCATATCCTAACATCATCATCATCATCTTGTGATGATGTTCTTTGATGGTAGGCCTCTAAACCTGTGAATATATTGATGATCCCTAGTAAAGAAGCTGCTATTCCCAGTAGCCAGTGAAAAACAAACCATATATTTCTGGTTTTGCTTCCCCTACAATCAAATTATTAATTAATTAGAAAGCATAATATATTGATAGGGTTGAATGATGAATTAATTAGCTTGCCTTTGTGGCCTGAAGATGCTAACCAACGTTTGCAACCATATGAGAGCAAAGAAGAGTAGACCCATTCTCTGGTGATTATTATTGAAGGAGTTGTCCAAGTATTTTATTGACATTATACCTCCACCTGCTGCAACTAGGACTGCAACCACCTGAATTAATGCATGATAATACTCATGATGTGGAAACAATGCACCTACCTAACGTCCTTTTCTTTGCATTCAAGAATTATATTTCATTATGCAAATAAAGGGAATTATACCACCTTGTCCATTACGCATAATTAATATTTACAGAAATTACCAAAAAATGACAGCAAATTCTTGCCTGAGTAGTAGCATGTATGTGAAATATGATTCTTAGCTTTGTGGTAGATGCCTCTCTGTTTGACATCCTCTTTACAAGTATGGAAAATGGCATCAAAAATCCAACTGAAACCCACAGTACGAGTCCATGGACTTTGATCTCATACGTTACCTAAAACCATATATTAATTAATTCATCAAAAGCTTCAACTTCTGCTATATATATGCATTACCTTATGACTCTTGAATGTGTTGGTGGAGTGGGTGCTATGCATTCTTGTATGTTCATCAGCTGAGCAGACTAAAGGTAAAACACTCAGAACAACAAAGGCGACAGCCACGAGTCTCCGTGCTGATAACATGTTTAAATCTCAACACATACAAGGATGGAACTGACCTAAGCATATGTATATATATAGGGCCACTTTCTTTCGATCTCTATAATCTATCACCAGTATATGCTTAATGTTTGCATCTTACTCTTTTCATCCTACCCTGTTGGTTTGTAAAGCCAAACTAGAATGATTGGAATTCATTATTATGTGGACCTTTCATTCACTTCATAACTTCTCCATGTACTATATATATGCCAAGTTTCTACAAATCTGCCAATAATTGCTGATAACGTATAACAAGAATCCAACTCTACCCTCCATTTCTTTTTCCATCGACTTTCCCGTCCCAACCTTTTAAATATATACTCCCTCCGTCCCGGCTTATCTTGCACGGGGTCGGCACAAATATTAAAAAAAGTTATTTTTTTATTGTTTGTTGACTTTTCAAAGGTGGAGATTGAAAGTGGAGATTTTGAGGTGGAGATTATGTTATAACTTTCCTTTTTTAGGCTGTGCAAGATAAGGTGGGACGACCGTTTAAGGAAAGTGTGCAAGATAAGATGGGACGAAGGGAGTATAATTTAATCCTCATCTTTCTCATACTTACACTTTTATCCTATATATTCAAACTTTATCCAATTTCGTTAAAAATATAATTAATCTTTGGCAAGATATACAAAATATATCCCAACGATTTTTGCAATTCTTGTACAATGTTTAGATCATTGTCGATTAAATCACAACCTATTAAAAAGTTTAAATTCCATCCTCCATCCTTATCCATCAATTTTTTCGTCCAAAAATTTAAAAAAAAATATACAATTTAATCCCGATATTTCATATTTGTACGATTCTATCTTGTTCGTTCAAACTTTACGTTTTAAAAAATTATATTTAAAAGGGTTAATTTCAGAAAGCAATCTAAAACTATGCATTTTTTTACTTGCAACCTAAACATTTTATTTTATCCGATTGCAACTTGTATGATTCGATTTATCACATGTTGCAATTTTGGCCATATTTTTCGGCTATATCTATCATGTGCCCCTCACGTAACCCATTTTTTTTGTTTTTTTCTTTTAAAATCACTTAGGCAATGTTTGGTTGGGGTTAGGGTGTCTGGGCTGGGGAGGGTGGTTGGAGTTAGTGGCTGGGGGTGTTAGAGAGTGATGTTTGATTGGGTGCCTGGAGTTGTGATTGGAGTGTGAGATTTAATTATTAATTGTAAAATGTGATGTGATATGTGAAATTTAAAAGGTGACTTTATGTCCCCCCAACTCTAAATAACACCGGCTTAGCCCAACCCCCCAAAAAACATATGATTGGGTTGGCCCAACTGATGAGTGATTGAGCTAACCCCAACCAAACATTGCCTTAATGTTATAATTTACATTTCAGAATTATTTTATTTTCTTATTTAAAAAATTAAAATTTAATTTTAAATTCTTAAAAATAAAAACGAAAACCAGGAAAGTAATAAAGTTTGAAAATAATATATAAAAAGCATATGTTCAAAAAACAAAAGAAACAGCAAAACTGCAGAAAAAGAAATATAAAAAAAATCATAAAATAAAAAATATATTCTTAGTACAATATATTTTGTTATTTTTATTAAAAGTACAAAAATTATACAAATCTAAATAATTTTATATAAGAAACAGAAATATAAAAAAACTAAAAAAACGTATGAATTCAGAAAATTATTTTAAAATGTTAAAATTCATTTAATACTCATAAAATTTTAAACTTTATTTGGAAAATCATTTTAAAAATTCTATTTTTTTTTTAAATCCAAAAAATTAAAATTTATTTAAAATAAGTGTCAATTTTGATTTCTCTCTTTACAGAGGTTTCCACTTCTCTCTCAGTCTAACGTTCACAGACCAGCCATGGTATTGTACCATGATTGACATCTCTTCCTTCTCATCTTCACTTTCACCCCATTGTCCAGTAAGTTTTCATTATCAACTTCTTTTCTATTTTTTTTTAAATGTCTTAATCCATATTATTTTCCGCCGGAATCGCAGTCATTCGTGGAGTAAATTACAACCAAGTCGCCGACAATCTCCCGCCGCCAGAGGCGATGACGAAGCTTTTCCAGTCCACAGAAATCCAGAAGGTCTACTTATACAGGCCGGATCCTGCAGTAATCGAGGCCTTCGCGAACACCGGAATCAAATCATGATCGGAGCATCCAATTCCGACATGCCGAGTGTGGGGTAAAAATTATATAGTTCCATAACTATTGTCACATCCGCTAAATATCCCGTAACTTTCTATTATTTTAATTTCGTCTCATACATCTTGAGATTACCAATTTTAATCCTAAAATTTAAATTTTCGGCGAAAAATGCACGTGCCGATAAAAAATGGGACTTTTACCCACGTGGCACCGGATTATATCCATAACTTTCTGCTTTTTTTTTTAAAAAAAAAAATTTGTCCCGTAACTCTTAAATTTGTTCAATTTCACTCCCAAAATTTAAATTTTCATCGGAAAAATCATGTGCCGATCAGAATTGGGAATTTTTGCTTATATGACATTGCAATTCTGAGGTGGTTAATCAGAGCTATATATATATATATATATATATATATATATATATATATATATATATATATATATATATATATATATTACATTGTACACCTCAACTAAACAAATACAAAAATAACTAAAGGAAATATATAAAAAATGTTTTCATCAAAGCAAAAGTGAAAAAATCATACAGGATTTCGACGATTATTAACATGCAACTCTACAATCAAAAAGTTGTAGAAACTAATAAAATGAAATTGTGAAGATTATCGGAGAAATACAGTCAACTACAGTAGAAATTTTTTAATTCTTCAACCGAAAGGATCTAGTTAGGTATCACATTAAAAATGGGTTTATCATCTTCCCACTCTTCGATCTGTTCATCTTCTTCAAGCAGATCTAGCAATCGATCGATCTATTCATCTTCTTTAGTTGCTCAATCTGTTCATCTTCTTAGCGCAGATCCAGCAGTCGTTCCATCTGTTCACCTTCTTCGGGCAGATCCAACATCTTCTTCGCGTAGATCTAGATCTAAAAGCCGCTACCACATCGCGCAACCATTTGATATTAGCGCCCTCCCCCCCCCCCCCCCCCCCCCCCCCCCCCCCGTGGTGATGGTGTCCTCCTTCATGACCCAAGCAGGATCGTTCCACCCGTGCGGGAACATTCTATTGGCATGTGGGCTTCCTTATCTTCCATAGAATTCGAATGAGACTCGAGTTATGTAGATGGATTTTTCGGCTATGGTGTTGAAGATGCGGGGCACCGTGGTTGAGAGGGTGAAAGACTGCACGAGGAAGAAGATCATAAACATATTTTTTTTTGCAGATTTTTCAGATTTCGGTTGGGGATGAACATGATGAACAATATACTTTTTATTTTATTTATGAAACGTTTTAATTTGATTTTAATTATTAATTTTTGAGAATGCATTTATGATTTGCTAATAAAATCTAATGTGGAATATTATTTAAAGTAAGAAACTAAAAATAAATTCTACCTCAGAATTCCGATGTCATGTATGCAAACATCCCTAATTTTGATCGGCACGTAGTTTTCCGGTAAAAATTTGAATTTTGAGATTGAAATTGGACAAAATTTAAAGATGATTGACTAAACTAAAAAGCAGAAAGTTTTGGATATAAATCCGGTGCCACGTGGGTAAAAATCCGTATTTTTTGCCAGCACGTGCATTTTCCGGTGAAAATTCGATGGACTAAAATTGGATAATCTCAAGATGTATGAAACAAAATTGAAAAAGCAAAAGCTATGAAATATTTAACGGATGTGGCAACAGTTATGCGACAATATATGATTATTTCCCCCAAGTGTGGCATCCGACCCGAACTTTACCAAATATTGGATCAAAACTAACGTCGGTCCGTTTTATCCGACCAACAAAATCATCATCATCAACGTCGACAACAAGGTGATGTCGTACAACGATCAAAATCTGATGCGCGACTGCTGCCGATGTTGTAGAATGTCCAGAATGCCCTTGGTTACGATAGATCAATTTAAAATAATAAATAAAATTTATTTAAAATAGATACCAATTTAATTTTCTGCAAAATTTTAGAGTTTTTAAGATAATTTTCAGAATAAAATTTGTTATTTTCTGAATATGATATGAATATTAAAAATTTTAAGATAATTTTTTTAATTTAATATATATTTTCTGAATTTTTTTATATTTCTATTTTTAATTAAAAACAATTAGAGTTTTATATCATTTCTATATTTTTATAAAATATAAAATATATTTTGTTAATATTATTTTTTATTTTTTGGAAAAAAAGTTATATTTATATTTTCCAAAATTTTGTTAACTTTTTTACTTTATGAAAATATATATTTTATGTATTATTTTCATACTTTTATTATTTTCGTGGTTTTTTTTTTATTTTTAAGAATCCAAAATTATAATTTTTTTTAAATAAATGAAAATAAAAATACTTCTGAATTGTATAGTATAACATTAAGTGATTAAAATAAAATAAAAAAGCTGACAAATGGACCATGTGAGGAACACATGGCCTATATACCCGGAAAATATGGTTAGAGTTGCAAAGTATAACAAATCGCATTTACAGGTTGCAATCAGAAAAAATAAAATGTTTAGCAAAGTGAAAAAACCTGCATGGTTCAAGTTGATTTTTTTAAATTAACCCTATTTAAAATATAAAAATAATGGTAAACTAAAATATTATGCCTAAATTTTAAGTAATTATATAAAATCAAGTTATATAAATTATTTATGAAATAAAATTTACACTAACTAATAAATCAAATATTGGTTTCTGAAAGAAGATTCTCGTTTTGGGTCAATTTTTTTTAAAGTTTAAATTCTCAATATAGGATGGGAAAAATACTTCATATGAGAAAATATGAAAAATATAAAATAAGATAAATGAGGTTATTGTAATAGTTTAAATTGAAAAAATAATTGAGAAATAAAAATTTGAGAAAAAATACTTCATGTTTTAGTAAATTTTTAATGGTTTTTTTTTGTCCAAACATGTTTTTTATTACAAATAGACACTTGCATTTAATTTAAAATATTTTTTGTGTTGATTGTCTTTCTAATACACGTGTATTGACAGTTTTATTTGACGCTAATGGGTTAATGGGGGTGATATTTTATGTAACTTTTTCGTCTCAACTCAATTTTTTATGAGAACAATACCAAATTATTCATTTTTTATGATGTTCGCTTCAAATTCATAATGTATGTATGTATGTATATATATAATTAATTTTTTTAAAGTGTAACATTTTTTGTTCTTACTTTGAAATAAACATTATGGCCGTTAACTTAAAATAGACGTAAGGTCTATTTGCACTAGATAAAAAATTTAAGTGTTGATTTGTCCAAATGAAAAAGTTGTAGTGTTTTATTGGACAAAGAAATAGTTTAGGTGTTAATTTGAGCCTGAGCTAAAAGTTGGAGGGTCTATTTGTATCTTTTCCCTTCTATATTACTCAAAGAAATTGTTATGGAAAAGAAAGATGTGAAAGAATTTTACACTTTTGGAATACTAAAAAGGTTGTTTGTACAAAAAGAAGCCAATAAAAGTTTCTCACGCGCAAGTCACTGGCGGAATTCCGACGAAAAATGATCAGAGAATAAGTTTTGTGGTTTATCTGTTAGTCGGAAAATAAGTTTGGTGGTTTATCTACCAAACTCGTATAGTTTATATGTATCAATGCCACAAAAAAAAAATTAGTGATTTACGTGCAAAAATACCGATAGTTTGGTGGGTTTGCTGCAATTAACCCTTATATCTGTTATGTTTTTTGCGCATAATATATAAATTTTATTTAATCTCATTTTTACACTCAATTCTTGGTAATGCTTATTTAAATCAATATATGTTTTTTAAAGTGTGCATTGTCCAAAATAATTAGAGGTTGGGGTACGAGGTTTACCCAACCTAGAGTATAACATATTGGAAATAAATATGACAAACGCAGTAAAAGATTTCCAGAAGTTTTTAAATCACTTGTGGGTGCCTTCAGGGTGACACAACTCACTATATATTTTATTACAAATAGATTCTGAAAGTAAATCGAGATAGACTTCGTTTTACACCACACGAATCCTAACATCTCAATGGACGACTAAACAATATCTAAAGTACCAAATAACCTACTAAATACTATCCTAGCAAGTATTTTACGAAAAGTTATTCAGATCCATGAGGAATCTGGATGTTACAAAAACAGAACACTTCAGGTTGGATAGACGGTTGACTAAACCCTCTAGACGACACAACTTTACAGATAGACTGGTATGTTTGCTCGTAATGGAAATGTGTCTTCTGTTGATAGTTGAAGTCCTATTTATAGGCAACTTGTAGCTTGGTAAACACTCTCCACGAACCATCACTCCCTACAGTTGGGACCGTTAGTTGGTGGTTTCCACGTCCAAATAGAGGCCTTGTTGGCCCGAGGTAGACTAGGTCTTCCTTGTTGGAGACCAAGTCCTTCGGCCAAGTTCCTCAACAACTTTTGGACCAGGTCTTCAACTCTTCTTATTTGCACTTATGTCCTAGCATAATTGTTAGTAAATTGACATCCAAAATATCCATTTCTTCGACCTTAATTAAAACAATAAATGTGTATAAAAGGCAAAACAAAACAAGTAGAAGATAAGAGTTGAACCACAAACTCCAACATTTTTATTTCGTAAGTCTTATATATTTAGCATTTTATTTGTCTTGTTTTAAATTTCTTTAGTTTTATATTTATTTTATCTTAATCATTTCATTTTTCAATTATGTTTTTTAACAAAGTTAAACGTAAATTTTGAATATCTAGACAAAAATGTGAAAATGTGAATGATAGAATAATGAGAAATTGAACATAATTTTTAAAGGCTTGGACAAAAAATAACGGAAAAATTGACAGAGGATATTTTGATTTTTTAATAGATTTTGATTTAATCAGCAAAATGTAGTGCTAGATTTCTAAAAATGTCGGTGTTATAAGATATTTGTATATGTTGCCCCCTATATGTACACACAGAGATATTAATAATTTAATATACGCGTGGAGGGTGATGTTAGATGTTGGAAAATCGATTTAATTTAGTAGGTATTGATCCGGGTTTGGATCGATTGAGATGTGGTGTAAATTTAATTCAAGTTTATTTAAATGGTAATTAAATTGGGAAAGTACGTTTCACAAGGATAAAAATAGCTTTTGGAAATTCGCAAAACCAATTTTCGATGAGGGATAAATTGATTGTTAAATATAGTCATGTGAAATTATTTCTAGCCACATATTCTGATAGGGTTGTAAGCAAATCAAATATACTCAATTCGATTCGTGATTCAAATTTGTTTAGGATTATTCGAATTCAAATTTTTTGAATTTGAATTTGAATCAGCTTTTATACTCGTTTGAGTTTCGAATCCGAATTTGAATATATCTGTATTCGATTTGAAAAATTCGAATATTCGATTCGTTTCGAATATTCGATTACATATATATATATATATATATATAGAGAGAGAGAGAGAGAGAGAGAGAGAGAGAGAGAGAAAGAGAGAGAGAGAGGGGAGGGAGAGAGAGAGAGAGCGAGCGAGAGAGTGTGTAATTAGGTAGGGTTCATTTCTTATTTCTCAGCCGCACAGTCGCGGCCCGCAACAGAGCGCCGTTGACTGACCCCCTCCACCGACGTGATGACTGACGACTGGCGAGTCCAAAATTCAAACTATCCTAGCTGCTCATCTCTGGTTCAGACTGAAGCTAAAAGGGATAGTGCTGGCGAAGAGGACAGCCCGTTCACACTTCAATCTCGTCTATATCCAGGTTAGTCTTTGATTTTTCTAAAATTAAGTTTTTCAATAAATTTAAATGAATTTTTTTTAGTAGAGACCTCCTATGAAGGAAGTGGAACATATAGTAATGAACTTGTCATTTGGAGCCCTAGCATCATTGGTTATGGAAATAAACAGCTTCTCATGTTTGTGATAAGTAGAGGAAAACCATGTTGTTCAATACCCAGAATGTTTGCTGGTATTTCACATAAGATGGTCTAAAATATGTATATTTGTATCATACACCTCTGCAATGTACTCATATAATGTTTTGATATTGCAAGGGTGCTTGAAAAAAACATCATAAGTACATTAGTCTAAAATATGTAAATTGTATGCTCCATTGCTTAATTTAATATCTTTATTTAAATTCTCATATAGGTTCAATGGTACAACCGTATAGTGATTGGAAATTTGGAATAGATGGTGTTCAAAGATAAGACCAAAAATGTTCTTAAAAAATGATATTTTCGTTATGTTTGTTGTAGTTTTTCATCATTATGCAAGCAAGTATTAGAAGTTGAATCATCAAGAACTTGTATGGTTTAGGACAATTTTATGGCATCGAGCATATGTCTTTTTTGTTTCTATGATGAGAATAAAAGATTTAAATACATGTAGACAAGTATGTTATTGTGTTATTGTAGGAAAGTATGTACATAAAAATAACTTCTTGTTTGCATATGAGTTGTAGATATGGATCCCTCAAACATCGCAGAGCAACCAACTGATCAAGAAAATGATACTTTAATGGAATATTTTCATGAGTTAAGTACTACTTAACTCACAATTAGCTATAATTTATTATTTCGAATCTTTAGATACTTTCACCTTTTTATATCTAAATGTTTATAATAATACGTGGGAAATTCTATAGATGATGATGATGATGATGATGATGATGATGATGATGATGATGATGATGATGATGACGACGATGAGGTTCAAATTCAAGATAAAAATGTTGGAGATGAAAGAGCTGCTAATATTGAGCAAGAAGGTGAAAATTTGGAAGGTCAACCCCGCAGTTGTAAAGAAGAAGAGAAAATTAAAATCAATAGTGCATGTTGATTTCGCTTTGGTGACTGGAGATGGTGGAGTGAAAAAGTATCAGTGCATTCATTGTAAGAAGTTATACACCAAGAATGCTAGTGGTACAACATCGCATATGAAAAATCATTTGAACGTATGTCTTCAGAAGCCACTTCATCTAAAGAAACAAAAGATATTGCAATTCCCCTTGAAAAAATCCAAATTTGAGATGAATCCTCTGTCCGATGGTAGATAGATCATTTGAAGCAAAGAGAAGCTATTGCGCATTGGGTTCTAATGAATGAGCAACCATTTAATGTTGTGGAGAACTATGGTTTTACTTTCATGTTCAAAGTTAATCTCCTATATTTTGAGAACATCTCTCGTGCCTCTATCAGAAATGATGTCCAAAGTGTTTATGATATGGAGAAGAAGAAGTTGCACTTGATGTTGAGAAACATTAATAGGATTTTATTGACCACTGGCATGTGGAAGTCAAAGGTACAAAAGACTAATTATATGTGTGTCAGTGGGCACTTTGTTGATTCACAATGGCAACTTAAAAGACGAGTTCTTAGCTTCATTCCTCTTCCTCCTCCACATACAGGTAATTTAATTTTTTTTAAATTATTATTTCATTGCATTGAATCATTGACTTTCTATAGGATATTTGTTGACTAAAATTATATTTCTAAATCATTTGTTAGGAGATGATATCTTTGATGGGCTTATGAAGTGCATATAAGATTGGGGGACTGAGCACAAAATCTTCACCATATTAATTGACAATGCTTCCAATAATGATGTCGCACTTTGTATTGCCAAAGAAACTTTTTCCAAGAGTCGCAAGTTACCATTGGAAGGTAAGGTGTTCCATGTTAGGTGTTCTGCACGTATATTGAATCTTATTTTTCAAGATGGTCTTTCTGATATTAAATTTATTATTGAGGATGTTAACGATAGTATGCGGTTCATTAATCAGTCAGAGGCTAGGTTGATGAAATTTTCTGGTATTGTGCATCATTTGGGAATTCCAGTGAAAAGTTTGATGAACTTGTTGCAGAAGTTGCTCCAAATCGCTAGGATTGGAACGACCTTCTCATACCGCATGCATATGATTTGTGACAAAGGTAGTATAAAATATATCCTATCCACAAAGAGGATTTTCCATGAGAATCGGCTCAAGCACGTTCGAGCAAGTTAGGTCAAATGTAAATTGAGAGTGATGACTAATCTAATAACATAAAGTAAATAAATAAATCAAGGAGGGAACTGATCGATGGGGAGATATTCCTGAGGCTCGGTTTCACACAAGCAAAATAGAATTAACAATTCAAAGACGATTAGAGGAAACAAGTATGTGTTCTATGTGGTTAAATTCTCAACCAATCGATATCCTAATTGGGTGATAATTCCGCAATACGGTTGATGTGCCGTATTCCCCTAAGTTAGGTAAGTAATCGGGGTTCAATGTAGACTACCTACACGAATGAGATTTATAAATTTAACCTCGGGCCCCGGGTTACTAACTATGTTAGACTAGAAGAGGTTCGCCCGACTTCTCCTACGCTAAGGACCAGCTTAGGGGTGTAGTTCCTACACACACGACTAAACCTAATTTCGTTCATCCTAGCCAAGATCCCCTAGACTCTACTTCCCCGCTCGGTAGAGCTTCTCCTCCATAGGCATCCCTTCTACAGATTGAGTTTTGGTTAATCTAATTATCCAAGGTTAACTCCCCACCCGAATATACTAAGGCGTAACATCTAACCCGTGAGCTCAATTAAAATCTAGTCGACACAATCCTCAAAAGGGTAGCTATCCCTAGCCTAGGGGGTCAACTATCATCTTTTAATTATACGATTAATTAAAGTGATCCTAAGTCACTGAAAGTTGGAGCGACCGTGAAGCAACCCTGTGGTCGAAGGTTCAATTTCAATTAACCATTATTACAAATTAACCAAATTCTAACCTTAGGTTACCACAACCCACAACAAATCCAATAATCAATCAACTAATCATTAACCCCGAAGCTTGGGCTACTCCCGAGCTTCGGGAAACACGAAAATCACTCACAAATCATCAAAGCAATAAAATGCACCATAAACATCAAGTAATAAAAACAATAAAAACCAAAATAAAGAAAAGAGATAGAAAATGCTTAATGTATTGAAGTAACCCTCGAAATCCTTTGATAAAATAGTTGGGTGTCCCAAGCTTGCGAGCAATCTCTGAGACTAAAAATCTGAAAATGAAGAAGAAATGAGAGGAGGTGTGTTGGGGAAGATTTAAAAGGAGGCAAATGTTATTGGATTTTTTTATAAATGAGAGGGAAAGAGATATATATAGATCCCCCCAACCCTCAAAATCTGCTGAAAAATAAGCCCTAGTAAGGGCAAAAATGTAAAAAGACAAAAGGGAGTGTTTTGTCCTTTAAGCTGTTAAGTCGAACCCCTCGTGCGCACTCGACTCATCCTTCTCGTAATTTTTGGGAACAATCCATACTGAATCAGCCTTCAACTTCAACTACAAAGTTGTAGATCTTCATCTCGACTACATGTGGCAACTTGAATCACTCAAATTGGAGCTCAGAAGAGGATGTTACGGGCCGAAATATGAAAAATAGCACGTGAAAAATTGGACCCGTGCGCGAACCACCGGACCGCTGCCAGAACCGCTGCCGGGCCGGCAGCCGGGCTGGTAGTATGGGCGGCTATCCTGGGTCGATTCTAGACCAAGTTCCGGCGGCCTGCTGGTCCAGTAGGTGCTATGGTTGTTTGGTCGGGTTCAGCCCCTTTGCGCCCCCGTCTTCCGCCGCCGTTTCGGAGCCCTTCGTCTCGTCTTCTCAACCCGACCCCTTCATGGCTTTTGTTTGCGACTCGATGAAATTAGATTTGGGCTCTTGTTAGGTCTGATTCAGGTTCATTTAGGCCTCGATTTACAGGCTGGAACGTGGCATATGTGCGATTGACCTCTTCTTCTTTCTTTCTCCAATTTGAGGCCTTTTCATCCATTTTCTCGGCCCGACTCCTTCATGACTTTTACTCATGACTTGATAATCTTCAGTTTGGAGCTAATCTCAGCTCTATTTGGGCCTATTTGGGCCTCGAGATGCAGGCCGGAGTATGAAAATGGATGCTAGCGATCTTCTAAATTCTTCCAAGTTTCCTAACCTTCAAAATACGACTCAAAAATACCCAAAAGCGCATCAAATCATATTAAAAAAAAAAAAAGGAAAATCAACCTGAAAGTTTAATGAAACATGAAATCACACGTGAACGCAATCAATGTTGTCAAAATCTCGAGTTAATTCTTATGATTCTACGAGTTGACGAGTTAGTTCCCCCTAAACGAGTTAACTCGTGATAAAATCGAGATCTGATGAAATCGGAGTAAACTCTCGAGTTTGCTCATGCGATTTTACGAGTTTTACGATTTTACGATTTTGTGTACGAGTTTAACAATTTTATAACATACTATTTTTTACTCTATTTTACCAATTAAAAACCATATAATATGAATTGTAGAATTTATATCAACTTAAAATTGGGATTTTAAAACTTTTCTAGAGCAATTTATACACAAAGAGAGCCAATTTTGCTGATTTTTTTTTCTAACTATCAAGTTCTAAATTAAAATCTGAGCTTCATAAAAAATATATCTTATATTTTTTATGTAGTACTTAATTTCACTAAAGTTATTTGTTAATTTTCTCTTAAAATTAAGGTATTCATAATTACAATTTAGAATGTTTTACTAAATATATATATATATATATATATATATGAACCATGATGCCTAAAACATTTCGTCATATTGTATTTTTTTTATTCTCTGATTAATTGTGTATAGAATATGTGTATTTTTTATAAGTGATATCTATTCAAAACTTGTTGTAATTAAAATATATTTAGAATAATTTATATATGGTTATTTTGTATAGGTAGTAGAATCTTACGATTTTACGATACGATTTTACTGACACGCCACCGATTCTATTTAAAATCGCGAGTTTGACAACCTTGAACACAACAATTACACATAATTCTTAATAAAATATGGACGTGAACAGTGCAAGAAAAACGGTAAGTTTCACGTTCATCAGTTAATTGATTGCCCTACTCGTTGGAATTCGACATATGAAATCCTAGTTGAAGCTATTAAAATTAAGAATGCATTCCCCGTATTTTCTCAAAGAGAGAACTTGTACAAGTGTTGCCCTACCTCTGAAGATTGGGATTAAGTTGAGGATGTTGTTGCTATTCTAGAGGTATTTTATGAAGCTACTCAGGTGATGTCCCGAACTGATTATCCAACATCGAATGTTTTCCTTGTTGTCATTTGGAGAGTCAAGCATATTTTGGATGAGAAATAAAACCATCCTAATGAGTTCATCCGAAGTAGAAAAATAAAGCAAAAAATTGACAAATATTGGGAAAATTGTAATGTTTTGACGGCTACTGCGGCAATACTTGATCCTAGGTTCAAAATGAGGTTGGTTGAGTTTGCTTTCAATAAGATATACAATGAGAGTGAAGCTAGAACACATGTTAAGAAGGTTCGAGAAGCATTACATAACTTGTTCTTTGAGTAAGCTGCTCAAATGAGGTCCCGGAAAGATAGTTCATCGTTGAACAAGGTCTCTTCACTTCCACTAGTGGCTCAATGTCCAAAGGAAAACTAATACCTTCTGGTTTGTCCATGTATGATGATTACTTGGACACTTTGGAGGAACATGAGCCCTCCAAGTCGGAATTGGACATTTTATTGGAGGAAGGGGTTTGTAAATGTCAAGATGGAGAGGTAGGATCTTAGTTTGATGCCTTGAATTGGTGGAAATCTCAAGAGTTGAAATTCTGTGTTTTATCTAGGTTGGCTCGTGATATTTTAGCTATCCCTATTAGTACAGTAGTATCAGAGGCTACATTTAGTGTTGGGACTCGAGTATTAGATCCTTACCGTGCTAATTTATCTTCTAGTATGGTGGAATTCTAATTTGTGGAGCAGATTGAGTTCGTCATCTTCACGGGATCAAGAAGCCCCTTACGACATATGCAAGTTTCTTCTTAGATTCCATGTTATTATTTGCACACTTTCATGATAATAACCTGATCTTCAATTCTTAATCATTTTTTTTAGGAAGCGGAAGCTCTGATTAAGGTCCAATTGCGCTCATGATGAAGATGCCTTAGGAGCAAGTTCGAATCATTTTTCAGTAGTTTTCTGATAAGTTTGATAATGTTCCTTTATGGATGCTATTGATGGTATTATCATTATATAGACTTTGATATTCTGAAATTAATGAATTATAGCTTGTTTGATGTTTTCGTGAATTATATGTCTGAAAATTAATTATAGGTTGTTTGTTTCATATTCTGAGTTCTTTTTTTTTTTTTTTTTTTGTAATTTCAAATTTCGAATCACGAATCTCGAATTTCAAAAAATATAAAAAAAATTGAATCGAATTCGAATTAAATAATTTTTTAACAATATTTTTTTATTTCTTAATCAACGAGTCTCGAATCAAATCGAATATATTCGAGTTTCCCTAACAAATCGAATTCGAATGTCACTTGGAATTCAATCTCTTATCGGATCGAATCTCGAATATTCGTCGATTTTTAGGAATTCGAATTCGAAACCTTGATATTTGATTCGATTCATTTACAACCCTAAATTTTGACAGTGGTTAACTCGACTTAGTGAAGTCGGGTTTTGAAGAATCAAATTGGGGTTGATCCGATTTAGCTTGTGACTGTTGGATATCTAGGATGAATCTAGACAAACTTGTGTCTAGATTCACACATGGAAGTTAAAGAGGATCACTACCTAAGATAGTGGGGGTACGTAGTGGACATTTAATTGAAGAAAGTGGATGGAGGTTACACACCCCATAAAGGCCACTAACTCGATACCCAAGGGACTTTAATATCCCCTACATATGGAGTCCTATAAATAGGAGTTCTCCATATCTTTTTAGGATATTTTCCAAGCATTGTGGGATTCTTCATATCTTAAGAAATTCTATAGGGACATAGTCTTTTGTCAAGACATGCCCAGTTTCTCAACACTTTCAGTTCGCCGGAGCTCAAAGGTTTGGAGTACTACTACCTTGAGACATCAACCATTGTATCTTGGCGACATTATGTCAGTAATCGTGAACACTTAGCAGGCTGATTTGTCTAGCGAAAAGAGTCATGGACTCGCCTCGACTGCTCTTTGTACTAACTTATGTTTTGTAGGTACATGAATATGATCTTGATGACGGTCTTGAAGGTCCTGGTTTGCCGGTCATTTTGGAGTAAGAAGCTCTACAATTGTAAGTCCAGTTGTTGTGTTAGAACAACTTATGCTGTATTGAGGAGTTTGTATACACTTCTTCATGTTTCAACAAGTTGTCATACTAGTAGTCTTGATGTACAATACAAAATATCAGTTGCAACGTCATTGTAGCTCTAAATTTTCCAACAGCATATCTATCAAGTTAGTTGATATAGCTTTCACTTATAACCTTTTGATACTTCCACGAGTCTTTTAAATTATAGTACTTCTCTTGGATAAATTCCTTGCAATTCGGGCTATGAACAATTTTTCATGGAAAGGTATTAGTATTTATGCTGAAAATGAATCATGCTGAAAAAGTATTAGTGTATATGTTTAATGATACTACTTGTTCTGAAGAAATGTATTATGCTGAAAAATAATACATTCCTTTAGAACAAGTAATATCTTTCTAGCATATAGTAATACATTTTCATGGATCCGCCCTTTAACCCGCATTGCACGGGTCTAAGATCTATGCACCTAGTGCACATGATGATTAGTGTTTAAATTACTAGATGCATTTGTATGTAGTAGTATTATTTTTTGTCAATAGCTTTTAACCACTCGGTTTCTCTAGTACGTTTGAACATCTCTACTTAAAACTAGAAGAGAGTTGCCTAAAAACTAGGGAAAAGCATGTGGCGCCCTCTGAATTTTTTTACCACAAAATTGTTTTAATAAAAATCTAAAAAAATAATTTTTAATATCCATATATACAAATTGCTCTCATGCACTAACTGTTGCGATTTATGTCAGTTTCGCATTTTGCACGTGACATTCAACATAAACACTAAATTTAAAAAATTGTCAACCTTTTTTAGCAAACTTCCATTCTATATTTCAAATTTAAATTTTTGAATAATCAACAGATCTATAATTGAAAAAACATGTATGCCATGCATATTTCATGTTCATTTATCTTTCAGATTAAAACCTAACATTGTTCGATGTTCTAATCTAGAAAACAGTTTCCCAATTCAAACACAGGATTTAAGACATGTTTCTTGGTGGTTATGTCATTAAATTCAAAAATTCAAATGTACAAACAAATAGTCTCCTTGATTTACAATATATAAATACAAATATAAATATATATATATATATATAAAGATATAAATATAAATTTTACAGAATTCAAATACAAATACTATTTACTTATCTACTGAACTATCATAAATCGGATACGTTAGTTATACTAATATAATAATACTATAGCTCAAATAATGATAATTATAATTATAGATTATATTAATTAGTAGCAATATATTATATATTAATAGATTTATAGATAAATATTAGCGGTGTAATATGAAAAAACTACAAATGTACACTACTTAAATATCACAAAACTATCGTGCATAAATAATGTGAGATAATGGGTGCCTGCAATTTTCGCAAATTACTTATATATTCACTTGTGCCCTGAAAACTCCCATCACTTATCATATTCTAAACCGAAGCAAAAAAAAAAAAAAAAAAAACAAAATTCTCAACATCTATGGCTCCATTTTTTGGTTTAGTTCATGAGATCAATCTCTCAATAACTCTCTGAGCAATGCGAGTTCGTATGGTCTGGGAATTCGAAGTACCTGCGTATCTTCCAGGATAAGGAGGTAAAAAAAACATTACGCATTACCAGTTTATATTCAATGGTGAACTTGTTTTTTTATTTATTTACTTTTGTTTTTGTCATTTGAAGGGTGAGCGGATTCATGCTTCTGTAAAAGGATAAGATCTAAGACCCCTGAAAGCAAAATCAGAGGAGGGTATTTGTACGCCTTGAAGGACTTTGTGTTGACTAAAAAAGAATTGAAGTATAAAATAATTGTTCAGCCATGAAAGATCATTTTCTTACGCAAGACAAAACTTGAGGAAATATTTCATGATACTTTTCCAGCAATCATTCACCAATTCAAGTTGTTCGAGGATTTTTAACCACATAAGGAGATTCCAACTTTTAGTCTCTTTGGTAATTACTTTGTTATTATAACTACAAAATCTCCTAACCAATTATTATTTATTTTCTATTTCTAATGAAATATTTATCTAATTTCTTAACAAATGTGATTGGTCGCGTTATCTCATGTCAGATACCACCTGTTCAGACCGGAAGAAAGACAGAAGAACGAAATTTATCATAGAAGATTGAGAGTATATTTTACACAAAATTTTATCTTTTGTAAATATAGATTTATCTAACACACTTTTCTCTTCTAATGTTACTATTATTGATTCGTACTAGGCAAAACAGACTAGACTGCACTGTGTGGGACAACTACATCATTGCCATCTTTTCTTTTTGTAGAGAAAACATCACAAGAAAATGTCATTGTTATTATAGAGTCAGGCATATTAAGGATCCTTCTATAGATCCTTGATTAGCGCAATTTTATCAAGTTGTTATTGACCGGGATTTAATATTTTTTCCTTGTAGATTGATTTTGTGTACTATTTATAAATTGTAAAGTACTACACAAATCAATGAAAATTATTACACCCATTATGTTATATGGTATCAATTGAAGCCACTCTCTAACAAGACTTACGTGTTTCCATCCGCTGCTCTTCATCCATCATCACCATGGCTACTGCAAATGACAAAACCCTAGCTACAGACACTACCTCACCGCAACGCACAACACATCCCCCTTAAACTGATGACCACAAACTACCCATCATAGTGAGCGAATTTCCTAGCGGTTCTTAACAGATTTTATTTGGCCGGCCATATTGACGGTCGACCGGATCCCAATGACGAAAATGCCCCCTCACCATCGTACTTGCATTGGGTCCATTAAGACTAGGTAATTTAATTAAAAGTAACAATTGGATTATTCTACTCATTTTTTCTTTCTTATTTTTTGTTTTGAATTCCTACTTCATGTTATTTGTATTGGTTGATTTAGTGTGGGATTGATGCTACAACATTAACAACTATTTCAAGTACAAATATTGTTGTCATTGCTGATGATTTTAAAAATGGAGAAACAACTGTGAAGAGCTTGGCTAAAATCAGGAAGTTTGAGATGGTTGTGCAACACTTTTGGTGAAATTAATTTTAATACTAACTTATGTGTTATTAATGTTACTTATTTCTTTTTACTGTAATGTAACATGACGGTGTATTTTGGGTTGCTGCAACTATCATTCAAGTTGAAACTCTAAGATAGTGGTGCACTTAGCATGCAAGAAATGTTCCAAAAAACTGACGCAAGAAGCTCATGAATTCTTATGTGGCAAATGGGGAACCAAAGACAATGGAGGCCACTACAAGTATACCAGTGCTGACAAATACAAAGTTATATATTTTGTAATACTTTAATGTGCTTTTATTCAGTTACCTTCTTATTTCTAAATTATCAATATTAGGTACAAGATTGAAGTTCTGGTCATTAATGAAAGTGGAAGTGCGAATTTCTTACTTTGCTATAAGGAATGCATTGAGCCAGTTGGAAAGACTAATGCACCAATGAAAAAAGACAATGTATGTTTATACAAGTATTTCATCTTTATTTTACACATACTTAATTGAATTTGACATATGTATCTATGTTAAAATGCATGTAGAGGCTTTTGATTTCATCCCCAAGTAGGTGGAAGAAGCATTATGAGTTGGGTAGTTTAAGGTTCAAGTTAATGAGTCTGACCTAGGGGTGGCAAAAACCCTGCGGGGACCCGTCTCCGTTGGGACCCGAAAATATTGGGTCGGGAATTCCCCGAAAAAAATGGGGACGGAGATGGGAACGGGAATTCCCCGAAATTCTATGAGTGGGGATGGTATGGGGATGGGAATCGCACTCCCTGTCCCATCCCCGGCCCCGAACCCGACTCCGTATAGGCAAAGCGGGGATTCCCCATTCCCCGTTATTATATATATATATATATATATATATATATATATATATTAAAAATATCCCTTAAATAGATTTAAATAATACTATATATATAATTATATATACACTAAACACACGCTCACAACTTACTGCATTGCTTCATCTTTAGTTAAAAAATATTATACATATATAATTATATATTTCATATGTAATTTGTTATTTTAATACTTTTATTTTAGATTTATTGGCTTTTGACATGTTTTGGGCTTGATGTTTGTATGTTATAACTTTATTATTCTTTTTGTCTAAAAAAATTGAAAAAAAAAAAAGAATATGGGGAACCCGAATCCCCGTGGGGACACTCTTCCCCGAATGGGGATTCCCCATCCCCCGAACCAAGATCTCCAAGCAGGCAATTTAGCGGGGATGAGAATCGAGTTGGGAGTTGGGAATGGGGATGGGGAGTCTAATACCAGCCCCGATCCCACCCATTGTCACTCCTAGTCTGTCCAACTACACTATAATGTTATGAAGCTTAGTGCAAATGATATTTTAAACTTACTATGAGACCTATAAGAAGGTTGTCAACATAATTTTTTTCCTTTAAAAAAAAAAAAACATAACTAGAGTAATTTTGTTATATTGTTGCTTCTACCGAAGCCAAATCTAGAGCTCTAGCTTCTGCTGCTTCCTAGATATGTTGGGTTATGCAACTTCTTCACGATCTTCAATTTCCAGTTATGCATACCTCGCGTGTCATTTGCAATAATATGAGTGTCACATGCCTTGTTGTACGTCCCATTCAACATTCCCGTATGAAGCACATAGCCATCGATTTTTATTTCGTTCATTGCCTATCTGCCAAAGGACTTCACTTAGTCTCGTATGTTAATACTCTTCATCAGTTTGTGGACTTACTTATGAAGTCTACCACGTCAACATTTTGAACTACTTCGGTCCGAAATTTCTGTCACTAATGGGACGTCAATTTTGCAAGGATGTACTAGAGATACTATAGATCTTCCAAAAAATATTAGAGATATTGTAGATCTTCCAAAACAATATTTAGATTTGCTAATATCGTGCAACCATATTTGTATGATTATGTAGGCTTTATTTCTTGTGCACTACTCAAGCAAGTGTATGTAATGATGTAGCTCATTCATTGTTAACCGAATCACCCTTTACAATATTCTATATCCTAGAGCTTCTAGCAAAAGAACTCAACCAGTTTGGATGAAAGACTACATTATCAATACTACTATTGACGCACAATTTGCCCAACCATATCTTGTTTCTAACCTCCTTACACATGGTAACACATATTCTGCCTACTTCTCTAAAGTGTCTGCTATCCAAGAACCTAACTCTTATGGAAAGGCTGTTGGAAAACAAGGTAGGATGGAAGCAATGAATACATAATTGGAGGCTCTTGAGAGGAATGATACTTAGGAACCTATTGATCTACCTCACAACAAGACTCTCATTGGTTACAAATGGGTTTACAAGGTCAAATTTCATTCAGATGGTTCCACAGACAGATTGAAAGCCAGGTTGGTTGCAAAAGGATTCATTCAGGTCCCTGCCTTGGATTACATTAGAAGCTTTTCCCCAGTGGCAAAAGTGGTTACAATACGACTTTTTTTGTTGTTGAGACCATGAATGGTTGGTCTATTCACCAATTGGATGTGAATAATGCCTTCCTTCATGTTCATTTGCATGATGAAGTGTACATTCACCCTCCTCCAGGATACATTAAGGCACTTCCGGCGTAAGTTTGCTGTTTGAAAAGAAGTTCTAGGGGAGTGGAATATGGAGTTTTGTGCAAAAATGATGCAATTTGGATCAGCAATTCACCATTAAGGATCTTGGATTGTATTTTCAGGCATGGAATTGGCTAGAAGCTCAACTGGAACATTTCTTTCTCAACGAGCGTATATCTCAGATTTATTTAGAGACACAGAGATGGCAGATTGTATGCCAGTTGCAACTCCTTAACCTTAAGGGTTGCATCTGCAAGAGCATCAATGGACACCACTCCCTGATCCTGACCAATATTGCAGACTTATCGGCAGACTTCTCTACCTTAATTTTATAAGACTTGAGCTATCTTACTCGACTCAATAGTTAAGCCAGTTCATAGCTAAGCCTTACATAGCTCACATGGAAAGCTGCTCATCATATTTTTCGCTATCTCAAACACACTAGTTCCTTGGGCTTGTTCTATTATAGTGCTCCTAAGTTCAAGTTATTATCTTATATGATGCTGATTATGCCTCGTGTAAGTATACTAGGAAATCCGTGTTATGGGGGTGTTTTCTTGAGTATTCTCTCATCTCCTGGAAGAGTAAGAAACAGACTATCGTGGAAATTCCTTAGCGAAAGCTGAGTACAGGGATTTAAGAACCACCATGAGTGAGCTCGAGTGGATTCCTACATGTGTATCGACTTTCAGCTGCCTATTCCACTTCCCGTTCCTCTTTTATGTGACAACCAAACTGCCCTACACATAGTTACAAATCTCGTGTTCCATGAACGTAGTAAACACTTAGAGATTGATTTTCATGCAGTGCAGAATAAATATAAAGAAGGCTTCATCACTTTGCACCGTATCTTGTCTAAGCTTCAACTTGCTAATTCGTTCACCAAGTTCTTTACCTCTGCATGTTTATAATTTCTTTTTTCCAAGTTAGGCATGATCTTATTTACTCCATGCCTAACTTAGGGGGGAGGGAGGTAACAGTATTGGTATAAGTTGCTAGCTAGGATTAGTTGGTTAGCTTCTAGAAGGAAATCGGTTATTACTTTACTAGTAGTATAAAATACATGTAACCATTTTCATTCTGTATTCTCATTTTATCAATGGAATAATACTTTTCTTCCTCTCAAGGCTAGCTTATAGTTTCTACCAATAACATCGTCGGTCCAATTTTTTGGCAAACATGTGACAGGCGAGTTGCACACATATTTCAGGGACACTTTTGTCTTTTTACAGACTAAGCCCCAAAAATTAAAAAGGCTAAACTTCAAAAGAAAAGAAAAAAGATAACATAAAAAATATGACTTCAATTAATAATTTTCCTTGTTTAATTTTGCTTATCTTTTTGTTCTTAGACTTATTTTTCCTGATAAAATTTGTAGTCCTTAATAATCTTATCTTTCACCTCTTCTATACCTGACTTTTGATTAGCACGAGACTTGCATGTTGCTTATCTTTGTGTGTCAAAGTAAATTTGACAGTTCTTTTTCTTTTAAAGTAATATTTTTCTTTTTTGGACTTAAATAGTGAAAAGATAAAATTGTTCTCCAAAACCTGTGTGCAACTTGCCTGCCATATGTTTGGCTAGAAATTGATTATATATATTAAAAATGTAATATATATATATATATATATATATATGGGTAAATTTTTAATGGTTACTTTCACTTTATCACCATGGATGGTGACCTAATATTAGCCCTTGGATAAAAAATTAAAGGATGAGATTGGTTGAGTAGCTGGGTCATACATTTAATTCACCTAGATTGAATAAAACACATTATAATAGTGAGAAAATGGGTAACCTGATGACATGTAGTTAATAGTGATGATGTGTCATTTTTTATTTTTTTTTTAAATTAAATTTTAAGAAATATGAAATTAAAGATTCCATGTCCTTTTTTTGACATTTAGTAGAGATTATTGATTCTCGAACCTTATTAAATGTATTACATGCACGTTGATTGATGAGAGTCATTAAAATAAGTAATTGTTTAATTTAATTTTTCATTGATAGTTGTTATGCATTAATACACCTTATAATTAATACTTTAAATACCTTTATTTAATATAATTAGCTGCGTTTTTAATGTTGTAATTAAAATAATAGGTGACAACTACTAATTAATACACAAATGACCTTTTTTCAAAAAATACACCTTATAATTTTGTGTTGCTTTTTTTTTTTTTTTCTATTAATTAATAGGTTGTGTATTTGGTTGGTATGCATTCCTTAATAGAATTGCTTTTTTTTTTAATAATTTATGTACAATTTTTTATAGAATTTTTTTTACTTCGAAATTATAAATTTAATTACTAATAACCAAATAGAAAATTTAAAGGAAATAATTGGTACTTCTTGATCTAATAAGTCGAATCGGGTCAAATAATTGGATCATTTTGACCCAATAAGTCGAATCGGGTCAAATAGTGATGACACCCTATACCTATTGTTTGAGTCCTTATTTTTTATAGAATTTCTTTAACTTCGAAATTATAAATTTAATTACTAACAATCAAATTGTAAATTTAAAGGAAATAGTTGGTACATCTTGATCTAATAAGTCGAATCGGGTCAAATAGTTGGATTGTCTTGATCCGATAAGTTGAATCGGGTCAAATAATTGGTATATTTGATTCGAGAAGCCAAACAGGTCAAAAGTGGTACCTTATTAATCTGATAAGTCGAACCGATCAAATAGTGGGAATTTGTTGAGTCGATAAGTCGAATCGGGTTAAATAAAGTGTATTTGTTTATCCAATAAGTCGAATCAGTTAAATAATGGGTACCTGTTGAGCCGATAAGCCAAACGGGTCAAATAGTTGGTACATCTTGATCAAATAAGTAGAATCGGGTCAAACAGTTGGATCGTCTTGATCCGATAAGTCGAATCAGGTTAAATAGTGAGTATTTGTTGATTCAAGAAGTCGAATGGGTCAAATAGTTGGTACATTTGATCCGAGAAGCAAAACAGGTCAAAAGTGGTACCTTATTGATCTGATAAGTCGAATCGATCAAATAGTGGGTATTTGTTGAGTCGATAAGTCGAATCGGATCAAATAGTGTGTACTTGTTTATCCGATAAGTCGAATCGGTCAAATAGTGGGTACCTGTTGAGTCGATAAGACAAGTGGGTCAAATAGTTGGTACGTCTTGATCTAATAAGTCAAATCGGGTCAAACAGTAGTACCTTGTTGATCTGATAAATCGAAAGAGCCAAATAGTTGGTATGTCTTGATCTAATAAGTCGAATCAGGTCAAACAGTTGGATCACCTTGATCCGATAAGTCGAATCGGGTCAAATAGTAAGTATTTGTTGATTCAAGAAGTCGAACGAGTCACATAGTTGGTACATTTGATCCGAGAAGCCAAACAGGTCAGAAGTGGTACATTATTGATCTGATAAGTCGAATCGATCAAATAGTGGGTATCTGTTGAGTCGATAAGTCAAATCGGATCAAATAGTGTGTATTTGTTTATCCGATAAGTCGGATCGGTCAAATAGTGGGTACCTGTTGAGTCGATAAGCCAAATGGGTCAAATAGTTGGTACATCTTGATCTAATAAGTCGAATCGGGTCAAATAGTAGTACCGAGATGTAACGCCTGGTAAATTTTTCCGTCTATTTATTTAAATATTTTGTGAATTTTAATTATCATTTCATTTATATTGGGTCGATCCATTTTATATGATTAATATTTTATATTTGGATTGTCTAGTCCAAATAAATTATTTAAGGCCCATTCGTTTTCTTATGATGAGCCCATTTACATACATTACATCCATATCCATTTTTGGCCCAATAAATTATGCCATATATGCAAATAGATGGGCCCAAATATTGAGCCCAAGTCCAATAAGAGAATAGAGAGTTTGAGAGTATGGAAGTTTTCTTCAGTAGGACTGTAGGAGCAGTTGAGAACGTGTGTGTGGGGGAGATGGTGGGTTGAAATCATGGGATTGTGGAACCTGGGAGAGATAACTGTATCAATAATCCCTTATAAGTACGATCACTTTCATTCTGAATCTCTTTTGCTGGTTATTTCAAAGATACAGAGAAAGGTGAATAATTTTTTAAATTTTTGTCTCATTTTCCTCTAGCCACTGACCTTCACTCGACCTGTTTCGGCGAATTTTCGCCGTCAAGATGCCAATTTCAAATCCTTTTTTTTTAACAGCCTGCCCATACCCACCTATTAATCTTCGCCGCCGCTCACGACGGTACCGTGACGCCTCCATTCTTTCCTAACTACCTCATCCTGTCAAGCAAAGCAGTTGCAAAGAAAAAAAAAAATAGAAGAGAAAAGAGAGGAAAAGTTGCAGAAGAAATTTGCACCGCTTCCACTGTCGCCGCAATGAACGTGACAGCCACCGTTTTAGCCAAGGTCAGGCGAAGGTCCACCACGATCCGCTGATCTGTACGAAGAGGTTGAAGAAGGAGGGTGCAGCGGTGTATATTGTAGCAAAGAAGGAGATCAGGAAGAAGATGAATGTGGCGGTGCCCATGGGGAAAGAAGGGTGTGACTTTGACAGAGAGAGGGAGTCCATTTCCAGATCCCGTTTTCAATCCCCCAAGCCCAATTAACCTCAAATATTAAATCTGTCTCCACTCTCCAGTGTTCCCCTTTTATGGCCCAATCCAAATTATACCAAACCAACCCACTTTTCTAATAAATTGCAAACATTATCACCCATTCTTACATAATCCAATTCAGCCCATTTGAATATGAAATGGGCCACGACACTATCCAATTAGTGATAAACCGTAAAAACGAATATCAAACGAATCGTAATCATAACATGCAAGAATTAAAATGAATCCAAAGTTTACGTGGTTCGATCCGGAGATCTACGTCCACGGGAGAAGGCAATAACCTTCCGAGGTCCTTTCACTCTTTTTCCTTCAATGTTCGAGTCCAATATTACAAGCCGTAATTTCAGAATACAAAGTTCGAACCCTAAATCCATCTACAATTCTCCTATTTATACTATACAATCGAAACCCTAACTATATCCCTATAATTCTGCCAGCCAAATCTGCATGGCAGCTGGGAAGAGATCATGGAGATCTCAACTTCCAAAGATGCCGCGACTGGGCTTAGCTGTATTAGGCTTGTGCTCTTGGGACGCGACTGGGCTTAGCTGTATTAGGCTTGTGCTCTTAGGCCGCGACTGGGCTTAGCTGTGTTGGGCTCGCACTTCTGGGCCCAATTGACCCGGCTGGCGGGCTAGTCCGACCCGGAGAGATTGGGTCATACCTATCACTTAGCCAATCATTTAAACCTTGATTTATTTATTTTATTTTCCATTTAATTCATTTTCAATTTATCATTATTCTTTAGTTATACGTATATATGATATTAATTATTAAAACGTTTATCATCTATTAAATATAGGAATCGAGGAGTGGGAGTACGGGCCTAGAACTTTGGACTAATACAAACATTTGCATATCACTCATCGCACTTTCTAGGTGGGGGTCCTAACTGTTTATTGCTTTAATTATAATTACTTGATTGTATACGTGTGCTTTTGTTTAATTATTACTTGCCAATACAAGTGATTTACAATTCGCTACTTGCCAATACAAGTTTTGCTTATTGTCATTATGCTACTTGCCAATACAAGAGTATTATGTAAAAAATCAAGTGAGAAATAGTTGAAAATCTTGTGTAACTCGAAAAGAGTATTATGTTGTAAAAGAACAAAGACTAGAATAACAATTTTATTTCTTTTAGACTAAGCCCGATGAAAAAAGGAGTAATTGGAAGATGAAATTGAAAATCAGTTGGCTCGAGGGAGAAAAGAACCGCATAGCCCAAAACGGGTGAGTGCGTGACATCTTCCTCAAAAAGAATCGAGTCAAACCATCTAGAGTCGAGGATTTTGAAAAATAATGAGTCGTCCAAGGTCACTTCACATATGCACATTTTGGAGTTGGAGTGGGAGCTCTTAGCGTGTGGCCCAGGGTACTAAGTGAAATAAAAAGACTACTTGCCTTTCCGAATTCCTATGCCTTTATATTCCTCTACTCGTCTATCACATTACTTGAAATAAAATGATTAAGGCAAGATCGGTGAATCAAAAAGTGGAGAGTGCTCAATAAAAATAGAAATTCATGACTAACGGGCTTCCAATAACTATCCAACCTCGTTTTCTTATGTGCTAAAATGTTTAATTTGTTCGGGAACGAGCAAAGCTTAAGTTTGTGGAGATGATGAACGTAAAAATTACCATTTTTCTTACACTTTTCACATTCATAATTTGTGGAGAATTACGTGTAATAGTTGTGTTTATGTGAGATTTCGTGTTTTATTGTATTTTCGGTTGATTTTCCTTTTTAATATGATTTGATGCCCTTTTGGATATTTTTTAGTCGTATTTTGAAGGTTAGGTAACTCGAAAGAATTTAGAAGATCCCTCGTATCCATTTTCATACTCTGGCCCACATCTTGAGGCACAAACGAACCCAAATTGGATCAGATTTAGGCCCAAACTAAAGATTATCAAGTCACGAGTAAAAGTCGTGAAGGAGTCGGGCCGAGAAAATAGATGAAAAGGCCTCAAATTGGAGAAAGAAAGAAGAAGAGGTCAATCGCACATATGTCACGTTTCACCCCACAAATCGAGGCCCAAACGAACCTGAATCAGATCCAACAATGGGCCAAATCGAAGTTCTTCAAGTCACAAACTAAAGCCATGAAGAGGTGGGGTCAAGAAAACGAGAGGAAGGGCTCCGAAACGGTGACGGAAGACAGAGGCGCAAAGCAGGTGTTGGACAGAACCAACCTGCCGCCGCACCTACTGGACCCGCAGGACCGCTGCCAGTTGGTCCAGTACTGACCCAAGATCTCAGGCGCCAGACTACTAGCCCGGCTGCCGGTTCGGTGGTGGTGCCGGCGGTTCTCGAGCGCGCCAAGTTTTAGAGTGTTGTTTTTGTATTTGGGTCGTAACTTCCTCGTCCAAGCTCTGATTTGAGTGATTCAAGTTGCCACGTGTAGCTGATACAAATATCTACAACTTTGTTGTTGAAGTCAAAGGCTGATTCCGGATGAATTTTTCCCAAAAATCACGAGAAGACTGAGTCGAGCGCGTACAAGAGGCTCAACTGAACAGCTTATGATCCCTTGTTTTTCTATTTGTATTTTACTTTAATGCCCTTACTATTAGGTCAAGTTTCTGCAGATTTTAGGGGTTGAGGGACCTATATATATCCCTTCCCCTC
Source organism: Ajuga chamaepitys (assembly GCA_958295605.1). Taxonomy (NCBI): domain Eukaryota; kingdom Viridiplantae; phylum Streptophyta; class Magnoliopsida; order Lamiales; family Lamiaceae; genus Ajuga; species Ajuga chamaepitys. The sequence goes on along the minus strand of OY282500.1, from coordinate 48,857,547 downwards.
TCACTTTTAAAGCATCCATTATCCTACTTTGTTTTGCCTCTTTTTATAAAAGAATCTTCTGCTACACTCTTCTTCTCTCTTCTCTTTACCATTTTCAAATTTTAGAATAGAAAACTAGGGTTTTTCTTCCTCCGCTTCAAGGAAGAAGTCATCTTTGATGGAGAACTCGAAGGCTAGTCACGGGCTTGTGACACCCATTAAGATTGTCGGAGTATTTCAAGGATTCGTTAAATTATTGAGCATTTTCTCTCCCCTTCTCTTTATTTTCAGTTTTTATTGCTTGATATTGATGATTCTTGTTTATGCCTTGATGATTTGTGTGTAGTTTTCATGTTTCCCGAAGCCCGGGAGTAGCCCAAGCTTCGTGGTTGATGATTAGTTGATTAATTATTGGAATTGTTGTGGGTTGTGGTAACCTAGGGTTGGATTTGGTTGATTTATTATGATTTTCATATGAAATTAGGGCTTTGATTATAGTCTTGCTTTGGTCGCTCGGGCTTTCGATAACTTAGCCCTATTTTGTAGGGTGTGCATTTGAGAAAGGATAATCGGAACCTAGGCTAGGGTTTGCCACTTTTTCGAGGACATTCGATTTGATCTTGAATGAGCTTAAGATTGAATTTATGTGCCTTAGATTGTTAGAAAAGGGAAATTTAATCCGGGAACGTAAATCAATCAAGACCCAATTTATAGAACGAAGACCTACGCAGGAGAGAACCTATCGAAATGGGGAGTAGAGCCTAGGGAGTCTTGGCTAGTATCAACGAAATTAGGTAAGTCTCTTGTGTAGGAACTACACCCCTACGCCGGTCTTTAGCATAGGCGAAGTTGGTTTATCCTCTTCTAGTCTCCCATAGTTGGTAACCCCGGGCTCAGGGTTGAGTTTGTAAATCTCATTCGTATAGGTAATCTACATTGAACCCCGATTACTTACCTATCCTAAGGGAATACGACACCTCTGTCGTATTCCGGAATTATCACCCAATTAAGATATCAATTGGGTTGAGAATTCAACCACATATGACTCACACGTGTTTCCTTTAATCATTTTCGAATGATTAATTCCATCTTGCTTATGTGAAATTGTTCGCCTATTTTATAACATAACGATCCGCAAGTGTACGGGTGCAAGTGTATATAACGGCAAGCAAGGTCGATCCCACAAGGACTGACTTAATGACTAGTTTGATACTCTAAATATCCTAAAACACTCCTAACTAGGCTCTCAATTGAATTGATTTTAGTATTAAACTAATTTTACTAAACTATTACTTAACGCTTAAATCCAAGATTAAGAAAACAATTTATCAAACACTCAAGATTAGAAGACAAATTCTAGAGAATTGATTTCGGAATTAACTAAGTATGACAATCTAATTATTCTAAACTAGCAATGATTATTATCGTTATTAGACGGCACTTATATATATTAACTCTCCTTTCGAAGCAATTAACTTGTAGATTCATTATCCCTAGCCACCCTTTCAAGTCGACTACACCTAACGAACTCCCAATCGATCTTAGACCAATGCCTACGTACTTATCTCACCTCCTTTCAGAGCGCTCAACAAATACGCTATATGTTGCCTTTCCATTCACAAATTCCTTCTTTCAAAGCAAACTTATGAATTATGTAGAAATAGTTAAGTGATCAAATTAACTATTCATGAAAATAAATCACAACACATAGATAACGAATAACAATCAGTAACTAGAATAGAAAACTTTAATTAATCAAACATCGTTAAAACCTACTTTCAAAACCCTAGAATAATAAAGAACTACTCACTCATGTTCATATTCATAACACAAATATGTTCATAGACAAACATGATTTGAAATAAAGAAATGAGACAATGAATAAGCACCCTAATCATCGTCTTGATCTTGATTCTTTGATGTTGCTTTCCTCTTCAATATGCCTTCTAATGATCTCTAACTCCCTTTTTCGAGTTTGGGAACCTTCTTATATAGTTAAGGCTAAATTGGGCTCAAAATCATAAAACGCGCATATTCAGTTTTGGACTCGGAAAGCTGCCTCGACCGAGTCAGAATCGCCCTCGACCGAGTTGTGTCAACTCGACCGAGGCAGAATCCCCCTCGACCGAGTTGGAGTCTCTGATCAATTTCACGTTTTGCTCTTCATTTCTCACTCGACCGAGTCAGACTTTCTGACCATGCTTTAACACCTCTTTGCTATTTCCGACTTTTCTTGCTCGTTTTCCATCCGAACCTTGCCCAAACGGACTTTTTGGCCTTTTTATACTTGAATAACATTAAAACAAGCAGAAACACGTCATCTAGCTCAAAAGATGGATTTTAATCACTTTTCGCCCAAATACACATGCATATGTCACATATTACGACCTTTAATTGACCTAATATACATGTAAAACTAGAATGTATCAAAACCCCCAAACTTAACCATTGTTCGTCCCGAACAATAAACAAAAACATAACATCACAATGACCACAAAATTTTAGGGCAATTAAATGACACTTCCGGTCTCAGGAATTCTCCTTTTTGTTCTTTTTTTTTCTTTCAAAACCAACAACATAACATTCGAGCATTAGTGACATGACAGGTTTCAACTACTTTCGAGACATTAAACTTAAAACAACAATTCTCACCGGATAAGTGTATCGCTCATCTCTCAAGTGTATGATATGGAAAGTATCTGCGCTCACATTGAATCACATGCATCGTCTATCATATGCTTGCCTATTGTCTAAATTAGACCTTATACTTGACATGTGTGACAAAGAATCAATAGGTCTTTATTTTTGGCTGTAATGTTGGCTTATAGTTAGGTGGGATACATTTAGATATAAGTGACTATGCATTGGACTAATCAAGTTATTCCTAACCCGACTACCCCTCAACGTTGTTCAATCAATCTCAATCTTCAATTCTCAGAAAAACCAATTAATATGGCTTCTTCACCTTACCAAAGCATTTATACATCAACCAAGATTATTTATGCCCACTTTCACTCAGGTACCACTTTGGGACTACCCGATCGAGTACCACATTTGGGACTACTCGTTCTTCTTTCAACTCAAGCACACATAGGCATATGTGTATTCTCTTTATTAACCCCTCCTCCAACTTTCTCTTTTCCAAGATTTTTTCTTTTTCCTTTTCTTTTTTTTCTTTTTTTGTTTCTTTTTTTTTTCATCTAGGAGGGAATTTTTCTCTTCTTTCTCTTTTGCCTCCCCGAATCTCTTTACCACATCATCCCAAACATCCACTCCACCTTGATACTTTTACCCCTCTACCTTCCAATACACCTCCCTCTTACTCAATTATTCCAATTACTCGGGCCAAAGCTAAAAAAAAGGTATAAGCTTGTAATGTATGGCTTTGAAAAACAAGGCTTTAAAGCTCAAAATGGCTGACTAGGGATTTTGTCAAATTTTTTGGTACAAAAGATTATTTTTAAAGGCTAAAGAATAGGGCTTTTAGCAAAAGAATGCCTAATATCATTTTCTATGCCACAACATGTACTCGACACATTCCTATAAAGACGCAAGGCAAGTTCTAGAGACTAAATACTATGTGATCAATCACTTCACACCGAAAGAATGATAAAATTACTCTATATATAAGAATACATTTAAAGCTCAAAACCTCACAGGTTAATATGTGATTATTGTTCAAGTCTAAGCTCAATTTTGTCTCCAACTGCCTATCATGCTCTGTTATGTGTCCTACCCTCATTTACTTCCAAAAAAATCAATTTCATCATTGACCAATTATCATCTAATACCCCTTTTTGTGCTTATCAAGAACCAAGATGACGACTCCTAATCAACAAAATTTAAAATCAACCTAAAAACATAATTAAAATGCAAAACATAAAATAACACAAACTAATACGACGGATCAATCAAATCAGCTATTCGGGCACACAGACCCGACACTACTCAATACTCAATAGGGCTCACAGACCCTTTACCAACTAACACAAGCAAGATATAAAATACGAAACACAACCAAGAAAAATCATGACCTCAATAACACCGAATGAAATAACAACGAAAAAATAATAAAAGCGGCCAAGACGTAACACTATCCACCCCCTCCCCCAAACTTGGTTTGATACGTCTTGGTGCCTACTCACAGTGCTACTGAGGCGGAGGTGGTGGAGGTGGGTTAAAACGGCTCCGTTTTGCCCTGTACTGCGCCTCGACCGCGTGAATATGGCCTCGGTCGAGTTATGGTTCTGACTCGGTCGAGTAGCATTGGCCTCGGTCGAGTCCAACTTGCTGGAACGGCTCGGGTTTTTTTCTTCAAATTTACCTCGGGCGAGTTACTCACGCCTTGGCCGTGTTTTGGTCCACAACTCGGTCGAGTTTCGGTGGCCTCGGACGAGTCAAACTTGCTAGAATTTCTCTGTTTTTTCCTTCAAATTCGCCTCGGGCGAGTGGGATTTTGCCCCGGGCAAGTTGAACTCGCTGAATCTCCACTGTTTTAGCCTTTTTCTCTGTTTTTACTCCTTTTTCTCGCATCTTTTCACTTCTTTCCTTGCTTTTTCGATGACGTCGTATTTCCTATGCACACTAACAAACAAATTAAGACAATTCAAAACATACACTTCAAAATACGAAAATTTAAAACAAACCAAAAGCATCGGGTTGCCTCCCGACAAGCGCTACTTTTATCTTCTTTAGCTCGACGACCTTTTGGATTTTTAGTTCTGCTCGGTCAACCGTAATTCATCTACGGTTGCAATTTGACTCGGGATGTATTGTTTCTTGATCCTCTGACCATTTACAAAGAATGTGCTTCCTTGTGCATCCATCAATTCCACTATGCCCGACTTTCGAACATGCTTGATTATGAGAGGTCTCGTCCATCGTGACTGCAACTTTCCAGGAAACAATCGCAGCTCGAATTGCACAAAAGAACTTGTTCACCGGGTTTAAAGTGTCGATTCTTTATCATTTGACCATGGACCCTTTTTGTGTGCTCCGGTGGCTTGTTCTCAAGACCACGAAACTCATATCTCAGATTCTCCGGTAATGGTTTTAGCTTAGGTCCGCGTACCTTCTCCTTGGATATTTTTTTCACAACTATCTCAGGGATGTCCTCCTTCTCTGCATCTTCCATCTTCTTGCCCTGCAAATCATTCAAAGCGCTAACCCCATCCACGAGATTAAGATTAGTAGCCTCACAGTCTTTCACAAAAAAATTTGAATTGGTAATATGACTCTTTAATGCATCAGAATCACTTGGTGCAAGAAGTTTTCCATGAAATGTAGTATCTAAACTATCTATAGCACTACATGTTTCAACTTGATTAACCTCTTCATTATCATGCATTTTCATGGCCTTATAAATAGAGAATGTCACTATTTCCTTATTTACTCTAAGTGTGAGTTCTCCTTTTTGGACATCAATTAAAGCACTGCCCGTTGCTAAAAACGGGCGACCTAGAATTAAAGGAACATCCTTATCCTCCATCATATCTAAGACCACAAAATCTGCAGGAAATATGAATTTATCTACTTGCACAAGAACATCTTCTACTATTCCCCTAGGATAGGTCAAAGATCTATCAGCCATTTGAAGTGCAATTGTGGTAGGTTTAAAAGTGCCTATTCCTAGTTTTTCAAAAATAGAAAAGGGCATAAGATTGATGCTAGCTCCTAAATCACATAGTGCTCTATCAAACGTGACATTACCTAACTTGCAAGCAATTGTAAAGCTACCTGGATCTTTCTGCTTCAGTGGCAACTTCCTTTGAATCACTGCGCTGCACTCCTCAGACAGGTTGACAGTCTCATAATCTTCAAGCTTTCTTTTCTTCGCTAGCACTTCCTTGAGAAATTTTGCATAATTGGGCATTTGTTGAAGTGCATCCACGAATGGGATATTGATTTGAATCTTTTTGAAAATGTCCAAGAACTTAGCAAACTGGTCGTCCACTTTCTTTCTTCTCAGTGCTTGAGGGAATGGGATGGGAGGAACATATTTAGGGCCACCTTCAAATGTAATCCCCCTCTCTATCGGTTTCTCCGCTTCTTTGCCTTTTCCTTTCGGTTCAGCTTGTTCTTCCAAGTGCTCTTTCTCAACGAGTTCTCCTTCCACCACAGGCTTCTTTGGTCCTTCATATTCGGTCCCACTCCTTAATTGAATGGATTGACAGTGCTCTCTTGGATTCACCACTGTATCACTGGGAAACTGTCCTTGCTTATGTTGGGCTGCTAATGCTCTAATCAGGTGCTGGATGTCCGATGCCACACTTTTCAATTCTGCGCCCATACATGCTATGTTTTTACTCAGCTCATTATGTTTTCCTTCCATCTTCTTCTCCAACTGAACTAACTTCTCATCAAACTTTTCTGTTTGTGCTTCTATTAGCTCTTCTGGAGTTGGGTTTCTTCCATCATGTATGATTCCGTTTGTGACCTTGAACCCTGGTGGAGGAGTAAGGGCATTCTTCGAATTTCCATAAGCCAAATTGGAGTAATTTCGATTCCCTTGCGGATATTGGTTACCTTGTGAATATTGATTATACCTTGGCTGATTACCTTGGTAATTATTGAAATTTCGCTGATTCACAAAGTGCACATCTTCCATCTCTTCTTGGGTTAGTTGCGGCTGTGATTGCTCAGAATGTTGTGCTAACGTCAGATTAGTTAGCAAGTTCATTTGGGTCGTCAAAGCTGATATCTGAGAAGCCAAATTCTGATTTGATTCCACTTCAACTACACTAGCAACTCTCCTCGGCTGATTACGCTCGTTCGGCCATTGATAACTGGTTCTAGACATAGCATCTAGAATGGCAAACGCAGAATTCACACTCTTCTCCATCAGACTCCCTCCTGCCGCAGCGTCTACGTGATCTCTAGTTGGTGCAAGTAAGCCATTGTAAAACTTACAGATTTGCTGTTTCCTGGTGAACCCATGCTGAGGACAGCTTCGGAGTAAATCTCTGAATCTTTCCCATGCTTCACCCAGTGGCTCCTGATCCAACTGTCTGAATTGTGTGATTTTGTTCTGTAGCTCTAGCATCTTGCTGGGCGGGAAGTACTTCAATAAGAACATTTCACTTAATTCATCCCACTCAGTGATTTCCTCTAACGAATTAAACCACTGCAGGGCCCTATCCCTTAAGGAAAAAGGAAAGAGCCTCATCTTCACTTGCTCATGCGGTACGTGGTTGATTTTTATCGTATCAGCCAGTCTCCGAAACTTAGTTAAATGAGTGTTCGGATCTTCCAAAGCAGTACCGCCATACTGATTTTGTTGCACAATATTAATGAGCGCTGGTTTGAGCTCAAAACTGTGTGCATTGAGTGGTGGCGGTTGTACTCCTCCAGGATTCTGATTAGGCAGAGGACGAAGACAGTCACTTATTGGAGAAGTGTCCTCATCATCGTTCCCATTGTTATTCTGATTTCCTCCTGGAAGTACTGGATTCTGTGGAGGTTGTTGTTGTTGGATACTTGTGACTCTGTCATCCAAATTGGCTAGTGCCAACAGAATGCGGTTCATAACCTCTTCTTGGTTCGGCGGATTTTCCATCTCAACTGGTTGATTTCTCCTTGCTCTGTGTCTTCGGGCTGTAGCTTCAATTTCCGGATCACACAGAAGAAGATGTTCTTTTCCCTTAGACCTAGTATGCATGCACAATCCCTGAAAACACTAACAAGAAAATACTCACGTAAAATCGAAATAGATAAAAATAAAAACAGAAATTAAATGTACAAAAATAAATTGTTGCCTAGTCTAGTCTTGTTCTAGTTATCAGAATAAAAACTAAAACACTAAACTCAGTCCCCGGCAACGGCGCCAAAAACTTGTTCGCCTATTTTATAACCTAACGATCCGCAAGTGTACGGGTGCAAGTGTATATAACGGCAAGCAAGGTCGATCCCACAAGGACTGACTTAATGACTAGTTTGATACTCTAAATATCCTAAAATACTCCTAACTAGGCTCTCAATTGAATTGATTTTAGTATTAAACTAATTTTACTAAACTATTACTTAACGCTTAAATCCAAGATTAAGAAAAAAATTTATCAAATACTCAAGATTAGAAGATAAATTCTAGAGAATTGATTTCAGAATTAACTAAGTATGACAATCTAATTATTCTAAACTAGCAATGATTATTATCGTTATTAGACGACACTTATATATATTAACTCTCCTTTCGAAGCAATTAACTTGTAGATTCATTATCCCTAGCCACCCTTTCAAGTCGACTAGACCTAACGAACTCCCAATCGATCTTAGACCAATGCCTACGTACTTATCTCACCTCCTTTCAGAGCGCTTAACAAATACGCTATATGTTGTCTTTCCATTCACAAATTCCTTCTTTCAAAGCAAACTTATGAATTATGTAGAAATATGAAAGTGATCAAATTAACTATTCATGAAAATAAATCACAACACATAGATAACGAATAACAATCATTAACTAGAATAGAAAACTTCAATTAATCAAACATCGTTAAAACCTACTTTCAAAATCCTAGAATAATAAAGAACTACTCACTCATGTTCATATTCATAACACAAATATGTTCATAGACAAACATGATTTGAAATAAAGAAATGAGACAATGAATAAGCACCCTAATCATCGTCTTGATCTTGATTCTTTGATATTGCTTTCCTCTTCAATATGCCTTCTAATGATCTCTAACTCCCTTTTTCGAGTTTGGGAACCTTCTTATATAGTTAAGGCTAAATTGGGCTCAAGATGGGCTCAAAATCATAAAATGCGCATATTCAGTTTTGGACTCGGAAAGCTGCCTCGACCGAGTCAGAATCGCCCTCGACCGAGTTGTGTCAACTCGACCGAGGCAGAATCCCCCTCGACCGAGTTGGAGTCTCTGATCAATTTCACGTTTTGCTCTTCATTTATCACTCGACCGAGTTGCTAAACAACTCGACCGAGTCAGACTTTCTGACCATGCTTCAACACCTCTTTGCTATTTCCGAGTTTTCTTGCTCGTTTTCCATCCGAACCTTGCCCAAACTGACTTTTTGGCCTTTTTATACCTGAATAACATTAAAACAAGCAGAAACACGTCATCTAGCTCAAAAGATGGATTTTAATCACTTTTCGCCCAAATACACATGCATATGTCACATATTACGACCTTTAATTGACCTAATATACATGTAAAACTAGAATGTATCAGAAATCGAGCTTCGGGAATATCTCCCCATCGATCGGTTCCCTCCTTGCTTTTATATACTGCTTATTGTTAATTAGATTAGTCCAACAATTGACCTAACTTACTCAAACGTGCTTAAGCCGATTCTTACGAAAAATCCTCCCCGTGGATACAATATCTTATATACTACCTCTGTCACAAACCGTACGCTTGCGGCACCCCCACAACGCATCAAACTGGGTCTTTAAATACGATTAAGTATTTATGTTGGATATGATTTTCAACTATTAACCGCTATTTAAAACCTTTCACAAGCGAGATCTGTTTACTACTAGACTTACGGGTCGTCACTTTAATGAGACAGTCTTCCCGTCGTTAGGGGGTGATAAGAAAAATGATTTTCTAAAGGAGCAACATGAATTTTTTCCCAGTATGTCTCATTTAGGTTCCCCAAACTTCATAGTATAAAAGTGAAGTAAAATGAATTATCGATCTTCAAAGCAAAGAAGATTTGATTGCATTTGTTAATATTGTTAAAGTGACAATATCATATATATAGTTGCAAATATGACTGTAAGGTTAAAGTTCCCTTTTAGGGGCACAACACCCCAGATGAAGGTGTTTCAACAACACTTAGTGGAGGTGTGGTTGAGGCGTAGCTCTCAAAAGAAAATGGGGAATGCCACGTGGTTCGATAAACACCTACCCAAGGAAGGTGGCAGGTATGGCACGACTCACATCATCAATAAAAATATTTACTCTCATAAAATTATTTCTGATTAATTATGTCCATGAATCGTCACTGGAGGACGCTCTGAAGTATAATATGATTCCAGAGATAATGAGAGTGCATGTGAGTTAATGAAAAAATATTTCACGTGCATTATTGATGTATACATTGTTGCTCAATGAATTATAGAGCACAATAATATCGAAACCACGCTCTATTGTAAGATATTAACAAAGAGCATATTGACCAATATGGAATCGATCTAGGTAGAACTTGATTTTATGACAAAACAATAGGTATTTGGTTTGGTAGTGCTAGCCTCACCAAGTATAAAGCCAGTAGGACATAAACATGTTTTGTCAGTAAGCCCAGTGAGAAGAATAAAATCCTGAGTTGCAAAACTTACCTTAAAGAACAAGGTTTTCTCACAAAGCCCTGGAATTGACTACGAGGAGTCATATTCTCCCGCAATGGACGTTGTAACATCTTATTGATAAGTTTCCGAAGGATTGATAAGTGGTTACAACATATCTCTTTAGGGATCTTGTTACTGAGATATGTGAAAGTGTCAGATGGACTTGCATTACCTAACTCAAGTGACTCTAGACCACGGAGTGCATTTACAATATTAGATTGGAATGGTCACTTTGATTGAAATAAATCTGGAAGGAAATGGTATATCCGTCTAAGTGACTAATTGATTGGGAAGGAAAAGAACAATTAACTTTGTAATTGTACATTTATAAAGGAAATACGTTCCAAATTCTCAACTATAGCAATGTATGTCGATGTTATGGACATAATTGGTACTCTTAAGAAATAAGAGAAATCGTAATGTATTTGAAATCTAAATTGAGATAAAGGATCATGGAAAAACCCGGTATTGTCTGTGCCTTAAACTAGAAGTACCGAGTTTATGGAATATTAATTCATCACTTTGCATATCACTCCTATGATTAACTGAAGTGGGGACAAAAGAAAAGGTCCATTTACGTCTAAAGGAAATGACAAAGAGCTTTGGGAGCTGAAATCCCCTACTTAAGTGAAATGTGTGCGTTCTTATACTAAGCTCAATACATTCAACCATACATTACTTTCTCAAAGTATTTGTTAGCTATTTTTTACTCGGAGAGGGCAGTGTCGTGGAATGACATAAAAAAGTATTTTGATATCTAAAAGAAATCACTGCCATGCATTTATTCGTTCCATATTAAAGACATGAGAGATTACAAATGAAATTGTAACCTCTAAAGGAAATGTCAAATGCTCTCATATAGAGAGAGAAGGATTACAAACGGATATGTAACTCCTAAACAAATATTGAAGCTACCTCCTATTACGAAATACTAAATTATACTTTGGTTGGTTTAGATGTTGGTTATCTTATTGGCCGATGTAAAGATCATTTCGGAACTGGTTATGTATTACCATGAGGAACACGACAAAAATCTTGAAGATCAACCAATCACAACTACTCTAGTTACCTCATCACATCACTCATGGATGATATCTCAAGAAGTTCATTAACTTATATGGTCAAAGTATTAGTGACTTGAGCTACACCACTGAAGAGCCTACCCAAAGCTATGAAGATGAAGTTATTTGCAACAAACAAATGGATTATACTACACATCAAAGGTGACAAGACCAAACATGTAACGCCAACATTTTTCTATAACAGAAACAACATACTATCCTCACGATTTATGTAAAATTGAGGAAGAAGAGATTTGCAAAACTCTCTTGATAGATGTATGTATCAAGGGAAAGATGTAGACTTCAGGGGGAGTCTCAACAAAGATACGTTGCACTCTTTTTCCCTTCAACAAAGGTTTATTTTTCCACTAGGTTTTGTTACTTGGTAAAGTTTTAACAAGGCAACGAGTTATGCATCAATTCCCCATTGACTTGGAACAAGGGGGAGTGTTAAAGGAAAAACACAATTAGTGTGTCTTCGTCAAAATTAACTGATGAAGGACAATTTAGGTATTCACTAAATATTATGTAATTATGAAACTCTGGTATTTGACACCCTATATAAAGGGGATCTGATGAATAAGAGAACCCTAATTATTTTGCGCCTCTTTTCTCTTCGTTTCCTCTTTACTTTTACGTTTTCCTAAAACAATTAGCTAATTTATGTGCTTTTTAAGTGAAGTGGTTTCTTTAAATTTTAGACAATCTCATTCTGTATATAAAATATAATATCAGACTATATTTCAAATATCTTTCCTAAAAACAGGCGAATTATATGAGATTCGTTACATTTAAAACTTCTCTAAGCTGCTAAATTTGATTATCCATAATTTATGAAAGGAAGATAATAACTCAACATTATTTGTGTTCTTCCACATTTTACACTTTATTTTACGTGAATATATGTAGATAATTTTGGCGATTCAAAAATCAAAGACCAGTATACAATTTACGCAAATGACGCCATCAAAGCATATTAACATTATTTCTTCTTTGTAAATTGACTCACTTTCTTTCTCAATATAATAATGAGAATTATCATGGGATTTCTTCATTCATCATCTTCTATAGTTGTATTAGCAATATTTTGGTATGGTTGATTTCAAACCTTTTATAATATCTCAAAGTATTCTGAAAGATCTTTGTCCGTAAGGTAGTTGAGGATTATATTATTCGAGTATTTATGTTATTCGTTTTTATATTTCCTTTTCTTTTCCTAATGGCCTGAAAAACTTTAATTTCCTCAACATTTCTTTGTGCGTTAGGTGGAGTATATTTTTTAGGAGAATTATGTGGAATATCAATGAAGCATCCAAGAAGGCGAAGAACATGTAATTTTTAAAACTTCAATCTCATTTATGTATCTACTTTTAATTACTATCTTATTTAGCATCTAATTCTAAGTTTCTCTTCCCCTCCCCCCGTGTAGGCAATGGATAAATTGAAGGAAATATAGAAGGGTGATTTGATGGTAAAGCGTTGCTTTTCGGATTGATAAGTTGTTCGCAAAAATAAAGGAACTTTGTAGTATTGTTTCATATTTCTTATATTTCAAATTGGAGTATTTCAAGATGTTTATAATAGTCTAAATGACGTGGTCCAATTTTTTGAAAAAAGGTAAAATCGACACTAGCTAAATCAATGATGTATTAATGTATCTAATATATATATATATATATATATATATATATATATATATAAAATCGTAAATTTCATTACCTGTTGATATCATTATATAATCCTCCTAGAATTTCATCACGATATTAATCCTTCTAACTTAATAAATCTATGTTACAAAAAATAAATTAAAGGCCAATTCTATTGACACCACAAAATCCTCTCTCCACACCAATATTTCTTTCTACACCACATCACTTATTCATTTTTTATATTTTTTACTTTCTATACCACATTTTGAGACATTTGTACCCTTAGTAATTAAAAACTAAAATCAATTAAATAAAAACATGTTGAAAGACAAAAAGGCAGCAAAGCAACGTTTACTCTCTCATTTCAGAATTCTTATGAGCTTTCGTCTCCCATTTCAGTCTTCAAAAGTTCATTTCTTTGAGCAAAAATCTGATAGAAGAATCGAGGAAGAATAGGGAAGAGAAATTTTTTGGTGAACACCAATCACCATTTCTTGGAAGAACTAGGGTTTTCCATTAAACCCACGAAAAGCAAGCGAAGAAATTCGAAGAAATAGCTTCGCCAAAGATGATAGGATCCGGACCAAATTCAAAACGATTCGGTGAGCATTACTTCATTTTTCATTATGGAATTGCTTTGTTTTATTGTAGGGTTAATTTTGTTGTAATATTTTGGGATATTCAACTGAAACCATTGTTTTTGTCCAAGAATTCTGTACGAAATTGGCGAGACTCTAATTAGGGTGTCATTTTTCAATTACTGTTTCTGCGACCAAATTATGTTCATTTCCACATTCTGATTTACTGACAACCACAACCATGCCAAACGGGGTCGCTCTATCACGTACCCAAGTTACCATTGTTTCACGTGAATCAAATATAGCTGTTGTATTGAACACATCTTGATAATTTGCGACCAACTGATTATTTATGGGGTAAACAATACTATTTTCCGTCAACTCCTACAAAAAAACACGTCCCAAATCAGATAGTATAGTTCGATAAGTAACAATTGAAAAAACTAACATATTTCAACATGTAATGGCCAAAACTTTTACAACAGTTTGGTTAGCAATGGCCGAACAAGATAATTTAGCTCGGCAGGTAATGACCAAAATTCTTACAATGATTCGCTTATAAGTCATCGTAATTTTATTATAAACTATTGTCGTTACTAACTAAAATTATTACAATGGTTCAACAGATATCCACCGAATTAACACGTGACTCATGTACGAAAACCGCCGATAATTCTAGCAATTTTTTTTTATAATAGTTCGGTCAGCAATGACCAAACAAGATAATATAGTTCGGCATGTAATGGTCAAACTTCTTACTATAGTTTGGTCATAAGCCGCCGTATAAGTTTACTATACACTATGGTCGTTACTGACCGGAATTATTACAATGGTTCAACGGATAAACACCGAATTAACACGTGACTAACATACGAAACCACGCACAATTCTAACAAATTTTTTTATAACAGTTCGTCCAGCAATGGCCGAACAAGATAATATAGTTCGGCAGGTAATGTCCAAACTTCTTACAAGCATTCGGTCATAAGACACCATATAAGCGTTGTACAATGATCGTAACTGGCCGAAATTGTTACAATGGTTCGGCAGATATCCTACGAATTAATATGTGACTCATGTACGAAAATCATCGAAAATTCTAACATTTTTTTTTATAATAGGTCGGTCAGCAATGACCAAACAAGTTAATTTAATTTGGAAAGTAATGACCAAACTGCTTACAACCGTTCGGTCATAAGCTGCCGTGTTAGTTTTTAAACTATGGTCACTACTGAGCGAAATTGTTACGACGGTTCGGCATGTATCCACAGAATTAACGCGTAAGGAGGTACGAAACCTAACGATAATTTTGACCATTATTAACTCTCGTTTATTACACAATGAGTACTAACTAAATTTTTTACAATAGTTCGGCCAGTAATGACCAAACAAGATAATGTAGATCAGCAAGTAGCAGACATAATTCTTACAACCATTCGGTCACAACCCGCCGTATAAATTTATACATCATGATCACGCAATTCAGAATTCAAATCTTGAAAAAAAATTGCTTTTTACAAAATAAGCTTAAATTTTTACAACCGTTCAGTCATTACTGACCGAATAAGGTAATATGGTTCGGCAAGTATCAGCCAGAATTCTTCCAATCGTTCGGTCATAACCCACTGTATGCATTTATATATCATGATGAACGCAAGTCATAATTTTCATCTCGAAAAACACTGCGTTTTATAAACAATCGTGAACTAAAGAAGATGAAAATATAGTTACGACTTACCTCGATCGTATCATTATGTTTCTCTTCATCCATGATTGATTTCTTCTTGGAATTATGAGTTTGTATGTGATTTGGTGTAATTAATTGATGAATTAGGGTTTCAATAAACATTATTTATTATTTATTTAAGATTTAAATTGTATGGGGAGAAGTTTAACTTATTTTTAATAAAAAAATGAGATAAAAAATGACATTTTAGTCTATTTATTAATGGCTATTTTTGTTAAAAAAAAAAAGGTGGTGTGAAGAGAGGATTTAGTGGTGTGAATAGAATCCCCCTAAATTAAATGATACAATGTTATGATACTTAATGTGGTGTTATTTAGCTTATACTAGTAATATTCCCGTGCGATGCACGGAAGTTTATTTAAAAAGTAATGATTTTAATAAAACTAAATATGATATAATCTACTCCCTCCGTCCCGAATAAACTTGCACTGATCCTCCGGCACACATATTAAGAAAAGTTATTTTTTGATAAATATTGACTTAGTCAAATCTGTTTTTACCTTTATGTGATGACATATTTATAATTATGTAATTAATATGGGGTAGAGATGTAATTTTTTATTTCCTAAAATGAAAAGTGTGCAAAAGGGGTGGGACACCCCGATTAGGGAAGTATGTTAGTTCATTCGGGACAAAGGGACATAAATAAAATTATAAGTAATGTAAATATAAGTTTCTCGCACGTCATATATGAATTTAATATAACTTACTTTATATATATATATATATATATATATATATATATATATATATATATATATACTATAGATTAACATTAAGATAAATATTCGATATAAAAAAAAAACTTTTTCAAAATGATCATTTCTTATCTTTGAAATCCAAACCCACATTCATTGTGTCTGCATCATTCTTCACCTATGTGCATAATAGTTTAATTAATTATGAATGTTAAAACAAACATAAATATCTAACTATCAACTCATATTATTAAATAAAATAAACTGGATAATGTTATAAGAAATTTATTTTTCTTTAATTTTTTCCATTTTACTTTAAATATTTAAATTTATCTAAATAAAGTTTTAAATTCTAACTATAAATATCTCCTTTTAAAAAAATTTATTTGCAAGTTTTAGTACTTTACTTGGTATTTCCGATATACAAAGAATAACAAATTAACAAAATTAAATTCAAAAGTTATTCAATAGTTGGAATAACAAAATAAAACATAGGAGTGCTCCAATATTTCTTAATACTTTCATATATATGTTGAAAAGTTTCAATTAAATTACACATTTATATTGTAATATAGTATATTCATTTAAAGATATACATTGGTTAATGTAAAAAAAAAAAAAAAATATATATATATATATATATATAAAAAAAAAAAAAAAAGAAGATGACATAATTGAAATTGGTTTATTTGGCCCAGTATTGTTTAGGTTGCAAAGTCTAAAAAACATATAGTTCTAGTGTGTTAATTTTTCTTATTTAAAAGAAGTTTAGTTGTAACTTGTATAATATCATAGTATAGGTTGCAAATTGTAATTCTTTATAGAAAAATAACATTAAGATATCTAAAATATAAAAAATTAATAAATTTTTTTTAAGATTAATTATCATATATAAAGATATATATGAGCAAAAATCATAGTTTTGTGATTTACCAACAAAAATTATTATTATATCAAATAAGCATTATGCAATAATTTAATAAGCTGATTATAAATCAAATATTAACTTGAGACAATTCATGTCAGATAAAACAAACTGATTAGTTGTGGTTTTGATGAAATAATCAAGTAAAATAATTTGTAAAAGAGAATTATTTGAATGATTTTTACTTTTATTCTAAACCAATACTATATTTTTTGTACAATCCACAATAAACACTGAAATCTTACTTAAATAATTAACGAACAAATAATATAATATTTTAAATAGAATATCGTATTATATATATATATATATATCATATGGATGTCAAATCAAATATCGTCAAAAGATGATTAAGTTGATATAGTATATATAATAAATAGATTAGAGATGAAAAACAAATATTTACAACTTTAGAAAGTAAAATAAATTTTGATTCTTACCAAATTTGACAACAACTTACCAATCACAATCTAAAATTTTAGGCTGAGAAGTGTTACTTACAGAATTGTCACTACTATGCCGCTTATATATATATATAGTTTTTTTTTTAATTTATAAAATAAATTTTAAATTCTATATAAATAATTAAAAATAACCATAAAATATATAATAAAAAGAATAATGATATTTTATTTGGATCATATGTAATGTAAAGTTTAATACTTTTCTCATTATCCCTGCTTTTATTTTATATTTAACTTTTAATTTATCTAAAAAAACTTTCAAGTTCTAATTATAAATATTTAATTTTTTTTATAACATTGAATTTTCATTTGCAACTTTTAACATTTCATTTGGTGATTTCAAATATACTTAAATAATTTTTATTTAATAAAATCTTATTTTAACAAAATAAAATTCAAAATTTATTTAATGATTCAAATAACAAATTAAAGTCTTTGGTTTCTTCAAAATATTTGATATTTACGTATTTTATTTGGTATTATAAATTATTTATATAAATGTTATAGTCTTCTTATAAATAGTATATTTATTTGAAGATAAAAATTGATTAAAGCGAACAAATTTATTTAGATTGTTAAGAGTAAAAAAGACATTCAATGTTGATTTGTGCGACTAAATATTATTTAGTTTAGAAAGTATAAAAACATATAATTGAAGTTTTAGTAAATGTAAAAATTAAAAAGATTGCCAAATATAATAAAAGTCATAATTTAGGCTACAAAGAATAAATTTTCTTAACAGAGTAATTTTAACAATACTCGTTATTAAATTTATAAATAGGTAATCAAAAATAATTTCAATAACTATTTTAATACATAATCATATACATGCTCAAAGTCGTGATAAGAAGATATTTTAGCAGGTTTGATGATTTAATAAGTTGATTATAAAATAGATATTGTTGTTTTTGCCTTTGATTTAATAAAGTAGGACTTTCATTATTTAAATAATGAGTTTTCTCCCTGATTTAAATAAAAAAAATTGAAAATTGATGTCAAATAAAATAAACTGATTAGTTGTATTTAAAAAAAAAAAATTACTCATATTTTTTATAAAGAATTTATTTTACTAATTTTAGTTGCCACTAAAAGCAAAATATTATAGTCCAATTCACAATAAACATCAATTCTAGCACAAATAATTAACCAACAAATAATTTATTTATTCAAATCAAATATCTCATTATAATATATGTGATATGGATGTCAAATCGAATATAGTGAAAAGATGAATAATTTGGTATATTATGCATAAAAATCGGATTAAAAATGAAAAAGTTATTTGTATTTTAGAAAAATAAGAGAAAATTATGAACTTACCAAATATAATAAAAAGTTACCAATTATGATCTAATTTTTTTAGAGGGAAAGCTACAATTACATTAATGCCCTTCATTTTGCTTTTATATATATATTGATTCGATTGTTTTACAATTTTTTATATATTAAAAAATATAGTGAAATTGATAACAAAACTAAATTGCTTATCAATAAATTGTACAAAGTTTGGATGGTTAATTAGAATACAAATAGTTTACTGTACCCCACGTGTGTGTAATGTGTTTTTATTTAATCAGAGAATTTTGCAAAAAATATATTCAGATGATTAGTCGTACCGGACAAAAGGATAAAAAGTAATATAGTAAAATGCAAACTTATAGTAGGTAAAGTTCTTTGTACTTTTCCGAAATTCTTACTACCGTACAACAATATGAAAAGAATAGTCCCAAAAAAATAATGTCCGTGCACCTCGAGAATCAATGTTAATTTTGATTTTTTCTTAAGAAAAAAATAATTCGTGCATCACACGGATACATTAATTAGTATTTATATAGATTGACGACGATTTAGTAATGGTGAAGTTGATAGGCTAAGGTACAAAATATTAAGAATTTGGGGGCAAAATTGTAATTTTCGTTTAATGAATCGTTGGCTGGTTTATGTTTGGGCAAAATAATTAAAAAAATGGTATTGATCGTGCAACTTTTTACACCGGTAATCGAAGACTCTGTCTCAGTCCCAGTGGCCTCTTTTGCCCTCGTCGTCTCTCCGACCTCACTGACGGCAGATCCATTCCATATGGACTTTAATGTTTAGTTTTTATATGTCGGTTTAGTTTAGCTTAATACAATCAAAATCTATCTCATAATATTCCCGTCGAGATGGCCGGTGTTTCGGTGGCGGCGGAATGGCAACTCCTCTACAATCGGTACTACCGGAAGCCGGAGCTCTACCAGATGCAGTGGAAGCACGTCGACCTCACACGCAATAAAATCGCCTGCGCCCCCTTCGGCGGCCCAATTGCCGTCATCCGCGACGACGCCAAGATCGTCCAACTCTACGCCGAGTCCGCCCTCCGCAAGCTTCGCATATTCACCTCCTCCGGCCGCCTTATATCGGAAGCCGTGTGGAAGAACCCGGGCGGCCGCCTCATCGGCATGTCATGGACAGATGACCTAATTTTGATCTGCATCACTCAGGACGGCACCGTTTATTCGTATAATATCCATGCCGACTTGATCAGCACGTTCTCCCTAGGCAAAGAGTGCTTCGCCAACAGCGTTGTCGAATGCGTATTTTGGGGGAACGGCGTTGTGTGCATCAATGAAGCGTTCGAGATTTTCGCTGTGCCGGATTTTAAGATCCCTAAGACGGTTAAAATGGCCGATTGTAGTTTGGATGAGCTTCCCCATTGTATGGCGGTGATCGAGCCCCAATACACTAAATCGGGTGACGTGGAGGTACTGCTTGGGGTAGGCGACCATGTGTTGTTGGTGGAAGAGGATGGAGTGCAGCCACTGGCAGCTGAGATTGGGCCGCTGCAGAAGATGGTAGTCTCGAGGAAAGGGGAGTTTGTTGCCTCATTCACGCATGATGGAAGGCTTCTGGTCGTGTCCTCAGATTTTTCCAATGTTATCATCGACTATGCTTGTGAGGTATATCTGATATTGTGCTTCCTAGTTATGATTTTGATTTCATTGTCAAGTTAAATGCTGGACACGATTATGCAATGTTAATGTTTTGAGCTGTAAAGTGGATTGTGATTTATGAAGATATTCCTCTCTCATCTCCTTTGTTTGGTTTAAGCTTCAAAGTTAAGAATGATTTCTTCGTCTGGACTCCTTTGAATTGTGTCTGAGGATTATCTTCGTTAAGCTATGCTGCACGGAAGTGAAATCCGACCCTATTCTTAGAACTTTATATATGTGTTCATAAATTGCATGTAAAATGTCTCATTGACATTTAAAGGTGCCCGTTACATGTAAAATTAATGATTTTGATTTTATGTCCTAATCATCTATAAATACCAAAATTTGTATTACTATTTCCTTCCTAGGTTGATACTAGAGTAAAATAAACTAGCTCGCCAGCCTCCTCCTTGACCATCATCTAGAAGATTTCATTCACGGAATTGGAATATTCAGCTGCAACTATAGCAGTATTATGCTCTCTCGGCCTTAATTCTAACTTGTTGAGTCGTCCTTCAACTCTGTTAGGGCCTTTCAGACTGCACATTCTACTCTCTCTAATGCTTTCTCTTACATTTATGTTTTCAGTCAGCCCTTCCCCCTGACCAACTAGCTTGGTGCGGATTGGACAGTGTCTTACTTTACTGGGATGACATGCTATTAATGGTTGGCCCTTATGGTGATCCAGTACGCTACATATATGATGAGCCAATTATTCTTATCCCAGAATGTGATGGGGTGCGGATACTATCTAACACAAGCATGGAGTTCCTACATAGGGTTCCAGACTCTACAGTATCTATCTTTCAGATAGGAAGCACCTCACCTCCTGCTTTATTGTACGACGCGCTGGAGCATTTTGACAGGCGAAGTGCTAAGGTAGCTTTTCCATTCATATAACTTGAAGTCTTCTCTTCTGTTAATCATCTTCCCAAATCTTTCATGATTTTGATCTGACATAGCAGCTCCACTCACATCTACTTGTCTCTTGTTGTTTGCATGGTGTGATATACTGACTATTCTTCAAATTAAGGTGACATAAAACAGCTTTCTATTTGGATCGTGATTATTTAACATGATTTTGTACCAAACCAGTTATCATAAGTTTGTTTAGAAGCTGTAATACATAAAAGCTATTGTTAGTAAAGCCTCAGATTGAAGATATGTAAATTCAGTTGACTTGGAAAGCTTTAATCAAATGGTTGTTGATTGTGAAGAAGATGCGCATTGGGAATTATGTTTCCTTTACCTTCTCTACTTTTTCTGTACATGAATTCCTTTTGCCGTGCTGGGTATGCAAACAAACTGGTGCAGTAATTGTTGTTCCACAACACTAGTGCTAATTATTTTCGACTTATTCTTAGGGCCTAGTCGTATGTCCACTTATTGTACATTTTACATTGAACGTCTGTTTTCTCTCGAATAATATTTCTCTATCCATCTGAAGAATTTCCTAGAAAATTCAAGTCTGCTTTCACTGACAATAATAAGTATGGGATTCAGCATATTGATCTTTATATTATTTTCTATCTGGCTTTTCTTTTTTTCTAACTAATTATTTAGAATTCGAAATAAAATCATTCAAATGCTGGGTTAGAAGGTGCAAGGTTATGACTATTGGCTCATAAAACTTAGGTGTATCCTTGCTTCAGATGTGTTTCTTAAAACTATGGTGTAGAAATTATATTGTTGGAATAATGAAGCCATAACTGCCAGGCTGATGAAAACTTGAGATTGATCCGCCCTTCACTGCCTGAAGCTGTCGAGGCTTGTGTTGATGCTGCTGGCTACGAATTTGATGTTTCATTGCAGCGGACATTACTGAGAGCTGCGAGCTATGGACAAACTTTTTCTAGGTAGGTCTGGTGCTGATATTTGATTCGTTTGCATGGATGGACCATTTACATTATCTTTATTCTTGCTTTTCCTGTTCCTTTAGAGGATAATAGATATGCCCATTCCTTTCTGGTTGATGCTGTTGACATTTGTCAGTAAGGTTATTATATCATGTTGACAATTTAAAGTACTGACTTCTTGGTCTTCCTTTGATTATGTTTCATGTGTGATTATGTTTCATTTGTGATTTCTTATTTAAAAAATTTGGAAGATGGGACTGCAGTTGTTTTCTATGAGAAGCAAAGGGAAAAATCAGTTTTGGTCCCATCACTATCTACTTTTTCAATTTTAGTCCCATCACTATCTACTTTTTCAATTTTAGTCCCATAATTTGTTACTCTTTCAATTTCGTGCCACAACTCGAATAATGACAATTTTGACCCAATTTTGGCCTGAGGTTGCCAAATTGACCGGAAATTGGCACATGACTTGCACATGTCGGTCAATGTTGGGGGCTTTCCGGCCACTTAGCTGACGTGGCGCCGGCAAGGGGATGTGGCATTTTTTTCGATTTTTTTAAGGACGCCCAACTCATTTTAATTTTCCATGTCATCTTATTGGGAAATAGTTAATAAATAAATAACACAAAATAAAGATCTAAACAAACCCATGTTCCCCTTCTCCCTCAAAATTCGATACTGGAAAACAGTTAGAGAGGAAAATACAAAGAAAAGAAGAAAACCCTTGGTTTTGGGGAAAACTTAGGGTCCGGGTTTGTTTGTTTCCAAAACTTGCCATATCGTTGGTCTCTGCTCCGGCGAGGCCATGCTACATGCTGGTGCCACCTCGAGCATCATCTCCAACCGATTTTCTCCACTCTCATCACCCTCACCGATCTCATCCATCCAATCAAGGGTGAGATTCGGGTGTTCTGACGGAAGCTTTCCGGACAGAAGCTCGAGTAGGACACTGAAGGAGTAAACGTCGGACTTGGAGGTTTCTTCACGGTGGTGGAACTTGAGAATTTCGGGGGCTTTGTAGGCGGTGGAATTAGGGTCTTGGTTGGAGGATGTGATGGTGGTGAGTGCCTCGAGGCAGTAGTCGGTGATGCAGGCCTCGAATTTTGGGGGAGAAGGGGATAATGGGTTTGTTTAGATCTTTATTTTGTGTTTTTTATTTATTAATTATTTTCCAATAAGATGACATGAAAAATCAAAATGAGTTGGGCATCATTGAAAGAAGTCGAAAAAATGCCACATCCCCCCTTGCCGGCACCACGTCAGCTAAGTGGCCGGGAAGCCCCAAAATTTACCGGAATGTGCAAGTCACGTGCCAATTTCCAGTCAATTTGACAAACTCCGGCCAAAATTGGGACGAAATTGAAAAAGTAGCAAATTATGAAACTAAAAGTGGATAGTTATGGGACCAAATCTGATGTTTTCACGAGAAGTGAACATAGTCAGCAAAAGATATATTCACCCTCATACAAAGTTATATTTGGTTTCTCTATCTACATATACAAATTTATGTCTTTTCATGTCTCAAGTTGTATTAGTTTACTCCTGTGTTCTTCAAGCACTCTCTTGTGACTGTATTGAGGGGGAGGGGGGAGGGAGGGAAGGGGGGCTGGGGTTAATCAAACGGAAGAACGTGACTTCGTTACCAATTTTTAATAATTTTCTGAAAAGTATTCTACTTATTTTGACTCTAATCTAAAAGTGGACATCATTGCTATTGGACAAAGTAGTAATTAAGTACATAATAAATGTGAAGCTGAAATTTATAATGCAGATGAGACCAAGTTTCTGTACTTTGTGTAACTGCTAGAATCATCTAAAGTCAAGATCTAGTAGGATTCTTCGGTGATTTAGCACTTTAGTAATGCAAAATCTGGGGCCCCTTTTAGTTCATTTATGTGGCCTACTGTCCTTTCAACCTTTCGAAAGCAAAAAAAAGATGAAAACATCAGTAATGTATGGCATTTGACATGAGTAGATAACAAAGTTTGCCAATCTACACATGCAATAGATAACAAAGGTTTGTTTTGAGCTTTAGGAGTTACTTTCAGATAAATCTACCTACTATTTACAAATTTTGTGATGTAGTAAATATCTTTGTGAATCACTTTTTGCTACTTGTATTGCTTCTTTTGACGTTCTCTGTTACCTTACATAAGTTAAATAAAAGAGTGAAACCAAAATATGTATTAGTGTTAACTGTATTCTATAGCTTTGATTTGTGCTGCCTTAGTTCTTCCATGCAATTATTCTCTGATATGATGCACAAACTAAATTTGATGGAACATCATTTCATGCATGAGTTAGTTCTCTGGTACATTTCTGTTCAGCTTGTAAAAATTTCTGATTTTTTTTTCTTGTTAATGATATCCAGTTGGCTTTGGCAGCCATTTTCAACGTGACAACATACAAGAGATGTCAAAAACGCTGCGTGTTTTAAATGCTGTACGCCACGTTGACGTCGGAATTCCTTTAAGCCTTCAGCAGTACAAGGTGTTAACTTCTCACTACTTAATGCTTATGGTTTACATACTAATTTGTCATATTGCTGTTAATTAATTTATTTTTATTTATTCTCAATGGTTTGCTTTCAGTTACTTACACCATCTGTCCTGATTAACCGTCTCATTAATGCTCACAAACACCTCCTGGCTTTGCGGATATCGGAGTACCTAGGCCTGAGTCAAGTAAGTCATTCACATCTATGTTTGAACTGTATATTTTATGTAAGTCTGCCTGTTGCTCTCTTCTTTCTAGTAGAACTGAAGCTTTGGTTTCTTTAAGTAGGAAATCGTGTTAATGCATTGGACCTGCACAAAGATATCAGCATCCTCAGCAATTCCTGATGCCAATCTACTCGAAATATTACTGGACAAGGTTAGTGGTTTTAGTAGCCTATTCTACTGTAAGGATTTGTTTTTTTTCTTTTTGGCTATAATTACACCACTCATCCTCTATTTGACCCATTCCTTTTTCCTTTTTGGTGCTTATCGTTATTTTTTGTTACTTGTATGGGAAGCATTCAGAAATGGGGTTATGAGTTCTGAGGGCAGCACATACATGAATAACATATCAAATAACAAGAGTTCTTTTCTTTCCTGGGTGTTGTGTGTCTAAATAAGTTTATCAATTAATGTATGTATTAAGAGTGATAGGCTATCTATTTAAGTTGGTTAACACTCTCCAACTGATGTTGATTTGTTCTAGTTTTAGATTGCATTTACGTTATGTACCAATATACTGCGAACTATTCTATTTGTCCAATAATGGCCGGAAGCTGAAGACCTCATAAGTCATAACTAATCACGACATACCTGATTACCTTTGGTTGGAAAGACATTTGGGTGATTATAATTATGTTATACCAACAAACTAAGAAAAACCATAGTGCTTACACCCCTGGCTTGATTCTGTAACTCGCACTTGTTTTCTAATCACATGAATGTCTCTAAAACATTGGTCGTGGAATCTCAGCTGAAGATCTGCAAAGGAATATCTTATGCAGCTGTTGCTGCTCATGCTGATAAGAGTGGCCGCAGAAAGTTAGCTGCTATGCTAGTTGAACATGAGCCACGTTCCTCCAAACAGGTGGAGTTGGATTTGTCCTGTCTCCATGTGTTAATTTATTCAGATTTGTTTCTTCCTTCCCTCCTTCCTTCCGCTGCACATGTTCCTTATATTTTTGTATTTTTAAGTTTTAAGAAACAGAAAAAACTTTTATATCTTGGCTTGATGTCATTCATTTCTGAGGTAATTTTTCTGGATACTTTTCGAGAACTCCTACTCAAGCAATATCATTTTCATATGCCAGATCCCTCTCTTGCTAAGCATAGGAGAAGAAGATTCTGCACTTATAAAGGCTACTGAAAGCGGGGATACTGATCTGGTTTATCTTGTGTTGTTTCATATCTGGCATAAGGTACAGTGCAGATTTAAGATAAATGTTCTTACGATATTTTTGTAGTTTGAGCAACCTATATGTTATGTTGTATGATGAAATTTTCTAATTACAATTCCTCGAGTACAATATGTAATATTGCAGAGAATGCCAGTGGAGTTTTTCGGAACTATACAGGCGAGACCTCTGGCACGTGATTTGTTTGTTACTTATGCACGGTATGGACACTACTTTCCCTCCTAATTCCAAAACTGTACAGGGAGGAAGACTTCTTTTGTTGACGTGGTATATCTTTCTATTCTTTTGGTCTTCTTTCCAGGTCTTACAAGCATGAGTTCTTGAAGGACTTCTTTCTGTCTTCTGGGCAACTTCAGGTTGATTCACGTTTACATGATTCACAGGGTCTAATATTCTCTGTAATAAATCATGCATCTGTTACCTTGTTTAGAACGTTGGTGTTATAATTTCTGGTGGTATTCCAGTACTAGCGCATATGGGTCATGACATATGTCTTGCCTTCCCCTTTCAGATGGACATTTAGTTTCCCCTTCTTGCTTTTCCTTGAATCATCATTTTTCTTTTCTTTTTTCTTTTTTTACTAATCATAAAAGAATATCTTGAGTTGGAATCTCTTTGTGCATTATTCGGCAGTTTTGTTGTAATGTATTGTTTTATAATTTTGCAGGATGTAGCTTATCTCTTGTGGAAAGAATCGTGGGAACTAGCAAAAAATCCAGTGGCTAGCAAAGGTTCCGCTCTTTATGGCCCACGTGTAAAACTAATCGAAAAGACCCATAATCTTTTTGCAGAAACAAAAGAACACATTTTCGAGTCCAAGGCGGCTGAGGAGCATGCAAAACTGTTAAAGTAATTGTTGTGTTTGACATTTCTAGTTGTGGGCTTGCTTATATTTCTACATAAGAATCTTATTTCTCCCCACAAACATCATTCAGTTTATAATATTGGATTTGATGGTTGCTGCTGGACTGCTGTTGTTTCGTCTGTCATGAAACTAATTATATAATTTGTGAGGATATTACACATTTTTCATGGAAAAAAATTCTGTGTACCGTGTGAAACATGGAATCACAGTTGATGGCTTAAGGAACCAGTATCTTATACTTCCTCTATACCAAAAGTTAAGAGTCCTATTTCATAAACATTTTTTGTCCCACAAAGAGTCATGATTCAAAAGTCAAAGTCTTTTGTTTTTTTATTTAAAAGTTAAATTTGAAATATTACTTTCACGAGCAAGTTACATTTGATTTGATTGAATAAGTCAAATTAATAAGCAAACGAAGTCATATTTACTGCGAATTGACCATTTTTATAAAGTTATTGTAAGTTCATCGAATTGACAAATATGATTTCTTATTTTTGGGACGGAGAGTATAATAGATAAAAAATTCACCAGTTTAGAATTCAATCTGGACCATGTCACCCATCTCTGCACCGTCATCATTTGACTTGCTTCCTTGCCCCTTTTCTGTTTGTATTTAATATGGTACATGTATCTGAAATTTCATGCACCGCTCAGGTCTTACTGTTTCCATTTCAATTGCAGAATTCAACACGAGTTGCAGATCACTACAAAACAGGACATGTTCGTGGGCTCAAGTGTCAGCGATACAATTCGCTCATGTATTGTTCTAGGGAATCATCAGGCTGCTAATAAAGTCAAAACTGTTTTTAAGGTTTGTATTTTTTTAAAGGTTTGTATGACAGATATTGTTTTTACTAAACACCAACTCTTGAAGAGGTATGAAAAGATCCCAAGAAACACAGGTGTATGAGTAATTTATTTGGCTAGATCAGACATCTGAAATACCTGCGAACATGATTTAGGTTTCAGAGAAGAGGTTTTATTGGCTTAAAGTCCTTGCTTTGGCGACAATTCGGGACTGGGATGCAATAGAAAGATTTTCGAAAGAGAAGAGGCCACCAATTGGTTAGTGTTTGGTGTCCAAAGTTAATTTGATATGCAAAGTTTGTTAATCTTGGTCTTATGTTACTGTTGTTTCCTATGTGCTTTTTCCGCACCTAATTCATGCTCTTTATCTTTTGTATGTACAAAAGATGCGTATGCTTGAGATGATCATGATATATATCCAGATATGCTAACTAAATAAACTTTTGAGATATTTGTTGCTGTCATGCATGCAGAGTAGTATTGTGAGTTGCCTAGTCCGATGTGACTGTTGTCCTTTATTGATACAACGTTGACCACAATGTAATTTGAGACGTTGATTTGTCACCCTTTGGATGCATATGACATTACCCTAATGATCTCATTTTTTGCTCCTCATAGTGTGTTTATGTTTTTTTTCCTCCTGTCTGGTTTGTCGTTTAAGAATTTGGGATGTGCTACTTGCTTAAGCTTGTCCTCTCCTATACCAAGATCTTCCATAAGTGAGGATGAAGGCATTTGAGCACCCTGAGTGTCATTGAGTTTTTGTATTAGTCAAGAAGATGGGTACTCTTGTTGCATCTTGTAGATACTACCTTCGAGACTATGCTTGCTCTCTTTGCAAAACTCTGAACCTAGATATCCCTGAAACCTTTTTGGCTGATTATTCTCTTATAAAATGGCTGAAGTGTTGGTACCATTACATTTTATTGTCCTCATGCCTTATTGCAAGTTTTATAGAAAGAAATAATGTGAATTTGGACTCTTCTCAAACTGTTACCATTTATACTGCCATTTGTAGGGTATCGTCCATTTGTGGAGGCTTGTGTAGATGCAGGTGAGAAAGGCGAAGCGCTTAAATATATACCTAAACTTTCCGATCTCAAAGAAAGAGCTGAGGTAACTATGACCTACATGCCAACTCTTTTATTAAGTTATTTTTTAAACTGGTAGAATGTTTTTTATTTTTTATTTGTGGAATTGAGTGGCTGTATGTTTTGTATAATTCACGAACAGGCTTATGCTAAAATCGGGATGGCAAAGGAAGCTGCAGAGGCTGCATCTCAAGCTAAGGATGGCGAATTGCTAGGGAGATTGCGACAAACTTTTGCACAAAACGCCGCAGCTTCATCAATTTTCGATACTCTGCGAGACCGTTTATCCTTCCAAGGTGTCTCTTAGTCTGTTTTCTGCTTGTGAATATGGTATTTGCTTGTAAAACAGGCTGATAAATACTTCTCATGGTGTGGAAAAAGCTAATGTTTATCGTTGTTCTTTTTGTTGTGATGTATCATTCTAGTGTTTCTTAATTGTGGGCTTGTTTATTCATGCGTAGCCATGATGATGGACGTTTGGTTTGTTGTATTGATTGTTAACTCAAAATTATTTTGGTGGTTTTTTGTTACTTTGGGACCAAAGTTGCACGTTACTCTTGCGTTATCACATTCCGTTTTATTATAATTATTATTATTGCCGTCATCTTTTTGCAGTTGAGTCAAATTTTATCAGTTAGTCGGGACTCTAGATTGATTCATTTAGCTATTACCCTGAGCTTGTCGATATTTTGTAATTGAAATCTTTACATAATGTAAGTATTGTATCTAAATTTTATACTGACTAGTAGGAGCTTATTTGTAAGTGCGGTTCATGAGCTTTGAAGAATTTAGAGATGATAACATTGATAAGATCATAAAGAAACAGAAAAGAGAAGAACATATTTGCTAAATTCCTGTTTCATAGAAAATGAAGAGAATGTGGCTCTTTCGGCATACAATCTTTAGCAATAATACTTGCTATATATATGACTCAAAGAGAAAACCTATTGCTGCCCTAAACCTTCCAAGAACAAGACAATAAACATAAATGTTCTGCTCCAAAAACTGCATTGCACCAGACTTGCATGCATGGACAAAAAAAACACTCCCTCCGTCCCGGCTTAACCTGCCTAGGTTGACTGGACACGAAGGTTAAGAAAAAACAGATTTTGTGGAATCTTTAATTTTTTTAAAGATGAAGATTGAGAATGGAGATTTCGAGGTGGAGATTGTGAGAGAAATTTGCCATTTATGGGGCTGGCAGGTTAAGGTGGGACAAACTAAAATGGCAAGTAGGCAGGTTAAGTTGGGACGGAGGTAGTACTTCTAACATGAATTAAGCTTAACACTACAAAGCTAAAGTTGTCTATGTTCTATTTTCAGCTAACAAAAGACGCATATATATGCTTGATTTTAACACCCCCTTAAGCTGGATTTGTGGATACTTGCAAACCAAGCTTGGACATAATTAGCGTGTAGGGCCTTGGTGGCATTTGCTTAGTCAGGATATCAACAAGCTGATTCTTAGAGGACACTTGCTTGAAACATAGAAACCCATCTTTGAACTTGTTTCTAACTACATGGAAGTCAATGTCAAGATGCTTTGTCCTTTCGTGGAAAACTGAATTCTCTGATATGGGAACTGCAGCCTGATTCTCACATGCTAAGGGCAAAGGTCTTGGAATGATGATTCCCAAATCTGCAGAAATGTAACTAAGCCACATAAGCTCACAAGTTACTGATGCCATTGCTCTATATTTTGCCTCAGCAGAGCTTCTAGAAACAGTGGGCTGCAACTTAGATTTCCATGAAATGAGACAATCTCCTAGAAAGACACAATAACCAACAATAGATTTCCTAGTATCTTGACATCCTCCCCCCCCCTCCTCCCCCAATCTGAATCACAGTATCCTTTAATAGAAAAATCACCTGAGTTGGAATAGAACAATCCCATGTGAGCAGTTTCTTTCAGATATTTGAGCAGATGAATGACTGCATTCTAGTGGATGTCCTTGGTGAACTCACAAATTGGCTTAGTTGTTGAGTAGCATAGGTCAGATCAGGCCTGGTGAGATTGAGATGAAAGAGTTTTCCAATCAGTTTTCTGTAAGATTCTGGATCTGTCAAGAATGAACCAGTTGAAACATTTAATTTCTCAACATATGGTAGAGGAGTTGAAGTTGGTTTGCGATTATGCAGACCAACATCATTAACAATGTGTAGCATATATTTCTTTTGACAAAGAAACATACCTGAATCATTTCTACTCGATTCCATTCCAAGAAAGTAGGTATCTTCCCCTAGATCCTTTATGGTGAAGGTTTATCACTGTTTCAAAGCATCAATGAGATCAGTGCTACTTCCAGTAATAAGAACATCATCAACATAAACTAGGATAGCCGTGAAATCATTTCATTTGGACAATGTGGACAAACAATGATCATGAAGAGACTGTTTAAAGTTAAATTAAATGAGTTTTGTATAGAATTCAGCATTACACTGTCTTGATGCTTGTTTGAGTCCATACAAGCTTTTCTTAAGTTTCCATACCTGATTAGTTGCAGCTTTAGTATATCCATTAGGAGGACATATATACACTTCTTTATCCAGATATCCATGCAGAACTGCATTGTTAATATCTATGTGACGTAAGCCCAGTTTTTCATGGTGGCCGAGGCAATCAAATATCTCACAGTAACTGGCTTTGCTACAGGTGAAAAACTGTCCCCATAATCTTCTCCAAAGATCTGGTTGTATCCTTTTGCAACTAATCTGCCCTTGTATCTTTCAACTGACCCATCTGGATGCAGTTTCATTTTGTACACCCATTTACTGCCTATGGCTCTCTTGTTTGGTGGCAGACTGGTAATTTCCCATGTTTCATTCTCTTCTAGTGCCTGTAACTCTTGATTCATTGCATCTACCCATTCTGGATATCTTCTTGCTTCTTTGAAAGACTTGGGTTCTGGTATGGTGATGTGGTTAGTATGAAAAGCAACATGTGAGGGAGGTGAATGGTAGGTAGAAGTCAAAGGACATGATTCTGTACAAACAGAAGTGCTACTGATGGTATTTTGAACAAAGTCTTGTAGGTGAGCTAGTTTGTGAATGGTTCTAGTGCTTCTTCTGAGCTGTGTGGGATTGAGATCTATAGAAGTATCATTTGGTGCATAATTGATAACACGTTATTTATGCATGTATTTAGGTCGATTTAGAATCATATTTTATATCATTTACGTGCATATTTGACCGGCATTTATTTATATTAATAATATTTGGGTCATTTGACGTGTTTCGACTTGTTTTAAGGTATTTTGAGCATTTTCAGGCTACCGGACGAGGAAACAAGTTGGAAGAGAGTGAAAACCGGCCCAAAAGAGTGAGAACCGTCGAAGAACCGGTCCAAACCGGTCCGAACCGGTCCAGTAGCAAAACAACGCAA
This sequence comes from Ajuga chamaepitys, assembly GCA_958295605.1. Classification (NCBI taxonomy): domain Eukaryota; kingdom Viridiplantae; phylum Streptophyta; class Magnoliopsida; order Lamiales; family Lamiaceae; genus Ajuga; species Ajuga chamaepitys. Next base: position 48,825,254 of record OY282500.1, on the reverse strand, counting down.
GAACCGACACGGCCGCGTCAGACTTGTAACACGGCCGTGTCAAAAGTGGTCCATAACGCGCTGTGGGTTCTGGAATAGAACACGGCCGTGTCACTTAAGCAACACGGCCGTGTCAAATTGTTGCTGGAAAAGGGAAGTTTGCGAAGCAACACGGCCGTGTCACTTGAGCAACACGGCCGTGTCAGAAGGGTTTTTATGCGATAATTTCCTGATTTTAATAGGATTTTGTTCCTATCTTCCCCAAGATTCGTCCCCAACTCTATAAAAAGGACCCCAAGCTCTAGGAAAGGGAGGAATCACGGAAGAACACCAATTACATCATTCTACCTAGAAGACATCTTGGAGGACAAAGAAGACGAAGATCATCGAGACGGAGTAATCCGGGTTTAATTTTTCCTTTTCTTAATTTTAATTCTTACAATGTTTTTATTAGACTTTTGTATTGGATTATTACTAGGCATGAGTAGCTAAGCTATTCGTGTCCTAGGGTTAGAAAGTAGGGATTTTTATGACAATGTTTTGATTTATGGTTTAATCTATTAATTCCGTTCTTTACGTGTTTTATCTCTATGTTTGTGCTTAAAACTGAATTTAGATTGATCACCTAGATTTAGTAATTTAGTTTAACAATTCCGCTTCGAGAGGAGGGAATTGTTATCAGACTTAGAACATAGAGCGCAGTTGTCTATGACTGTGTAGGCCGTGGCTTAGGTTCGTTTGGGAGTTATTAGGTTTAATTGACTCGAGAGGGTAATTAGCTTAATTAATCAACGGTTTAATCGCTTCGAGAGAAGGATTAGATTAATGTCGTGCCGCCTAATAAACACTAGAATTGGTAAATTAATATGTTAATCATATTCAACATTGAATTAATATCCTGAAATCGAAGCCCTAGGATACCTTTTCTCTTTGATTGTTAGTTTTTACGTTTCCTAAGTTGAAGTTATATTTAATTGAGTATTTTAATCAGTAAAATTAATCTTTTGCAATTTAGTATCTAGTTAGGACATTCCTAGAGTATTAGGGTACCAAACTACCTAAAACTATTCCTTGTGGGATCGACCTTGACAATAGTACTACACCTACATCCGTACACTTGCGGAGCACTAGGTTAGAAACCGACGTGTCAAGTTTTTGGCGCCGTTGCCGGGGAATAGGATTTAGCGCTTAGTTTTTATCTTGAAAAATAGGAGGAAACTAGACTAGATTTTATTTTTTCGTAATTTTAATTTTAATTTTCGTTTTTATTTTTGGGTTAATTTTTGTATTACACAGTATTTGCTGTTTTTGGTGTTATCAGGCATCGCATGCACACCAGATCAAAAGGAAAATAGACTCTTCTTCCTTTCGATCCAGAGATTGAAGCGACAGCTCGTAGACACCGCAATAGAAGGTCTGAGATGGAGAACCCACCGCAGCAACCGAATGATGAAGTATTAAATAGAGTGCTAACAGCCTTAGCACGATTGGACGATCGCGCCACTACTATACAGCAGCAGATACCTGTACAGCAGCAACAATTGCCACAACAGCACGGACAGATTCCAATAGAGCCAGATGCGGGAGAAGAAGACGATACACCTATTAGTGACTGTTTAAAGCCGAATCCTAATCAACAGTCAGGAGGAGTACGACTCCCGCCTCTGAATGCCAATAGTTTCGAGCTGAAGCCTGCACTGATCAACATAGTGCAGCAGAACCAGTATGGAGGAAGTGCAATGGAGGATCCGAACGCTCACCTGATAAAGTTCCGAAGATTGGCGGACACAATCAAAATAAACCATGTACCACAGGAGCAGGTTAAGCTGCGATTGTTTCCTTTTTCATTGAAGGATAGAGCCCTCCAATGGTTCAATTCCTTGGAAGATATCATCAGCTGGGAAGAGTTGAGCACGTCGTTCCTATTGAAGTACTTTCCACCGAGCAAGATGCTCGACTTGCAGAATCAAATTAATCAGTTCAAGCAATTGGACCAAGAGCCATTCGGAGAGGCTTGGGAGCGATTCCGGGATCTTATCCGGAGTTGCCCTCAACATGGGTTCACCAAGAAGCAGCAAGTATGCAAGTTCTACAATGGTCTACTTGCTCCGACTAGAAACCAAGTGGATGCAGCTGCGGGTGGAAGTTTGATGGAGAAGTCAGTGAGGATGGCATTCTCAATCCTGGATGCTATGGCCAGAACGAGCTACCAATGGTCGAATGAAAGAAACATGCCAAGGAGGGTAGCAAGTGTCCAAAAAGTCGAGCCCGTCAATAATGAGCCAATTGAAAAGCTCACAGCACAAGTAACAGCATTGACGAGCCAGGTGAATTTGCTAACTAATCTAACGTTAGCACAACAGCCAGGGGGTCCGGAAGAAGTTGAAGAAGTAAAATTTGTGAATCAACGAAACTTCAACAACTTCCAGAACAATCAGCCTCGGTACAATCAGTACCCTCAGAATCATCAGAACTTTTCATATGGGAACGCGCAAAATACACTTAATCCGCCACCCGGATTTGCTGTTACAAATGGCATGATCCATGACGGTAAGAAGCCATCACACGAAGAGATCGCGCTGTCACAATTTGAAAAGTATGATGAAAAGTTAGCTCAGTTGGAGAAGAAAGTGGATGGAAAATTTATGGAGCTAAACAAGCATATCACTGGGCAAGGGGCAGACATCAAGAGGCTCGAGAACACACTGGTGCAGACCCAAGCTAGCATTGGAGAGTTGACATCAAACATGAGCCAACTAATAAAGATAGTAGGAGCTCAACACAAGCAAGGCCAATATCCGAGTGATACAGTGGTTAATCCTAAGGAGCACTGCAATATTGTGGAGCCAGAGGAGCATGAAGAGAGCATGAAGGACCAAGAAGCGAAGGAATCAAGCGAGGAAGTCAAAAACATCAAGAAGGAGGAGGTCAATACAATCATAGATAAGAAAATTCCATATCCTATTCTTGATGAGTCTTTTGATTTTTGTTTTAAAAATTCGTTCTTTGCTAACCTTGACCCTTTAGAGCAATCTAGAGTTGTTGTTGTGAAACAGGAACCACTAAAGGAGAGAATCCAAGATAAAGAGGAAATCAAGAAGAGGAAGGATGGAAAAGAGACGACGAAGAAGACACCGAGTGGGCCCAAGAAGAACGCAACCACAAACATGAAACCGAGAAGAGCAACAAAAGCAAAAGATCCAGGGAGTTTTACTATTTCTTGCTCAATTGGTAGTCATGAGTTTCATAATGTCATGTGTGACTTGGGGTCTAGTATAAATTTAATGTCTCTTAAGCAGTATAGACAATTAGGATTAAGGGAAATTAAACGGTCCTTTACTACTATCAAATTGGCGGATGGATCTTCATTAACGCCGTTGGGAGTAGCAGAGGATGTAGTGGTAAAAGTGCTAAATTTTGAATTCCCTAGTGATTTCTTAGTTGTTGACATGAAAGGGAATGATGAATTCCCTTTTATCTTAGGAAGACCCTTCTTGGCGACTAGCCAAGCACTAATAGATGTACCTAAAGGGGAGTTGGTTTTTCGGGTTCAAAACGAAATAATCACACTCAAAATACATAAGTCGGGTCTAAGGGGTAGGCACAATTGTAGCATTATTTACACTACCCTAGCTGTTGTAGAAAATCCTCATGTCCCAAATAGCTCTTTAATTGGTCAGAAAACATCCGACTCGGGGTGGCTAGAAAATGGTTGATAGAAAAAGGACGTCCAGCTGATGACGTAAAACAAAGCGCTTGTCGGGAGGCAACCCGATGTTTATCGTTTTATTTTTATTTCTATTTTTATTATTTCGTTAAGTTTTATGTTTTACTTGTGTTTTAGTGTTTTATGTTTTTAGGAATCAACATGGACGAGTGATTGCAAGAAACGGGGGTCGAAAAGACGGAAAAATCACGGTAAAAGGAGCAGAAGAGGCAACACGGCCGTGTCGCACAAACGACACAGCCGCATCAGAATCGACCCAGAAAGTGTTTTAGCACTGGAATGCAACACGGCCGCGTCACATGCTGGACGCGGCCGCGTTAAAATGGTTCAAACGTAACACGGCCGTGTCACACAATTGACACGGCCGCGTCAAAAGGCTTTGCAAAACGCGAATCCAAACTGGAACGCAACACGGCCGTGTCAGACAAACGACACGGCCGTGTCAAAAACGACCTAGAAATATCAACTTTGGTTTAAATGTAACACGGCCGTGTCACAACCTTCAACACGGCCGTGTCATTTCTTCAGCAGAAAAAAAAAAATGCAAAAATTCAGAGCGCCATGCGGAGACAGCCGAACCAAGATTCAGTAGGAGCAAAATGGCACGATTTCGAAGCTCGTAAGGATTTCAAAACGCCATCGTCAAAATGATTTGTAAGTTAGCACCAAGGCGTACCACGTTTTTCCTCCAAACATTGGCTTTCAGCCAAGTTTGGGGGAGGGGGTAGACTGTGGGACGTCTTGGCAGCTATATTTCTAGTTTTGACTTACTTTTAGTTGATCGTTCGAGTTCTTGCTGTTGATTGTGGGTCCGTGTGCCCATTGTGCTGATTTTTATTGTTTCAATTGGTGTTATCGGGTCTGTGAGCCCAGTTTTCTGATTTATTGGTGTTGTTGGGTCTGTGAGACCAAGTTTGACTGCATATCGTTTCCATGTTGAGTTTTAGGAGTTGTTGTTTTTAGTTGTTAGAGTCATAAGAATAATAAAACCCGGAAATAGGTCACAAGTGAAGAAAAATAAAAAGAGAATAATAGGGAAAGATGGATGATGAATAGTTAATGATGAGATGATTTTGAGAAGTAGATGAAAAAATGGCACATAATAGAGCATGAGAGGTGTTTTGAGACGAAATTGAGCTTGAACTTAGAATATTTAATCAAAATTAACCTTGTGAGAATTTGAGCCTAATTATACTCCAATTTTTGGAGTCATATAATTTCTTTCGGTGTGAATTTGATTGAATATGTGTACTAGTCTCTAGAAATTGCCTTGAGTCTTTACTAAGAATGTGTCAAGTATGTGTTGTGATTTAGGAAATGATCTTAGGCAACTTTTTGTTTAAGCCTATTTCTTTGAACCATGAAAATTACCTTTGAACCATAACGAAAAAAATTGTCCCTAGTTAGCCCAATTGAGCCTTATAGCCTTATTTATTCATAACCTAACAATGTCAGCTGAAACCTTTTGATTTATTTCTTTTGGCCCTAATTGGATTAATCAAGTTAGAGGGGGGAGAATTGGAAGGGATTTTTGGGTGAACAAATTGTGGGAAGGAATGGGAAGTAGGGATATTTTCAAAAGATGAAGGAAATAAGAGAAAAGTGATAGGTGAAAAACGAAGAATGACCTCTCCTAGAAAAAAAAAAAAAAAAGAAAAAAAAAAGAAAAAAAAAAAAGAAGAAAAGTTGTATTATAGAGGAGAGGCTAGAAAATAAAGTGCTTAAATTGTGAATTTGCTTAGAACATTCGGGTAGTCCCAAAAATGTGGTACCCACAGAATTGAAAAGCACTTAAGTTGTATGGACTTGGGAAGGTGAAGAAGTCAACTTGCGGGGTGATTTGCTGAAATTTGAAGAGTGAGGTTGAGTGATTGTATTGAGGGGTGGTCGGGTTAGACGTAACTTGATTAGTCCAACGAATAGTCACTTATATCCAAATGTATCCCACCTTACCTTAAGCCCACATTACAGCCAAAATAAAGACCTTTTTGATCCTTTGTCACACGTATCAAGTACGAGGTCTAGTTTAGACGATTGATAAGCATATGGTAGGCTTTGCATGTAATTCAATATGTGTGAAAATTATTTTAGCCTAAACACTTGAGAGATGAGCGAAACACTTACCCGGTGAGGATTGAATAATTCGAAAGTTCAAAGTCTCGAGATTAGTTGATTTTCGCGTTATCACAAATGCTCAAATAAATTGTGTTGCCTAGTTGTTGTAAGAAAAATCAGACTGAAACTGAATTCATCATCTAGTCGCCCTAAACAAATGCATAATCACTTGTCTTCTTTGTGTCTTTTTGTTATGTTGTTCGGGACGAACAACTGTTTAAGTTTGGGGGAGTTTGATAACACGTTATTTATGCATGTATTTAGGTCGATTTAGAATCATATTTTATATCATTTACGTGCATATTTGACCGGCATTTATTTATATTAATAATATTTGGGTCATTTGACGTGTTTCGACTTGTTTTAAGGTATTTTGAGCATTTTCAGGCTACCGGACGAGGAAACAAGTTGGAAAAGAGTGAAAACCGGCCCAAAAGAGTGAGAACCGTCGAAGAACCGGTCCAAACCGGTCTGAACCGGTCCAGTAGCAAAACAACGCAAGAACCGACACGGCCGTGTCAAAAGTGGTCCATAACGCGCTGTGGGTTCTGGAATAGAACACGGCCGTGTCACTTAAGCAACACGGCCGTGTCAAATTGTTGCTGGAAAAGGGAAGTTTGCGAAGCAACACGGCCGTGTCACTTGAGCAACACGGCCGTGTCAGAAGGGTTTTTATGCGATAATTTCCTGATTTTAATAGGATTTTGATCCTATCTTCCCCAAGATTCGTCCCCAACTCTATAAAAAGGACCCCAAGCTCTAGGAAAAGGGAGGAATCACGGAAGAACACCAATTACATCATTCTACCTAGAAGACATCTTGGAGGACAAAGAAGACGAAGATCATCGAGACGGAGTCATCCGGGTTTAATTATTCTTTTCTTAGTTTTAATTCTTACAATGTTTTTATTAGACTTTTGTATTGGATTATTACTAGGCATGAGTAGCTAAGCTATTCGTGTCCTAGGGTTAGAAAGTAGGGATTTTTATGACAATGTTTTGATTTATGGTTTAATCTATTAATTCCGTTCTTTACGTGTTTTATCTCTATGTTTGTGCTTAAAACTGAATTTAGATTGATCACCTAGATTTAGTAATTTAGTTTAACAATTCCGCTTCGAGAGGAGGGAATTGTTATCAGACTTAGAACATAGAGCGCAGTTGTCTATGACTGTGTAGGCCGTGGCTTAGGTTCGTTTGGGAGTTATTAGGTTTAATTGACTCGAGAGGGTAATTAGCTTAATTAATCAACGGTTTAATCGCTTTGAGAGAAGGATTAGATTAATGTCGTGCCGCCTAATAAACACTAGAATTGGTAAATTAATAGGTTAATCATATTCAACATTGAATTAATATCCTGAAATCGAAGCCCTAGGATACCTTTTCTCTTTGATTGTTAGTTTTTACGTTTCCTAAGTTGAAGTTATATTTAATTGAGTATTTTAATCAGTAAAATTAATCTTTTGCAATTTAGTATCTAGTTAGGACATTCCTAGAGTATTAGGGTACCAAACTACCTAAAACTATTCCTTGTGGGATCGACCTTGACAATAGTACTACACCTACATCCGTACACTTGCGGAGCACTAGGTTAGAAACCGACGTGTCAATAATCCTGATCTTCTTGTGGTGGTACAATTTCTCTTGGTGCAGAGGATGAACCAATATTTGATTCTGTAAAATTTGAGGTAGGGATTGGTGGAGAGTTAAACTCCTCCCCATTGAAGAAAGGAAATGGTATGGGGGGTCATCAGCTGAAATTTGGTTCTTTGGATCAGCAAAAAAGTAAATGGTTTCAAGAAATATAACATCCCTTGAGATTATGACTTGATGATTGGCACTGTCATACAATCTGTAACCCTTTTGGTGAGGCACATACCCAATAAAGATGCCTTTTCTCCCTCTCTCTTCAAATTTTGTTTTGTGAGGGTTGGTGTCTGGCATAAGCTAAGCATCCAAAGGGCTTTTTTCTTAAGGTGCTACATCCTAAAACATGATCACAAAACGAACTTGCCAGTTTAAAATTCTAGTGGGCAATCTGTTGATGATGTGAGCTGCTGCAAGAATAGAGTAAGGCTAGAGGAAATGAGGAGCAAATGACTCTTTCATAAGTGCTCTTGCCATTTCAAGCAGATGCCTGTGTTTTCTCACCACTACTCCATTTTTTTGTGGAGTATAAAGTAAGATCCCTTTGCTGGACAGAAATTGTTGACAATCCTTGCTCATGAATTCTGCTCCATTATTAGTTCTGATTGCCTTGACTAAAGATTCCAGCTGGTTGGTAATCATTTGTATGAACTGTTGAAGTGAAGTCACAGCTTGTTTCTTACTGTCCATCAAGTTAACCCAGGTCATTCTACTGAAGTCATAAATAATGGTGAGGAACTATGAAGTTTCTGTGATGCTTGGTTGTGAATAGGGTCCCCATATATCAACATGTAGCAGTTCCAACACTCTTGAGCTGCTGATAGAGCTAACTGGGAAGCTCAATCTGGTTTGCTTTGAGATGTGGCATATTTCACAATTTTTGTGTGTTGCAATGACAGGAGGAGTGCACATATTCTTCAGAAAGTATAGATGTTGCATTGATGTTGGTGAGGCATGTCCAAGCCTTTTGTGCCAGGTTTGAAAATCTTCTTATAGTGTGATGCACTTATATCATAAACAACCATAGCTTCATCTGAAAAGGTTGGTTGAACAATGTAAATGTAAACACAAGAATTGTGTGGCATTCAACTTGAAACAAATAATCTTGGCATAATTGATTTATATTTCAGGAATGAAGGGACAGATTGATCTACTTGCCAAAGTGGGGAGAGCCAAAACAAGAAAGTCAAAGAGGATCAAGTAATTGAATCAATTAAAGATGGAATTGATTGATATACCAAAAGAAGGACTCTCTTGACGCTGGTATAAAGAGGAGAAGCATCTGTGAAGAGTAGCACGGCTTGAGTGATTGACAATTGGGAAATAGCAGCTGTCTTGACTATAGAGTTCAATCTGTGTTCAACCAGTGTTGGAACACAGATAAGCAGATAGAGTTTATTCGGGAGAATTGACTCTTGAGTTGTTCGGGAGAACAAGTTGAGTTTGGGAGAACTCTCTGCTTGTGTAGTAGAAGGGATTCTCTACATTTTGAGTACTTAATAGTCTTAGGAGTATAGTATTCAGGGGGAGTGTGTTTATTCATTGTAATATAAATCTCTATAGTACATTGTAAAGTAAATCACATCCCAGTAATAAAATGCTCCAGAGGAAGGTGTCTTCCTCATATTTTCCAACCTTTAACTATTTTCAGATTACGTCATGTTCATTCACAGTATGAACTATATCGGTACTGTTCTTGTTTAAATCATTTTATACAAGTTATTGAAATAGCACACGCGCACATATTCTGATATTTTAGTAAAGTTCTCCAACAGTTGGCCAGTTAGAACTATATCACCATCTTCAGCACTTCTAATAGTGCAAGAGTCTTGGTTGAAAGCAGCTTGTGCACCACTGGCAAGTGTCAGCTGAGAGATGGACAATAGATTGCATATACACCTAGGGACCAAGAAAACTTCCTTCAGTGTCAATTTGTCTGATAAGACAACATCTCCAAAGTGTGTCACTTGCTTTTGTCCACCATCAGGCAAAGTAATCATGGCAGAATACTGGATTGGTGTTAAATTGGTCATCAAAGTTGGATCATTGCACATGTGTCTGCTTGCACCTGTATCAATGCTCCATGCTCCATCATCTAATCCTTCTATGAGAGTGAAAGCAAAATGTGAGCTGCCAAGATGGGACATGTCAGGTGATCTCCCACTGGAGGCATTATCACCATGTTTTATATTGGATTGTGCAGCAAGGATCTTGGCTACTTCTTTCTGAATAAGTGCTGATATTTCTGATGAATTATTACAAGTATTTGATTTGTTTTCAGCATTAGCATCAGCTCCCTGAGTGGATTCCACCATATTGGCATGATTCATCTGCTCCTTTGGTATATAGTACCAATTTGGATACCCCTTCAGTTTGAAGCAGTCATTGATAACACGTCCATGAATACCACAATGTTCACAGACCAGTTTTGCCTTTCTTCCCTAGATAATCTAGAGTTTCCTCTACCTCTGCCTGAAGAATATCCTCCTCTAGAATTAGATGTGGGAGAAGACCCTCTTCCTGGAAATCCTTTTCCAGATTGTTAGATTTGACATACACAGCAGTGTTATCAGAAATTTCGGTTCCCACAATATGGACATTCCTCTACTTTTCTATTCTAAGAACCATGGAATAAGCTTTGTTAACATTAGGTAAAGGGTCCATCATTAGTATTTGGCTCCTTATTGAATCATAAGATTCATTCAGACCCATCAGAAACTGAATAAGTTTTCCAAACATATCAAATTCTTCCCAGCTTTTTGATGCATCGCAAGTACAAATTGGTATACTTCTAAGCAGAGATAGTTCATCCCACAACTTATGCAGATTATTATAGTACACAACTATGGATTGGTTTCCTTGAGACATATTGCATATTTCCTTTTGAACTTGAAAAAATTGTGGACCATTGCTATTTCCAAATTTGCTAGCTACTGTTTCCTATAAACTCTTTGCAGTCTTAGCATACAAGAATGTTTCAGAAATTTCTTTAGCTAGAGAGTTAATCAACCAAACTCTCACCATTCTATCCACTCTCTCCCATTGTTCTTTAAGTTTCACATTAGAGGATATTTCAACCTTTCCAGTGATAAATCTTTGCTTATCTTTGGCACTCTTAACAGATCTACTCCATGGAAGGTACTTATTTCTAGTAAGTTTGTTAGAAACAGGGCTCATACCTGGATGATCCGAGCCATGAAGGCTCAAGGGACCGTGCTCAGAAAGATTGAGAGTGAGTTAGTGGATGTGCCTTCGGTAGTCATCAGGGCTTGGTGTGTAGATCTGGATCTAATCAAGATCATAAAGAAACAGAAAAGAGAAGAACATATTTGCTGAATTCCTGTTTCATTGAAAATGAAGAGAATGCGGCTCTTTCAGCTTATAATCTATAGCATTAATACTTGTTATATATATGACTCAAAGAGAAAACCTATTGCTGCCCTAAAGCTTCCAAGAACAAGACAAAAAAACATTAACGTTCTGCTCCAAAAACAGAATTGCACATAGACGTGTATGCATGGACAAAAAGTACTTCTAACATGAATTAAGGTTAACACTGCAAAACTGAAGTTAGTCTATGTTGTTCTATTTCAGCTAACAAAAGAAGCATATATATGCTTGATTTCAACAAACTTAACAAGTAGAATTAAGAGGGGGTATGACTAAGCTTATTTTAAATATCTTATAAGCTTTGTTCAAATAGCTATAAGATGCAATTTCTTAAAAGCTTATAAGTTAATAAAGTGTTTGGATAAAAAAACTTTTAAGTTTATAATTGAATATGGTGATTTATCTGAGAATTTGGGGTCTAATTTAAAAGTTAATATTAAACACATATTTTGATTAGTGTATGTGTGTAGTGTGTGAAGTGAGCGAATGTCTTTGAAATGTGTGTAGTGTGTAGTGTGTGAAATGTGTGAAGTGTTTAGTGTGTGTAATTTGAGTGTAATAATTAAGATCTTAAAAAATAAGATGAGACATCAACTTATTCTTTTTAGATCTTATAAGCTCTTAGAACTTATTTTTTTTATCTTATAAGCTCCTAAACACTTTTTTTTTGTCAAACACTTAGTTTTAAAAGCTCATAAACATCTTATAAGATTTTCTTTTAGGAGCTTATAAGCTCAGCCAAACACCCTCTAAGTCTTAATGACAATACAGACCCGAAGTCTGTTCGAAAGTTTAATTATGCTTTAGTCGTTATATATTTGGAGGAAAATCATTTCAGTAATGTTCTCCCATTCAGATTATACTAACACCTTGCGAGCATTCCATGAGCACCTGTTTTTTTTTTTTTTTTTTTTTTTTAGGTGGGCGATGGGGGAACCTCGTGAGCACCAATAATGTAGAATCTATACACTAATAAAAAGTGCCTTAAGTTTCAGCCAATTTATGTTTGGCCTGTTTTAACCTTTTAAATTATAATATTTTAAGGGTAATATTGTAACTTCTGCCTTAAGTTTCAGCCAATCTATTTAACCTTTTAAATTAATTTCCGTACAATTAAACTTATTATCTGATTCTCTCTGATGCATTATATCTCTCCTATTCAATATTTGTTTCGTTTATGGTGTTTGGTTCAACACCCATTGGCCCTTTAATTTTTGTCGGCCCGCCATTACAGTATTGGGCTCACCACATAACCCATCCTTTCCTTGGGGTCCGATTGCTGGTAAGAGTTTTAATATGTGCGATTACTTCTTCTGTGAATAGACAATTTTGTCCCCATCTTAATTCAATCTAACCCTAGCTCTCCACTTCTATTCTCACTCAGACGCACAAGACTGAGACTCACAGCTCCAAAGAAGATGGTTGCACAAGGTAAATTCTTGCTTGCTTCTCTAATCCATCTTCTTAAACAAAAATCGGTAAAAATAATTTTTCGAAGATTTTCCCGTTCCAAGTTTTGAGATCCAATCTTTATAATGGTTTTTTTTTCTTCTTTTTTTTTTTTCTTTAAAATCTCGCGTTGCTGCTTGGAGGAAGGTTCCTGCAGATTAGCCGACGAATCCTTCGATTTTTCAATATTTTAAGTAATATCCTTCCGAATCACAGGTAAATCATACCTTCCGAATTTTTGGCCCGAGTTGGAAGCGACAACAGGTAATCACAAGTCAGTGAAATAGGTTCCTCCATGCAGCAACAAAATCGAGTCTAATTTTTCGCAAATTCAATGATGGAGAATATAGAACCTACTAATGACTGGAATGTTCGCAAATTCAACGATGGAGAATATAGATTGCATATTTAAGTGAAACGACCCACTAATTTCTTGTTAATCATCCTCGCTGATGTTGATGCTAAACTCTGTGAAGAACCCCAACCCAACCTTTTGGCGTGAAGCGAACGAATAGGGAGTGAAAGAGAGATTATAAGAGGGGTATTAATGTCTTTACTGTTTTTATGCAAAAAATTATATACTCAACCAAAAGACTTAAAAAAGAGAATTGTATTAAGAAAACAGAAAAATCCCATTGCCTACCAAACAACATATAAAGTAAACCTGGACTCTACATATGGACAACAATATGGAATATTTTAAGTTATGGGCTATTATTTACGGCACAACCAAACGGGGCCTAAGAGTAATATTATAACTTTGTGCCTTAAGTTTCAGCTAATTTATTTAACCTTTTAAACTATAATATTATAAGGATAATATTGTAACTTCATGCTGTATGTAACCTAATTCTATAATATTGTAACTTCATGTGTGTATCCTAATTCTATTCTAATTATATACCTAGATATGCATGGCATCTAATAAAGATAATCTTTACCAATTATTATATATTCTCTTAACTATACGACGAGTTTAACAATTCTTGTACATTCTCTTAATGCAACGGCGAGTTATGAAGGTCAATTACGAAACTTAATGTCCTGATTAGTTAGTTCTTCTCCCTTAAATTCAGTTTATGTTTGCTTTTTATTATTGATTTTGAGTAAGTATATATATATATGTTGAATCTCTAATTTGTATTTTCTGAAGTTGGATTTTTTTTTTTTTTTTTTTTTTTTGTGGAATACCCCTAGCTGCTCCCAACTGGGACCACTACCCTACCCACTTGGGATTGTGCGATTATTTCTATGTTGTAGTGTGACGATTGAAAACAGTATCCCTCCCTCCAGATTTATTTTGTAAATTTATTGTTTTTTGTCGTCTCAATTTATTTTGCATACTTCTAAAATAGAAATACCTTTTTATAATTTTTATCCTTAAAATTTCAATCTTTAAAAAAGTAAAAAAGAAATTAATATTCGTGTTCAATCAACTATGCAAAATAAGTCAGGACCGAGGGAATAGATCCTACGATTTGAGCTGATTTCCCATATTAATCTAACACAAGCCTACAATATCAGTTTTACAAAAGAAGAATAAAATTGACTATTATTGTTATTATGCAGCCCGTCTTTGTTGACCCGTTTGTTAACCTTAGAAATTATTCTGTAATTTAAATTTCAAGTATAAGAATATTGGTTATTTTGTTATTCCAACCCAAAGTTTATCATCTACCCTCTAAATTCAAATAAGAGATTGAAAATTTGGTCCTGATTGGGTATTAATTTGTCCAGTAGAATCCTCGTAAACGCCATGACGACCTTACTTGAAAGACGAACCTGAATACAAGATAGTCCCTCTTTCAGATCCGTGTAATTTAGATCATGGACAACTTATGTTTATTTATATAATATATATATATGTAATAAATAATGTGCTTTAGTTAGAAAAATATGTAGATATAGTACATAGACATACATGCAGTCAGAGCCAAATTAAAATAGCAAATGAACAAATAACAATTTATGCATTATTATTGTTAAGAGACGTCACTAGTGAAATAATAATTCTAATATATCTATTATTGAAATATTTCCTATAAAAGAAAATTAGGAAAAAATGTCAGGTGTCTATCAACATAGTACCTGTTATATGTATATAATTTTTTTTTGTAAAATCAGATGGCAACAACAAGTCCAACAGCAGCAGGTGTATACCGACAAAGGAAACGTGCAAGGGAAAAAGACAAGTATGACAATCTAAGTGCTATTGAAAAACAAAAATATAAAGATAAAGTTAGTAACAACAAAAAAAGAGCACGTGTCACAGAAAATCCATGCCTATTAAATGGTGAGTCACTTTACATTTTTAAAGAAAAAAAATAGTGTATTAATGTAAATATGTTTTATATTTATTTATAACTCTAATTTATTTATTATGAAATTTATATTGTTTTAGGAACAAAAATCTATGAATCTGAATGCACAAAGAGACATGAATTGGGAAAAGTTCCAAATTGCATTTATTGTGGAGTTGCAAGATTTGAGTACGAACCTCCAACCTTTTGCTGTGATAATGGAAAAATTCAGCTTTCCTCTATTGAAATTCCTGATGAATTATACAATTTGTTTACTTCAAATTCAGAAGAGAGTGTTGAATTCAGAAAAGATATTAGATTGTACAATGGTATATTCTCTTTTACTTCATTTGGAGTTAAGTACGATAAAGAACTCGCATCTGGAAGACATGGAGTTTATACCTTCAGAGCACAAGGCATGACTCATCACAGTCTTCCAGGATTGAAAGCTACTAAAGATTGTCCGGAATATTTTCAATTTAATTTTTTTTTTTGTTGACACACATAAAGAGGTTCAAAATAGGCTTAGTGTGTTGCGAAATTCCTCTTTGTCAGAAGAACTTGTGAAGAAACTCATACGAATCCTTGAAGTAAATCCATACTCAAGAATTTTTCGAAGATTACAAGAATATAGTACAATTGAGAATGTACAGCTTCAAATTTCAAAAGATATCAATTTAGATCAACGATTGTATAATTCTCCTACTACAGATCAAGTTGCAGGTATTTGGGTAGAGGGTAATAATGATAATACACCATACATGCGAGAAATTTTAGTTCACGCACATTTAGGGGAACATAGAATAAAACATTACTTTGGGTGTTATGATCCATTGCAATACCCTCTTCTTCTACCCAGAGGCGAAACAGGATGGCATCAAAATATTAAAAAAGTTTCATCTAATAGTCAACAAGGTAATCTTGTGCTTATCTCCTTTTTCAATTATTTTTTAATTATTTTTGTAAAGTTTTTCTTATTGCTTTCTATTAATTTATGAGTATATACATATCGTGTCAAATAACCAAAAAATCTTAATAACTGATACACCCATATATTGAAGATACTATTTTATTAGTTTAATTGTTAGTATATATGTTTTTAATCATTTGCTTTAAAAATAATTTCTCCATAATCTAGAGTATGAACAGAAAAATGAATCATACAAAAAATTATATCAAGTTGTGTTGTTTAATGTAACAATATAAAAATTTCATAATCTCCGTCTAATCTTTATAAAATGTCAATTACTTTCAGATCATTCCCAAAAGAATAATGGTACTTCTTCACATACAAGTGTTTCTTCTGCTGAGGATATTCTTTGTCAAGAACAAGAAGGTATGTATGTTGTGCTTCCATTTTCACCACGTTAATTACTTTATGATTGTACATAGTGTTGGTTAAATTGCAATAATCATAGTAAAACTCACTTTCCTTATAAAAATTTTGATGGAATTGAGTCTTGGATGAGTGAACAACTATAGTGCATGTATAGTGAGAATTAATGAATGATTTTAAGGAGGTAGTATAAGGTAAATATTGGAAGATGAAATTACATTACATTACATCTACCTAATAATAATAACATTGGTTTGACTATATGTTGGATGCTCAGCACAAGAGTACATTAAATCCATAGAAAATGTAATTATTTACTTTGCAATAAACAACACTTATTAGTTCGTACATTACAAAAACCAACATTACTGACATAAATCTATACAGGGACAAAATGAATCCAAATACTACAGAAAATTAATCTTACAGAATGCAAATGATGTGAGGTTCTTGATCGCACAAAATAAAAATACTAAAGTTGTCGAAGGAAGACTGAATGCAATAGCAGAGGCAATAGAAATGATAGAACCAACAGAGCAAAAAGAAGAGAACGAAAAAGATACAACTGCAACAATAATTGAGGAAAAAACTACAGAAGTAGAGACCAAGAGACGAAGGCAAACAACAAACAAAAAACAAGAGAATGAAGAAACTACAAGAATAGAAGAAAAGAAGAAACAACAGAACACAAACACAAAAGTAGAAGATTGCATTCAAATTGGAAGCGATGATGAGGTCATAGAGATCACAAAAGAAAAAATAGAGGGGTACAATGGGAAGAAAACAAGAGCAACATCGAAGAAAAAACAACATGAACACATAGCAAAAACTGAGGAAAAGAAGAAAGGAAGAAACACAAAGAGAAAAAGAGAAAATAACATTCAAATAGAGATTGATGATGAGCAAAGACTCAACCAATTTATTAACAAGTCAAAGCAAAAAAATATCTCGGCAACAAGGAAGATCAAGAAGGAGAAAAAATAGTAGAAAGTGCATCCTTAAGAATAGAATTACGTCATTTCAAAATAATTTCCACGATAAATAGGTTTTAAATTTTCTTTTTTCATGTGATGTTACAATTTCCATTGGGCTACATCTTATTCTATAAACTATATTTCGGCTTTTACTTAAACTAATATTTTAATAAATGCACTATTTTACGACAAAGTTGATAGGATAAGGTTTTTAAAAATAGGTTACTATTGAGGATCGACATATGACCAGTTTCACAATTATATGATCTTGTATTAAGATTATGATTCACTTATTCAGTTGTCCAAATGAATGATTTATTCTGTGAATACTACCTCCTGAAACATTTTGAAAATTCCAAACATAAAAAAAAAAACACAAAAAACAAGTGCAAAAATACAATTTTCAAAATTAATATACTAAGTGTCGCACGTGCATCGCACGTGCCAAATTCTAGTATCTTGAAAAAACTATTATATAAGTAGGTGCCATGTGTGTGTAATATTTTGGTTTTCCTGTTTTCATACTTGGCCTTTTCTCGTTAGAGTTCCATATGAGAATAAGACATGTGCCCCCAACATATTTTATCAAATACTAAAACGAGCCGCAGCAGCAGTAAAAAATTTGTGTCAGATTCTGAAAGTGTCAAAGATTATGGCAATGAAAGTTGCATTTAATAACCTTCAAAAAACAAGTTAATAGTGTAATGGAATAATAACTCAAATTTTATTATCATAAATTAAAAATTTATTGTTTGGTAAATCACAAGAAGCAAGAAGACAGAGAGATCCTGCTGTTTCGTGGCGTGGTAAGTTGGTACAAGGATCACTCATCTACACTCTCCTATCTCCTTTCGGTTTTCTTGTCACTTAGAAACCGGGTACGGTGAATCTTCATATTTTCCATGCCACCTGCAAATCAGTTTTGAATGAAAAAATTGAGAACAATCAGTAAATTAAGCCGCGTGGGGGAAGTGATACCAGACCTGAATTCATCTCCTGTTGGAATCTTGAGCTCCAAATCTTCTTCAAATGGCTCAAAGACTCCGTTTATCTTCTCTGCATCAATGGCTTCAAGAGTCGGCGGGTCCCACTGCAGTAAGTTCCACAGATAGAGTATGAGTTGAGGGAGAGGGAGAGGGAGAGAGAGCGAGAGATAGAGAGAGAGAGAAGTACTTTTGGTGCGTTATCCTTGTCGATTGTAACAGCCCTAATACCCTTGATACAAAAACCCAATAAAAGGTGATATTAGCATAGGCTAAGCACTTGATAGAGAATTGAAACATGCTAAAAAAATTGTCTTTAATACCTCAAAAACATCAGCAGATATTACAGTACGAAGAATGTTCATTGTGAGCCTGAACTCTTTCTTCAGGCATTCTGACAGTGTTTGCTTCCTTCCTTCACGAATCTAAGGATGTCATCAAAACCACTAACAGGGATGGACGATCAAAATGAAGAGAAAGAGAGAGACATGTCGAAGTTTTTCTAAACTAATGATATCAGGTTCTATAATGACAATCACACATATCTTAGTAAGAAATAATACCGAATGTAACGTTATCTTTAATGCTGTTGGTGACGATCTCTTTAGGCCTTTAAGGAACGGCACTATCCAGTCACTTCCTTCTTTGCTAGCCTCAGCTTCCTGGAAAACAAAATATAATTTACTTGGATAATCCAAGGTAAAAAGGTAATGTTATCAAGATCACTCACAACTGATGCTAAGATCTCCTCCACAGAATCCTTGGAAAACCACTCATCAATGGTTTCTTTCCTACATGTAAAACCCGAATATTTAAAGAACGAATTTCAATCTCTATATCAAGATGAACATTGGAAAAAAAATTACTTGTTGAGGACACTTTCTCCATCAATCTGAACATTTGTCGAGAATTCTTCAATGGCAGATTTTACCACATTCTCTTCACCGCTATTTAAGTTTATCAGACGATTCTGTAGCTCTGCCAATTTCTAAGCAAAGAAATAACTAATATCAGTTGGCTGACTTAGCTTAAATACAGTAGATTTTTCTTGAGTTCAATCTTGTTCCAGGGTCCAGTGCGATAAATGATATTCTTTTTTGAATTTATAGTTTTGTTAGTAAGAGAAAGGCGTCCATACAGTCAAACATAAACAGAGGAATCCCCTATATTAAATTTTTAGGAGTGTTTGAGAAGGGATGGTGAATACAGGCAGTAGAACCAAGTTTCAGCATGGAAACGGAAGTGAGGGATTGCTAATCCATGATCAAGAAAATTTAGATTAGTTCGGTAGGAAATATGTGCTTTGGTGTGAGGAACAGAGGTGTATTATCCAGAAATTCGACTATTCAGAAATTCCACGATTCTTAAATATGGGTGCTCATATGAGTCATTTTATGAGGCTTCTAATCTATGTGAGAATTTCTAAATTTCCACCTAATGGGACAGATGGTTTGTACATCCAATCTCATCAAAACCATTGTTCTACAATCACGACATATTGAATGGTTTATACCTTCTCTCAAACTCAATTGAAAACAAAATCTTTCAACTATATTTTACATTACAATTACAGTGACATGCAATTTAGACAATGCTCAATACCTTAAAAAATCACTATGTACACTTTAGTGCATGTTAGAAACCTGAAGTATGAAAAGATGGTAGAATTTCATCTAACCTCAGAAGGGACAAAATGAGTGGCAAGGCCCAAAGCAACCAATTCGGCGCCATTCAGCCTCGCCCCTGATAAGCCCAGAAATTCCCCTAAACAAGCATTTGTATAAAATCAGCCACATTTCAAGAAACAAGATATCTTCGTAAAGGGAAAAGAAAGATACATTATTTTCTCAACTACTTGTTTATTGTCTTACCTAGACGCCCGGGGAGGCGTGAAAGCATGTACGAAAATCCACAGTCGGTATGGAAGCCAATGCTTGCCTCTGGAGTTGCAAAAACCTGTGGAACAAGTAAAATCCGTAACTCCAAAACAAGAAGAAGAAAATAAAGGTTTAGCTGTACTAACTGTCTTTTCAGTGACGACAGAGAACTTCATCGGAACCATTAAAGATGCACCTCCGCCCATGGAAATTCCATGAACTAGAGCAACCTGAGATGTTTAATGATTGTTAATAACTTATTGATATGTACAACCTTGATATGTACGATAATGGTACGATACCTGTGTTTTCTTATACGTATGGATGTGGTAACAAAGCCAATACATTCTATAAACGACTTCAACACATGGATCCTCTGAAAAACGAAATAAGCAAAATGTATGGCTAAACTTCTACTAGTACTGCATGTACATAAACAGGCTAGAATGAAGTTCTTCTACAAAGCGGGAATTACTTGACATCCTTTCATCGTAGAACATTTTAAGATCCCCACCAGCTGAGAAAGCACGCCCAGATCCCTAGCAAAACGTGGCAAGTTTTGAGCAAAACTGTGTGGTACTTCTTAGATAAATCCTTTGAGATGCTCTATACAATCATTTATATATGTCTCCAAGAATTACAGTTTTGAATTGACCTTGATTAATATAAGTTGTGCATCGTCATCTTTTTCCCACTTCTCCAGAAGCTTCGCCAGCAAGGCAACCTAGTCCAAAATTTTGGAAAGCTGTTACGAAAATGAAAAAATGCAAAACTTAAGTTGGGATTTGATTCTCGAAGATACCACATCAGATGAGATAACGTTCAAACGTCGAGGCTGGTTCAAGGTAATAACTCTTACACAGCCAACTTCCTCAGCAAGAACAACCTGAGGAGGAAAGTAATAGTCATTGTCAGCTGCAAATATTTCTAGATAATTCGTGAACCAAGAGCTACTAAAACGTGAATGGTCCTGCAATTAGATTCAAATTACCTCTTCATTGGGATTGGTAGCCACTTGTGCCATCCAAGATCAACCAGCTTCACCAATAAGATAAAAAACACAGTGAACCTACAATCAATAGGAACCAATAGGTTCATTATACAATAACATCTAAAGTAAGAACTTGAGATCAGCAATTATACTTCTGTGACCATCTGTTCAGGATAAAGAAATTGTTTAAGACGAAAGACTATATTTTTACAAAGAGATTCAAAGCAACTGAACTTGGTATAGAGACTTCACAACTACACGAAGTACAGGACCATCACAATGAGTTTAAATCATGCACTCAAGAAAAAAGGAATTGATAAAAATAATCATATGTA
This sequence comes from Ajuga chamaepitys, assembly GCA_958295605.1. Lineage (NCBI taxonomy): Eukaryota > Viridiplantae > Streptophyta > Magnoliopsida > Lamiales > Lamiaceae > Ajuga > Ajuga chamaepitys. The sequence continues at coordinate 48,804,152 of OY282500.1, read as the reverse complement.
CAGGGAGTAGTTAGTGTAAGCTATAAATAGAATTTAGAACAATCTATAAGCATCTTTTTCTCTGTCATGATTCAGCTTGCATTAAAGGGTACGTTAATTTCAGAATTTACTTCCCTATAATATACTCATCTGCAACAATTCCACTGGGAAATAGCAACAAAATTTCTGATTTGGTCATCCAGATTAATCACAAGTTTGATACTCAAGTTCTTCCTAACACAGAACTGATCTAGCTATCATTGATGTAGTCAATTGAAAATATAAATAATGAAGACCAATGCAGATAACATTACGAAATAAATGAAGATTGACAGCTAAAAGAGAGAAATTAAGAAATTAGTCAAGAACTGAAAAGGTCCTTAAATACAAGGAACTATGATTAAATACCTCAAAAACAAACTGGGCTTCTGATGAAATTATCAGGAAAGAAGAGACTAAACTGGTAAGCTTTCTTCTTTTCAATGGAGTTTAGGAAGATTGATGGTGGGTAGTGCTTCCAGGTTTGGTGAGTTCAATTTGTTGCCGCGGGTCATTACACTTACCTACCACTTAACTAGCAATATCATTGCACGTGTCTCGTATTTCCTTTGTCATAATAATGTTGTAAAGGAGGCAGAGAGAAGGTATTTTGTGTAACTACCTCATGGTGCATGTTTGGTTGGGGTTAGGACGATTATGGTACTGTTAATTGGGAATAATGACTGTAATTAGTGATTGAGAGAGTAAAAAATGATGTTTTTTGGGTGATTGGGGAAGCGATTGTAATTTCGAATATATATATATATATTTTTAAAAGATGATGTAATGTGTCTAATAGATTGTTATTAATTTTTAATTTAATAATTAAAGTAGTATAAAAATTATGATTGATTATGTATATAATTGTTGTATATTTGTTGATTTATATTTTAGTTGTTTCTAAAATATTCAAATATTTATTTTAATTTTTTATATAAATTTTGTAGTTAATAATTATGTTATTATTCTTGTCCTCTACTATTTTTTACTCCCACCAGTTAATTGAATTATTACCCCAATTTAACTCACCACCCTCTCTCTCTCTCTCAAAAAGCCATTTCACATTTTCTAGTGAGAGAAAATAAAGAAAGAGAGAGACGTTGTGCATAAACCCTCCATCACCCCCTTTCCCCCTCCTCCAGTTGATTTCGCCGCCACACAACCATTGTCGCCGTCCTCCCCCTTCCAAAAGTCATTGCAGAAGAAGAAGAAAAATGACGAAAGTGGGGAGAGAGAGCAAGAGACGTGATGTCTCCTTCCGATCTGATTCCGCCGCCGCAAACACCACCTCTTCCACCGCTGCTACAAACACCACCTCCACTAAAACACAGTCCCAAACATTCCGGTTCAGACTAAGTCGCTCGCCTTCGCAGGAATAGTGCTTTGACTCCGTCGTTGTCCGCTGTCGTCTGCCGCTGTTCGCTGTCGTCCGTTCCGTCCGTCGCTGTCCTTCGATGTCCGCCGTTGTGGTGTGGTTGCATGTGTTGCTGCGGGTTGGACTTGGATGTGGTGGTAATATGTGTTTGTGTGTGAGAAAGAGAGAGATGAAGAAGAAGATAAGGGGTGTGTGTGTGTGTGAGAGAGAGAGAGAGAGAGAGAAGGGGAGGGAGGACAAAAGAGAGAGACGTTGTCGGTGCCTTGGGGATGGTGCCCCAACCCTTGAATATGAGGGATTAGGGCAACTGGTAAAACAAACGTATGTGAGGGGTTGGCCCAACCGATTAGGGTTTGGACCAACCCCAACCAAACATACCCATTGTATAGTTCATCCAAAATCGGTTACAAATGGAGTGATTACAAGCTATTTATAGAGGATAACTAACTCTATTAGTGTAACTAACCCAACTAGGAAATGTCTAGAAACATACTTCTACACCCCCTCTCAAATTAGGCATGGGAAAATAAAATCATGCCTAACTTGGACAAAAGAAATTGCAATCGAGGAGAGGCAAATAGTTTGGTAAAAAAATCAGTCACTTGTAGTTTGGATGAAAGTGTTCTAACACAATGAAACTGTCACACCCACCTTGTAAAAACTTATCCTATACTAATTTTCTTAGCCTTACAAACCTGTATATATATATATATTTTTCAAAATTAACGTTTTAGAATACTCCTTCAAGACCAAAACGTCACCTACATATATTTACATAGCTCCAGACTGAGTACAAAGGTGTCACATTCCATTCAACACCATATTTACATAAATATATATATTAAAGTACTTTAATTTGTACATGTCCAAAAGATTGTTAGAACACTAGCAAAAACATAGTGAGTCCAAGGTTTAGCCCCACAGGTCGTCATTCATATACACGGGGCTTCAAAACTTGCAAAAAGCTCCAACAGCATGCCAGATCAGCTCACGAGCTCATGCGTAGTCAAACTCACCTACAATGCAAGAACTATGTGAGCTAAAGCTCAGTAAGCAGAAATCATGCATGAGAAATGCATATATGATGGATGCAAGTTATAAAACCATTTCTTTCAACTGTTTTCTCAAAAGGAAACCCTTTTTGGTGGGAAATGGCTCCCTTCACTGGCACAACCTCACCAGAATATCCCTCCATACTCGTGACTACCAAGGGTCCCTCCTCCCCCCTTATATTCCACCCGAGATATTTGTGATGATTGGTACGACCAAGCGGCTATCCTCCCGAGACTACCAGGGGTCCGCCTCCTACCTGCCCCCGCAGTCCACCGGGAAGTCTACCTCTTCCCGTACCCCTCATCACAAAGGTGCTGAAGTGGGAACCTCTTCCGCGTGCACACTGATCACCGGAAGCATCCCGAGAGACACCATATATAATATATAACTCTCAATGTGCCAGTGGTGACCAACCCCAAAATATTATTAACTTATGAAATTATGGTATTTTGACTTCTTATATGTACACCTGTAATTCTTGTAGATGCTAATGTTCATGATTGATGCACATCCATTTATTTCTAGCAACGGAATAAAACACTTTATACAAAGTTATGCAACAACACATATAACAATCAATTTTCACAAATAATAAACACAAATACTATGTTCAAGCATTGTAGTTGTAGATGGATTTCTACTTACCTCTCCTCCGGAGTAGCTTTTGAAATTTCCTATTCCACAGTGGTAATCAATCTACGACAAATTTTAAATCAAATCAATGCACAATTTATTAAATTCTAGATCGTTACGTACTTTTACTCCGATAGTTTCAGCTTCGTTGCATTTTGGTAATAAGACTCTAACTTTTTCTACAAAATTGATATTTGTATGATTCAAGTTGGGTTATAAAGCTAACATATCGTACTACAACTTTTATGTTTTGCATTTTTCCAAATTCAGTTCGCACAATGGTCGAAATTGGCTAATTATCTGACATCCAATTCTAAAATCTGGACAGATTTAACACAAATTTAATCTAGGTTATTTTGATTATAAAATAACATATGAACATTATCATATATAAATATACTCCACTTTATTTAATAAAACTAATATAATACTCAAATCTAAGAATCTAATATATATGTATGAGTAACAATAAGATTAATCATGAGATTATATAAGTGGGATGCATGATTGTTTACGCTTTTCATTTGATTATAAGTTAATGGAGAAGTAGTATTAATTGAAACGCACCGTTGCTTACCAGGTTAGTTGTGAACTCCACATGCTGCTCCAATATGTGATTTGTAAGATTTGTTTCCCCCAAATATAATGATAAAGACCTCCCCTTATATACACCGCCTTTCCACCGCCTTTTGTTCTCCTTAATCCGGTGGATTATTATGATTATTATTGTTGTTATTATTGTTGTTGTTGTTGTTGTTGTTATTATTATTCTGACGATATAATCTTTTACATATCTAATACTTCTACGTACCAAATAATGTTCCACATTTTAAACTTGTCACGCATAGTCTTAAATTTTGTAGCATGTCCCAATATTTTAGACTAGGGGTTCTTGACTACCAAAGTAAACATCTCCAAATTAGTCACAAAAAATATAAATTAACATAATAAATATTATAAATTAATTACTATAAAACTATCACCAAATAGCACGTAAAAATATGGAATGCATGAAATGCAAAAAAAAAAAAATTATATTGGCCTGTGAGTTGTGAGAGGCGCGGGTATTACAGAAACTTTCCTTGTACTTGTTGCGAACGAAATGAAAATCGATCTCGTAAGTGCTTTGTCCGTTCGTGAAACACCGGATTGGCTACGATGTGCATAGCTGCTTGGTTGCCACATTTCAAGGGAATGGGCAGAGGAATGTTGATCAAGAACTCTGAACAAATGTAGGTGATCCACTCAATATCACTACATGTTGTGCCGAGAGCACGATACTCGGCTTCAGCTGAGGATTTGGCAACACTACACTGATTTTTTACTCTTCCAAGAGATCAAGGAATCACCTAAGAATACCCCGCATCCAGTTATTGACTTTCTTGTATCATTACAAGATGCCCAATCGGCATCACTGTAGGAAGTGCGCTGAAACTTGAAAGAATTGAAATAGAAGAAACCCAAATTACTAGTACCCTTCAAGTACTTCAACACATGAACAACCTTCCAATGAGTTGAATGAGGTGTGACAAACTAGCTTAGTTGAGATGAGGTCTTGTAAAGTTGAGGTATGATAGTTTGCCAATTAATCTCATGTAGCTATCTAGATTAATAAGAGGAGTGCCCTGGTGCTCTTGTAAATGCAAGCCCTGTGGTAAAGGAAGTAAATACAGGCTTGCAGTCTGTTAGTCCTGCATTTTGTAGTAAATCTAGCTCATATTTCTTTTGACAATGAAATTTGCCACATGTAGTCCGTGTAATCTCCTTCCCAAGAAAATATTTAGCCAAACTCAAATCCTTGATGGTGAACATATCATGAAGATACTGTTTTAGCTGCTGGATAAGAACAAGGCTTGTCCCTGTGATCAATAGATCACCCACATACACCAACACATCAATGAAATCAGTATTTTGCTGAAGAGTCAATCGACAATGATCATGGACAGATTGATAAAACTCATACTCTTTCAATTTAGCACTAAATTCCATGTTCCATCCCCTTGAAGCTTGTTTGAGACCATACAAGTTTCTCTTTAGTTTGCATACTTGTCCAGGTGAAGGCTTGCCATAGCACTAAGGAGGAACTATATAAAATTCATCATGTAAGCTTCCATGAAGGAAGGAATTATTGATATCCAGCTGATGGATTGGCCAATCCTTCATGGTAGCAATGACAATAAATAATCTAACAATCAACACTTTAGCCACTAGGGAGAAATTTTCTGTATAATCCAAGCCATAGATTTGATTGAATCATTTTGCCACTACCCTGGCTTTAAAACGTCCCAATGTGCCATCTAGGTTAGTTTTATATACCCAGTTGCAGCCTATGGGTTTCTTGTTAGGGGGCAGAGCAACAAGATCCCATTATGTGTTATTTCGTTCAAGAGCCTCCAACTCCTGATCCACTCCTCTTACCCAATCTAGCTGCCCACTGGCCTCTTTATAAGAGGTAGGCTCTTTAAAACTGGATATTTTGTGAAGTAAGCAACATGTGCAAGGTCATAAGAAACATAATTGGTATAAGGGTAAGGCTGAATAACAGAATGTGCGAGGGATGAGTTAGTGTAGTGTAAGGGCTGCAAGGTGGCTTGACCAACCATATAGTCCTTTAACCAAGATGCATGAGCTTTGTCTTGTAACTCTGTTAGGATGAGTAGGTACAAAAGACTCTGTGTCTCTAGGGGAAGAAGAAATAGACTCTGAAGCTTGAGAGGGTATATCTAAAGAGGGAAGTGGTTCAGTAAGAGGAACAACTGGTAGTGGGGCTTCTTCTGGAACAGGTACATATGAGGAGTATGGATAGATATGATCTAAGAACTTACATCCCTAGAGGCCAGTATTATTTTTGTGTCTAAGTCATATAATTTGTAACCCTTTAGTCCAGGAAAATAACCAAGGAATACACACTTGTGGGTTAATTTAGATTTGTGAGGTTTAATATTGGTTGCGTAAGCTATACGTCCGAACGGCTTGAGTGTAGTGAGATATGGTTTCTTGAAAACGAGGAGCTCAAAAGATGATTTCCATTTTAGGAGAGGACTTGGTAATCTGTTGATTATATGTGTCATAAGAACATAGTAAGGCCATAAATTAAGTGGTAAAACAGAGGGAAACAACAAGGACTGAGCTATCTCAAGAGGTGGAGATGCTTTCGTTCCACTACCCCATTTTTCTGTTGGGGAGTGTAAGGGAGCTTCTTTGGTGAACAATACCAGAGAAAAATTGAATGGCAGTTGTTGCTCAAGAACTCTAAGACCAAGAACTCTAAGACCATTGTCATTGCGGATGAATTTTATTATGGTGGTATGGAACTATGTGTGAACCATATGGATAAAGGACTTAAGTAATGAAAGTGTTTGGGATTTATGTCACATAAGGTAGATCCTACATTTCCCAGGTAATATTTATATAGCTTTTCAATATTAATTTTTTTTACTTACGCATTAATAACATATATCATACAAACTGCAACTACTTTTCCATGTACTAATGAAAACATTGAAAATAAATTTCAGAATTGTTGATGTCCGATGATGAAATCAAGAATTTTGCGTTGTTGGATGTCCAGGAAATGCTGCAAATGTTGGGGAAGTCTTTGGAAGACTATGATGGAATGCCAGTACCAGATAAGGAGACGACCTCATCATACCAGAACAAGATGCTTTTCACAGAGCTAAACTACAACCAAACTGGACTTTGTAAAGAATACGAGGAGATGCAAACCAAGTTAAATGAGGAGCAGAGACATGTCCATGACAGGATTTTGAGTTCGGTAGAAAAAAATGATGGAGGAGATTACTTTTTTGTATGGTTATGGGGGTACCAGAAAGACATTCCTATGGAGAACTTTGTCTGCAACTGTTTGTTCTAAAGGTCAGATAGTTATCAATGTTGCATCAAGTGGCATAGCATCACTTCTTCTGCCTCGTGGACGGACTGCTCACTCGCGTTTTGCTATTCCTTTAACCATAAATGAAGATTCCACCTGCAACATATCTCAAGGCAGCCACTTGTCGCAACTTTTGATGAAATGTAAGATCATTATATGGGATGAAGCTCCTATGGTCCACATGCATTATGCAGCTTAGTGGATCAGTGAACTCTGACAAGCCTTTTGGTGGTAAAACGGTGGGTTTTTTAGGAGATTTCAGGCAAATACTATCGGTCATTCCTAAAGGATCCTGCGAGGACATCGTTCACGCAACTATAAACTCATCCTATATTTGGGATGAGTGTGTAGTGATGAGACTTACAAAGAATATGCGGCTTGAAAGTGTCCAATCACAAAATGAAAGACAATAACTGCATAAAATTTCTGAATGGATGGCTGCACTTGGTGATGACACTATTGGTGAGATGAAAGGTTGGGGTGCCCAAGTTGAGATTCTTGGTGACATTCTTTTAGATAAAGGTGAGGATGCATTAGATATTATTGTTAAAAGCACTTACCCAGTTTTCGAGAACATGTTGGACGATCCATCGTTTTTGCAGAAAAGAGCAACACTTGCACCTGCCTTGGACATTGTTGATTGGATAATGACCACATGATTAAGCTCAATGAGCGTGAGTCCAAGGAGTATTTAAGCTCTGACAGTGCTTGCAAGTCTGAAAGCAATATTGACGTGTTGGTGGATGTCCACACACCTGAATATTTAAATTCGTTGAAGTGTTCCGGTGTTCCTAATCATAAGCTCAACCTTAAGGTGGGCACTCCTATCATGTTGTTGAGGAACATAGACCACTCAAGATGGTTGTGCAATGGTACAAGGTTGGTCTTAACGAGACTTGGGAAACATGTCCTTGAATGAAAAGTCATAACTGGAAATAACTATGGAGATATGGTCATCATTCCAAGGTTTTCACTAACTCCTTCGGATCTAAGGCTACCCTTCAAATTTCAAAGAAGACAGTTTCCAATTATTGTGTTATATGCAATGATAATCAACAAAAATCTAGGACAATCACTATCGCATGTCGATCTTTTTTCGAAAAAACCGATATTCAGTCATGGTCAATTATATGTATCAGTTTCGAGGGTGACAAGCAGAGAGGGACTAAAAATATTGAATTGCTAGGAAGAAGCTGTTGAACAAAAGATAACAAAGAATGTTGTCTTCTAAGAAGTTTTTCGAAATGTGTAGTATTGTTATTTTCATGTAAATGTAAATAAGATGTCAATGAAATAACTCATCGACCATTTTTTTTGGTGTTTTTTTTATTCATTCTTCAAGTTGATTGAAATTTTATTATATTATGTATTTATTAGTTATATAGTATGTGCTATAGATATGTAAAAAAATAATGTTGTATTCTATGGACATCCCGTGCATGTGCACGGGTGGAATTTCTAGTTAAACAAGAATAATATAAGGGATGTTGACAAAAATGTTGCCAACAGAAAATACTCTAACAGTTAGTAATGATGTTCAACTAAGGATCCAATAATGAAACAACGAACAATCTTTGTACCACTATAAGAAGATTACATTAAGCAATATGAATGTGGATATGTATATATACAATTTTAAACTCTGTATAAACCTCTTTGTAAATAAGTTGCTTGTGAAATAAAAGATGTTGTTACTTTTTATCAAAATAAATAATTTGAGTCATGTTCTCATTTCTGCGGAGATATATAGCAACATATAGTTGTCCAAGAATGGTCTTAGTAGATATGGAACAATCGATGAAAGAGATTGTCATTTGCTCTTATTTATTATCATTGCATTGTACACTGATATTTAGGTAGCAAAAATTGTGTTTTTTCAAATTTAATGGATAATATATAACCTGAAGGAATGACACATTAATTCTGGGGATGCAATTTCCCATCCTTATTGCGTTTACTTGTTAAAGGTATTGTAGTTCGATGGGGGATATCAGATGAGGGGGTTGGCTTTATTTTAGTAAGTTACTCATATTAGATTCTGGAATTCAAAATAGGCTTCAACGGCCGCGTGGGCCCAGTGGGAGTGTTTTCTGATTGGGTGGGGTCATTGTTTTAGTAATATAATAATAGTAAATTAAAGATGTTAACATCTTTTGTATTGTATTGCATCTCGTATATAAACATGATTACGGCCCGGGGTCATATAAATAAAATAACATATAACGGAGACTTGAGTTGGACACTCCAAGATGTGGACCACATTTTCCCTATAAATCCAAAGAAAAGTATACTACCTTTATTATTAATTATAAATTTACCTTAATACCATGAATGACTTCAAAAAACCTTGTGGGTGGATAGTGTGGTGATTGAAGAGTATATATAGTTCACCCTCACCCCCACCTCCACCCCCACCCCAAGTCAGTACCTCATTTAGAAATTTAAAATTAGGTTTGCACTACTATAAAAATCATAATATATTAAACAAAATCTAAGCTGGGTATTCACTTGCATACCCTGCTTCCAATATGTAATGAATAATGACTCGTACACATTCAGAAACTTAATCGCGTGAAGAATCGGAGCACAGAATCAGTTCTTGGAGCTCAAAACAGAAAATGGAAAATTCTGTTAAAAAACGGTTATGACAGGTTTTGACAACGGTTTTAGCTAAAACCGTTGTCTTTCAGTTTTGCTTCCAATTTACAGTTTTTCTGTTACATTTTCTGGAGCTGGTTTTAGGCTGATATAAGGAGTTTGTTTTCCCGGTTTTCAAGTGCAGTTAAGTGAGATCATTCCAGAGAATTCTTGGTCTACCTAGAGAGAGAATTGAGAGGATTGTAGAGAGAGAAACACGAGAGGGAAAGCTTGGGATTGAGTTTGTTTCTTGTGTTTCGGTTGTTGGCTCAATCCTGTTTTTCTTGGATGATGATCTTGTAAACTTTGTACTGTTCTTGATCATGATAATAGTGGTGATCTTCTCTGCTCCGTGGATGTAGACTTTCTAAGTCGAACCACGTAAATCGTGTTGTGTTCATTTTGTATTTTCTGTTTTTATTTCTTTGAAATCATCATTTTGTGATTCATTGTTTCCACAACAAATTGGCACCGTCTGTGGGAAGTGAATCACGTTGATAGCTGCGGAATTGGTTTTCAGAACAAACTATGACAGCCATGAGATTTGATGTGGAGAAATTCGATGGCAGAAACGATTTTGGACTCTGGCAGGTCAAAATGCGCGCATTGATGGTACAACAAGGGTTAGCTGGGGCTCTGAAAGGGATTCAAGGTTTCCCAGAATCCATGGATGCGGAACAAAGGGCTGAGCGCATGGAGAAGGCTCACTCCACAATCATTCTGTCCCTGGCAGATAAAGTGCTAAGAGAAGTAGCTAAGGAACAAACCGTTGAGGGAGTTTGGAATAAACTGGAGGAGTTATACAAGAAGAAGACTATGGTTAACCGTCTGTATATTAAGCAAAAATTGTATTCCTTCAAGATTCAAGAAGGGAAATCCATGGATGACCAGCTGGAGGAGTTCAGCAAACATCTAGATGACTTGGAGGGAATTGAGGCAAAAGTAGAGGATGAAGACAAAGCCATCATCCTGTTGAATGCTTTGCCAAAATGCTATGAACACCTCAAAGATGCCATGTTATATGGCAGGGAAACAAAAATAAGCCTTGCTGAAGTTCAAACCGCATTAAGAGCAAAGGAGATGCAACAATCCAATGGTCATAAAGGGGATCTGCAGGCTGAAGGGTTGAGTATAAGGCCAGGAAATCAACCCAAGAAGAAGCAGTTCTCAGGAAATCAAAACAAAGGAAATCAGCAGTTGAAATCCAAAGCAGCAGATGGAAAGGAAACAAGGAAGTGTTTCCACTGCAAGAAACCAGGGCATCTGAAGAAAAATTGTTTTGAATTCAAAAGAAAACAAGCACAGAAAAGCCAAAACACAAGTACTGCTGATTTGGCCCAAGCAGAAGAAACTTCTGATGTCTTGAATATAACAGATGTCAGGAGAGATGATAAATGGATTCTTGACTCTGGATGTAGCTTTCACATGTGCCCAAATATTGGATGGTTTCGAGAATTCAAGCAATCAAGATCTGGAACTGTCATGTTAGGGAATGACCAAGCATGCCCTGTGGAAGGAATTGGCAGCATCAAGCTGAGGATGCATGATGGATCAGAAAAAATCTTGACAGAAGTAAGGTACATTCCACTCCTAAAAAGAAACCTCATAAGTCTAGGTACTCTAGAAAATAAAGGTTGTGAATTCAAATCAGAAAAGGGATTTCTGCATGTGTACAAAAACTCAAAACTGGTCATGAAAGGAGTTAAGAAGTCCAGTCTGTATTATCTGTTGGCAGAAACTGTGATAGGAGATACAAACAGTGTTATAAAGAATGATTCAGATATATGGCATAAGAGGTTAGGCCATATAAGTGAAAAAGGCATGAATGAACTGCTGAAATAGAACCTCTTGCACAACAAGACTAGCTTCAAAATTGATCCATGTGAAGTGTGCATTATGAGTAAAAGTGTGAAGAAACCTTTTCCTGTGGGCAAACACACCTCCAAGAAACCTCTAGACTACGCACACTCTGACTTATGGGGACCATCAAAGAATGAAACAATGGGAGGGGGAAGGTATTTCTTGAGCATAATTGATGACTATTCAAGAAAGGTCTGGATATACATACTCAAGAACAAATTGGATGCATTCACAAAATTCCAGGAATGGTGTGCTGAAGTAGAGACTGAGAAGGGGTCTTCTCTGAAGTGTCTGAGAACAGATAATGGCCTTGAGTTCCTCTTAGAAGAATTCCAAGACTTTTGTAAAGAGAAGGGCATGAAGAGACATAGGACTGTCCCTGGTCATCCTCAGCAAAATGGAGTTGCTGAGAGGATGAATAGGACAATCACAGAGAGAATCAGATGTCTACTCTTGAGTTCAGGATTACAAAAGAAATTCTGGGGAGAAGCTGCAACAACAACAGTATATCTGATAAACAGGAGTCCATCAATAGCAAATGATTTCATCACACCAGAGGAAAGATGGAATGGAAATCCACCTAAGTATTCACACCTAAAGGTATTTGGATGTATGGCATATGCCCATATAAAGGAGGACAAGCTGGAAGCAAGAGCTCTAAAGTGCATAATGCTTGGATACCCCAAAGGGGTTAAAGGTTACAGGCTCTGGTGCATTGAGAATGGAATGAACAAAATCATTATCAGCAGAGATGTGATTTTTGATGAATACAAAATGCCAATGAAAAAGGAGCAACAAATTGAGCCCAATCATGATGAAAACAGATTGCATGCTGAAACAAGGCATGATGATGAAATGGAAACCCATAGTCAAGATGATTATAATGGAGAAGATCAAGATGAAGGGTATGATGAAGAAGAAGAAGACATCAGCCAATATCAACTGGTAAGAGATAGGCAAAGAAGAACAGTCAAACCATCCACCAGATATGGAAATGACTATCTCACTGTATATGCCTTGACAGTAGCAGAAGAGACTGAATATTCTGAGCCCAGAACCTATAGAGAAGCCATAGAAAGCAAGGATAAAGAAAGCCGGATGGTTGCTATGAAGGAAGAGATGGATTCACTTGAGAAGAATGGAACTTGGGTTCTGGTAAAAAGGCCAACAAACCAAAAACTGGTTAGCTGCAAATGGATTTAGAAAAAGGTGGAGTTTGTTGGGGTGGAGAAAATCAGATACAAAGCCAGGTTAGTGGCTCGAGGTTTCACTCAGAAAGAAGGGATAGACTACAATGAGATTTTCTCTCCTGTAGTCAAACACTGCTCCATAAGAATATTGCTTGCTTTAGTTGCTCAAATGGATTTAAAGTTGGAGCAATTGGATGTAAAGACAGCTTTTCTGCATGGAGAGCTTAAAGAGACTATTTTCATGACACAGCCAGAGGGTTTCATACTCCCTGGAGATGAGAATAAGGCTTGTTTACTGAAGAAGTCTTTGTATGGTCTCAAGCAAAGCTCAAGACAGTGGTACATCAGATTCGACAGATGTATGAAGAAGATTGGCTACACCAAATCCAAGTATGATAATTGTGTATTCATGAAGAGGGCTGGACAGAAAATTGTTAGTTTCTTGTTGCTATATGTGGATGACATGCTTGTAGCAAGTCAAGATCAAGCTGAAGTAGATAAGCTGAAGGAAGATTTGCAAAGTGAGTTTGAAATGAAACTGTTTTGGGAGAGGCTAGAAGAATACTTGGCATGGATATTGTTAGAAATCAAGAGAAAGGATTACTGTGGTTACAACAGAGAAGCTATATATGCAAAGTGTTGAAGAAGTTTAACATGGATGAATCAAGACAGGTGTCAACCCCTTTGGCTCAACATTTTAAACTATCTGAACAACAAAAACCAAGGAATGAGCAAGAGATTCATGAGATGAACAACATTCCATATTCTAATGCTGTTGGAAGTATCATGTATGTGATGGTGTGCACAAGGCCAGACATATCACATGCTGTGAGTGTTGTCAGTAGGTATATGTCAAATCCAGGAAGGCAACACTGGGAGGCTCTAAAGTGGATAATGAGGTACTTAAGAGGGGCAGCAGATTATGGAATAATGTTCAAAAGATGTGATGATTCATCAGAAGCTTTGAAGGGTTATGTGGATTCAGATTATGCAGCAAATTTGGATAATAGGAGATCACAATCAGGATATGTCTTTACTCTGTTTGGTGCTGCAGTTAGCTGGAGGTCAATGTTGCAACCCGTAGTAGCATTGTCAACAACAGAAGCTGAGTTTATGGCTATGACAGAGGCAGTGAAAGAAGCAATCTGGTTGAGGGGTATTCTATCTGAATTTGGGATTAAGCAGAAGTCAGTTAAAGTATTGTGTGATTCTCAAGGTGCATTACACTTAGTCAAGCATCAAGTTTTTCATGACAAGTCTAAACACATAGATGTGAAGCTGCATTATGTGAGAGATGTAATTGAAAAAGGAGATGTGGAAGTTCACAAGGTTTGCACAAAGGAGAATGCTGCAGATATGCTCACAAAAGCATTGTCCTCAGAGAAGTTTAGATACTGCTTGGATTTAATCCAAGTAGTGCAGTGTATCTGATGATTTGTCAAAGATTGAGACATGTCCAGAGTTTGGACATGAGAAAGAGTGGGGAGGATGATCATTTGAAAGTTTGATTGAAAATAGTATGGTATCTTCATGTGCTGAGTCAGGTGGAGATTTGTAATGAATAATGACTCGTACACATTCAGAAACTTAATCGCGTGAAGAATCGGAGCACAGAATCAGTTCTTGGAGCTCAAAACAGAAAATGGAAAATTCTGTTAAAAAACGGTTATGACAGGTTTTGATAAAACCGTTGTCTTTCAGTTTTGCTTCCAATTTACAGTTTTTCTGTTACATTTTCTGGAGCTGGTTTTAGGCTGATATAAGGAGTTTGTTTTCCCGGTTTTCAAGTGCAGTTAAGTGAGATCATTCCAGAGAATTCTTGGTCTACCTAGAGAGAGAATTGAGAGGATTGTAGAGAGAGAAACACGAGAGGGAAAGCTTGGGATTGAGTTTGTTTCTTGTGTTTCGGTTGTTGGCTCAATCCTGTTTTTCTTGGATGATGATCTTGTAAACTTTGTATTGTTCTTGATCATGATAATAGTGGTGATCTTCTCTACTCCGTGGATGTAGACTTTCTAAGTCGAACCACGTAAATCGTGTTGTGTTCATTTTGTATTTTCTGTTTTTATTTCTTTGAAATCATCATTTTGTGATTCATTGTTTCCACAACACAATATACAGCCGTCACCGCTCTTAGTAGGACGGATTTAAAATTTAGTAATGAAAGAGTTAGAACGTAATTTAAATGCATTAAAAATCAATGGTAAAAACAATTACATATTACTATACTTCAAACTAAAAATAAATTATTAGCAACGATATCTACAAGATATTTATTTTAATTGAAAATTCACTAAAACAATTGATATATTAATTTGAAACGAAATAATTTGACATTGTTTTTTGCTTGAGATATTCATTTATTAGTGGGATAGAGAGAATAATGTGCACGCAAAAATTAAACAAGGGTGGACTACGAAAAAAATAAAAAAATTGGTTCTATAAAATTAGCCTGAGCTGGAGCCCGATATTGGCTTAACTAAGATCTGCCCATACTTCTTAGTAAGCGACCAAACCAATGAGAGTAAGGGTGAACATGAGTCCCGAAGATAATCCACTTAGCATCGAACTCCGAATCAAAAGCACTCGAATCTACTCCGAACCACTTCGAACTTTTTTTTGTAGTAAAACCAAACCGTTGTGAACCGTAAAGTCGAAATAGAACCGTTTAGAACCGATCCTAAGTAATTAACTATATATATTTTTTTATATATCATTCGTTCTATATTATGACATTGAATCATTATAAATTTTAATAAAAAATTAACAGTGCATATATAATACTCCCTCCGTCCCGCTCTAATTTGCCTACTTTCCTTTTTGGTTTGTCCCAATCTAATTTGCCAACCCATAAATGACAAATTTCTCTCACAATCTCCACCCTCAAAATCTCCACATTCAATCTCCACCTTTAAAAAAGTCAAAGATTCCACAAAATCTATTTTTTCTTAACCTCCGTGCCCGGCCAAGGTAGGCAAATTGGGCCGGGACGGATCGTAAAAGAGTTTAGTAATTAATAATAGAGTAAAATATTAATAATGAATATTTTAAGGATAAACATAATATATTAACTATAGATGTATTAATCAATTAATACATATGTAGTTTATATGTAGAAATAAATTACATGATATGTTTAACTTCAATTCTACGTTCAAAATCCAACTACTAAAATTTATTATATCTATTATTTAATTATTTTCATACATAAAGGTGAAAATCCTACACCTGAATTCATTGCAGATATTTACTATTATACACATGAATTCTATCGTAGACAGGCTCGTTGCTCGTTCTATTCTTCTTTGATTCTCCATCTTTCTCGTGCGTTCACATTTTTCTCTTGATTGATTTCACTACAATTAGTCATATCAATCTTAATTTTTTACTTTTATTGTCTATCCTCCTCATATTGTTAGTAATTATTTATAACAAAAAAAACATGTGTATGAGACAAACCTTATTGAAAGTGTATATGAATAAAGTTTTATAGATGAAAAATAATCAGTAAAATGTCTAAAGAGGTATCGATAGCTGAAGCTTTATAATTCAGTGCTATTATTTTTATGACAAAACACATACTTCAATAATCTGTAATTGTTTTAATAAGTTAAGGTTTGAAATTTGTCTTAATATATAACTTATAAGTTGTTCAATATTACACATTTTATTAAAGAATATGGTATCATTGTAAAAACAACACTATAATTTTTCATGCATTTTGTTAATAAGATTAAATGGAAAAACTCCGAACAGCTCCAAATAACCGTATTGAACAGGTCCGATCTCCGGAAGGAATTTAGCCGATCAATAGAGGGGTGTTGGAAATTTTATTTTGAAAATCACTTAATACTTTCAAGTTTTGGTTCGACACTAAAGATTTCCATAACTCCAAACTACTCCGGACCGCGAGAGGATGAGGGTGAAGTTGGCATATGATTGTGGTGTCCAAGTTTTTGTTATGATCCTTAACAGCCATCTATACGTACTATATATTACTTCCTTCGTCCCGACCTAATTGCCCAACTTATCATATTTGTTGTCCCAAGTTAATTGTCCAAGCTCATAAATAGTAAATTCTCTCACAATCTCCATCCTCAAAATATCTACTTTTAATCTCCACATTTGAAAAGGTAAAAAATTCCATAAAATTTGTTTTTAGCAAATTAAAATTTTGTGAAAGATGAAACATTTTTTGTGGAGGGCCTACCCAAATTAGTTTGGTTGCGTCACTTGGTTAAGACAGGTTTTTGGGATGAGTGAGTTAATTGATGATTTGTACACACTTCCAGTTCCAGGTCTTCTAAAACAACCTTGCGTTGCACATTATTCCCCATAATAACACTGCTATCTATGAACGCAACTTATACTTTCAGTCTAGTCCAGACTGTTTCATTCTTCATTCCACAAACTCCAAACTCATATAAAACCCACCCTAGCCCTGAATTTTCGACCATACAAATCGCATCTTCCATCAGAATTATATATTTTATTTTTATTGAGAATCATCTGTTCAACACTTCTAATGTACATTCCTCTGACTAAAGAAAAAAAAAAATCTATGGAAGAAAGAAACTACAGCAGAGCTCGCAGGGGGCATTCGTCTCATGAAAAAAGTAACCAAAATTTCAAACACCAGTGGTCGGAATCATATATCAACGACGCAATTTCCGATTAAAGATTCCTCCAAAACTCCCGGAATTAGAATTAGTTTAATCACATGATGGTGCAGGAGGGGTCCTGGCTTGGCGGCATCCTCATTTCATAAACAGGGTAAGAAGGATACCCGTTATACGGCGGCGCGTAGGACCAAACCACGGGCGGCTGCGGGGTGGGCGCCTCCACCTTGGCGGCGGCGGGGGCTTCTTTCTTGTCCTCACCGACAGTGAGTAGCTCGGCGTACCCAACGTTCTTCCTGAGCTGCTGTGTCAGCGCCACTGCGTCGATGTCATCTCCTACCACCACCACCTGGTCCTTTTCCGATCCCGATAAAGCCGCTGATTCAACACCTAAACACACACAGTTAGTTAGAATTCAGAGAAAATTCACATAATTGTAATGAATTGAGAATTATGTTGTACCTGATATGCCGACTGAAACTTTGAGAGCCTTTGAGCGGGATTTGTCGTCGTTCATGGACACTCTAACAACAATCTTCTTCTGCAGATAATAACATTTAGTTAATCAAAGCAGGAAAGTATATATATTTGAAGGATTGAGTGATATTTATAATACCTTCATTTTGTTGGTTGAGTGAGATGCTGAGGTGTATGGAGAAACCAAAGATGGGTTAATCACTTAATCTGAGGGGTTGGAGGGACGAAATTGGGTATTTATAGAAATTCCCTCCACGCGCGCGCGTCATTCGTATTGCGAAAACGTGTGATCTCACTTTTTAGAACCTTCCAGGCTAAAGAAGCATTCAAACTTTTAAGACTACTGGTAGTATCCGTACAATGCCCGATTTGTAAATATAAATGAATAAATAATAAGAATTTTATATATTTATGTAATTTTAATATAATGAAATATTACAATTAATAGTATATAATAAGAGATGAAAAATTATATGGTAATAAAAGAAGAGTCAATGAAAAATATTAAAAATAAAAAATATATAAATTTGAGTAAGTTATAAAATATTCATTTTTGTTTTTCTTAAGGTATGAATATCTCTGGCATCCATGTATGAGGGTCTTGTTGATCATCTTGTACAAATAATGAGTGTATATATGTATATTTATAATTTTATGATAAATGCTTATATTTATTCAAAGTATCTGATTTTTTTATTTTTTCAAATGTAATGTTCAAGAAATTTTCAAAAGCTTTTAGTGAGTACCAATAACACTATATTCTAATTTTATTAAGTTTTATTTGTAGCACAAACACACTAATAATTAACCCACATAATCAACCACCAAATAATTATTTATCTTTAATCCAATTTAATTTATTTATATAATATGATGTCAAAATAGAGATCGATAATAGATGACTAATTTAATTTATTATACAAGAAAATCACATTAGAAATAAAAATAAAAATAAAAAAATAGATTATTTTAAAAAGAAAAATATTGAAATTATAAACTGAAATTATAAAATATTTATTAAATAATTCAATTTTATATTTTTATATGATTAAAAAATTAAAAAGAAAAATCTTTTAATAAAAAATTGAACAAAATTCAAATTAACATTTAAATATAAAAAATGGATTTATTTAAAATCGTACTAAATCTATTTTTTATTTTTATTTTTTCTTTATTTATTTGTTTTCCCTTTCTATATGAATATATTTGACCATAAATTTTTTATACACATAATTGATACTACACAAATTAAAAGACACATTAAGTGAAAATAAAATTAAATAGACGAATAATGGGTACAGTAAACATAATACATATGATTTTCGAAACAAAAAACGAAAAAGAAAATTTTGTTTCTGTTGACAAATTTACTTGCATCCCACTCCCTTCCCCACATTTTAGCCCTCTCCCCCCATTTTGTATTTTAGATAATTATGTTGATTTCTCTCACACAATTTCGGTCACGCTATCTCTCACACTTTCATACAATGTCGGTTTCTCTTTGTTACTCTGATGGGTTGTGATGTCGCATCACTTCTACCCTGACTACTTTGGATCTCTTAATCTTCACAACAACTAAAATTATTTAAAGAAAAATAAAATTTAGAAGTAGACGCAAAATTTGGCCGAATCAACGACTTGATTAATGTCGATTTCAATTAAAAAATAAATTGATTGCGCGAAACAGATTCTGTGAGATATGAATTCGGACCTTTTCAGAAAGGTTGCCTAAGTGTCTCATTTTATAGACTTAGTCAAAATTAACCCGGTTGTAGGGGACTTACTATTAATTTGAGATAATGGTGCATAAATATATTTTAGACAAATATATGTAGATCTATCCCAAAAAAAAAAAAAAAAATTATACCAAAATAATGTTTTTTAGAAATGACAAGGGGGTTTGGACGAAAAAAATTCTTAGATTACTATTTTGGATGAATTTTGTTAATATATAGATATAGATTCCTACCCTGTCTTACGTTTTGTTTTGTTCTGGAATGCAAGATACACCGTTTATAGTCTATCGTTAGTATCTAAATTCTTTTTAAAGGAAAAATTAATTGTAGCTTATTTTACGAGGACTAATAATAAAAGAAAGGTAGAAGGTGAATTAGAATATACTATCATCATTATTCAGAATATTTCAGACAGGGGCGCTTAAATATTACAAAAGAATGTTTTTTAAGAAAATCTAATTTTATAAAATAAGTAGATTTTTTTTTTAATTCAAAAAATTTAAAATTTTAAGACAACTTAAAATTTTTATTTTTTAAAATTTTATAAAAATTTTAATTTTTTGAAAACTAATTTTCCTAATTTTAATATTTCAGTTACTTTATGATATTTTAAATAAATTTTAGAATTAATTTTTTTTTTAATTTTTACATTAATTTCTGATTTTGTAAATTCTTTTATTGTTTTTAAATTTTTTAAGTTTAATGGGGTCAAAGTGAGAGAGTTGAGACCAAAACGCAATAAAGTGTGTCCAGTGGGACGAAAACTGCAAAAATCTTGAAGTTACGACGTCACACTAACGACTGAAAAATTTTGGGACCACTTTTGCCAAAATTTTGGGACCATTTATGCAAAAAAATTGACATTTAGAATTGAACTTGCAACGTTTGAATTCAGTGGGGTCAAAAGTACCAGAGTTGGGACCATTTTAAAATAGATGCGTGTCAAAAGTGTAAAATTCTCTATACAAGTTCAAGTTTGTGAAGACCGAAAATTTGGATCCCTACCTAAGTCAAAGTCCACCTTAACTTTTTATTTCTTCTTCTTAATAAGAGCAAACTTGATATTAGCAATATAAGCAAACTTGATTCTATGAAAAACAAAATGGAAAAGTGATTCTAAATTTTCGGTAACTATATCTTGAGTTCGCTAGTCACTGTGTTTGTTTATGGATAGAGAAGGTGGAAGTACTGTAGGTTAGGGGAAATAAAGTGAAAAGAGTAAGTTGAGTTAGATAAATGAGTGTTTTATTTTGTTGATTGGAGATTTAGTTAGAGCTTGTTTATGTTATAAAATGTGAGAAATGTGATGTGATGTGTGTAAGAGTTAGGTAGGGGAAATGGGAGAGGAGAGAGAAGAGAAAAACTATTTTACTATGCTGAATATACAAATAAACACGATTGGGTTGACCATATCCTCAATTGATTGTGTCAAGGGATAAACAAAAAAATGAAGCCCTCAGTTTGATATACTTGGAACCCATTTTCTTACCGTTTCAATACTTTTTTTATAATTCATTCATTCATTTTAATAAGCTTCCCCAACATAATTAATATTGTATTAAATCAAAACAAATTATACTTTTTTTTAGGGTTAAACAAATTGTACTTCAAACACAATATTCTCTAAATAGAGATACCTCCGTATTTCCATCAAAGGCAAATAGCAGAGAGAGATTTCAATAGTTTGTATTATATATTTAAAAAAAAAAAAAAAAAAGGTTCACGACCAAAATTGTGCAAACCATAAGCCTGTCACTCACAAAGGAAGACAAAACCTTTTCATGCCACAAGCCCGAGAGATGGAGGCCATGGCGAAAGACCACGCCCAACCATTCTCCTTTCTCCCATCCGAATCTGATGATGAAGATCTCACCCCATATTCAATCTGTTTGCAGCAAATTATGATGGTCCCTCTCAGTTTGACATTGATGGAAATAGTATGGAGTCATGAATTTTTGTATTGGGTCCGCATGGATGATTCCCCCCGGCTGCATTATGATAATTCGAGTAATTTCTCCCAATCGGATTACGATAGTCCAGATGATCCCTTCCAACCGAATCCGGATTAAGACGGTCTATCTCATTTTGACACCACTGACCAAGAGGATGTTCTCGAAGTACATCTTGACGGGGATATTGGTCCAGTCTTGTTTTTACAACGTAACTTCCTCGAGCTCTCTATGGTGCCTCTAGCTCCATTTGATCTTTTCTCTTCGATTTGCCCTATGAATAGTACAGGTTTATTTCTGGCGCCCCTAAGAAGGAATTAGATTTTGTGGCGAATGATGACTTCTTATTCGATGGAGCCCAATTGCGCGTTCTGCAGTGTAGTCTCTGCCAACAAGTCATAATGGAGCTACATCATTTTGGCCTTGCAGGTTGGGACAGTGCCATGCCCATCCACCAACGTTGTTTTTATTGGATGTCCTTATGCCATGCTGTTTCTATGTTTGTAGAGATGAGACTGATTCGGATTCGGGGGCGAATTGTCTTCCACATGGGGAGGATGATGGAGATGAGACTACACTTACGTTCATAGATAAATAGGATAGCTTGCGTGTCTTAGGACCGAAGAATACTTCTATTTAGATTAATATGTTTTTAAGGGAGGGATTAGTGTTTTAACACTTCCCTCCCTTTTTTTTAAATTAATTCACCTGGAATAGTAAATTTGCCCCAATTAAAAAAAAAAAAAAAAAATCAGATATGTATAGAGAGAAAAAATACAGGGAAAATATGGCAAACTTATTAAAAAAAATTGGGGGAAATTTCCCCCCAAATTCTGTTTCTATTCAAAGTCAGATTACATCTAAAAAAGGTGCAAAAATGTTCAAGCTTTTCCTCTCAAATTTTAGGTTACAAACCCCAACAACCTAACACACACTATAAATAGCACAGAAGGCTGCATTCAATGCAACTTCAAAGTTGAAATTAGAGAATCTGTAATAAACACAACT